>CM052705.1:78574158-78702405 GCA_028551405.1 Uromys caudimaculatus | reverse complement strand
CCTAGAAGTGAAAAAGAGGAGTTCTTTATTTCCTGTGCGATGTGAGTTTGTTTGTCTGTTTGTTTTTTATGATTATTTTGTTTTGTTTTATCCTAAAAGACAGAGTCATGCTGTGTAGCCCAGGCTAGTGTTGGAAGTGTGGGCACGTACCACCATGCCTGGTCCTTTATTTCTATCTTTGATGACAATCTTTTTTTGTTTTTTTTGTTTGTTTGTTTTTTTCCGAAAGACATGGTTTCTCTGTGTGGCCCTGGCTGTCCTGGAACTCACTCTGTAGACGATATGGCCTCAAACTCAGATCTGTCTGCCTCAGCCTCCCAAATGCTGGGATTAGAAGTGTGCACCACCACTGCCTGGCTTAATGACAATCTTAAAGGCAAACTAACTCAAAATATAATTACTTTCCAAAGTGACTACAAGTTGCAGGATATATGCTAAAATCATTACAGGAACTCTTAATATCTAGTTAATGAAGTCATAACCTAAACATATTAACTGGCAACAAAACCACTTTCCCCAACTTCAAGATCATAAGAACAAACTCACCTCTAATACATCAGAAGTGATAAGTTTCATTACACGATCATTTGGGTCCTTAAATTTTTGTGTCACTTCAGTTTGTTGAACTTTTTTCTTCATTCTACATGAAAGCTAAATACAAAGAACTGCCTTTTAAAATGAACATCGTGGGCTGGAGAGATGGCTCTGAGGGCAAAGGCACCTGTCTGGCAAGACTGCTCACTTGAGTAGATTCCCGGGAACCCCCATCAAGATGAAAGGGGAGAACAAACACCACAGTGGTCCTACTGTGTACACACATGCACATGCATGTACCAGCTACATACATCGTCAAATACACAAGCATGCACAACAGAAACAATTTTTCAAGAATGTTAAATGGACATCTGTAAAGGATATTTTTAAAGAGCTTAAATATAAGCCAGAATAAATTCCTGTGAGTAGAAGAGCAGCTCTACCAGTCGACTACCATTTTCTACCATTTCTACTTGTTGACTAGCCATTTTCAGAGTCCAGTCAGTTCTTCTAAGTATTAGATGCCTCACTGAATGCTACAGGCTCTGCCCAGCTTCCTAAAGCCACATGATTTGCCAGGGAATATCTGCTCTTCTAATCTCAATTGTTACAAAACTGAAGACATGGTAGAGTTTATTACGAGGTTCCATTTTTTAATCAACTGAGATTTAAGTTTCTTATTCTTCAAGTAAGCCCTCTTGACATTCTAATGGAGAAAGGCATGAGGCCGATGGAGGTAGCTCAGTGGCTGAGGACCAGCCTCAAATGCATGAGGCTCAGGGCCAACCCCTCAGCTTCGGGAAGAGATTTTAAAAAGCAGATGCTGATGCTGGATCTCTTCCTGCTCACAGTAATCAGCTTCACATGTGTGGTCCACAAATGCCCTACACTCAAGAGCAGAGGCTCAATTCTGTCGCAGGGAAAACAAAATCAGAAAACATTATTCTTATTGCAAGAAGGCTACAGTTTAGAACACCACTGACAGACTTCCCATTTTCAGGAGAACAAAGCAGGCTGTAGACAACGAATTGTAACTGCTTGTTTTGAAAATAGCTGTTTTTAAATAACATTTGAAATGTAAATAAATAAAATAACCAATTTTAAAAAAAAAGAACTGTTTTTTTAGGCAGGGCTGTGGTGGCGCACACCTTTATTCCCAGCACTCAGGAGGCAGAGGCAGGCAGATCTCTGTTCAAAGTCAGCCTGGTCTACAGAGTGAGTTCTAGGACAGCCGGGGTTGACACAAAGAAACCCTGTCTTGAAAAAACAAAAAGAAAAAAGAGAAGAAATGATTTTTAGGCAACATACCAGCTTGGGCATGGCTGTGAAGTGGAAGGCTCTGTCGAGCCGAAGCTTCCTGAAAACAAAAGCAGCGTCAAAATGCTGTGCATTGATCAGGTCTTGCTGAAATCTAATAACTTCATCCCAGTCCTTCAAGGCAACTCTGATCTACAGCCGGGGGAGAAAAGCCACTCGGTGAATACACTGGATCCTTTTTCACAAGCATAAACCTAAACATTGGTATTTCCACGTAAGTCCTTTATTATTTAAACAAAACAAAAAAAACCAAGACCAGTGCCTGGCTCAAGTTTCTACGAGGGGCAGTGATCCCGGGCCTCACCTTCTGTTTCGGCTGGCACGGCTGTGTGTTATACAACCCGTACAGGAGGTACAAAGCGCCAACTCTGATCTGGAACGTGTGTGGAGGCAAAAAGTAGCGCCACGCCACAGCTAAAGCTTCTTTTGTAAACATGTTCTTTTGTAAATTTCTCATTTTGCCACTGTAAAGCAAAGAGAAAATATTTCCACTGTTAAGTAAATATGACAAAGGCTATTGGAGGTATCCGCTTCTGTAAGCAACCACTAGGAGCTAGGTGGAGAACCCACACTCGACCGGCTCGTAACTCCAGCAGAAAGAACTTATTTTCTATTGTGCTTGACAGCACACACTGTCAGGTAACCATGACACTGCCATCAAAACACCAGCCTTGCTGCCAAACTGATGACTAGAGAAAAAGCTTCAAATTCATACTGAGTACTTAAACCATTTAATATTGAAATAACCATGTTGTTACAGGCTCAAAAACTCTGTGTACTATACATTTCTCCAATTGTCTCCAGGATTCTCATCATTTTCTGTCCACAGGAACCTGAAGTGAAAGATAGAGAGATAACCTGACCTAACCCATCTTCCCATTCATCAGAGCACAAAAGCAAGTCTCTTAAGTCTGAACAATAAAACAATGAAAGTGACTTTGAGCGCATGAGAGTGTTCTGTGACAGGCCTTAAATTAGCAGATTAAAAATGTTCTCCATGTTTTAAAGCCAGACACAACAGCACACTCCAGAGACCCCAGCAACTGGAAAATAGAGGTAGAAGGATCAAAAGGTTTAAGGTTATCCTTGGCTACAAGCTGAGGTCAAGGCCAGCCTGGGTTATAAGAGACTCAGTCTCAAAACAAAACTCGAAGTTGAGGGTGGTGGCCCAGACTGTAATCCTAGCACTCTATAGAGACAAGAGGTAGGACTGCCACAGAGTCAATCTTTAAAATACAACCTTAGCTAAAATGCCTCAAAACACATTTAACACATGAAAACAACTGACATTCACATAATTATAAATATGTTGCATTTTTCACATTAATAACAGCTAATAAAATGGTAAAGACCTAAGTACCTTAGCTAATACAATCTATTACACCTCATTACAAATGGGGGAGGAAAGCGCTCTGGCTCTGAAACAATAGATAAGTACAGTAAAAGAACACAAAATACCTACGGTACTGTTGAACCAAAATGACTCCTAAAGGAAATCCCGCTGGGGGCAGTGGTACACCTTTAATCTCAGCTAGCAGCAGGCAGAGGCAGGGCGAGCTCTGTGAATTTGAGACCAGCCTGATGTAAATACTCAGTTCTAGGACACTCTGGCCTTCAGAGAAAGACCCTATCAGGAAAGGGGGGAAAGTTAGCCTAACCTCTTTAGTACAGTGAAAGAGTAAAGATTTTAAAAACAGAAAAGACAAGACAACAGGCTGTGCAAGGTGGTGTGCATCTTTAATCCCATGTACATGGTACTTCCCAGGCCAGTCAGGACTGTATACTAAAACCTTGTCTCAAAATTAATAATAATAATAATAATAATAAATTTAATTAATTTTAAAAGGAAACAGGAAGACATAATAGATTTAGATTTTTTTTTAAAGATGGGAGGGGGTCTCATTTTCCAGCCCAGGCCGACCTCAAACTTGCAATCCTCCTGCCTCAGCCTCTTGACCACTCTAATTATAAGCCTATGACACTATACTTGATAAAGTTAACTTCCTCTAAACCTCAATTTTCTAACCTCTAAAACATGGACACTCATACCCGCTTTTCAGAATTCTTCATTAAGTATATTAAACAGTGAGTGCAGTACAATTAGCTACATAAAACATCAGCTGAACAATAGATAGTTTTTGTTATTATTTTGGTTTTTGAGACAGTGTCTCCTACAGAATTCTCTTTGTAGCTAAGGATGGCCTTGTACTCCTGGCCTTGATTCTCCCCACATTCTGGGCTTAGAGGAATGCAGCACCATAACCGGTTAATTTTAACATCTGTAATAAATTACAATTTCATTTGTAATAATTTACAAACTACATAATAATTAATTTACATCAATAGTATAAGAAGTTCTATTTTATTCAGCAAAAGCTCTAGTAGGATTTCATCCAATCATTTACCTCTTCAAGAATGTATATGGTATGGTAATTAATACACACAACACATTCAAACTTGGGCAAGGTAGTGAATGCCTGTCCTTACAAGGAAGAGACAGGCAGATCTCAAGGCCAGCCTGGTAGAATAGCAACTTTCAGGCCAGCCATGGCTACACAACGAGGGCATGTCTCAAAAACAAATAAGAACAAGGAATACCACATTAATCACAGCACTGTTCTCACGAAGTGCAGCCCAAGACAGAAATCAAAAAGTAGCAATAACTCTGAACATTAATTTCACACGTGGAACCACCAAATATATTGGTTCATTTAATTCCCATACTATCATTAAGTATTATTATCTATTTTACAGACAAAAAAGGTTTGTCCCAGATATGGGGGAGAAGGGTTGGGGAGTTGTATTCAAATCCTAATGCCCAGGACCCACCATCTCTGCTCTTCACCATTATCCAAGACTGCGGCTCCAATTATGAAATATACTCTGGCAGGTGAGATAAGCACTTCATGCTGGGGACAGATAGAACTCGAGCCTCTCATTTAGTCCCTACGGGCAAAAGAATTCCCTAGAGAACTGTCATTTGGGTTCAAATATGACTGAAGAAGTGGACAGGCAAAAGGAGATGGAAAATTCTCAGGCTAGGAAACGCCAGTGGAGTACCAAAAGCAACTCAAGGCAAGAGAGTGAGTGCAAGCTGTGGGCACTGGAAATGAGGCAAAGGCGGCTACTGGGCTGAAATTTGGGCTTCATCCACCTAAAGGCGCTACACAGAGGTTCAAACCTGCACTTTCAACCTCGGTTGTTGCATGATAAATGAATTCGTTCCTGGAGGACCCAGTGTCGGTATGGATACTTTGTTTCTAACCGTGGATTCATTCAGGGCAAACGAGATTGGAGGAAGGCAAAAGGCAAAGGTCTGGTTGCCGATGGAGGTGGTGGAGATGCAGAGGGGCGAGCCAGCAGAGCGCAAGGGGGACCAGGGAGATCGCCCAGGCGGAGGTCGGGGACCCAGGCTGCGTTTCCCCCCGGAGCTGCAAGGCATACCCACCAGAAGATGGTCCCGAACTTCATGCTGCGCCAGAGCTCCGCGAAGTCCTCGAAGCGCACGCTGTCCATCTCTTGGAAGCGGCTGAGCAGCGTCTCGCAATCGGTCTGCAGGCCCGGAGGGGTCCCCACGCCTTCAAGCGTTCCGGCGCCCGTGGGACGGGTTCCGGCGCCCGCAGGAGTCCCCATGCTCCCTCCGGCCTGGGGCATCCCTGCGGCCCAGAACAAAGTACTGTAGCACCGCCCCAGACACGTCACGCACGCGCACTCCGTGACGTGTTATCCAGGCCCTCAAGCCCCGCCTTCATCCGGGCCTTTCCTGGCGCCTGCGGCGCTTCTTGCGCGTGCGTGAATGCGAGGCGCTTTTAGTCTATAAAGCCGGGCATGGTGGCACACGCCTTTAATTTCAGCACTTGAGAGGCAGTGACAGGAGGATTTCTGTGGTTTACAGGCCTTCCCGGTGTGTGTAACGAGTTTCAGGTCTACATAGAGAGACCTCAAAATAAATAGATAAATAAATAAACAAACAAATAAATAAGACCCTCAAATTAGATAGGTAGGTAGATAGATAAAAATAATAAAAGTGCCCGCTAACTCAGTTGGTAGAACATGAAGACTCGATTTCAACGAAGAGCCACCAAAAGGATTTAAGGTCTTCATTGCCTCCTGGCTTATGTAAACTAGACTTATCCTGCCTTCCAGTCTTCTTTAAAGTGATCCTACAGTAGCCACCACCCCAACCTCCCTCCTCGTGGGAAGATGATCTAAAGAGAACTTCTTAGGAGAGGAACTCCCTTGGTTCTTCCTCATTGCGAAGATCCCCTACAGTCTATACTTATTTAATTGAGTGACTAATTTGTGGGTCTCATAATAATATGCAACCACTCTGGACAACAGTTACTTTTCTTAGCCTTGTCGCCTCTGACAATCTAGCACAGTACTGTGTCAGGAGCACCTACTTGACACAGTTGTTTGGCTGACGTGGCTCTCTAGAAATTCCACTTTGGGCTTCTCCCAGGAGCTTGTGATGGGTTAGCATTTTGTATTTGAACTGTATTCTGTTTGGAAGGCATACTAATCTTTAGAAAAGGTATTCTGCCGTGTGCTTGTATGGATGCATTTATTTTATTGTTTGTAATGGTGTGTGTGTGTGTGTGTGTGTGTGTGTGTGTGTGTGTGTGTGTGTGTGTGTGTGTTTTCACGAACACACCTCCACACCTCCTGGCCCATGTGGAGGCCAGAAGTCGAAGTTCAGTGTGTATGCATATATTTCAGTTGTAGTTGATTTTTAATTTTATGAAAATAGAATTGCAATCTACAACTCACATTCTTCAAGCTATTTTTAAACATTTCAAGATGTATCCATGCTGTTATTTGTGGCTATAGCTCTTATCTTCACTATTGCTTAATATTCTGTTGAATTAATGCACAATTTGCCCACCGCTCCCTCTTGGAGTTTATTTAAATTCCAAATTTCATGATCGTAAACAAAGCTACTATAATCATATGTCTCCACCTACCTTGTAAGGACAAAACACAGAAGACTCAATCAAATTTGAATTTTCAGATCAACTTTAAAGCTTATTTCCTGTGACAGAAGTCCTTAAGATAATTTATTTCTAAAGAGAAAATGTTAGCTGGGTGTGGTGGAGTACGCCTTTAATCCCAGCACTCAGGAGGCAGAGACAGACGGATCTCTGTGAGTTCAAGGTGGTCTACAAAGTGAGTCCAGGACAGACAGCCAGGGCTGGTTACACTGAGAAACCCTGCTTCAAAAAACAGAGAGAGACAGAGAAAGAGGCAGAGAGAGAGAGAAAGAGAGGGAGAGAGAGAGAGAGAGAGAGAGGGAGGGAGGGAGAGAGAGAGAGAGAGAGAGAGAGAGAGAGAGAGAGAGAGAGAGAGAGAGAATGTTTATTTGGGCTCACTAGTGGAGAAATTTCAGTTGATTGTTAGTTAGCCTTATTGCCTTGGGAGGAACTCAGATAATGGAGCTCTTAGGGTGTGTGTGTCTGTGTGTGTGTGTGTATGTGTGTGTGTGTGTGTGTGTGTGTGTGTATGTGTTCAAGAATCACCACCCAAACCATACAAACATTGATCTTAAGCAAGAGTAGTTTATTGAACAAACACCTTAATGAACATTCAGGACTGCAAAAGGGACTCAGAGGACTAAATGTGGTACTAGTCTGCTCTCAGGATAGACTTTTTATAGGAAAAATCAGGTTCACAAGTTTAAAGGGCAAGGAGGGGAGCAGTTGGCTTCCTACGCAAAGTAACCTTTAAGCTCATTGGTGCTGAGTACAGTAAGAGGAATGGTGAACAGGGGAATTTCAGAGCATTGAGATACCGGAGCATGTGTGTTAGAATCATAACTTTTGGGCTTATTAGTAGCATTCTTCAGTGAGCCACAAAACCCACAGTGATCTCATACATGGGTGCAGGAAGGGCTTCCCAGTAGTCAGCTCTGACTCAAGATATTTTAGACATAACAGTTCATATCGACCTTTGATTTGATGGGTCCTACGTAAAGTTTTGTAGAATTTCTTAAAATTAGCCAACCTCATACAGAACAGTCATACAGAACAAAACAAGGTATGTGGTCAGGATACTTGCTCTAAGCCCAGTCACTGTGTCAATGACTGGCAGGCATGTTACAGCAACAAAATGAAATAGCTGGCGGGCATGGAACAGAATGGCTACACTCTGCTGGGAGGGGAGTGTATGTGTTAGACCCTAACATGTTGTTGTTGTTTTCTTGACATTATTTTTAGGGGTGTGTGGTGGCTGTGACATGTACATGAAGACTAAGGCACACTTTCATGAAATCACTTTTCCTTCTGTACAGGGATCCTGATATTCTTAACTTAAGTCTCAGGCTTCCCCCTGCAAGGGTTTCACTAAGTAGTCTTACTGGCCCAGTTTTTCTTTTTCTAATTAGTATTACTTATTTATTCATTCATACATTCATTCACATATCCATTTTGAGAGAGATCCTTACCTAGAACCTCCTAGATAGTCAGACTAGCTTAGAACTTGAGATTTTCCTGCCTCTGCCTCCCTGGTCCTGAGATTGCATGTGTTCACTACCATGCAGGACAAATTTTAGCTTTAATTGGCAATAATTCTACCTATTCTGGGTTATAATATAATATTTTGATATTTTTATATATGGTGAGAAGATCAAATTGGGCTAATTAACTAATATACCACCATCATCTCCTTACTTAAAAAATTCTTTCTTAATTTATTTTTTTGCATTTTCATATATATATATATATATATATGTATATATATATATGTGTGTGTGTGTATATATATATATATATATGTATGTATATATATATATATATATATATATACCTGCTTTGGGTCGCCCCTCCCCTACCCATCCTCTCCTCCTGCCCCCACTCCCACCTGAACCCTCCCATTCTCCCTGCAGTGTCTTATCACAGCGGCTGTTTGTCCTTTACTCTTTTGAAGCTCATTATCTCAGGCATTTTGTTTCCGTAGTGAGCTTAGCAACACAAGGAGGTTCAACACAAGGAGCCTACACTGCCTGCATCATATCATGATGAAAATCAGTCTATGTGTTCGTGCGTGCGTGCGTGTGTATGTGTGTGTGTTACTATGTAGCTCTGGCTGACTTGAAACTTGCTTTTTAGGCCAGGCTAGCCTCAAATTGTAAAGGTTACCTGCCTCAGTCCGTCTCCCCAGTGCTGATATTAAAGGCATGCACTGCCATGCCTAATTCTCCTAATATTTCTTTGTTACTGAAATTTCTTCCCTGTAGGAAATATAAACAAAATTTATCTCAACCTAAAAGCCCAATGATAAACTAAGGCATGATTCTACCAAAGTTTACACTGGAGTGCTAATGACTTTGGACTTCTTTACAGAGAATGGGTAAAGGGTTACTTACAGGGGTGTGGGTACTCCTACTGACAAAGGTCATATCTGAAAAGCCTTTAGCCTGCAGGAACAAGCCCCACCATCCCCTAGTCTTCCCCAGCCCTACAAACTCTAGCCCCTCCAGAGGCCTTGCTCAAGGAGAGCAAAGCTGCACACCATAGGTAATTTGTAAGTGGGCATAACTGAGCTCCCCCAGATAGAGTTTGCTTGGTTCAAAGAACAGTCATGCTGTAACAGGCCCCCAGACCTAACTGACAACATAATGGAAGAACCATTCAGGCCTTGGAACCCAGCAGGTAGACAGTGCCACTGCCAAAAGAAGAACAGAGGCCTAATCCAGCAAAGTCCATAGCTCTGTGAAAGTCTCTAAATGTACTAATCTACCTTTTGGCTTCTGCAGCTCTGCTTCTTGCTAAATGAGTTGTGTTCACTCAGGATATGAGTTTGTTTGTTGGTTTGTTTGTTTGTTGGAATTAAAAGCTCACCCTCTGAAAGGCTCAGGACTATGAACACCCAGTGTAGTTGCCAACCTGCTAATAAAGACTTTCAATTGGCTTGAGCCTGTATCTGAGTGGTCTTTTCTAGTGGACACCCCACAACAATGCACAATGTTCTAAATCTCTCGCTTCACTTCTAGTCAGCCTTTCATCATCATGACAAAATACTTGCCATAATGTGTTACCAATCAGCTCCAGTCTTTTTGCTGTAGTTGGACAGAAGGCATGAGTAGAATTTGACACTCCAGGCCCCTGAGTACCAGAGATTGATGGATTGATACAACAGCTTCAAAAAGCTTGTCACTTCAGCTCATGAACACTGTAAATTTGGGGACTGAGAGTTAGCTCAGTGGTTACTTATGGCTCTGAATCTCAGAAGCAAGAGACTTACAGTTCTAGTGCTCAGGAAGATGTTTACTGCTTTGGGCCTTTGTTACCCTAGTCTGACACGCCAATGCTATCATACTTCCCATGTCTCTACAGTCACTCATATTAGCAGCAGTTAGTGTCAGCTAAGCCTTCAGTCCCTGTGTCTTAGGAGTTGACACTCTTAGCCTCTAACAGCGCCTGCTGTTACAATTCTCGGTCCTGGTCACTGGAGTCCTAAATCCCCAATAGTAGCTCCTTGAAGATTTTTGGGTGCTCGGTCCTCTGCTCTTACAGCTTGGAGGGAATCTGGAACCTTCTCTGTGACCAAGGCCTACCTTCTTCCACTTTTGGTCTTCAAAGCCTTCCACCTTCTGCGGGCTCGGCCAACTTCTCTCGCCTTCTCTCCTTCCACTGTCCTTCACCATTTCAGGTGCCTCTGCTCACCACAGTTTCTTCCCCAAGGTTGTTCTCTGGGTCTCTTCAGTCCCCTTCTTGATGCTATTGCTGTTATCACTGCAGCATGTCACCACAGTGGGCCTCAGACTTGGGAGCAACACATAGGAGCAGATCTCCTCATTGAATCAAACAGCAGACAGGGAGAGAAAAAGAAGGGGAGAGAGAAAGGGAAGGGGGAGGGGGAAGAGAGGAGGGGAAGGGGAGGGGGAGGGGAGGAGGGAGAGGGATCTGCAGGGAAGGGTACTTAACACCAAGCATGAGCAATTCAGGCCAAGCCTAGTGTGGGGTTTAATCCCCAGCACCCAGTTGGAAGAAGGAATGAACTGACTCTTGAAAGTTGTTCTCTGGCCATTTACTGTGGCAAGTGCATATTTGCATATGCACAAAACAAATAAATGTGATTTTTAAAAAATTTTTCAAAGCATAGAGAGCAGCCTAGCTATAGAGCCAGATGGGTGTGGGCAGAAGGTAAAAGAGCAGGATTCTAATTTGCATCAAGAGCAGCAAAGTATCCAGTTCCACCAATCAAAACCTTGTTTAAACATCAATCGTGAGGTTTGCATAAGAGCAGTGAGATAGCTCAGTGAGTAAAGGCACCTGCTACTAAAACTGATGACTCAAGTTCAATTCCTGGACCCATATGATGGAAGAAAAAAATCCAATTCTTATAAGTTGTCCTCTGACTTCTGCATAGACAGCCTAGTGCATGGAAATGCACGAGCACGTGCATACATGCATGCACACACACCCAAATATGTGCAGAAAGACAGAAATAGAGACAGAAAAAGAAATAGAGACAGATAAATAAATGAATAAAAGGAAATAAAAATAATGAAAGCCTTACATAAAAACCATGCACAAGCCTCACACGTTACCTATCACAGCCTTCTTTTGGGGTGCAGAGGCAAACTCCCTTCTAGTCTAAGAAAGAGTAACCCAAGCTAACCAGGCTTGTAGGGCTCCCGAAGGCTTGCCGTAGCCCGGTGAGGTCTTCCAAAGCAGACGCAAGCTGTCTAGAACAGTCAAGGCTGAAGTGGAAGCGCTGGCCCCAGCAGCTGGGGTCGTAGGGATGCCCAAGACTGGAGTGTGGATTTGGGGCAATGTCTGTGAAGGTTCAGGTGTTCACAACAGCCAGGCAATGAGGAGTTACTCAGTCGAGTTTCCACTCAAGACAGGCATGAGTAAGGGTTTGATATTTATCAAAGAGTTATTGCACCCCAAACAGCTTAGCTTTTTAAAGAAAAAGTAAAATATAAAAGGTGCCTAAGATAATAAAGACTTACCATTAACAGGTTTTGTTTTGCTTTGTTTTGTTGTTTTTTGTTTGTTTGTTTGTTTCGGGTTTTGGTGGGTTTTTTTTTCTTTTTGTTTGTCTTGTTTTTTTGTTTTTTAGACGAGATCACACTCTGTAGCCCAGGCTTGCCCAGCAATCCTCTCCCCTCTCAACCTTTCTGCTTCAGCCTCCCAAGGGCTAGGATTCATGACCAGCTAACATTAACATTCTTTTTTAATTAATTAATTTTTTATTTTACATACATTGGTTTTTGCCTGCATGTGTGTCTGTTCGAGGATGTTGGACCCTGGAACTGGAATTGCAGACAGTTGTGAGCTGCCACGTGGGTGCTGGGAATTGTACCCGGGTCTTCTGGAAGAGCAGTGGGTGCGCCTGACCTCTGAACCATCTCTCCAGCCCAACACTAACATTACTCAACAGTGCTTAACTCGTGTTTTTAAAATGCCCCTAAAGGGCCTAGAAATTTAGTTTCAGCGGTAGAATACTCGCCTAACAAGCCCTGGGTTCTAGTCCTCAGCTCCTGCAGGCAGGGGTGTGGCAGAGGTAGGAAGGGGACAAATAGAAAATTTTCTAGGAAATATTGTGACCTCTAACCTGTCTTTAAGATCTTAAAAGCAAGAGGACTTAGCTTGCCTCAGGATTTCAGTCAGGGATTACTTGGCCCCACTGTGTCTGGGCTGTAGTGAGGTAGGATCTCACCATGGGCGGTGGTGACCTCAGCTGCTCCTATGATGGTAATAAGACACAAGGAGAGGACATGGGACAGGATCAGGCCCCCAAGAACAAGTTCCTACCTCTGAAAGCTTGCTAAAGGCTGTTGATTAATGAATCCACCAACGATTAACTCGATGACGAGGACAGCCATCATAGACCCACCATGTCCCCATGGCTCCATCTTTTAATCCTGCACTGAAGACCAAGACTGTAAACTATGAGTTGGGGAGGGAGACTCAAAACGTTACTAATGTTAAATACAAATGTAGAACCTTGAGTGTGTCTCTTTCTCTAAAAGGGCTTGTTATAAGTGGGTGCTCCACGAAGCATCTACTGGCCTCTTCATCTTCGTTATTTTACTCTTCAGCTTCAGGACTTCAATCTAGCTCTTTTAAAAAATGTCCACTATAGGCTCACTTTTCTGAACACCCAGTCTCCAGATGGAAGCACTGTTTGGAAAGACATGGAACCTTTGAGAGGTAGAGAATCTTGCTGGGGAGAGCTTGCCACTGTGTGCTGGCTTTGAAGTTTCAAAGGCTGGCCTGACTTCCTGCTCTGATTCCTCTCTCTCTCTCTCTCTCTCTCTCTGTCTGAGTGTGTCTGTGTGTCTGAGTGTGTGTGTCTGTGTGTGTCTGTGAAGTCTGGGTCCTGACTATCAGACTGGCCCCATATTGCTGCCCTGACTTCTCCTACAAGGCACTATATCACCCTAGAACTAGAAGCTAAATTAAACCCTTTCTTCTCTTCCTTCTCTTTTCTTTTTCATTCTTTTTTGAGACAAGATCTCACTATTCAGCCCTGATCAGCCTGGAACTGGCTGTGTAGACTAGGTTGGCCACAAACTCACAGAGAGAGGCCTCTGCCTCTCAAGTGATGGGATTTAAGGTATACTACACAAGAACTAACTTGCTTATTACCAAGCTATTTTATCACAGAAACAGAAGAGAAACTGATGCACTATTTATTTGCAGCCTGCGTTTGATGTGACACTATGTTCAGACACCCCTTGCTCCCTTTGATTCCCTGAACATATTTTGAATGGCTGCTTTAAGTGTTTTTGTCCAGTTGGCCATATGGGCCCTCTGACATGTAACTTTTCTTTACTGTTTTTCTCTTGCTATGTGTCAAATTTTCCTATTTCTTTTCATATTTCATAATTATTTTGTTCAAAGTTGACTCTTAGGGAATTTGTTATAGCAATTTTTAATTTGTATGTGTAACTGAAGCACTTCACACGTTTCCCATGGCTCACTGTTTTTACTTGTTTATTTAGCCACTTGGTAAGACTATTTTTAGAAACATTCATTTCCCTTACATTGTGCCTGTTCGATCAGCCTATGCTCTAAGATACCCCATGTCAAATACACAGTATTTCCTTCAGGAGATGTCTTGCCCTGGGTGACCCCATTTTACAAGCAGCCTTTGACTCCATTTTGAATATTACATAAACAACACCATCTGTCCAGCAGTATCATGAGGCACAGACAGATCACTTATTTCTAAGAGAACAACCCTAAAAAATCATTAGAGTTAGTTGGGAGCACATGAGTGTATCAGGGAAACGAAACCCTGGACCTAGGAAAGGTGGAACACCCTCATCTGGACCCCCAAAAGAGAAGACACCTAACACTGTGAAGCCCTGCCAATCAGTCACCTGGCCACCAGTTTGTGCATCTGGGGACTGACAAAGGACTCCTTACTGTCCCAGGGGTCTCAGCTCGGCTCACTCAGTTAACACTGCTGCCATGGCCTACGAATTCTCTACTCTGTGGCTTCCTTGCCTCAACAGCTCAATTCAAGCCTGAGATTCAGCTCTGACAGGTCCTAACTCAGCCTGCACCAACACATAGTCTTTGCCTAACTGCCTTCTGCCTTTGCCTATATGTAGTAGGTCTCTTTGAACCTTGCTGTGATATCTTTTGTAGCCATTCTACTACTACTACTACTACACACACACACACACACACAAACACACTCACTCACACACACACAGTGGGAGAGTTAATATTAACAAAGATGAGAGTAAAAGAACCCGTGTTTGCTAATCGTCATCTATGAAGGGAAACGGGTGATTTTTACAAATGACAGGCAGCAAACCGGATGTAGCTTGTGAACCTATTGTTACTCAATAAGTTCTGATGATGTGGAAAGACACAAACGTGTCACTCAAGGACGGTGCCGGCGATGCTGGCTTGCGGTTGCCTTGGCTCACTCTGGGTAACAGTGGTTTTCTATGCTCTTCATCTGTTTTCCTGGTCTGTCCTGCTGTGGTATCACCACCAGATGTTAGCCTCCCCTAACTGGTAGCTATTATACCCTGGGGCATAAAGTGATCCATAGTCTAATCCAGTTGAGTTTAGGAAGTCTAAGGAGGGACCTTTTTGAGTCTTGACTCTGACCCTGAGGCTGTCCAAAGCTGTCTCTTCTCTGGCTCTCTGGTAAACTAGCTCACCTGCTTCAGAGCCTGTGGCCTCGAGAGAGCTACCAGCCTCCTCTTAATGATTAACACCCAAATATGCCCTTGTTGCAAGAACATCTTTAGTTTTTACCTATAGCCTGTTTCAAACAAAGTCAGTTCCTACAGAGACAATGTCAGAGTCCAGTTCTTAGGGATGCCTCTGCCTGGGCAAAATCTCTGAGCTGATACTTTACAGCTGGGGATGGAGGCAGCAGCCTCCCCTCACAGAGACTCTTCGGCTTTTTGGGTATGACCCTGAGAGGGGACCATGGTTCTGTTATCCTAAGCTTGCTTACTGAGACATTGAACTCCTAGCCTATATGTGCCAGCTGGGATAGAGAGAAATGAGGGGTAGCTAATTTCTCCTATCTCTTAGCCACACTTAATTTGAATTTAGTTTCTCATTGTATAGCCATTTCCTCCAAAGTGGAATATCTACCCTGCCCCAGAAATGAATAGAGGAGGGGTCATAAGTCCCAGGAAGATGAAAAGAAAAAAGTCTACAGTCTCACTAAACATGCAGAGGCTCCAGAAGTTACATGATTCCCAGACTCCCCTGTCCTGTCCGCCGGACCTTCGACAAGGGTCCGAGGAGGGAACTATCGGATGAAGGAAAGACACAGGAGACATGAGATACTTTGGGAGCAAGACGGCAATCTGATCAAACTCCAAAGAACTTTACTTTTGAAGCGTATATAAAGCCCTGGAGGCGGGAAGTAACAGGGGTGGGGAAGTTCCAGAGGGTCAACATTCCTGCCAGGTGTCACGTATTGTTGCAAAAACATGATAACAGGATATCACAAGATCTCCCTAAATCTGCAGGCGGGGACAAACGGAATATCTCTAAAACTACAGGCTGGTCACCTGATTTCTGGGAAGCCTGAGGCGCTGGGCCCAGGAAACTGAAACTCAGGCCTACTAGTCAGACCAAAGCCTGTTGGTCCTCGACACTCCCCTACTAGGATAAATAAGCAACAAGAGATGACTGGCAGAGAGAGCAGAGGCTCTCCAGAGTAGTTGACTCCAAGTTGGACAGGGAGCTCTGAGGATGAGCTTTCTTGAGTTACGCCCCATGCTGGGGTCGGGGTTGTGGTGACGGCACTCATGTTCCTGTAAACCCCGCTCAGGTTTCTGTAAATAAACCAAATAACCTTAGAGGTTCACCACACTAGATTTGGGTGGAATCGTTTCTGTGGCCTGGTGATCAGGGCCCTCTCTGCAGTGGAGAAGACATTTGTCACATGTCCCTCTGCAGTTTCTCAACGTAAGCTAGAGGTGATGCGTTATATTGAGAGCCTGCCCCTCCCAGAAAAACACCTAGTCGTTTACTGGGCTCTGAGAATGAGGGAGTGTGGGCCTCTTGACTCTACTTACAGGAGTGGGTCTCTGTTGTGTTAGGCTTCGGCTATGAGTAGCAGCATGTCATGACCCAAGAAATACTGATGCTGCTTTTAGCCAAGGGTCAGCAGGTTTTCTTGAGTAATATTTTCAGTATTCAGTGAATTCACATGGTGGCTCAAAACCATCTGTAATGGGGATCCGATGCCCTCTTCTGGTGTGTCTGAAGACAGCTACAGTGTACTTATATACAAAAAATAAATTATTTTTTAAAAGAATGTGTGCAGTGTATTTTGATCATGGTTTTTTCCTCTCCCAACTCCCCCCAGATCCTCCCCACCTCTCAACCCACTCAGTTCAATGTTCTCTCTCTCTCTCTCTCTCTCTCTCTCTCTCTCCTTCTCTCTCAAAAGATCCTAAACAAACAAACAGAAATGAAAATCAAAACAAAAAATAAATAAATAAAATAGTTTAAGCTGGAGTGAATCTGTGGAAGCTTTCTGTTGCCAGCTTGCTGGGGATCCGTTTAATGGTATAGTCCTGATCCTAGACTTGCTAACCATCTAGTGCAGAACAAATCCCTAGAAGTAGATAGGACAATTTTAGTGTGCTATGAAAGAGTTAAGTAAGCACAATGCCGTAAGTGAACATGTAGGAGACTCTCGGAACTCGGTTCATAGAGGTGAGTTCTGAAAAAGAGACATTGTTTAAGGAGTCCAGGATGAGATGGGGATTGTTCTGCAGACATAGAGAAAGGCAAGTTCAGGGTATAGAGAAGAGAGAGAATGAGACAGGAGAACATCGGTGCCCAATGAGAGAAGCTGGTAAAATTGAGAATAACATAGACCCAGGGCCTGGTCATGCAAGTGAGAGCTGGTAACTGTGGAGCTGGTACTGGGTGGCTCTGGAATGAGACATCTATCTGTCTCAGGCAGAGTGGATAAAGCAGAACGGCTCTTGGGTGTCAGTCCTCTGGGGATGGTTTCAGTTCAGGAATAATCAGGACCTTGCTGGGCAGCCCACATCTGGTTTCCATGATAAAACCTTAAAGAAAAAGAATAGGATCCGACTGGATGTGGTGGGAAAGGCACTGGTGGTGAGTGACATCCTGGGCTCTGGTTTCTCAGAATAAGTGAGGCTGTTCACTGAGGGAGGGATGCAAGAAGAAGAGCCATTTGAAAGACACAGGAGAACCTAGGTTTGTGGTTCAGTTTGGTGTTATCATCCTCATCATTATTATTGATAATAGTAGCATGTGTCTATGCTTGTGTATGCATACTGTGTGTGTGCATGACTGTGGGTATATGGATACCATGGTGCACATGTGCAGGTCAGAGGTCAGAGGTCTGGGTTTTTTGTTTATTGGTTTTTTTCTCTTCTCTTCTCTTCTCTTCTCTTCTCTTCTCTTCTCTTCTCTTCTCTTCTCTTCTCTTTCTTTCTCTTTTTTTCTTTTCTTTTTTTTTTGAGACAGGGCCTCTGTGCAGACTAGTCTTGAGTCAACATCACACAAACTATAGTTATCGTAAAGGAAAACAACTCAGTTGAGGAAATGCCTTCATAAAATCCAGCTGTAGAGCATTTTCTTAGTGATTGGGCCCAATGTGAGTGGTTCCATCCCTAGGCTGGTGGTCCCTGGTTCTATAAGAGAGTAGGCTGAGCAAGCCAGGGGAAGCAAGCCAGTAAACAGCACTCCTCCATTACTCCTCCATGGCCTCTGCATCAGCTTGTGCCTCCAGGTACCTGCACTGTTTGAGTTCCTTCCTGACTTCCTTCAATGATGAAGTGATATAGAAGTATAGTTAATAAACCCTTTTCTTCCCAACTTGCTTTTTGGACATGGTGGGGTTGTTGTTGTTGGGTTTTTTTTATATATGTGAGTACACTGTTGCTATATTCAGACACACCAGAAGAGGGCATCAAATTATAGATGATTATAAGACACCATGTGGTTGCTGGGAATTGAACTCAGGACCTCTGGAAGAGCAGCCAGTTCTCTTAACCGCTGAGCCATCTCTCTAGCATTTGGACATGGTGTTTTGTCATAGCAACATAAATCCTAAGACAGTCTCACTATTTGCTTGGACTGTCCTGTAAGTCACAGAAGTCCCCCTGCCTCTACCTCAATTCACCTCCTGATTTTCTGGCCACTAGATCTAATATAATAAAAATTCAAATATTATTTAACTATGGATTGTGGTGGTTTGAACATGCTTGGCCCAGGGAGTGGCACTATTGGGAGGTGTAGCCTTGTTGGAGTAGGTGTGCCACTGTGGGTGTGGCCAGTCTTCTCCTAGCAGCCTCCAGATGAAGATGTAGAACTCTCAGCTCCTGCCTGCCTGGACACTGCCATGCTCCCACCTTGATGATAATGGACTAAACCTCTGAACCTGTAAGCCAGTCCCAATTAAATGCTGTCCTTATAAGACTTGCCTTGGTCATGGTGTCTGTTCACAGCAGTAAAACCCTAACTATGACATGAATAATTTTGAAATTATTTTATATTGTTCTGCTGCTATTTTATACTGTTCTGCTTTATTAGTAGCTCACCCTTTTCAGACACAGACATGTTTTTAAAGTCTAGGGTCAAAAAACAGGATTATTGACTTATAAATTGTTGGATATGGTTAAAACTCATAACTCAGGGTTAGTATTTGAAAACCTATGTTCAGTTAGTCTTAAACCATGTGACATGATTCCATCCTGGAATATAAACAGCTGTGGGTAGTGGACTGTGCCACCAGACAGAAAACCTGGTAAGCGTGAGTGGATTCAGGAACCCTGGCAATTCTCATAATTGAGAACAATAGACATTTTAAACTACCTCTTGACCAGGTTCCCGTCCTGGGACATGTGACCGTGACACCCCATGGAGAGGCCTGTGACAATCTGTCACCTAGGGGCAAGACCTGAAGCCCTTCCACATTCAGATAAGGCATGCCCAATATCTCAGCCAATAGAAAGCATCTGCCTTTAGACCCCAACCCACCCCAAAATTTTTATAAGATCCTATCCACAAGGAATAAAGTGCATGAGTTATTTCACCAAAGACCATCTGACACTGTCTGTCTTATTGAGCTGTAACACTCTGGGCAATAGTATTCTCTCCTGAAGCTTTTGTCTCTGGAAGCTGCTCAAGCCTACCACAGCTACTTCCTGCTCAGTGGCCCTGACCTTGGCTCCTAGCTGTCTGCTGCATCCCACCGCCTACCACCGACTCTGGGGCAACCACAGCCGGAAGAGGTCTGGCAGCCTGGCTTGCTCTGGCTTCCCCTTGGAAAGCTGCAACTTTTTGGGCACTTTAGCCAGTTCAGAGTACTTCAGATCCCCTCGGATAGCGCTGTAGGAAGACAGGCACATGGCTGTCACCATCTTTGCTAAGGACTGGAGAAGGTAGAGCCATAGCACTACTGCCATCTTTGTTAAGGGCAGCACCACATGATATGAGCACACCAGGGCAGTAGTTCTCCAAAGATACTTTTAAACTGGGATAAGAATTTTGTATGATTTCTGTTCTGTCTTGATAAATTGTTTACATTGTTGCTCTATGTCTTTACTCTTAAGAAAGTGCCTTATTTTAATATTACTAAAAACACAATTGCGAGATTTTAAACTTTGGAGGTTTACAACATTGAAAAGGTTAAAACTCATTGCCTTGAAAATATGTTTAGCAATGTTTATGCTAATATTATTTATAGCTTTAGATTTTTATAAGCTATAGATATAAACATAAACGGGAAACTGTTAATGTTCTATATGACACTATATAAAGGTCAAAAAGTTCTCAGTCTCTTTATGGGCTTATGTTTATAGATTGAAAAGTTTTATTTTGATACTAGAAAATCAAATCTTTTCATGTGTTCAGAAATATATTTAAGTCATGCTAGGAACTGATGCAGTTAATTACAAGATAAAGCTTTATTTAGCCTATTGTTTTATGTTTGCAAGGTACAGTTTAGAACAGATAACTAAAAGCAAAGCTTGTTTAACTCAGATAAACTTAGTAGGTACTGAAAGACTCGATCAGCCTTCCTTCCAGGGAAGGACCCTCTCAAAGAGACACGGAGGCAGCTATCGATGCAGTTTGCAAGAGGTTTAGGTTTATTAACCAGAGTTCTGGGGCTACTCTGTACCGTGAGTAGAGGCAACCCCGTGGGATTTTACACAAGTATTTTTATACAGTTTTTAGAGGGCAGAATACAAGCACAGTAACCCGGCGCATTTTCATTGGATAGCACTCTTAACCTTTAAACTCATTGGTTAGGGCCTGTGTGAGGGTTATCCTGTTCTTGCAGCTCCTTTGTGGTCTGGCTTGTTAGGGTCCAGCACAATTACCAGAAGGGGGTTGGGCACATTCCAGGAGGCAGGGTAGGGCGTTGGAGCCGCCTTATGATCGCCTTGTGATCCGGTATATTGGAGCCTAGCACAATTACCAGAAGGGGGGTTGGGCGCATTCCAGGTGGAGGGGTAGGGCGTTGGAACTTGGGTCCCTCTATCTGATCTCTTTCTCAGTACTAAGCCTCAAACCTGTCAGAGGTCTGCGAATATGGCATTACATGCTTAAACTTACTATGACAGACAGACACTCCCAAATCCTAACAGTAACCCCCCTTCCTGGCCCAAGGTCTCCAAGAAGATATGGGCACAGGGACAAAGGACTCCACCTGCATTGTGCTACACCAACCACTGTTTGAGACTGCTCCAATGTCTTGCCTGCTGCCAGGGCCCAGCCTTAACTGTGGACAGAGGGTTGTCTCATGTTGCCTAAGACAAAGTAAGGTAGTCTCTTCCATGTTCCTCCTCCCCAGAAAAAAATGCTTCTCATCTTCTGGGCCTGCCTGATGGCCAAAGACAGCCTCTGCCTAAGTTGCTGTGGAGACCACAGGAACCTGGGACAACTGTCTAGGTAGTGGACTATGGACTGATCTCTGTCATTTTATTTAATATGTGACATTATATTATACTTTATCCTTCTCAGGTCTCTGATCAGATTGATGGTTAACTGTAGCTTGACACATAGGGAACAACAGGTAACTAGCTCCTTCCCCCAAGGTAATCCACCACCGTGTTAGTTCATTGGTCAATTCATTAGCTAGTTTTAACACCAGCTCTCTTGTTAGAAAAGCACGCAGGTTTGCCTTGCTCACAGGCTCCTGTTAAAGATAAACAGGTTTCAGGTGTAATGTTTTGGTATTCCGTTATCTAAAGAAACTCACTTTACAGTGGCTGCTCTCAATGACCAACCACCTGTGTCTCATTCATGGTAAATAATTGGATAGGAAAAAGTATAAAGTTCATGCAAGGTCTGAGGATAAAAACATTTAAGTCATGAAGATCTAAGAAAGTATTTTAGGGGCTAAGAATGTGTTTTAAGGTTGGTAAATGCAGGTGAAAGCCTAAAGGTTATAAGAAAGTGACTTACGGTATATACAAGAATGAAAAGGCTTCAGGTTTCTTCCCCTTGATGTGCTGTGTTGTATCTGGACTTGGGAAGTTCAGAGTTCTAACACTATCAATGGAGTTCTGTTGGACTATTAGTCTAACTCTGGTAAAACATCCCACTGTCCAGCCCACTATCATAGTCACAAGTTCAAGATTCTAAGCTTCCTTTGGTTGCCTTTTAAGTATAGATTTAAAGGTGTTTCTCATTATGCTAAATTTATATACATCCATTCTTCTGGAGAGAGGGAAGAAGCTCCTCTTGCCCCTTCTGCTCCACGGAATGTTTCTGTCTTCCCTGAGTTCACCTTAAGGAGTCCTTATGCTTTTAACAATAAAAAATTGTTTAGCAAGCCTTTACTATGACACAAATATGGTATCTATTACCCTTTTCTACAATATGGATTTCAGTATAGACTACAATTTAACATGTCTAAAATTTAATCTCTTTTTGTAAACTTAAAAGAATTCTTGTAAGCTTCAGAAATCCACTCAGATCCACCTCTCATGGGTCAAATGGACCTCAGATAAATGCCCCTGTCAACCATCAGTCTGAGTTTCCCACCTATTGCCTATACCAGGGTGGTGGGATTCTATAGTAGAACCCAACCAAGGCTACTCAATTGATGCCAGCAGCCGCGGCGTGTTCCCGCTACCCGCCTCAGTACTTTATATTCCCAAATGAGAGACACACACACACAGCCTTTATATTTTGATATGCCAAAAACAGCTTAATAGCTGGGCCACTTCCTACCCTGCACATGGTTAAACCACATGTCCATATTCCCATTCGTCACCTACTAAAACCTACATTCTATCTTGGCTGCCCCAGACCTGCAGCCTTCTCAGGCTGAGTTCCCCAGCACTACATGACAGCTATGCTTTCTGTCATCTGCACCTCTCAGGTGTGGTGTCTTCCCACCTTCCCTCCCCTCCCCTCCCCCCTCCTCTGTCTCTTGTCTAGGATTATTATTATTATTTTTTTTTTTTTGGTTTTTCGAGACAGGGTTTCTTTGTATAGCCCTGGCTGTCCTGGAACTCACTCTGTAGACCAGGCTGGCCTCGAACTCAGAAATCCGCCTGCCTCTGCCTCCCAAGTGCTGGGATTAAAGGCGTGCACCACCACTGCCCAGCTTGTCCAGGATTCTTAAAAGTCCCACCTCTGTCTCCCCTGCCATTGGCCGCTGCCAACTTTATTTATCAATCAAAACCAACTGGGGGGAGGGCCTCTCAGTCTTATGTATGGGACACTGCAATTAGGTTTTGGGGGAGCCTAATTAGCATGAGGATACAAACAGCTACAGGATTTCTCCCCCTTCCCCACTTTTGGGATTCACCTTCCCCCAACTTCCAAGACCATGTACACCTAAGAAAAATATTTTCTCCCTGACTTTCTTAGCCTTATCTTTAGCCACTAATACGTACATGTGTTTCAGTATCCTGCCAAACCCGGGTACTTCCTTGACCTCTCCACCCAGGTCAGCTCCAGAATGGCTCCCCACAGGTGCTTTGGTCTAGCCCCTCAGACTGCTTCAACGGGGCCTGCACTTTTCTAGTTGCAGGTATTCTCACAGATCCTGGACAGCAACGCAAGAGCCAAACCCTCCTAGGACTGGGTCAGCATTCCAATTTTCTTCGGGGTCCCCAAAGACAACATTGCCCCCAGTCAGCAGGAAGTAGTTTAAAGAACATGAAGACCTCACCCCTGCCCCAGCATCGTCCCCTCAGAGTTCCTCGTTTTTAATTAAACAGGAAGGGAGGAATGTTAGCTTGTACGTGATTCTGCTAGGCTCCTTCCTGGGACCTAGCAACGGCTTAAGTCATCACCTGTCATCATTACCTGTCGATGCCAGGCATGGGCGAGGTATAAAAGGACTGCTCACTGAGATACCAAATCTATTGCATTCAGACTCCATCTTAGAGAACCTGACCAAAGGTTAAACTCAAGTTAACAGACTGGTACCTAGCATCAGTTTCCAGGCTATTGCTCAACAAGACCCGTGTCTAGCACCAGTTTCCAGGCTATCCCTCAACAAGACCCGTGTCTAGCACCAGTTTCCAGGCTCTTTCCCAACAATTCTGCATCTCCTGGTTACAAACCTGCCCCTGACACTTCACTTCCTAACAACCACCAATCAGGAGGAAAGCGGAAGTTCGTTTATGGTTTGGCTCCCAGCACCAGTCAATTATGTTAAAGGTCATAATGGCCCCCCAATCAGATGTGTACCAGGCTAGATCCCCCCTTCTTGCCTCTATAAAAGCCTGCCTGAAACTAGGCTGGGGGGGGGGGGCTCCGGTTCTCCTACATCAGAGACGGTGGGGTGGGGTAGCCCAAGCTTGAACAGAGACCCTAATGGGATTGCTTCGGACTCAGTTCCCTGGTGGTTTTCTGGGGGTTCACGAATGTTTCCTGGCACACCACTCACCACCCCAGTTCTCTCTCTCTTTTTCTCTTTCTCTGTTCCTAGCTAGTCTTCCTCTCCCTCCCTTTCCCTCTTTCTTTCCTTCCCTTCCCCCACTCTCTGCTCCAGTCTGTCTGCCCCTGCCCCTTCCTTTCCTCCCCTCCCCCCAAATTAACCTCCTTTATACGGGGACTATGGAATGGCATGGATCCGCCAGGTTACTCCCCCCTCCACCACATTATATTTCATAACAGAAAGATTGTGAAACAATCAATAACTCAGAGCTGGAGGGGTGGGGGAGGGGGAACTTCCAACCTCCAGAAATTCTCACAGATTTGAGAGAGACCGGGGCGGGGGGGGGGGGGGGGGAGGGTTAGAGGAGTAATGAGGATGTCCACCCAGGTGACAGGTGTTTGCAGGGAAGTGTCCACCAGTTCCTGCTGTGACACTCCTCTCGGTGACTTACTATGGTCAGGTTCCCTTTAAAGGTCTCAGAGCAGATTAGGAGTCCAACTGATAAACATTGGTCACCACACAGTTTAGTTTGCCTTACTGTAAAAGATTTTGTTGTCTGTTGTATATGGTCATTTGAAATCCATTTTTATCAAAAGCATTTGGAAAGCCTCTCTATATAAAGCAGTTTATATTAATTTTTGATTAATTCAAAGACCTCTAAAGATAAATTTGACTTCACAGGATCGTTGGCTTCTTGTCAGGATATACAATATATATCATATATTTATGATATATATGATATTTCAGCAGACAATAGACACTTTATGATTTAAACATCCACAGGACCGCCAGGCAGTGGTGGCTCATGCCTTTAATCCCAGCACTTGGGAGGAAGAGGCAGGTGGATTTCTGAGTTCGAGGCCAGCCTGGTCTACAGAGTGAGTTCCAGGACAGCCAGGGCTATACAGAGAAACCCTGTCTTAAAAAACAAAACAAACGAAAAAATCCACAGGACCAAAGGTAATCTTTAATTGGCACCTCTGTAATCAAACACATAACTACAGTTAGTTTTCATTAGCCAAAATTATTTATTACACCTTGACCACTTATTTTTAAAAATGGATTTTTACTTCCCAGAAGACACAAACGTCAGGAGCAATGGCTATGCTGAGGGAACTTCCTTGTTTTTAGCAAATTCCAGCTTTGCCCTTCACAGCAAACTGCAACCCTAACACGGTAAGATTACTAGAGATTAAGTCGAAGGCCCCAAGCGCTTCCATATTCTGTAAACTCATCTCTGTCTGTCCGACAAGATTATCTTCTCCCAAATGATTGTCAATGGTGAGCATTCACCTAAAGAGGGGCAGGGAGGACGGGCTTGGGTGGAAGGGAGCAACCCAAACCAAATACAATTCAACCAAACAAAATTCACCACCTGGAACCCTGTCTCGAAAAACCAAACCAAACAAAACTCACCACCTGGGGCAGCTAAAATTCTCATATACTTAATTAGGCACACCACAAAACCACTTATCCAAAGTAAGCTTAAAGGGACTGTTTAAGCAACTAAATTACTCATTTCCTTATTCTTTATTTATTAAGACACCAACTCTGTCGGTAGCCCAGGCTGGCCTTGAACTCCAGGAATCCTCCAGCCTCAGCTTCTGGAGGGCTAAGATTGGGACAGTCACCCTCGAGTCCCGCTGGAATTCCTCGTGGTTTTTTGTTTGTTTGTTTGCTTTTCTACATTAGATAAAGATTTATTTAAAATAGCAAATATCCAACATGTTCAGAGACACGGGGTAATTTCTATCCCACAAAGAACAGCTGACAGCATTTGCTCGGGACATCCCAGGCGCCAACCGAAAGCGTACCAGGAACTAGGTCCCTGCAGGTCGTGTGGGGACCAAGGCGCGGTCAACTCCCGCCAGCCTTGCACATGCACTCGCACACGTAGGCGGGAGCCGCGGGCGGTCCTGAGCCCCGCACACAGGCGGGCGGCCGCCGGGCGCTGAGCCCAGGCACGTACCGGGGCGGGGCCAGCATGGCCCGGGTTGCATTTCCACCCGCAGTAGGTAGCACCGCGCCCAGAGCAGGAGTACTGGGCTCTCCGCCGGCCAGAGAGGGTCAGGCTCTACTGCTCTCAGGCACCTGCCTTCCTCTGTGTTCCGGAAAGCAGCCAAGACCGAATAAAGGAAATTACATAGTAAGCGGAGATCGGGTGTCTGAGCAGCGCCTTGGATAAAATCCACTCGTGACAGGTAAGAATAAAAATGATTCCCAAACCCCTGAAGGGTGTGAACACAAAGCTCCAGGAGGCGTTTAGAGGAGCGGGTATGGTGAAGTGTCGCTTTTATCTGACAGACTATGTGGGATCATATGCTACAGATTGCTTGCTCTAACTGGCAAATGACCATGGACAACAGGTTCAAAGCTACGTGAAGGAAAGAAATAAGAGCAAGGTGGTCTGGGGCAGACTTGAAACACCATAATAGTTTTTTTAAATTTTTTTTTTTTTTTAAATCCCAGCTAGCAATATGCTTGAGGTTTTATTGAATTAAACTTTAAAGAAAGAGAATGCCCCCTCCCGCCCCTCATTTTTCTTTTCCCTAACTCTTTGCTTGACATTCTTGCCTTAGAACTTTGAACTTTTCACACCTCTTATCGAGGCTTAGAGGAGGAAGTAAGATTCGGAATGGTAATCCTAAGGTTTAACCATGTCTATTATGCCATTAATTCCAACAGCTCTGAGAAAGCTCCTTGCATCTTTATGTAAGCCTTTTATATGTCAAGTGCTTTGTCATACACTACACCTCCAATCACTTCAACGTCTATATTCAGAGAACTGAGGTTTTGGTTCAAATTCAAAACCCACTAAGCAGCTTTCAAAACACTTTTATTTGTAGCTTGCCACTCCTCTTCCACATGTCACCTCACTCTTGTGAAGTGACACATGGCCCTCCATTTTTCTGTTCTCATTGTGTTGTCCTGTGCTCTTTAAACATTCCGCAATGGGGAAAGCAGTTATGTTCTGTGGACTGATGGTTAGGACTGTAGGCTCTAAAGTCACTGATGGCCAGAATCTATAATGTGTAAAGTGAGATGCAAACATGACTTTAGAGAGGTTATGAATTAACTTAATGTGCAAAATGCTAGCATTAAGTCTAGCATGTAGTATTCATCAGACATTCATGTCATTTAGACTCAGACTTTGCAAAGTACTTCAGCAACAGTCAGTCATGGTAATGGGTCGCCATTTTCAGTTCTAGGCCAGTGATACCGAACAAACAAAATATGTTAATTCCCTTTTCGATACTTTTGTCAAGGGAGAATACCAGTCATGCATCCATAGCAGCACCAGAGAACAGGGCGGCATAGATATCTCTGACGGTAGAGAAATGCTGGGGGTACCAGAGCAGGGCTCTAAAAGCATTGTAGAGAAATTCAAAATGGTGGGCAATACTAGGAAGGAGCGGCTGACTATCTGCAGTCTAGTATTCCAGGGGACTTCTTTTCTGAGAGACCACATGTAGGTACTTAATTTACCTAACAGCTCCCTTTTTTAACCATTGCTCACAAGTCATTTCCCCAGACTTCTATATATAATTGACAGATTTACAAATATTTGGAAACTATCTAAACTTCGTTTTCAACTAAAGCTAATTTGTTAAAATTATTTTTTAAATTTTGTGAACTGAGAATATTAAGCAACCACTTTATTCTAAAATGTCACCTCTAGAGCTGTCTATGCTTAAATGTGGATGGATGCATGTTGGCTCATTGTGTACTTTGGATTAATATTACTACACTGTTCCAAAACTGTTACATATTTGTGACCAATCACAGGTTCATCCTAAGATTAAAACCAGCTCCCTAAGTTAAAGTCACTTTGCTTAGGATTTAACCCCAGGCTAGAGGACAAAGCTCTCACTGGTTATGTAACTGGTGAGTAACAATAGGTTTCTGGGCTGGAGTTTGGCACAGTGGTGGCATGTTTGCCTAGTATACACATGAGGCCTGGGTTTGATCCTTACTGTCACACAGATGAGTTCTAAAAGTCTGTTATCTCTAGGTGTAGGGATACAGTGACTTCCAAGCCCATCTCTTTTTTTTTTTTAAGACAAGACACTTACGTAGCCCTTTTGTATCCCACGTGGCCTAGACCCACTTTGTAGTGAAAGCTAGGCTGGAATTCCTGATTATCCTAGCTCTGCTTCCTAAGTGCAGTCAGTCCCAGATTCCACTTCTTATGTTTATATCTTTCTAGGCTTTCTGAATTTTTTAAACTTAGAATATGAAAGCAGAACAGATATATTACTAAAAATCAAAGAAAAAGGATCAAGTATTTAACAAATGTTTTTAAAATACTAAAAGTGATACATGAACTGGAAAGATGCATATAAGCTGGGAGGCTTGTGGTATCTATGTGGCAGTTTCTAAAATTCACAGCTGCGTAAGATGCTGGTTTTTGTTGTTGTTTTTTTTAAGCTGGCAAGGTAAGGAAACATCAGGTAACGTATGACTATAAAATGCATCTGCATATTAATGTGTCATGTACCAATACATTAAGACAAGGCCGAACGAGGTGTGTCCTGAGACCTAAGGTTCTTTGACATGCCACAGTTCCCGGAGAGCGTGGGAGCTCCTTTCAGCCCTGGCTTCCTTGTCTGCTGATGGGAGATTAGACATGCGCACAGGAGCCTGAGCCCTCAAAACAGTATCATCCTGTTTCATGATCTACTTCACTTATTCCATTCATACTGCAAAAACTGAAGGTTTGTGCTTTATATTTTAATAGACTCATACATTTATAGTGGCAAATTTCTAAAAAAATTCTCTTTACAATGCAATATTATGATTCGTCATTATTTAACATGACATTTGGGGACACATCATACATTAGAAGATGGCAATAAAATGAATGTAGAAATGTACAATCTAACTTTTATAAAGAACTTAAATTTTTGAGAAATAATTTTATGAGCTGGAAATGTTGAAACAAATGTTATTTAAACATAAAAGCTGACCCAAAGGGGCCTGGTCCACAGAAGATGTTTATTTGATATAATAAAGCAGTACAGTTAGTGTTAGACCCAACCACAAAGAGCAAGGGAATGAAAAATTTATACAATGTACATAGAAAAAACAAGATGTTTACTACGACAACTCTATATTCCTAAAATAATGCTTCTAAAATTACTCAATTATTGAAATCTATATGAAAAAAGGATGTTAATAGCGACAAAGTGCATAAAACCAAACATCGTATTTTTCAACAAATTAACATACTAGGCAATTTTACTAACAATGCATGATTTTTTTGTTTACAGTATGCTCAAAATGTCTTTATACCAACAGGGTGGGCAGAACATTTATGTTTAATATCGATTACACAATATTAGCATAAGCTTCCACAACTACATAGGGACTGTTTTCTTTTGAGCCAGTAACGTAAAGGAACACCAGATAACTTCTCTGAATTGAGAATTTTATCCACATAAATGCCACATACCTTCCAGATATAAGCATATCTCTCTATATCATGTAAATGGCTTTAGTTTAAGAATCATTGTAAGATCAACAGCGTCATGATCCAGGCTTAATAATTCCATAGGCCAAAAAAAATTTCCTCTTAAAAACTAGTTTTATAAATGCAGAATATATTGCATGAGTAACTGCTGGTATTTTTAAGAAAATATATTGTGCAATTGTGGCTACCATGTACTGCTGGTAAAGCATCATTTTCATGTAAAACATGAAAAAAAAGAGTAAAAAATTTTCAACTGCCTATGATCATGATGAAGATTTACTGCCTTCTTAAAAAATATTGGCATTTCATTAAAAATAATTCAATAAGGGACCAACTCCCTCACCAAAAATAAATAAATAAAAAGGTGCATTTTAAATGACACTACAGCAATGCAATGCTGCACTGGTGCAATGCTGAGGAGCTGTGAATGTGCTGTGGTCTGGCATTAAAAGAACATATTAAAAAGAGCATTAATGAAAATTAAGTAGAAAGGGGATTAAAACTAAACTATCGGAGTTTGTGCAGTATTGTAGCCAGGCTTCTAAAATTAGATATAGAAAATATAAATAGACTGCTGAGCCACCAGTGTCCAAAAATAACCAACAGAAACAAAAAACCCAATAAACAACAACAACAACGGAACAAAAAATGAACAATCAAAAGGAATGAGATTAGGAAAAGCTCAGTTAACTTGATCCAAAGCTCTGAGTAATTCTTCACCCTGCAGTAGGTTTCTGCTGCCTTGTACGGGAGCATTAACTTCACAATCGTAACTGGTCAGCTGTGGTAATCCACTCTCATCCATTGATTGCCCCAGCAGTCTACATGCTAAATCTGAAAAATAAGGAGATGCCTAGTATCATTAAATTGATTAAACACTTATTATGCAGTAGAAACTGGGTAAAATAAAACAAATTTCTAGAAGGGTTTTTAGCCTCCCGGGTAAACCCTCAGCTATGTAACCAAGTAAGTGCAATCAAGTTTATATCTGCTGTCAGAATGCTTAGGCAAAGTATGCTCTGAAATGCCTAATCCCTGAGTTGCAGGCAGTAGACAAAATGCACTGCATTTCTCCTTTCCTTTATTTCTTTTAGAGACAGAGTTTCACTTTGTATTTGTAGTCCTCATTGGTCTGGCTGGATCTCATTTTGCAGACCAGGCTGGCCTCAAAGTCAGAGATCCACCTGCCTCTGGCTCCCAAGTGCTGGAACTAAAGGCGTGAGCCACCATGAAACAAAATCGTTGTCACTTGGGAAAAAAAAAAAAAAAAAAAAAAAAAAATTTTTTTTTTATATCCAAACTTTTCCTTGTGCTGGCTCAGAGCAGAAAGAATAAACTAACCAGAGGGTATTAAAAGAATTGTCTTCTGTTCTGTTCCATTCTGTTCATTAGATATGTATCCTTTCACTCGTTTCCAGGAAAGTGTCGTAGTAGGTGCACGGTCATCTGGTTGCTGCAATAATGTTCCCTAAAAAGGATGAAGTTAATATTTAGTATTATGTTGCATTTTTTTACAATAAAAAACTCTGCAATCAGTATATATGTAATAGCAACCAAAAAGTCAGTTTCTTAAACAATCCTCTAAACTTTAAATTTTTTCTTCTAAATAATCTTTCATTTATTCTTATAATAGCAATGATAAAGTTATTTCTTACCCATTAACATTCCTATCCATAAAACATATTAAGACATTGTTAATGTGGGTTTTTTTGTTTGTTTGTTTGTTTTTTTGGTTTTTCGAAACAGGGTTTCTCTGTATAGTCCTGGCTGCATGAAACTCACTCTGTTAATGTGTTTTAAAATACTTTTCACTCACTCTGTTCTGGCAATAGGCTAGCCTCAACGAGCTCTAAAACACAGTGCTTCTTTTAAAAATATTTTAGATTTATTTTTATGTATATGGGTATTGTGCCTGCATGTCTATCTGGACACCATATGCATGTAGTGCCAGCAGAGGCCAGAAGAGCATGTTAGACTGGCTGGAACTGGAGTTACAGAGGGCTGTGACCCTGACCCATGTCTCCAACCCCAGTGCTTCTGTAAGAAGGAAAATAACTTACAGAGAAGAAAAGGAGAGTGGAGGTGATACTGAGAATATTTCCTCTAAATTTATCTGTCATGTTTGTTTTTTAACACCAGAATTTATTCATTAAATGTAAGTTAAAAACAAAACAAAACAAAAAAGCCCAATGATAGCTTTCAAAGTACAGCTTTAGTATTTATTCGGAATACAATGCACCACTCACACTTACAATCCCTGCTGCTTGAAAAAGGGAGCCATCATGTTCCATTTTCCGCTTCCTCTGAGCATTCTGCAAAGCTATTGTCTTTGGGTTTAATTCTTCCTCAGGAACAGTATTTCTGGAAAAGAAAAAAAAAAAATTATATAAAACCACTGTTGTTCAGTGGACTTAGATTTTGGGGACTACTGAAATACAGTATGATTCATTCTGTATACTATTTTCAATTTATAAATGTTTCAGCTGGACACAGAACTACACACCTATAATCACTGTTTGAATCCAGCCTGGCTACATTTTAACTTTAAAGCTAACCTTGACTACATAGTGAGACCTTGCCTCAAAAACAGGAACAACAACCAAACAAGATTTATGTTCAGTTTAACCCTCAAGGATGATATGACAGGTACTTTGTAAGCATTTTATAAATGAGAAATTGAGGCCAGTTAGGTAATTTGTTCTAGGCCCCACTGCTAATTGATTACAGCTATGGAAGTACATGCCCGGCCTTCACATTCCTGTCTCCTCCATGACCTTAGTACTCTGCTAGTTTGACCTCAGTACTGATCAATATGCCTGAGCTGTATCTGAAATTAATATTATGCAACAAGGAACCACTATGAAGTCAATTAAGCTTGTTGTGTTGGTTTTTCTTTTTTTTTTTTTTTGGTTTTTTGAGACAGGGTTTCTCTGTGTAGCCCTGGCTGTCCTGGAACTCACTCTGTAGACCAGGCTGGCCTTGAACTCAGAAATCCACCTGCCTCTGCCTCCCAAGCGCTGGGATTAAAGGTGTGTGCCACCACTGCCCGGCTGTTTTGGTTTTTCAATAGAAAGCCAAGTAAATGGCTAAGTCATATCCATATATGATTAACTCCTCTATAAATGTGGGCTTTAAATTTTAAAATACTTATAAGCCACGTAGTGTATAGTCAAGCTGATTTAAAATTTTTATCCAAGTATGTTATGTTCATGAAATATGTCAGTTTATCATGTAAATATCACCTCTGGTTGTACATCTATTTATCTGGTATGTGTGCACACCACTACACCAAATCTTGGTTTCAAGCTTGTAATTCTCCTGACTTAGCTGCCTGAGAGCCAGGACTAAAGGCATATATATTACTATACCCAACTGAAAATACTGAATTCATCTAACGCCCCACACCTTATTTTTCTGGCTCAAGAAAAAGGCAGGCCTATCTCCTAGCGCTTCAGGTGATACAGGGGAACATAGCTCCTTACTTCTGCTATCAGCCACAGCTTGCTCTGTCTAGACATAATACAGGAGGAATCATTTTTCTTCCACTCATTAATTAGTAAAAAGTATTTTCCTTGCCTCAATTTGAAACATGTCAAATACCATTACACATTACATACAGAAATTCTAAATATTTGCTCAAGCATTGCTTCATTCTATAGAAACAATATTGTAAGTCATGCTAGGACTCTTAGTAGATCTAATAAAAGCTTATTTTCTTTATAACAATAACACAAACTATGTAATGAAGAAGAAGAATAAGTTTAAGACTTCTTGCAATTATCCACAAGATTTCAGAAAGAAGGCCTGCAAATATCCATATTTACCAGTGAGAACTAAAGACCACCAGGTGCAATCTGGGATGAAAAAGAATCATGTAGCTGAAGGGTTTTTTTTTCAGGTTAGCTTACAGAAGCCCTGGGTTAGAAGGACCTAAGCAGGGAAGACAGCTATTTCCCATTCTGAACAGCAGCATGGAGAGATGGCTGGCATTTATAGAACTTACTGGCTGGACTTTATTTTTAGAGATGTTGGCATCCCTTTGACTGTCTACATTTAGACAGTTGATGGGATTGTTTGAGAGAGAGAAGATAGAACGTAACTTAGAAACTGGCTTTTGAGTGTCTGTTTTAATTCAGACAGTGTAGGAAATGAACTTTATGATGTTCCTTAAAGCATATGTCAGAAAGTTGGCTCTACGTTTGGAAAACATTTAATATCGCATATACACCAGAACATGGCAGAACTGTGTTCCATATAAATACCTTTGATTCAAAGTGACAGATAGGTTAAGGCTCCTTGGATGAGCTTTGTCTGTCTGTTCGTTGACTCTCTTTCCTGCTCTGTCTGGTGAGGCTGTCCGACTGTGAGTACCACTGTATGCTGATGCCTTAGCAGTGGTTGTTTCTTGAGGTACTTGGGCAGAAGATGGAGATGCAATCAGTATTTTAATGTCGTCTATATTGTCCTTCATCACTGTTTTTGATTCATCGGTGGTGGTGGCAGTGGCTGCAGTTGTGGTGGCAGCAGCAGTGATGGTAGGTTTCTGTAAATGGGTCTGCTGGAACCCTGTAACTGTGCTCACACTTGGAGGGCTTGGAGAACTGCTCTCTAATGGTGACAACTGATCAAAGGAGCGTAACTGGAAATCATCATCCATTGGGATGTATGGAGCCAGCATCTCCAAGTCTAAGTCAGTGTCCTATCAAACAACAAATAACACAAGGGTTTATAATGACCAGTCTAGTAAGAAGGAAAGCAAGTTAAACCGAGTCACTTAAAGTACAAAACAGGCAAGGTAACAAACACACCTGAGTTGAAAACGGACTCTTGGCTTCTGTGTCTTCAGCAAACAGTTTTTCCACCAGTTCTAACTTGAACACATTGACCATATCGCTGTCCACATCAAAGCAATATTCACTGGGACTGTTAGGCTGTGAAAAAGAGTTAGGAGTGTTTACTTTTTCCTGAAGAAGTCTCTGTTTGTTAAGAAGTTTCAGACAAACAAATATTATATAAAAATTACAATTAAAAGATTTGTTTAGTTGATGTGGTGGTGGGCACCTCTAATTGCAGCACTCACTTAAGAAGAACAGGCAGAAGAATCTCTTTGAGTTTGAGGCTAGCCTGATCTACTACTCCCACCCCAGATCTGTTTATTCTACAGAATAACATTCACCAAACAATTCAGGTCCCCCAATGGTACATAATTATTCAATTAATTAGATGATATTTTCACCATAATATTAAAATGCCTATTCTACTGGATATTTTAGAGAATACTCTATGTTAGGAGTTATAGACAAGAATTTCAATAATGGATACGGTAGCTGGGTAGACTGTGCATAAAACTTTACTTTTCTTCATTTTTCATTACATTTACTTTATTAGATCCATGCCAAAATGAATCACACACTTCTGTGCTGGGCAAAGCCTAAGAACAAAGAATACATTCTCAACCTTAGTTTTGAGATACCATATTGTTTAACTTACACCTGGCAGTTTTAATCCATAACAGTTTAATGGAGAATCAATACTTATTTGCGTTTTACTAACCAACTTACAAAGTTAAGATCTAAGCTGTTCTGCTCCCAAGCACAGCCTTAAGAGTAGAAAGCTCTGAAATGGCATTGTTTTGGATTTGGAAACAGCAGTTTATGACACTTTCTGCCCTGGTCCAACTTAGATATTAAAAACCATTTCTGCTGAGTTTTGACTTCTATCAATATCAGGCATTTATTCCTGACCTTTTCTTAGATCCTGGTACCAACCTCAGGTGAACTTTGTCTAGTGCTTCCATCAGAAGGACTTGCTGGCTGACTCTGGATCTGGGGCATGGTAAAGGAAAGTCCCAGTGACTCTGGACTTGACTCTAATTTTAATGCGACCTCTTGGTTCAGTGCAGGATCAGCACTACTTCGAAGTGGCTTTGGAGTTTCCGAGGCAGGTAATGGAGACATCGCCAGATTTACAGTTAACTTTTCATTAGAAGAGGGGAACATTACATCATTGTATAACGGAACATCTTCAAGTTGTTGCTCTTCAGTTTCCGTGTCTGCAGAGGAAAGTGTCCGTCAATCTAGAGAACATCAGGATTTCAACATTCATAGATATTTTCTGCTTTTTAGAAGATTTGTGATTCAATCAGTTTCTTTACTTGGAAAGTTTATGGATATTACAGTATGACCATTAAGTATAAGTTATCTTTTTAGTCCATCACTGATGGGAGTAAGATGTGTACCTTCAACCTTTGTATATGCTAAAAGTTAGTGTAATTTGAAGTAATAGTTTTCCTTTTCCTGTTCGCTTTTATGGTACAGCTGCGTTGTTAAACCCTTTAGTATTTACCCAACTACGCGTACTGCAATTTAACTCTGCTGAGTGGTGCAGGGAGGTGGCTGGGGGGAAATTAAGAGGGCATCAAGAAATACCTTCCGGGTACTCTGAGCTACAATTCCCACAGAAGATAGAAATAAAAGCAGAAGGCTCTGATATTTCAGAAACAAAAAACATTAAACAGAATACTTTTGAGTATTAAAAACAAAACATGTACGCATCATTCAAATGGTTAAGCCAAGAGATGAAACACAGTGCAGCTGAACTGGGATTGGAGAGATGGATAGAGTAACTAAGCACTTACCATCGCTGCCAAAATCCAGAGATATGATCGTGTCCCCAGCAGCTGGAGCAAGCAGAGTTAGAGCATCAGGTTCTTTCTTAAGCTTATCAAAAAGGCAGCTTGTATCCTCTGATTCAACTTTGGTGAATAGCTGAGTCATTTTCATATCTGAAGATTCAACTGGTTTGAGGACAGATTCTGTTTGTTGAAGGGAGAAAATCAAGTCATGCTGAATAATACCACTGTCAAAAAAAAAAAAAAGGAGAAATTAGTATTTATAAATGAGCACTTGAAACAATGACAGTAGGGGGACTATGAAATGACCTTGTCTCTTAAAATATTATTTATATAGTAAAAGCATTTTAATATTCCTTGAGATGAAACTTGCGACATTTCTTTTTTTCCTCCAGTGCTGAGGACAGAGCCCAAGACTTTGTTTATGCTGGGCAAGTGTTCTCCTATTGAGAAATATTTATTGTTTTAAAACACCAATATGAAGATATAAATGAAAACAAAATTTACTAATTAAAATATTCAACTTATTTAAATTGAAACAGCATTGAGAATAGAGGCGGTGAGAAGAACATGTACAGTTAGAGTACATGAAGCAGAGGACTTCTGCGCTGCTGCTACAGTGAAAGAGGCACAAAAGAACTGTCCGGCATTAATACACGAGGCATGGTCCACAGATACTCTTAGAATACAGTAATGACCACAGTCTTTATGAGGGTATCATATATTCTTGGTAGAAATAATATAGTGATGTCATTCACAGGATAGGAAAGAAGGAAGAGAAATGGTGAAAAAACCACTCAGCTTCAAGTCTGGCATCAAGGCACTCCAGTTAACACGTTATATGTTCAATATAGGAAATGAGCTAAGAGTACAAAGACAAAAGTATAAAATACTTGTCTTCAAGTAGTTTATAACTCAATGTGAAATAGATAAGCAAACAATATCAAAATACTAAGATCACTGCTAAAATGAGGAAAGGATGTGTCACAGAAAGGCTAATAAGCAAAACTTGGGATCAAGTAACAATCATGAGGGAGACAAGAAAAAAAAGTTTTACATAAAGGCAAAAATCACTAAAGAACTCTTTGGCATTAAGATGATTCTTTGTGATTAGAAGTGGTAAAGCATTAGGTTTGATCCCAGCACTAAAAATATCCCCCTGAAAGAAACAACATAAAAAACTAGAAGCTTCGAGACCCCAAAAATGGCCAAAGTGGGATAACCTGGATTTGGTGGCATCTATAAAAGTTGTGCTGGAGACTTCTGGTGCAGCCCTGCAATACCACCCAGTACGTAAACTGTGGATTCAAGGCTGCACTGGTCTGCAGTGAGTTCCAGGCCAGTCAAGCCTAGTCAGTGAGACAGGGTAGAGTATGGAATGTAAGAAAAGGAGACAACCACAGTAGAGCGCTCTGCCTGGCAAGCAGATTACAGTGTTTTGGTAATGAAGAGGAACTGAACTGAAGCAACAGAGTTCATAAACATAAAATAAAGCCCCAGGTCATATTACACAGCCTGTCATAAAGACAGTCATTTAACCTTCATTAGAATCTTCTTGGCCTCAAGAAATTGAACTGGGAAAATTGATCCACAGACTGATAAACAAATGATATTATTTTGTAGGATCGCCGGCACAGATGGCTTGAGAAGGTGGGTTGGGGTATAAATCATAATCCAGTAGAAAAAGAAAGGTAAAAACAAAACTCAGTTTTTATTTATTTATTTTTCTTCTCTGTGTTGCCCTGGCTGTCCTGAAACTCACTCTGTTGGCCAGGTTAGTCTTGAACTCATGGAGATCCACCTGCCTCTGCTTCTGCCTCCAGAGTGTTGCAATTAAAGGTGTGCACTACCACTGCCTGGCAATTTTATCTCTTCTTAACAAAGGCATTGTAAATCCAAAGAGTATTATCACTTTTTCCTCACAAAAGTGTCTCTTCCCAAGCTTACCTTACAACATAGTTCACACACACAATGCACTGTGGCTGAGAGTTCTTCGTATTATATATGACAGTTGCTTGAGTTTCAACCCAGACATATCCACCTCTTTTGGCAAGCATCCTGTACTGTCCTGTGGTGACTTGTCCTTTAGTAAACACTAGGGATAAGAAAGTACCACAAAGAAAATGTAACTGAATTTTCAATCAAATAAGTGTCAAATGTAGATTGTTACAATTTGTTTTTTTTTAAAGACAGGGTCTTTCTGTGTAGCCCTGGCTGTCCTGAACTCCCTATGTAGACTAGGCTGGCCTCAAACTCAGAGATTCACCTGCCTCTGTCTTCAGAGTGCTGGGGGATAGGGGTAGGTAAGGGTAATGGGATGGGCTACCGTGCCTGGCTGGATTACTGTTTCATTTTTAAAAGGAGAGATATCTAAATAATATCTTTTATTATTTAAAATAGTTGTGACTGTTTAAGCTGATAGAGAAGTCCAAACACACCTGAAAATAAACCCCAAAGTAAAACTCCTATCTTACTGTAGAAGAACAAAAGCCAGAAGTGAGGGACAGTTGCTTTAATGGCGTATGGTCACACTGTGAGAGCAGAGACTAAGCACAGGGCACAGTCAAGAAAATGGTACAAATGTTTCCTTAAGCAGCAGAGAACCACTGCTCTACAGAAATTTGAATGTGTAAGCTGATATCATTCCGTAGTCTTCCAGCAATTCATGCAGTCTAAATCAGTTACTGACTGAGAAGAATGCAGTAAATCAGTCATGACAAGGCTATCATGAGTACCCACGCTCTGACTACAATTTGGGCAAATTACACTAATTCAGTGATAATTCAATACCCTCAATCATATTTGGAACTCATTTTTAGGTCCAGATTAAACAGGCAAGTGAGAAATTATGAACTTTAACTTACTTTGGGATCTTAGACTTCATCTGAGAAAAAAAATCAGAAACTTAGCGTATGTCAAGAGTGTCAGATACTAAATGTGTATAACACTCATCCCATTCACTGACTCGTGAAGCAAATGCTCTCAGTGCCTTCTACTGACCCACCACTGATTTCATGACATATGTACATGGAGATAATCTATAATATTTGACTTTTATTTATTTCTGCATTTAAAATTCTAGGGATGTTTTATGTCTTCTTAAGTGAATAGCTATAACAAAACAAAACAGTAATTTCATGATCAAGAAAGATGTCTTATGAAGAGTCTGGAGACTGGGTGGCAATTTTAACTAGAAAGTTAGAGATACCAACAGTAGAGACTGCAGGACTTACGAAGTGCGACTATCTCCTTGAGTTCTTTCTGCTATTGTACTTACTATCATGATGAGTTTTGGTCAGATGATCAGAGTCCAAAGCATGATAATATTCATAAATTGAGCGGCCCAAAAGTTCTTCTGGCTCATAACCCATCAACTCAGTAATTCTGTTATAAAACAAAACAACATTATTCTAAACTTAATAAGTTTAAAACTCATCCTTAACAATTCTATACTTAGTATAATAGCCAGCCTTTCTGTGCCATTTAGATCCATCCTTGATATTTGACTCTTATCTCTTTCACGCAAAATAATGACCTCTCTTAAAAAACATATTTTATTATATATACTGTTGGTATCAAAGCAAGATATTAATGAATATTGATAATGCTAAATTAAATGACAAAAGTTCCAGAGACAGTCACAATTAGCTTAAACTATAGTTTAAATTGCTAGCAGTATTTTTCATAGAGCTAAATGTTTATCTTACAATTTTTAGGCCCACTGACAAGGCCTCATTTTAAAAGCTTCACTATCATTAAGCCAAGGACATTCATAGTAAATGGAAAGTAAAAGAATAACCATTGTCATGTTTTTAGAGGATAAATCTTTTACTTGGCTTTAATATTAATTTTATGAGAATTAATTTCAGATGAAAGAATGTCATCTAGTTAAGCATAGGCTGGAAACTAGCTCCCGTAGCCTGTCTGGTCCCTGGCAGTCCCTGTAGGGAGGGAGACTCAAGCTGATCCCACGTGAGCCTGCCTTCGGGAAGCCATGAAGACACACTAATGAGAAAGGCAAGGCTGTACTCGATACGCTAAGCCAACTGCAAACGTTCTCCTCTAAAGCCTTTCTGGGAACAAACATAAAGTAAGTGTTAGACTGCTAGGCTTAAATTTCAAGGCAAAAAAAATTGAGGTGCTGGTAAAAGATACTCATCTTTTACCCAAAACACAAGCAAAAAGAAGACACCTAATCACAGAATGGGCATAAGCAAGGTATGCTCATAACAGTATGTTAAATAATATAGCTTGTGCTATCCCAGTTTAAGATCTGCCATATACTCTAAAACCAACAAAACAGATTTTTTAGAACATAAGTCAAACTCTTCTTCACAAAGGGACATACCAAAACACATCAACACTAGATGGCAGCACTACAAATGAAAATAAACTGCTTTAAAAATATTTGTTTTCCCCTCCATTCAAGAATGGTAGTAGGGACAGAATCAAGTGACTCACAAATGCCAGACAAAAGTCAAGCCCCCCCCCCATCCCCTTTGTGCTGGTAGTGAGTGATGGATTCTGGGGCCTTGTGCATGCTAGGCTTTCTGGTTAATTTTTTTTCCTAGGAACTTCTTGCATCCATAACCCTTCAGAGTGAAGATATGGAAAAGAAAAACCTGCCCAATTATGAAAATCTTACATGATATTTCTAATATCTAGGGCCACCAAAATGGGCCAGCAGGTAAAGGCACCTGCTGCCAAGCCTGACAGCATTGAGTTCAGTCTCTGGGCCCCACATGGTGGGAGAGAACCAACTCCCACACTGTCCTCTGACCCTGGGCTATGGCACACATGTGCCCACACAGGCATTCACATACTCCACCATCGAGTGTGTGACTGCACCTAATAAAACTGTTCGAATTGCTCTTAGTTTCATATGTTTAAATGAAACTCCTATAAAATGAAATATTTCCCACTAAGCACGTTTCTAGCACTCTTGTAGATATGAAAACACAATAAGAAAACTGTGGGCAATCTTCTAGTGTACTTGCCACAGTGCTTATGAAAGAGAGTGGTAAGGTAAACACAGTGCTAGGTGCATGTTCTAGGAATCAGAGGAACGACACTCCTTGTGAGAGACAAATTCTTACAGAATATGTACAGATTCAGTATGGAAGAGTGGTGAAAAGAAGTTTGCAAAAACCAGGACGTTTGCATTCCAGGAAGAAGTTACACCACAAATCGTGCATAGAACAGGCCGTAGAGTCTGATGTGGCTACAGTACAGGCAAGTGGAGGGAAAGAACTCAGGAGATGCAGGCAAGCGGATCAGGTAAGTGAAGATTATGTACTGAGTCTTAGGACATTTTGACTTAACCACACATCAACCAGTGTTTCTCAATCTGAGGAATGCTGACTATTAAAGGACATTGAGAAATCAAAATTGAAATACCAGACAGTTTCCTGGCAGACTGATTTCATGTATGTTGGGGGAAGCAAGAGAAAACAGACTACAGTTTAGAGAACTACACAGTAATTCAGTACCAAAAGAGGGTAAGAGACCCAGAAAATTAATAGTTTCTGTGCTGGGTATTAATCCCCGGGCCTTGCACACACTCTGTAAGCACTGTCCTAGTGACTTCTCCAATTCTTACAAAGGTTGTTCTTATTGGATTAGAAAACTTGTGCTCTGAAGCAACTATATAGTATGGCGTTTGTCCACATCTCGCATCTTAAGGGGAGGAATCATCACTTCTACGAACGCAGCAAATACTCAAACGTATGTGCCGAATGATTATACCTGTTCATTACTAAGTAAAATAAACAGGTATGTGCGGATAGTCTTGAGATTAGAAGTTTAAACGTCGTTGTGTTTTATTTGCTTTGTATGCATGCATGTGTGTGGGTACATGTGTCCACTTCATGTCATAGCATGAAGGTAGAGGTCAGAGGACAATATGTAGGAATAGGATCTCTCCTTCCACCACATAGGTCCCAGAGACTGAACTCATGCAGGCAGGTTTGGAATCAGGTGCCTTTTTATCTGTTGACCTTTGGTGGACCAGGATGTTAGAAATATGATGTGAGATTTTCTTAAAATTGAGCAATTTCCCCCCCATGTTGAAAATGACACACTGTTGGGTTATATAGATGCAAGAAGTTCCTAGAAAAAAAATTTAACCAGAAAACATGAGTCTCCCGGTGTGAGCTATCTTTAAGCTGGCTGTCTTTTAACTGATGTCATGATCATTGTGTGAATTTTTTGATAGAACCAGAGGGGAACGCCACTACCTTTCTCATTTTGACTCCTTTGCTTTCCTTTCTCTCCAGCCTGCCCTAGTCTCTGCTACAGAAGTTTAAAAATAGATGGGCCTTTCATTTCCACCACACCTTTACATGCTGGCAATAAACACCATAATACAGTTCTTAGTTTTTCCCCCTTCCTTGTATTAAAGTTGACACCAGTATAAGTGTACTGGACCTAAAACAAACTCCTAAAGGCCTCACAACAGATTTTTGAGGTTTGACCCTTCTAGGTAAAGATTGCCAGTTTTACATCAGTTAAGTACTAGAACTCCAAGTCAGAAAGAAATCCAATATTGTGTGATTTTAGTCAGTGCTCTGTCAATACTTCTTGGTCTAAGCACGAGGAATTATCAAAATGCTAAGAACTTAAAATTGGTGCTTCCATAAAATCATTACGTTAACTAGAAAGTTATGTGCTTGCTAGTTGTAATGGCACATGCCTGTAATCCCAGCACTTGGGCTAGAGACAGGTGGATCTCTGTGAGCTGGAGGCCAGCTTGGTCTCTAGGGTAAGTTTCAGATCACCCAGGGCTGTGACGACTCTGTCTCGAAAAACCAACCAACCAAATACGCAAACAGGAAAGCGTTGCCATGAAAGGACTGATGTGCTCATCATTATCTAGGCGCCAGGGTCAGAGTTCAGTTGGCTACACAATCTCTGCCTCTGTAACAGGCTATTCAGCTTGCAGCAAAAAGGACCAACAAAAGAGCAGCAGAATAAACACTATGACAGAAGCACAGGCAAGGGATACTGCCTAAGAAAATATTCTCAGGCATCCTCTTAGAGTGTGTGCAAAGGCACGAGACATTCGAAAGGAACGTGGGACTCTTGGTTATGAGTGGTTGGGACCATATCCAGGTGGGTGATTCTTCCAACTCCTGATTCATTTGGTGAACTGAGAAGGGATTAGACTGTAAATACCTTTCCTTGACATTTTAATACTTTAGATTTAGCTGCACAAGTCTATTCTACTTTCAGCTTTTAAAATATATACCTATTTTAAATTTTATTTATTCATTTGCGATAGATAAGCGTTCATATGTAGTCCAGGTCAGCTTTCTTGTCCTCAAGTGTTAAGTTCACAGATACACAACACCACACCCAGAATGTACAGCTATCTTTTGATAAATAAAAATCTTCTTCCCACCTACAAGACTACAAGAAGCAACTGATGAATTTCTAACAAGAGAATGGCACAATCTGATTGTCATCTTGGAGTCCCCTTTGGATACAGTGGATATACAAGTAAAAAGGCACAAATTTGTTGGTAAAAATACAGCTTAGGAGTTTATGGTAACAATTCAGGCCAAAGGTAATGAAATAAAGAATTTAATGACAGGAGCACAGGTAGATAGAACGATGGGAGAGACAGTCAAACAGTGCATTTATAATATTTACCACAAACTACTACTAAGTGTAGTTTGTGGTAAAAGTTACAATCAGGTTTCAACAGTGCTGTGTCAACATTAGGTATCACAAGAGAAACAGCAACTTATGCTGTCTGGGAGCAGTAGAGAAGTTTAGTAACAGGAGTATTTATTTCATTATTCAGAAAACGATGTAGACAGAAACATAAGTTGGCACTCACACACAAGTAGTAACAGATTTGGGAAATGGTGACAGGACCCATGGTGGAGATAAAAGTTCTCAGGAAGAAGAACATGTGGTTAAAGACCAACATTTTGTTGCCCACTGCATATAAACTGTCTATCTTTAAAAGTTACTTTCTCAATTTAAACAAAATCCCTAAAACAAAAGAAGAACTTCATGATTTTTGTGTTCACTGCTTGCAATATGAAGGCAAGAAGTCAGTGCCTTTTGCACACTGGACAAGTGATCCACCTCTGACCTACTACCCTAGCCCTTTAAAATGTTCTTGTGAGACAGATGACTTGGAATTACCTTCCCCCACCTCAGTCCCCCGTAGCTCAGACTCCAGGAGTATGCCATCAGACTTGGTGAAGAATCTCATCCTAATAGATTTCGTATAACAGCTAAGTATGGTATTTATAGTACAAAAGCTAATCTTACAGTTTGGGTAACAGTATGCATCTTCATATTCAGCTTCATGAACACATCAATTACGTTTTTACTATAGTGATGTAAAAAGGCTACAGAAAAATCTTTAAAAATATAAAATAGTTAATTTACCTTTCATCACAGTAAGAAAATTTCATATCAAGGCTGTGTCGACTAAGAAATGTCTTGCTGTCTAAAGGAATTTCAATATTTGATGGATGAGGAATGGGTTCACAAATCAGCACCAAGCATGTCATGGGTGGTTTCTTGTACCCACATTGAGGTTGGTTACTGTTGGTATCATAGACATGAATATGGCCTGTGCAGTGAAGCACCTGTATATGAGTAAGAAAATAAGCAGTTACCTTTTTAAAATAAAAAGAGGTGAGGGGAGCTGGAGAGATGGCATAGCAGTTAAGACATTACAAGATAATGAATACTGCCTGCTTTTCCAGAGGACCCAGATTTGATTCCTAGCACTCACATGGCAGCTTACAACCATTTTCTCATCTCTTCAGGCACCAGGCATGCATGCACTGATATACATGGAGGCAAAACATCCATGAACATAAAATAGAAACTAGGGATCACTTATGATCCAGAATATGGATCTAATGCCCTCTTTTGGCTTCTGCAAACACATGGTATACTTACATACATCCAACTAAAACACTAAAACATACATGAACACACATACACAAATTGAAAAAGTCTTTTTTTTTGTTTTTTGTTTTCTTTTTTTTAAAAGAACTCTCCTTGTATTAAGTCTAGGCTATCTTTCCTTCTTCACTAATCTGGTCATTATAGTTGATTTTGCTCTGGTGACTATGGTTCAACACAGAACAAGAAAATGAAACTGAGATAGACAGAAAATTATACTTTATATTAGGATTTAGATACTAGTTGGCAAAGCCAACTGATAAGTTAACTTGGTATAGAAATAACATATTTCCTATTATTTTTTGTTTATATCTCAAACTGGCAAATTATTATACTGTTCTGAATGGAGATTACATATACAAATATAAACGCAAATATGCAAAAGGGAACAATTATACACTTTTTTGGAATTTATTTTTATGTGTATAAGTGTTCTATCTGCACGCATGTGTGCACAATGTGTGTGTACCTGGTGCCTGAAGAGGTCAGAAGAGGATACTGGATTTCCTGGAATTAGAGTCACAGATGACTGTGAGCTGACACATGGGTGCTGGGAACCAAAGCCAGGTGCTTGGCAAGCAAGTGCTCTCAATTACTAAGCGCTTTGTCCATCCCTCTCATAACTCTTTTGGAGGGGTTGTGTTTATTTGTTTGTTTGTTTTGTTTTCTGAGGTGGGGCTTGCTGTGTTCCCCTGGCTGGCCTGGAACTTGCTGTGTAGACAACACTGCCTTCAAATTTGTAGCAGCTGTTCTTCTGCTTCCCAAGTGCTGGGGTCAGCTTACTTTCAGCACTCCTGGTAAGTGTATAGGTTTATTTGTCTATAAATCAAGTGCAGACTCAGCTTGCTTACCTTCCACGTTGCTGACTTGATGTTCATCGTCCTCCCCCGGCTCGTTAGTGTACATTTCATTCTGAGAAAAAAGCTCCTCTGTGTGTTTTGTTCTTTTCCTTTTCTCACTGGGCCTAATGAAAGCAAGAAAAAAAGTTTTAAGTCACAGTTAAACATAGAAATTTGTTAGAATGAGAACAGCAAAGTGAGGATCTCAGCATTCACACAAGGATTTGCTCCCTCCCTCTTCACCCACTCCAATACATCAGTAGGTCTGACGGCTCCATCCAGTGAGAGCGTTTGTAGGACTTCAGTGATTCCCTGAACTATGGGAGAAGAGTCCACACTTTACATCTGTGCTGGTGAGTTTGGCCCAAGTAAAGAAACTAAGAAAATGGTATAAGTTTACCCTGTAAGTGTGCTGTCAGTATATAAGGATGTCCCCCTCAAAAGAACTCGAGTAAATACTTCATGTCTTTTACCAGTTGTGATAACTCAATTTTGAATAAGCAGCAATGTGTTTACAGAACTTTAAAAATGCCAACTTACCTTTTGTAAGTAAATAGCATTTGTGTGTATGAAAGCCAGACAGAATGTTCTATCAGAAGTTACAGAAATCAGCCATGATGGTACATATCAATACTCTCAGCACTAGGGAGGCTGAAGGAGGATGGAGAACTCTAGGCCAACCTGAGCTACATATGAGAGCTTGTTTATGATTTAAGGTTACAGAACTAGGGGCTGGGAATGTAGCTCAGTGGACAAGTACTTCCTTAGTACATACATGTAGGCCTGGGTTTGATCCCCAGAACTACAAAAAGAAGTCACAGAAATAAAGCAGAGAAAAATCAATTCAAGTCTAATTTAGTCTTAATACAAAACCTCATTACCAAAAACTTAGATTACATTTAGATGACTCTGAAACAGCATCTTCATTTCCTATTTTTATTGCTTAGTCTGGTTCAAAACAAATGCTTCATTTATTTGAAATGACCAGAGAAGGTGGATTAGAGGCTGCTTAGGACTGAATATACCGAGATGTTCATCAGATGATAGATGAATGATAGCTAAAGATACAGAACTTCTTTTCTGAGGCAATGACATTTTCTAAAATGGCTGAGTGAAAGGGTGCACGCCTTTAATCCCAGCACTTGGGAGGCAGAGGTAGGTGGCCCTCTCTGAGTTCAACAACAACTTTGTCTACTTGGAGTCCTAGGCCAGCCAGGGCTACATAGTGAAACCCTGTCTCAAAATAAACAAACACACAATAAAACAAGACAATTTTAAAAAATAAAATTACAAGTATGATGGTGGTTGGGCCATGTCTATGAATATACTAAAAAATAATTGAAATTTATCAAATGGGTACATTAAGATACATAAAATGGAAGTATTAGGGGAAAAAAAAAACAAACACAAAATATCCATTATTTAGGACCAAGTGTGTATACTGTGAGTGATGCAGAGATCAATAACTAGATGCAATGCCTTTAAGCATGTAATAGATACATACAGTAGGGTCAATAGCAATAGTAGTCAAGGCTTAGTAAGAATGCTTTCAAAGAGCAAAACTAGATCCTGACAGAGGGGATTAAGAAAAAGAGACCAGTATACTCTGTTTAAGAATCAGTGTTTAAAAAAAAAAAAAATCAACTATTAAAAGTGTCTGTAATTCAACAAGTACTTCACAAAACTCTCAAGAATTACAGAACTCTCTTACCACTTTTTTAAAAAATTTAATTTTATGTGCATTGGTATTTTACTTGCATGTCTATGGGAGTGTGTCAGATCTTGGAGTGACAGACAATTGTGAGCTGCCATGAGGGTGTGGGATTTGAAGTAGGGTCCCCCCAGAACAGTCAGTGCCCCTAACCACTGAGCTATATCTCCAGCCCCTCTCTTACTTCTCTTTTTGAGACAGGGTCTCATTCTGTAGCCTTGGTTGGCTTGAAACTGGATACATACACCAGGCTGGCCTGGAAATCAAGAGATCTGCCTATATCTGCCTATTTGCTAGGATTAAAGGTATGTATAACCATACGTGGTCCAACACAACATAATACTTCCAACTACAGTCTCAAGTTATTGAAGACATCCTTAGAAGTTAAAGCACTTTTCTGCTCTTAAAATCTTGGCATCACCCACCACCCTGCCTCTTTGGAGCATTAAAAAAGCCTGAACTCAAACTGTTGCTGTGTATTCAATAATCATCTAAAATCTTATTACCTGTCATTTGTATTATAACCTTAATACTGCATTTTTACTTATAATTGTCTTGGTCTTTTAATTATCTTTCCATTTTGTCTACTTGTGTATGTACTTATTAATTCATGTAATTACTTATTAATTCAATGAGTTTTAAAAATTTTGTGAATTTTCTAAACCGTAGGATAACAGTTTTAAGAACAATATTAACATTAAATATGAAATAACATTCTCTCTTAAATCAGTACAGTACCAAAAAATAAAATTAGTATCTGACTGAAAAATCACCTGTCATAATAAATCAAACAATAGACTTTTCTTCTCACCATTTCTGTGTGTAAGCATTTCTCTCATTTCCTCATGGTCACATGGATGAGTAAAATCAAACACACTGTGTCCAGTTAGTTCAAACTGCAAACACATTAAAAAAAATTAGATTTATGTCATATAATCATAAAGTACCCAGAAGTGCTCTTTATATATGGGGACTTTACCTGAGTTAACCCCATGTATTTGTTCACGTTATCAGAAATGTAAATCATGTCACCGTCATCTGTTAGCACCATGACAAAGCCATCCAGGGCTTTCAGATAAAAGCAGTTCATCTGTGCTTTCATTTCATCTTCAATGTCCAGATCTCCTGTAAGGGCACACATAGAAAGAAACAAAATAAGGCTTTATCTCAGATACTTTTAAATATCTATAGTACATATATTTATTTCTATATATTTTCTAGTTGTTTTACATAATTGTTTAAACAAATTTGCAAACAAGCAAATTACCAAGGGGGTAAAAAAGGATGATATTTTTAAAAGCTAGGTTATGCCTTTATATCCAGCCCTAAGGAGGAAGAGGCAGATGGGTTTCTGTGAGTTCAAGGCAGCCTAGTTTACACAGCAAGATACAGGGTTACATGGTGAGACCCTGTTGGGGGGGAGGGGGAGAAGAAGAGGAAGAGGAGGAGGAGAGGGGGAAGGAGAGAGATAGAGAGAGAGACAGACACAGAGGGGTAGAGGTAGACAGGAGGAAATGAATGAATGGAATGAAGCTTTAAAAACTAGTAAGAAAAAAAATGATGTCATGTGGAAGAATTGAGAATATATTCTACAGAATGAAACAATGACAACTTTACTGGGTTATTTACTGATCGTGCTAAAGTACCAGGGGCTAAAGAGTTAATGAATTTTTATTTATGTGTTTAAAAAATAAAGTGTAAACCAAAACAACTTAAAGTACAAAAAGGATTATTCCCACAACTAACTAGAAAAGCAAAGCTTGGTAAAAAGAGTAAAGAATACATAACTAGGTACTTTAAAAAAGCATTGAGTGAGGTCAATGCTGGAGAGATGGCTCAGCAGTTAAGAGCACTGGCTGATCTTTCAGAGGACTGGATTCAATTCCTAGCACTCATAACTGTCTGTAACTTCTGTTCCAAAAAAATCCTCTTCTGGCTTCTGCAAGTACTAGGCATGCAAGTATTGAAGGCAAAACACCCATACATATGCAGTAATAATTCATGTTTTTTTAAAAGAGCAGCATTATGGGGCTAGAGAGATAGCTCCACATTTAAGAATGCTTGCTGCACAATCAACAGGACTACATTTTGGACACCAGCACCCACATCAGGTGGCTCATAAATACCTGTAACTCTAGCTTCAAGGGATCTGATACCCTCTTCTGGCCTCCATAGGCCTCTTCATAAGAGCATATTAATATGCGCACACAGGTGCATGGGCATGGGGAAACAAATCTCAGGTCTATTATGTTTTTGTAGAACTCACCAGCATCCAGGAGTTTTCTCACACGTAAGTAACTGATGGTGAGCCTCATAACAGAAGCTTTATCAAGATGTGAGCTCACATTGTGGGGAAGTGGCAACTGATGAGCAAGCTCATAAAAAACTTCAGACTCTTTGCTTCGCCGAGATCTCGCTGCATCTCTAGATTTTTCTTTTCGACGTTCAGAACTCATCCTACTTAACAACAAAAAAAGAGAGACAGAAACAAGAATGTATGTTAGTTTGTCTTAACTCGAATAAAACTAATTTTACATTTTTCTGTTTTCTGTATAAGGATTAGAAGAAACCACGTAAAATTATTATATAGGACTTGTATGGAACATGAACAAAGTTTTATATAAGACAGCTTTTATATACAAATTTTAGATCACTGAAAACACAATAAATTCTTTTAAAATGTCCAAGCTTTTAACATTTCCAAAGCAGATGTTTTCACTCCCAAATTTCCAGCAGCTTATGTATCTAACGCCTCACAATCATTCCAAAGTATCTCAGTATAGAAAAACCCTAAATGAATTTGTAGAAACTAAGTATATAATAATTTGAGAATAGGTAATAAATTTATGGGCAGGTTAAGATACTAGTAGCTATACATGATTTGATTAGTTTCTTTTGACATTAATACCTTCCCCACTACTCTCTTACCATGGCTTTTACATTAGCAGCTATAACAATTTCAGTGGTTTACTTCCTTAGACACTGCTTATCTGGCATAATGGAAACCAAATAAATGCAGGAATGTGTTAAAAATAAATGTAGTCATAGTAGTGACCCACAGGTGGGCTAGTAAAGGTAGGAGAAGCACCAACATAACGCTGTCTATTGAGAATGATTCCCAAACAGTCAGATCTGTCTACGTCATATCCAGTAGAGCTGTCTCCCTTGGCTTACCCCCCTAGCAGCGTGCTCTTCTTACTTGAATTGAATACAGGGCTAAACCTGGCTGTCCTTAGCTGCTATCAAATACTACTCTGTACTAGGGGCTTCGTTCTCTCACAACAACCCATAAATATATTCAACAAGTGCCCGCACTTTATGAAAAGAAGCTGGGATTCCAAAGACTAAAAACAGCAATTGTGTGACAAATAGGCTAGGAACACCAGTTTAAGTCTTTCCTTTCCCACAGTCTTCTCTATTTTACTCCTCTGCTCCAATCTTACTAGGTCAGGTATTTGCTAAACAGCTCTTAGAATTCATTAAACATTTAACAGTATAAATATAACAGGGACTTAATTCACTCAGTTTTTCTTGTATTTTATGAACAAAGCACATAATCGTCTCTTCTTTATGTCTCCTTCCTTTCAATGCAAGGCTGAAAGCTACATAACTGTCAAGAGTTCTCAGCAACTCTCTTTTTATACAGTTTTCAAAGTTTAATAAAGAATGTGTACATTTGTTAGATTCTAAACTGTGATAGAAAACTTTCAACTCAAACATTTAGTGGGTGTGCCCACCTTTTTGACATTGAAATACAGCACTGTCATCAACTGTGCAACTGAGTTACAAAAATGTTTCAACAAAACCTCAATGTTTTATGTAAGCTTACAATTAATTGTGTTAGCCACATCTGTACATATTGTGGGGCACATGTGGTCTGTAGGTCACTGGCTGGATACACCTGATTGTAGAGCAATTTGACTCAAACCTTAGGATTTTAAGTAAGGCTAGTAAGAAACTTGTCACAAATGGGGTTAGGTCTGATACACTGCATACAGGTACAAAATCTAAATCACTTGGAGCTACTTACATAAATAAATCAGATTATTCTTAATATTCTACAATAATTGAGGCCATATGAGAGTGCCATAATAAAAAAACTTAAGTACATTAAAACTTCCTTGTTTTCCTCACTATTTTCAATTTGAACTTTGTAAATAAAATAGTTTTAAAACTCACTTCATTTATATAATACTCTGGGAGGGAGGTAAGAGAGATAGAGATTCACTGGGTTACACTGGACACTAACAAATGCTGTTTACACACAAACACAAACACACACACACCCTTTGACAGGGTCTCACTGTATATCACTGGCTGGCTTGGAACTTGCTATGTAGTCCAGGCTTGCCTCGAACTCAGAGATCCATCTGCCTGTTCCCAAAGTCTGTGATTAAAAACATGAACCATCACACCCGGCACATTTTTCTTCTTTTAAATTTGTGTGCAGTGGTGGCTGTGGGAAGCAGCACACTACTTGAATGATCAGTGATCAGCCTGAATTTTAAAACAGGCTAGGTATAGAGAATCTTATAAGCAAGTTGAAACACTTAGCTATCTTCTCTTACAACTTAACAAATCTAAACTACTGAAAAACAACCACTCAAATGAAACACCTAAGGGAAATTTTTTGAAAAAAAGTGTCAAGGGTTTTAGAACCTGAACTGTCTACTTATCTACTCCCAGGAAGGCTCTGTATTAGTCATCTACCACAGAACTGCAGGATTCACAAGGAATCATTTTTGTCAGACCTAGAAGTCTAGGTTCCAGAGCTGGATCCTGCACTACCTCTTACCTTAGCTTGCATCATGAACTGTGCAGACTTGTAGCATGCAAAGTACTGTATCTCTGCAAATTACCAATTCCATCTATGTTGTTTTTAGGTACAGATCAAGTGAAATTCTGGTTCTTCTATGTCTATTTGAGGTGGTATTTCAGCCAAGTATATAAAGTTCTGTCTTTTGAATAATTTGTTACCAATTTCTACAACTATTCTAGATAAAACAGCATTGTGGTTTCTGTTTAAAAAATTATCAGGCACTAGACATAAAACTAAAAATCTTTAAGTTATTTTTATAGAACTCCAGAGAGTATTTTAAACTATTGCCTTTACATATAAAGTTTGTGAATAAATTCGTTTTTTACAAAGAAATCCCTTTATCCTTAAGGTTAAGAAGACAAAATACGTAGAGATGTTTTAAGACATCTATTTGTTCCATCTATTAATTACACCAAAAAGCCTGTTAGTATCCTGACTATGAAAGGTGTGGTTTTATGAGCTGAAATTAGGGGCTCACCATGCTAGTGTGCTTGCTGTTCTTGCAGGTAACCAGAGTTCTCTTCCCAGCACCTGCAGCAGACAAATCACAGCTGCCTGTAACTCTAGCTGCACAGGAATCTCTTGTAGCTGCCACAGGTGCTTGCACATATGAACACACATGTATACACATACATACGTAAATAAAATCTTTATTAAAAGGAACTAAAATTATGAAGCCCGAGGCAGGAGAGAGCAAGTTTGCTGTTAGCCTGAGCCACAGAGCAAGAAAATGTCTCAAAACAAACAAACAAACAATAACAACCTCCCCTAAAGTTAAACCATAACATTAAAAATATTGACAGATAATTAGACTTATTCCTAAAATAGTTCATGTATAAAATTAAGTTATCCCTGAACTCTATTATTTGACAAACAAAAAACTCTAGCTTTGAGAAATAAGTTGTTCTTTCAGGTTTTGTATTGTTTTGAAATTGTGTTTGTATTTCTACAGTACAGATTTCTGAAACAAAAATGTTCAAGAAAATGGTTACTTAACTTTTTGAATCAGTAGCAGCTTTCCTGAAAGGTCTGCACCCATTTTTGCCTCTGCTAATCAATGAATATATCTATGTAAGTGTACACATACTTTCCTATGTACTCTGCAGTATTATATATTATGAATTAAAGAAAAATCTTAATAGTTTTTACCAAACGGATGAATGAGAACTATAACTCCTTGTTTCAATTCTCATACATTTTGTATTTATTTATGTGTTCACGTGTATGGACCTGTGTGTGGGTATGCATGCATGAAGGAAGGTTTGAACAGGGTATGGAAACCCTTGGAGCTATAGTTATGGGTCTTGTGGGTGTTGGGACCTGAACTCCAGCCCTCATGATTGCAGAAGTGTTCTTTACTGCTAAGACACCTCTTCAGCCCCCTGCCTATACTTTTTAAAGTCTCAGTCTGAAGAAAATTTCAAAGAATTTTCATGTTTCCTCCATTTTGGCATGCTTGTCTGTACTTATGTTGCTTATTACTTAGGTAATAAGTATTATTATTCTAATATTCTAAATATTTTTCAACTATTAATTTATCTAATCTTTACTATCATACTTGCACTGCATACACACACACACACACACACACACACACACACACACACACACACACACACAGTTTACAGAGTTAATAAATGGTTAGACCTGTACTCTAGCTTAAACAGTCTGACTGAGAATCCACACTACTAACAATCATTAAGACAAATACTCCTAATTCTAGGCTAGTATTACAAAATTTAAACACTGTTGACTGCAAAAAATCCAATGCTTAAAGAAGTTATACAGGTTAGCTTCTGTGAATACAGGACTGAAAAGCTAAGCTACTCAGAGGGATTCATTACCAGACTGATAAATCCAAAAACCTAATTGAAAAGCACCTACTCTAATGGCAATGAACTACTCACCACTGATCAATAACTCCTTTTAAAATGGGCTAACCTTTATGAAGAGAGAATCAGGCTGATAATTCAGTCTACACATTGATATCTGCAGAACAGTTAAATCAACATCTTATTTCACTATGATTTGTTTTTTATTTGCTCAGCATAAGTCTGTTACAGCATCTTTCTTATTTTGTTTGCACTCATTTTTACTTTACTATATAAAGCGAAACTAAAGCATAAAGGCTGAGGCTTTCTTTTTAAACACAAAGCAGTTGAGACCTCCTTAAGGTAATGGATACAATATAATTAAAAGCATATTCTCAAAAGAAGTGTATCCTGAGACTGTTTTTTAAGTAAAGGGTCTGCTGTTTTAACACTGAAAGATATCCCTCCTAAGACTTTTAACTTTCATAGAAAAACAAAAAGAGAGTTTACCAAGTTCTTGGTTTGTATTTCACAGCACATTTGAGAAGATTAAAAAATACCACTGGGTCTAGAAAAATAGCTCAGTGGTTAAGAGAGAGTATTGCTCTTGCAGAGGAGCTGAGCTTGGTTGTCAGCACCCTCGTCAGGCAGCTCACAATGCTTTAACTAGTACAGGAGATCTGATGTCCTCTTCTGTCCTATGAAAGTACCTGTACCCCCATATACATACTTTCCCATATTTAAAAGTTAAAAGGAAATTAAAAATTTTTTACGCGTATGGGTGCATGTCTGTGCACTACTTGTGTGCTGTGTCCCCAACCCCTACCCCCACCCAGTGGCTAGAACAGGGTGTTGAATTCTCTGGCTCTGGATGGTTGTTAGCCTTCACGTGTATACTGGGAACCAAACCTGCCTCTACAAAAGCAGCAAGCCCTCCTAACCACCAAGCCATCTCACCAAAAAGGAGGTTGACAGACAAAAGGAGAGAGAGCAGAGATAGATACTGAAACAGTTTGTGAAAGAGGGTCCATGTTTAAGAAGTTTCCTGGCTTAACCATTTCCACACTCTGTTTTTTGATTTGTTTTCTTAGAGACAAGGTCCTGCTGTGTTGACCAGGCTGGCTTCAAACTCTAGAATCTTCTGCCTCAGCTCTCCAATGCTGGATGACACATACAACACTTAAGTCTTTTACTATTTTGTTCCAAGATAATGTGGTCAGGAAAATGTACAAATTACAATGTTAATTATTCAATCAACTGCGTGCGTGTGTGCGTGTGCGTGTGTGTGTGTGTGTGTGTGTGTGTGTGTGTGTGTGTGTGTATCTCACAGTGTTAGGATTATAGGCACATGCAGCCACATCAGGCTTTTAAAGTGGATGCTAGGATTTGAACTGAGGTCCTCATGCCTCCACAGGAGTGTTATTCACTAAGCTATTTCCTGTCTACTAAATCTAAAATTTTATTATAAACATAACTCCTAAACCCAGTCAAAAATGATTGGATTAATTTTGTTTTCTACAATCTTTCCCCAGAAAATGTTGTTAGTTTTCAGTAAATTGACTCCATATCAATTTTTCACTTTAAAAGGGGGGTAGAGGTTACTCTTAAACAAGTATTTTATATTTGTTATTAAGAGTAGTTTTATTGGGGCTGGAGAGATTGCTCAGTGGTTAAGAGCACTGACTGCTCTTCCAGAGTTCAATTCCCAGCAACCACCTGGTGGCTCACAACCATCTGTAATGGAATCTGAAGCCCTCTTCTTGTGTGTCTGAAGAGAGTGACAGTGTACTCACATATATAAGATAAATACATCTTTGAAAAAAAAAGTACTTTTATGATTAATAGGCTCTTTTCATCTGTTAATAATACTAGAATATCTCAACTTGATAACATTTAATAAAAGAAAAACCACAAACTGGAAAACCCAGCAAAAATTGATATTTTAACATAGGTACAAATTATAGTTTTGGGACTATAATCTAAAGTACCTCCTAAAGTCTAATTGATAAACTTAAAATGAACTTTTGGCTGGGCATGATGGTGCGTACCTTTAATCACACACTCTCAAGGCAGGCAGGTGGATCTCTGGAAGTTTGAGGCATAGCAAGTGCTAGGTCAGCCAAGGGTACACAGTGAGACCCTATACAAAGAGGACTACTGACTGAGTTTATTTTCCTCCTCTTCTACCACCATCACTAAGGAAAAGAAATAAAGGAGCTAGAAAGATAGCTCAGCAGTTAAGAGCTATTACTTTCAGAGGACATGAGATCTGATCCTATACTCAAATCTAGCTCCAGGGGATCAGAAGCCTCTGGTCTCCATGGGCACCTGCACTTATATGCAGATACACATACACACAAAATAATAAAAATAAATCTTAAGATGGAAGAGTGAAACATAATAGAATACTTTTCTAGTTGCATCAATGTGAAGGCTGAGGCAGAAGAATCACTTTGAGTCCAAGAGTTGGAGAGCCAGGTGACATAGTGAGACCCTTTCTGAAAAATAGAAAGTATTTTTACATCTTTCTAGAAAGACTAGAAACTTAATCATCCAATTTTAAGAACTTGAAAATCCTGTATAATTTTAAATTAATCTCATCAGAACTATTTAAATGAGAAAAAAGTAAATGGTTATATATGCCTAAGGTCAATCACTGACTAGACTTCCTGTACTGGAAACCAAGGGGTAAGGTCTAGATATCTTTTTAAAGAATTCCTCCAGGGGATTGTAGAATACATTAAAATTTGTTATCTTGGGCTAGTGGGATGGCTCAGTGGTTAAGAGCACTAACTGCTCCTTGCAGAAGACCTAGGGTTCAAATCCCAACAGTCTAGTTCCAAGGGCTCCAATAACTTCTTCTGGCCTCCATGAGCAATGCATGCATGTGGTCCTCAGACATATACAAGGCAAAATACCCATGTACATAAAATAAAAATAAATCTTAAAAAAAATCTGGTGTCTTTCACATTATTATAAAAACCACACACATTTTCTATTTACTTAGCAAAATACCTTATGGTATACTAGGGATAAAAGACTCGTTGAGTATTCAATAACTGTAGATCAAGAAACATTTTATGTCATTTATTTAGTAATAATCTAAAAACAAAAATAATCTTCAAGAATAAAACTAAAGAGGTGATTATTAAGCCATAGAAGCTAGCAGAGAACCATTAGTAGGTTTTATAATAAATTTTACATAGGCCAGTAATTTTTGAAAAATGACTATTTTTGACTATGGCAACTAAATATACTATAAAATACTATGTAGTATGCGCTATAATTGATGAAAATAAACTACAAAAACAATGACAAAAACAGTAAGGAGAATGCCTGTATATTTTATTAAATATACAATAATACATGAAATAGGGTTCAAAGACAGTCAAAAGAATAATTTTTGGGGGTTCTCCCTACCCCCTAATTCTCTGTAATTCATGTTTATGTGTGTGTTGCTGGGGATGGAATCAAGGGCTTTACACATATAGAATTTTGTTTTAAAAATATCCCCTTTAAATACCTTTATGAATGCTGCAACTGTCAGAGTTAAGAACCACACTGGTCCATCAGTACCAGCTGTGTCAATGGCTTCCCCTCAAATCATACTAACTACTCCCACTGAACAGTGGGAGCTCAGCAGATGCTAATCTCTCCCCCTCCCAGTGTTTCAATTCCTGGTTGGCTGAATCTATAGATGTGTGCCCAAGGCTATAAAGGGTAAACAGCACTCCCCCCAGCCTCTGCATTAGTGGTCCTTCTGTATTCTAAGAATGCTTCCAAAAGCCCCTCCCACCTCCACATTCAAGATACCAATATCTGCAGAGGAATTTCTGTCTCATATAAAATGGTAACATCTAGATGATTTACAATACTCATGTGTAGGTATATAAATCTGCTTAACTAGTAGTTAAACTGTTGAAGAATGACCAGTTCTGTGCTTGTTCAATAGAAATTCTACTCATCCCCTCAACAAAATGTTTCAATCCCTAGTTGGTTGATAGATACAGCACCCAAGAATATAGAAGGCAAACGATCTCCTTTCAGTTTGATTATATACTATGACAAAGTAATGGATTCAACTTTAAAGCAGGGAAACTCAACTTTGTGTATACATTCAAAAAAGTGTGTCCTTTAAAACGATTTCTTTGAATACAATGGAAGATGATTAAATTTGTACAAGATCAGAATAAAAATATATACACAGAAATCATACTTGAAGTTTTTTCCCTCTTTAGGTCTAAGAGTTAACTATGACAAAGATGCTATAAATGATGACAAAGAAGTCCCTTGCAATACAAGAGTCTCTACTCACATCTATATTGGTTGTTCCTATGGTAACTAATTTTGAGTAATAACCCTCTGATCTTACTTCCTGGTCTGTGAAAAAGATAACGTTCTCATATGTAGTAGGTCTCAGACTCCATGTAAGAAGATGCCTCCATTTTAAAAGTGGTCTATGACTTTCTATATTTCAGATACTTAATTTAAGTTAGAAGATTAAGAAATTATAGGACTTCTCTTAACAATGAGAAACGTGAGAGTTATCTTCAGATATTTAAAGGGATGTCATCTAGAAAACAGATTTGGTGGTTTATGCAATTTCAGAGAACTGTTAGCAGAAAATACATGGAAATTACGTCTCATACAAAGAGGTCAAAGCAGTGTTAAAGGTATTTTATGAGAATTGTAAAACTTTCATTTTGGTGTCAATTAAGTATATTCTGGATTATAAATGATTTATTTTATGTGCACGGATGTTTTGCCTGCATGCATATATGCATGCCTGCTGCCTGAAGTGATGAGAAGAAGGTGTCAGAGTCCCTGGAACAGGAGTTACAGGTGGCTGTGAGGCACCATGTGGACACTGGGAATCAAACTCAGGTCCTCTGGAAAAGTAGCTGTTGGTCTTCACTGCAGAGCCATTTCTCCAGCCTGATCCCTGCATAGTTTTATATTCCTGCTACAAATCTGTATTTGAGGTGATCAGACTAGTATCAAATAACCACTAAAAAGGTTACTCTGTAGCCTAAGGTAGCCTTGAACTGGTGGCAATCCTTAGCCTCCCAAACCCTGGGATTACAGACATGACCACCAACGTCCAGAGTTCTTTTTAGAAACGTCCAGAGTTCTTTTTAGATAGTACCATGCCACAGCCCAGGTTCATCTGGGATCCCTACCCTCATTCTTTTGATAGTGTCCAAGCTGAGCTTGAACTTGATAGTCTCCTAGCTCAGCTTTCCGAGTGCTTGGATTACAGTCATGTACCACTACACTCAGCTCAAGATTACATATTTTTTCAAATGCAATATACTTACACTGAAGCCTCTGGGCATGTATCAAAAATTCACAAGGATTATTTTTCTTCCAGAGGACACTGAACATGAGTCAGAATTGATAAAAATGGGAATAAACTTTCTAAACAACAGCTTCCAAAACTGAGACTGTCATATTAGGAAGCTTTTAGTATCTTTAAAAAAATAAATTCTAATTAAAGATTCAACAAAGTAGTAAATATGATTATTGACAATTTTTCTCCAAGTCTGTTTTTGTTTTTTTTTTTTTTAAACTTTTAATGGATTCTTTGTGAATTTCACATCAGGAACCCCAATCCTGTTTATCTTCCCATCTCTTCATATATACCCTCCTCCCTCCCAAAAGAAAACAAACATTTAGATCTGTAAGAACAGCCCCTTTATGCGCTCCAGCAGTTCACAGATGGGGTGGATGTTGGCAGGCCATCGCAGAGCCCTGGATCTGGACCTGGGTGGAAGCTGAGTTGGTTAGCCCACCAGCTCTCCTGTGCTTATGCCACTAGGCAGCTCTCTGGCTTTACCCAGTTGAGGGGCTGGGCCAGCTCTCTGGAGAGCCATTATGTTCCAAGATCCTTAAGCTTAAAAATCACACTATACTAAAAAAATAGAACATCGTAAAAATATTTATATCAAAACAATTCAAATGTGGCCCAAGCCATTAAAATTTATTAGCTTCATTAGTAGTTCAATGCTAGCTTTGTGATCAACAGCTATAGAAAATATTTGTTTAAAGATTTGCTTGTGTGCATGCATGACATATATATGTAAATGTGTGGTTGGGTGCATGTGGATGCAGGAAGAGGATGTCAGATTCCTTGGAACTGGAGTTATAATAGTTAGATCTGAGTGTCTGTAATGTGGCTGCTAGGAATTGAACTCAGGTCTTCTGAAAGAAACAAAGCACTTGCTGGAACCATCTCTCCAGTCCCTAAAAAAAAAAAAAAAAGTAAAAAATAAAAAGATACATAAACTTATTCACATTTGTTAACAAGGCTTTACACCTTACTCTGTTCATAGTGAAGGCTCTGACTTGAGAATCCATTTAATTACTATTTTAATAATATTATCTACAAAGACAGGCAATTTCCAACTTTCTTTTACTAATAATTTAAAAACTATTTGAGAGAATTCATGATACCCCCCCAAACAAGGAAATAATTTCCTTAAGTTTCTGCCCCCTGCTACCCGAAACACCATACACATTTCCCCCTTTATTATTATCGCTATGGAAAATATTCAGGATATGTTACATAAAACAAAAATGTAATATACAAAGGCTAGATATTTATGGAAAAAGTAAAGGGGATAATTAACTATTTAACCACTATTGCATTTCGTTTTAACTTGGCTCAAAGGACCCCATCCTTTCTTGGATTAGCGCCCCCCACCCCCAAAAAGAAACTCCAATAAAAACAGAATCTTCAAAGTTCTAAAGAATGAAACTCTTCTGAAAACAATTTAACAAGTATTATAATGAATGTTGCCTACCAAGAACTGTTCTGAGTGTTGCACATAGGCTAGTGTTTCTTTTTATCCTAACAATCCTCTAAAGCATGATTCCTATTATCTTAATTCATACAAAGAAAGTGAGACCCAGAGAAACAAAGTATTGTGTATGATTTCCACATTTCTTTTTTAAAAATTGATTATTTTATTTATTTACATTTCAAATGTTGTCACCCTTCCTGGTCTCCCCTCCACAACTTCCCCTTAGAGGGTACTCTTCTAGCCTACCAACCCACCAACCCACCCACGTCTTACCCCTCTAGCATCCCCCTTCACTGGGGCAACAAGCCTCCAGTGATGCCAGATGAGGCAATCCTCTGCTACATATGTAGCTGGAGCCATGGACTCACCCATGTATACTCTTTGGTTGGTGGTTTAGTCCCTGGGAGCTCTGAGGGGTCTGCTTAGTTGATATTATTGTTCTTCCTACAAGGTTGCAATCCCCTTTGGCTCCTTCCGTCCTTTCCTGTCTCTCCCATTGGGGTCCCCGGGCTCAGTCCAATGGTTGGCTGTGAGTGTCTGTATATGTCTTAGTCAGGTGCCGTCAGAGCCTCTCGAAGAACAGGCCTACCGGGCTCCTGTCTGCAAGCAGTTCTTGGCATTCAGCAGATACCAAACCCTGACACTATTGCTGATTACAAATTATTTCTTAAGATGAAATCCACAGAAAATGCTTGATAAATTTGCCAATAATAAAAAATTTTAAAATGGCTGCAGAATACTATGCTTGACAGAAATTTCTGAAGACTATAAGTTGGCTGATTTGCAACAAAATCCACAGCCTGTTATGGTAGTGCCAGTATTGGTCACAGTTTTGCCCTATGTGTAGGTGATGATAATCTCAAGAGACAACCAAAAAACCTGGAGCGAGACACTTAACATATATAATCGGAAAATCCCATTCACATGGTTAATAATGAATAACTCAAGCAAGGCAAACTGGTGTTATTCCGGGGAGCTAGTGCCCAAATATTAGGGAGTTTCTTTTTGTTTTTTTGTTTTTTAAATCATAAACTATATGCATGCAGACGTGAGAATGCTGCACTCTCTAATTCTATATAGGTAGTCTGCGAAGGGCAGAGTGACTCGAGCATTCAAATACAGAAGTATACATGCCAAATAACAATTAGATAAAGCCAGAGATTACATTTTTTGACATAATATAAGAGTCTCGATTTAGCTGTTTCTTAAACCAAAACTAAGCTGTGTAAGCTACAACTTCATTTTCTTTACACTAGTCTGAGTTGTATTTCATAACATGCAATAAAAATACTACTAGGGTTTCAAATTAAATATTAAAGACGATAAAGTTCAAGAATATGGCACTCTTGGAGCTAGAGAGATGGCTCCACAGTTAAGAGCAGTCATTTCTCTTAGAGAGGGCCTGGGATGGATTCCTAACACCTAGGAGGCAGCTCATAATCAGTTGTTAGCTCCTGCTCTAGGGGGATACGATACCCTCTTCTGACCTCTATATGCACAGTACAGACATGGTACATTTAACATATATACAGACAACCATACACAAAATAAAAAGTAAAGAAAGAAAATGGCACCCTGAAATACTGGACAAAGTATAAACTAGTTCAAACTTTCTTCAAGGTAAATAATCAATAGTATTAAAAGTACTCAAAAATGACATGGTTTTGACCCAGCAATTCCACTTCTTAGAGTTAAGAAACATGAATTAAAGGCTATTATTAATCCTGCCTGTGTTAATAACAGGGAGCTTTAGATTTATTCTAAATGTGCCAAGTAGGGGAACATTTCTACAATGTAATGCCAGTCGTGCCATTTATTCAGCCTTTCAAACAGCACTATTTATTGGCAATATTTAAATGTTTACAACATACACCAAGGCAAATATTTTTAGTTAGACCTTTAATAATTCCCTGTAAAATCACATCCTAAACTATGGTCTTAGATAGCATCTACTCTTCTGATTTTTTTTTTTTTTTTTTTTTTTGAGAATTAGCTTTGCTATAAAGGTGAAACTGATAAGCAGACAAGTACAGTTGACTACACACTTATCACTATTATCTTATTTAACCTCCACTAACTATACACAACTCTAAAGTTGTCTCCACTTTTAACACTGGACAAAATACAGATTTAAAAAAAAAAAAAAGTAGGTTGAAAACAATAGATTCACTCTTATCTTACATTTTAAACGCATACATATTGCACACACACCCAAATATGAACAAGGGTCTCTAGGTAGTAAAATAATAGATGCTCATAATGTCTGTGTATTTGTATGATTCTCAAATCTTTTCCATCCATGAAAACTTTTACTTTTCATTAAATATTTTTAAAATAGGTCAAATGATTTTGAGTATACCCAGAGAATTCTACTTAAATGTGAATGATCAAACTCCATTATAACTTTTTAAAAAATAATATACCTTTCCCCAATGTCCAGAGTTTTCATCTGTGCAGGTGTACATGTGTCTGAGTATACATGTGTATAGAGGCTAGATAATAAAATCGTATGGTTCCCTAAATACCATGTAACTTTTGCTTTGAGACATGGTCTCTCACTGGTCTGGAACTTACAAGTAAGCTAGACTGGCTGACCCAGCAAGCATCAAGGATCTTCCTATCTATGTTTCCCCATTGCTACTATTACAAGTATGTGCTATACTGTAGCCAGCTTTTAAAATAGGGGTTCTAGGAATCTTTCTAAACACTTAGTACTAACTAAACTAACTGCTTAACTGCCTATTTTAGTTAGCTTTAATTTTAGTATCATAGTATGACCAGGATGACAAATAAGTATGGCCACCTACATGACTAGTTTAAATGCCTGGAATAGTTTTTGAACAAAATCCTGAAGCCAGTCATGAGACCAGTGGGCAAAAGTAATGCAAAAGTGATGCTGATATCTGCTATGAATATGAGAGGAGGTAGTTGTGCCAGCCTTGCTACTATTTGTTACTGTTACCTTTACCAAGGTGTAAGTAAGTTTTGTGGAAAAGACAGGAAGAGAATTTAGATATCTATGAAGAAAAGTCAAAGAGTATTACCTTTAATTTTCTTCTTTTTAGGCAATGAAAGGGAAAAAAGACAGGAGGAGGAGTAAATACAGATGTGAAACAAAGAATTAAAGGGAACCAAAAATGGCTCAGACCAAGGAGTCAAATGTCTGAAGAACAGATCCTCAGACTAAACGAGATAATTCAAAGGAAACTGAACTGTTCTGATCTAAAGATCCTGCAGAATGCAAGAACTCCAGACGGGGAATAGCTTGTGGACTTTGTGTGGTGAGAGACAATCAATCAAAACAGAAGAAATGTTACACTTCAGCAGTTGCTGAGGTCATGTGCCTTCATTTTTGTTTTTAGAGACCTACATTATAGGTCTGAAACACCTACTGCTCCCAAGTAGAAATATGGCACTCTAATGGCATCCAATAGAAGATTTATGTTACTATATACATTTAATATATTTTAAATGAACTCCATAGATTTTAAAGCTTTTTTCACCATAGGTTGTTTACCATCTGTAATTTATATTCATTGACAAAAATGAATCGATCTTCAACTAAAGGTCATCAATTATGTTTCAAATTAAAACTTCAACATTAAATTCATTGTAGGACTTGAAAGCTCACAATTAGAAGGAAATATAATTTCATATTAGACATTAAATGATATTTATTTGCACTACTTAAAGCACTATGTGCTTTTCAAAAAGATATTCTCAAAATTACATCATATTAATTCAAGAAGAGGGGAAGTTCAGTGGATCAAATACTGAATGTTAATATTCCTTGGGGGTAAAAACTGTTCAAGAATGTATATGCTTAAGGATAGTGCTGATGATATATTAATATCCACTAAAAAATTATTGTTCTATCTCATGTTTTGATTTTCTGAGACAGGACCACTATATAGCCCAGGCTAGTCTCAGACTTGGCAATCCTCTTGCCTCAGCTTCCAAAGTGCTGAATCATAGGCTTGTAGCACCACTTCCAGCTTCTAAGTAGCTTTTTTTTGGGGGGGGTAATAATTTTCAACTTTCTCATATCTATAAGCTAGAGTCTACTACATAGATAAATTCATAATCATCTCAAAGGCCTTCTAAAACTAAAGGAAGAAATAATTAGGGGATTATCTCTAACAAACTAGTCTTTGTATTCTTGGTTATGAATTGCAATTGTTAATCAGTTAATAGTAGTAAAATTGAAAAACAAAGCCTAACACAAGGCAACTGCTAGTAATACCAAATAAGAACAGCAAACATTATAATATAAATATTAGATCACACTAGCTAATTAGTATTAAAGCTAAGTTTTAAACTTAGGCACTCTTTTTGTTTTGTTTTGTTTTGTTTGAGACAGGGTCTCTCTATACAGCTCTGTCCATCCTGGAACTCACTATGTAGACCAAGGTGGCCTCAAATTCCCAGAGATCTGCCTACCTCTGCCTCCTTAGTGCTGGGATTAGAGCTGTGCATACTACCTGCATAAACCCAGGCACTCTTAATTGAAGTGCTTTCACTCATAAGAAAGACCATCTCTCTAGTGCCCCTACACTATAAAAGCACATGATTAAAATACAAACAGGAAATGAACACAGAATGTGAAAAAGGATATGAAAGTATACCAAAGAGTATAATTTTAGCTATAACTAATGAAATCCTATCTGTATGCTTATATTAAAAACCAGATTTGGGGTGAGAGGGAGATGGTTCAGTCACTGAAATGCTTGACACATAAGCATAAAGACCCAAATTCAATCTCCAGAAAAGTCAGGCTTGGTACTGCACACTGGCAATCTTAGTGCTGGGGAGGCAGAGACAGGCAGATCCCTGGAGCTCACTGAAGATCCAGTGAGCCCTAGATCCCAAGTAGGAGAGCCTGGCTCAAAAACAAGGTGCATGGTTTCTGAGCTATGACATTGGAGGATGGCCTCTAACCTTCACATACATACATATACAACAGCACATGTGCATTTGTGCACACACACATAAGACAAATATTAAGTGTTAACAGTAATCTTTAAGTGACAAAATTAAAAGCATTCTTTTTACATACTTTTAGGTATTTCACTAATGTCTGGTATGCTTTTGAATAATCATTTTAAAAGATTACTTAAATTCAGGCTTATTTAGTGTCTTGTTCATAATAGCATATATTATGGTAGTTAAAAGGAATGAAGTAGCTCTTATAACTAGCAATCAAAGATAGTCAAGATAGTATTAAAGAAAAAAGACTGAATGAAGAAATACGTATAAAACAAAGGGGGCAGAACACATAACAGGCTACTTATGTAAATAGGAAGTTATGTGAATTAAAATTATCTCTCAGAGACACATGAAACTGTAGGAGTAATTCTTTCTCAAGCTGGTAGTAGGGAAGTGAACTTTCAGTTTTTCTTTTACTCTTATTTATAATTCAGGATTTTTTATTTTATTTTTTTTTACAATGAAACATAAGTTGTGTAGTAACTGTGCAATTTTTTTAAAAAAAGAAAAGCATAAATGTTCTCTGAGAAGGCTTGGATTGTAGTCTGGCCATAAAAACCTAAAGGCCAGATCTGAAGTTTTATCCAAATTCTTCAAGAGATTCTGGAATGTTCTTTGTTTACTATAGCAGAATGGAATTGGTTATCTTCTTTAAGGCAGTAAACAGAACCCAACAGCAGCCTGTTAATTCTAAGCTTGCAACACTATGGTTGTCCCAAGGATGACCTTTCCAGTAGATGAACTTTTTAAAGCAGTATTTCTATTTTAATCACTGTTATTCCATCAGCAAAATGCCTTCACAGTTAACAGCTATCATCAATATTTTATTTGATATGTATCACATTTGCATAAGGATACATATATTTAATGCATGTAACACAAGAAGCAGGCATGGGAAGTTAAGTATTCTAGCCACTGTTATACAATGGGATCTTTGGCAGTCAGGCTTCAGAGAACATGCACTTAACCACTTGAGATAGACAGGTGAAACACACATATTCAATAAATGTTTGTTAAAGATGAAACAAGAATGAGTACTTTCTACTTGTTTACCTAGCAGATTTTCCGCAGCAATACACAGATGCCTCATGTTTACTCAGTGTTCTGAACATGGAGAACTGAGAGGCATTTTTAACATACCTTATAGGATACTAACTTACTTCCCAGACCTTGAACATATTACACAGCCATGCTTATCAATAAAATATGCCTTCTAGTCTGGTTCTAATAAACAGAAAAAGTATCAAAAAGATGAAAGAAGATTAAAATTCAAGATTAAAAAAAGTAACATGAGAATTCCAAAGCATAAGAACAGTTTTTATGAATAACCAGGGGATACAGGAAAAGACTTAAAAAAAAAAAAAGCAGCCTTTAAACTCCTGTGTATTCTCTCTGCTCACCCAATTGCCCATCAGTTGTTTGATATGTTCACTCAAATACTTAGGGCTCATTTGTACCTATATTCCCTATTAGATGTTTTTCAAATTCAGTCTATTTGAGACTTTGCCTATAGAAACACATACCCAATTTTAGAATGGAAAACAGGTATCTCGTTACAGAAACTTGCTTAGTATCTAAATTTATAAGAAAAGGCCCATAAGAACTAAAACATATCACACTACTTTAAGATTCCAAGTTTCCACCCTTAAACTCTGCTTACTTTTACCAGTGGTTTTAGTTAGGCAAACTTATCTTCACAAACTATCAGGAAAAGGGGCAAATACATAACGTTTGTAATTCATCAGTGAAAACAGCACCATTAAAGAACACTTAATTTGTCTAATTATGACGGTTCCAAACAACCAAGGACTACAAACATAAGCTATGTTCCACCACTAGCCTTTTCCTATTAACAAGGAAAATAAAATTTGAAAATACCTTAAAATAATCTTTATATTTAGTATTCTAACCAAGTAGAATTTAATAAGAAAACACTAATAAATAATAGTGGAGATGGGAAGAACAACTAAATGGGAACATTTTGTTTTATAAAAATGATACCATTTTAATTACTGTCTTAATTGGGGCTTTATCTTCAATAGAACAGGCATATATTAGTTGACACTAAATATTTCTTTCTGAGAAAATTTTAAGAGACCAACTCTAGATTACTAGAAAATTTTCATTCCTATTTTAAAGATATTTAACATTCTTTTAAAAAGCTTTTACTTACAAAATGTTCTTTGACATTTTGTTCTGTTTATTTGAAAGTAGCTTCACGTCTACCAATCATCCACAAGCCACTAAAGATACAATCTCTTCAATATATTAGTATGGCCACCACAAAGAACAAATATCCCTACAAAGCGCTAGGGCGGCTACAAAGAAATAGTCTCTGTGCACAATTGGTAGGAATATTATTACAAAGGGAGCAGGACCTTGGTGAGATATTTACACACACACTCAGCAGCACAACAGAAGCAAAGGAGAAGCAATCCAAGTGTCAATGAACAAAGAATACGGCACAGTGATATAACCCAAGTCTTAGAAAGAAGAGATATTCTAAGCACACTTCAACATGGATGAATCATCTGAGGTGAATTCCACAAAAAGGCAAAACCTACCATGATTCTAGTTATATGAGGTATCTATCTACCTAGAGTAGTCAGGTTTATGATTCAGAGAGAATGGTGGCACCAGAGGCTAAGGCTAGTGGGAAGCTGGGAACTGTAAATTTCTGTTTTGCAAGAAGTAAAAGTTGGTTACATGACAAAATTTGCCATAGCTAAAATTTACACTTAGAAATGGCTAGAATAGAATAGTTTGTTAGTTTTTTAAACAACTAAACAAAACATACACAATCACTTCAAACACTATAGAAAGTCATGGAGTAATCTCTTTTGATTTTTGTTTTACAATTTTGAATTCTTTGTATTACATTTATCTAAAAGACTATGCCTGGCAAACAAATGAGTGTGTTTATTTTTATTGGAGAAAGCATGAACTTTAATATCAAATTCAATACACATACCAAGTAGTTCATCCTTGATACTTCAAGAGATGGAATTGCTATAATTAAATATTTATGATTAAACATTTTCACTATACTTTTACCAAAAATGCTGAGCAATGACAACATTGGCTTGTTAAATTCTTTTTCAAACCCATCAGAGTCAAGCAGAAAACATGCAATAAATACCTATACCACAAGCAAGAGATGGCTAGGTAAAACCTACCTATTGCTGTCTAGTCCCAAAGGGAGGGGAACTGAAACAAGTAACTTTTTTCTTGTAAATTAAAATCAGTTTCTTGGTAGGAAGGTAGTTCAACCCCACAGCTATATTTAGGTTACTTTTTCCTGATGAGGAGACAAATCTTTGTTAACAATCTTAGATTAAAAAAAAAAAAGTCATGTAGTGTTTCAGGTATCCATCTTTTTTTTTTGGTTTTTCAAAACAGGGTTTCTCTGTATAGCCCTGGCTATCCTGGAACTCACTCTGTAGATCAGGCTGGCCTCGAACTCAGAAATCGGCCTGTCTCTGCCTCCCAAGTGCTGGGATTAAAGGCGTGCGCCACCACTGCCCGGCTTCAGATATCCATCTTTTAACCTAAATCTCTAATATTCATGTATGGAAATAATTATCATATAACCAACATCATAAACTGTTTTAAATTCTTGACAACAACAAAAGTCAAGAGACTAATATGCCTCAGCTTCCTAATACCATCCTTGGCATGCAAAACACTGGAACGTCAGCACAGTATCTAAAGCTCGAGCCCAGACACCATCGGAGCCACAAAGCTAAACCGCAGAAAGTTGGGACAATCTCTAGACTTTACGAGGTGCTTTTGGAGTGGACTGGAACATGCTAAAATACCCTGACAACTAAGTAAGCACTAAGTAAGAGAGGGTACTAACCCATGTTTCATATAACTGAGCTCTAAACATCTGACCAATACAAGTTCAAAGCCTTGCCTTGAGAAGGCCAAAAGTCTTAACTATAGAGGTAAACATAAGCAAAGCACTGTATTGCTATTAAATTCCTGCAGAAACTAGTATTTATAACTGTCTACTCAAAACTTGAGCATCAGAACAAGAAAAAAAAAAAAAAAGTAAGTTACTACCAGTTCTAAAACTACATTCTCTTAGGTCTCTCTTGCTAGAGTGAACAGCATGACTAGCATATGTTTATGACTAGAGCCCAGAGTAGATTCAAAATGACCTATTTAGGGAGGAAACACTAGGATGGGGAACTGTGATGAGGTGCTAGAGCCTATCATATGCTCAGTCAAACAACTGATGCTAGATGCTGTGGTCCAAGGACGGGGCATCGGCAGAAAAGAACCCTCTCCAGCCTTTGATTCAGAGCCAGTCTTTTGAGTTTTTGAATATAAGAAAAAAATGCATGAAGGCACAGAAGGAAGGTTTGAAGGTTATGGAAGTCTGAACTATAACTTTTAACAGTTAACACCTATTTTCAAGTATGTAAAATGTTACAAAGCCTCCCATTCCATGTGCTGGCCTAAGGGCTTTAAATGCATTATCTTATTTTCAGAAGGGTAGTATTATCCTCTTGGGGGGCATATAATCCACGAATATTCAGTTCAGTAACTTGCCAACAATCACAAGTGGAAAGGCTTGGGACTCCAACTTGTGGGTATCTATCTGCCCCCAAATTCCTACCCTCTAAATCAGTAGAATACTGATTCCTCAAACAAGGGGGAAAGCTAAATTGTAATAAAAATTTTATTAATAAATGAATTTCTTGATTTTTAATAATCAAAGCTAAAAGGAGAAATTAAGAAATGTCTTACTTTTGTGACCCAATAACTTTTTTTTGGGGGGGGGGGGACTTTGAAAAGTTCAACTAGAAACAGAATGAGCTTGACATTCTTTTGAAATCTAAGAATACATATACATACTAGGTCAATCAAGTTCAGCCCCAACAGCTAAGGAGTCAACAACACATATCTACTGTTAAATCTATTGTGCATTTTCTGTTCTGCTTCCTTCCAAATCTTCAAGGTTTGAGTTTTCTATACTCTCTATTAAAAAGCAAAATTCTTTCCCCCATGTTCACTTTGGAGGTTCATTTAAGATGGAATAATTGGAGAAAGAAAATTTTTACCTCTCTCTTTCAACTAAATTATGATTACAAAAAGACATATTTAATAAATGGCACCTAAGGGTTGTTGAGTGACCCATCACTCATGTTTATTATCTTTTAGTGATATTAAGAACCTCTATATTAAGAAATATAATCCCATCTGATCTAAAGCTGCTAACATCTCAAATGAGAAAAATTAAATTAACAGATGGTTCTGAGGAAAACCTAAAAACCATTTAGAACTGGGCCCGATGCACAACTAACTAACTTATCCATTATAAAACTACTTTTGATTTAAAATTTAAAAAAAAATTCAGGGTATATGAATGAGAAGTAATTGGTGTATAACTTGGCGTGTTGTATTAATATAATTCAGCATTTAATAAGGACAGTAAGTAGACAATGGCAATCTGCCTAAGGTTTAGAGAATAGCAGCCCATCATTTCATCAAAAGCATTGTAGTCATTTCTGCAAAATTAATTGCAACTAATTCTGGTAACTCGTGGAGTTAAGTCTAGACTTGCAATGCTCACTTTAAAACATTTTCAAAGTGCTTCCTTTGGTGCATACAAACTAAGACATGGACCCTCTATGGAATAAAAACCAAGCCAAGGAAGGGATGTACAGAACAGCAAGAAAATAAGTCTGTCTGTTCTGCTGATATGAATAAGGGGAATTAATCTCTTCCAGAAGACTGGAAGGGTTTAACAGTAAATTAAGCCAGCCTTGTAACCACAGCTCTTACTACAAACCTTCAACTCCCTAAACTGATTTTCTCAAGGTTAAAATATAGAAGTAGACAAAATTGTGTGCTGGCGGCAGGGGTCGATCTTACCACCACTAGCTGCACCATAATTCTATAATGTTCTCCTTAGACTCAAACCACAAGATATTTCATAAACTTACATTGAGTTCTCACAGAAGATTTCTCACTTCGGATGTATTTTTTTTTTTTTGATACAATTCTTTTCAGGTGTTTCAATAAATTTGCAACATTTTAACTGATGGTTTTCATTTGCTTTCATTATATACACCCCCCACCCCTGTCTCATTAAATTATCCACCTAAGTTTAACCAAAACTATCGGTAAGTTATTTTCAGGAGTGAACGAGGAATATACATATTCATACATAACGTCTGGGCTCTCCTGACAGGTGATGGAAACACAAGTTTGTAGAAATTGGAAGTTTAAAATGATGTCATTTTCCTAAATTCCCGTTACTCTGAAGGAAACAAGTTTTTCCAGATTACAACAAAACCTGCACGTGCAAAGTAGAAAGTTAGCATCTTCGGCCCCCCGAAGAAACTCCCTAACGTACAAAGGCAGCGGCGGCCCCGGCGCAGCGAGGCGGCTCGGGGGAGCCCCAGGTCGGCCTCGGAGGGCCTCGACCCCAGGAAGCTGGCAGCGCGCACAGGGTTCGCCCGGGGCCGGGTGCTCGTGGCTAACGCGGAGGACCGGGGCGGGAGAGAGGGGCGTACTCGGCCCTGGCCGCTCGGCCGGATGGGCGCGCGGGGCAGGATGGGCTGCGACGGCGCGGGGCGGGTGTCCGGGGCGGAGACCCCAGCCCCGCGAACGCTGGGCCCGCGACTCCCACCCCCCGCGCCAAGATGGCGACGTGGACCGCGGGGGAGCCCGGCGCGAGAGGCTGGGGGGGACGGAAGGGGAGCGGAGACAAAAAAGGCCAGCCCACGGAACGCGGCGGCCCGGGCTTACTTTTTCTTCTCATTCTCGCCGCCGGCGCCCTCCATGGCGAATCGGTGCCCGCGGTGTCTTCCCGGCCGGCGGCCCCCGGGCTCGCTTCGGCCTAAGCACCGGCTCTGTTCGCACGCGCAGAGAAAGGGGCAAGTCCAGAGGCGGGGTGCGAGGCGGGACGCCCCCCGGGACGGCGAGGCGGGAGCTGCAGGCTGCGCTCGCCGGGCTCCGGCTCGGGTTCCTAGGCGCTCCTCCAGCTAGCTTGTCAAGGCCTGGCCAGACTCTGCCCGCGACGGCAGCGAGGACAGTCCTCGCGTCCCCTCAGACGAGGAGGCTCTGTGCACTGAGGCGCTGAGGCAGCGGCAGGGGGCGGGCAAGGGCGGAGGCGCGCTCGGGCGCGCGGCGAGGGGAGGGGAACCGAGGAGTGCGCGCGCCCGCTGAGCCCGACGCGCGCGCTCGCGGGCCCGCCTCACCTGAGCGGAGGCGGGTTCCCCGAGAGCCAATGGTGAAGGACGCAGGCGGCCAGGCCCCACCCCAGCCCACGTTGCTCTCAGCCAATCAGGAAGAGGTCAGCTGAGCCCCAGCTGGGACGAGCTGCTCCGCTCACGTGCTTGTCTGTGTGCTGCTAGAGAAGGAAGAGAAAGGGGCGACCGACGGGTGCGGCTGAGCCCAGGTCTGGGGACTCTGCGCCTTCAAAGGAAGGCGGCGTCTGGCTTTGGGAGGCGCTGTTGGAGCGAGTGGGCTGCCAAGCCTGGGTCCGAGCCTGGCTCGCACTGCCCCATTCTCTGTGGAGTTATCTGAGGCTCGCTTACTCCTTAGCTGCGTGGCTGGACCCGGTCGCCGCCCATCCCTTCTGAGTTTCCAGTAGTAAAAAAAGCCAACTTTGCATTCTGGCAGCCAGCCCCCTGGTGGGTTCCTCCTTCCCAGGTGACCAAAGGCTTCTCAGTCTCTGCTCTCTGCCACAGAACAAGGGAAGTCTCCAAGTCATTAAGATTTTTCTGGGCCAAAGTTTGACTCTGTGCAAATGCAAATAAAAATATAAAACAAATCCCTCTTGCAAAACCTCTCAAAGGGAGTGAAGTTGCAGGGCCATTTTAAAATAAACCATCTTAAGCATTTACAAATAAAGAACAGCTTCAATAAGTGAGAGCACAGCCTGAATTTGAGTGAAACGTCAGGAAAAGATACTGAGTAGATTTATTTTGCTTCCATATTGCTTTTTAAAAAGACAAAGATAATCTTAAATGGATGCAGAAACGGTGTAAGACTAGTTTGAGACTGAGTTTGGTTGACTGTTTATACTGAAAGAAGGAAGAGCGAGTCCTCTAACGTACAGACCTCCACACAGAGGACTGTTAACCGGCTATGCTGGGAGCTATGGATTAAAGCAATCACTTTTGGTTGGTTTTTGGAAGCATAAATGTTAGGTCTGTGGGTATGGCGTTTGTTTTTAACGTATTCCAAGCCCAATACTGCATATACAACACACACGCACACAGACACACACGCATACACATACACACACACACATACGTGTTGGAGATAAAGCTGTGTCTGAATCTGAGGTCTCTGAAACTGACCTGACGCTACACTGTTTAATATCTCTTCTTTGCCTTGTTAGTACATTGTTAAATCTAACTTTGGGTTGTATAATAATGTAGATATCTGTGGTACATTTAAATTGCATTCAAATCCAAAAACAATGCCCTCTATAAATACAAATAATGCCCAGGTCTAATAAGACAATAAACAATGCATAAAGCATCTCAATAGACCCATAAAGATATGATCACAGCTGGAGAGTTAGCTCAGTAGTAGAGCAGTGATCTAGCATGCACAAGGCCCTGGCTTCAAAAAAGAAGCTAAGACTATATAAACTAATTCTAACATTATTTTTGTTTGAAGTCTAGAACATACCTCTGAAAGAGCTATAGGGTATATATAAAAATAGTAAAAGACCAAAAATAATTACTTGCCTTTCATTTTTTGTTTTTAATCATGGAAATATTTTTTTAGTGTAATATTTTGAAAATACAGTGTTATGAACAATGGCTGCAGAATTCAGAGTGAGCTTGGTTATAAGCACCAGTGCTCACAATTATTTAACCTCTTTGTGTCTCGGTTTATTCATTTGTAAAATGGAGAAGATGGTACTTATGCTCCAGAACTAGGGATGATTAGAACACCCGGGAAGCACTTGAAACCACACAGGGCAATAGGAAACCATCATTAAATACTGGGGGTCTTGTTCTTATTATCCCCAAATTTATGCTAGTGGCAATTGGTCGGGCTTCTGTAGATTGACCAGTTTCAACTGTTCAAAAATGCCTATTGTGTTAGTGTAAATGCTTATAGACTCCCTTTTTTTCTGACATTGTAACTTCCCAGAATGTTTGCATCTCCATAAATGAGGGCAGTTGCTGAAAGCACCAATCGTTTCTTTTCTTATAACTTAAGCAGTTCTCTCTGGCTAGAGATCACAGTTGTAGAATATAATGTTTTTGGAATAAAAATATGAGTATTGTGTAATAGCAGGTCTAACTCAAAAGGTTTTTTAAAAAAAATCATTTTGGAAAGTTTAAACAGAATGATAATTCAGCAAACAAGATATTTTTGAATATGCATTACGATTTCCTCAAGCTTTCATTTCCCTTTGTAAAAATTTACAAATTATGATATTTTGTGCATAGATACAACCATAGAGAGCAGTAATATTTAACCAAGTAGTTAAGTTACAAAAGTGTCTAATACTATCTCCTAATTCAGATAATCCTGCTAACAGAACCCTAAAAGGCAAATTTTCCCATTGAATAAAATTAAAATCATTCTTTTTATGAACTACCTATTAACACATGCATTTCTGTTGCTACCAAATAAGTACATCTTGGTAAGCAGTCTTCTCTCAACATTTCATAATCTGAACAGCTGTCCAAGGTCCACTCCAACTCATTTTGCAGATCTTACTAAGGAGTTTAAGAGAGCATTGCAAAATGACTTCATTGACCTTTAACCTAATTGGCAGTGATTCCCAAGGAGTCAGGGTAAAACTTGAATTTAAATTGCTACAAAAAATATGGAGCAATGAGCTTCCTGAGATTGTACCAAGTGCACACAGTGTAAACGCCATCCTACTGTGCCGGCAGGATAGGTGTTAAAAAGTGACTCCTGGCTTAGTGTCTGCATCTGCCATCGCAGTTCCTCTCCCCCTCCTCTTCCTCCCCCCCCTCCTCTTCTTCCTCCTCTTCTCCTTTTTCTTTGTATATTTGTAATAATAACAATGATAAAAGCATATAATTTGGGAAGAGTGTGTTTAGAAAATGGAGGTATTAAACATTTTTTTTTCTTAACAGGAATCAGAGCAAAGTAAAGATGTATATTGTCTGAGTTTATGCAAAATACAAATAGAAAATTGAAAGTAGTACTTTCTCATCATAAAGTGACACACCCATGGGGGCCAGAGGACAACTTTCAGGAGTCAGTTTTGCCTTCCATCCAGAGATGGAGCTCAGGCCATCGGGTTGGCCCAGCCAGTAATCTTACCCCTGCTCTATGTGACCAGCCTGGACAGGCTTCTTAAAAAAAAAAATTCACAAAGAAGTGCTAAAGGCTTTCTTGTTTTCTGTCTCATAAGCACAGAGCTTAGGACCTGTTGCTGGGGGTATAACTGATTGGTAGAGCTGTTGCCTAGCATGACCTGGGTTTAATATTCAGTACCACCAAAACCAAACTACAACACACACACACACACACACACACACACACACACACACACAACCCAAATATTGTCATTTCCATCTCCATGACAAGGAAACAGCTAATCAAACTGAAATTTATAGTTATCTAATCAGAATTGAAGTCACAGAGGAACTACAGTCCTAAAAGTTAGAGACAGACAGATATAGACAATCACAGCTTAGCTGTCCTAGTTAGGGTTATCATTGTGATAAACACCACAGCCAAAGCAACTAGCTTGGGAAAGGGCTTATCTGGCTTATACTTTCAAATCAGGGCTTGTCACTGAAGGAAGTCAGGACAGGAACTCAAACAGAGAGGAACCTGATGCAGAGGCCATGAGGGGTGCTGCTTAGTGGCTTGCTTCTCATGGCTTGCTCAGCCTGCTTTCTTATAGAACCCAGAACCACCAGCCCAGGGATGGGACCACCCATAATGGGTTAGGTCCCATCAATCACTAATTAAGAAAATTCCCTACAGGCTTGCCTACAGTCCACTCTTACAGAGGCATTTTCTTAATTGAGGTTCTCTCCTCACAAATGACTTGGGTCAAGTTGACAAAACTATCCAACACACCAGATCACAGCTTAATGGGAGCAGAGCCAGTACCATAGTCAGAGATACATCAGCCAGAGCACTTGAAACTGCAGTCCAGGACTCATTGGTCACAGCACAAAGCAACTTGTAAACTTAAAACTGCAGATGCTCTCTCTCCCCTAGGTACTTTCTTTGAGGTTTGCTATTTTAAGATGTCTGAATTTCCCTCGAGGAACACAACCAGCTATGAAAATCTGAGACCAATGTCCTTTTGCTTTTGTCAAAGGGGTATGCACGTGCATATTTGGGTTGGTGTGATCCTTTAAAAATGCTCTTAGACTAAGAGAAAGAGATTTAAAGGGAATCTCTAAGAAGCACTGACAGGGGAAAAAGGGCAATGGACTCTATCTACAACACAACGTGAAAGCAGGAGAGGCTACTGGGAAGGAGGGAAACCAGCTAGGTGGGGGCCGGGGGACAGCGGTGAGGCAGGACAGAGTGTGATGACATGGATGTATGAAAGTGTCACGGTAGAACCCACTACATTGTATGGCATCCTTTAAAACACAATAGACAATACAAAAGTTAAATAAAAATAAGAATTGAATACTTCTAGATCTCTCCTTCTCCACTATGCTCAGGAGCCCTCCAGGAAAACAAGTTTATTCATACCTTACCAAAGGGGGTCTGCCAAAGTCAACTAAATCTAAGCAAAGGGAAACACCAATTCCAGTCAATTCTAACCTCACACGTGGGAAAAGGGAGAGACTCAGAGCAACAACACAGCTGAGACCCAATCACAGTTCTGTAGAATGCTGCCCTACCCCTCACCACACCACACCAATGCTGCCTGTCTAATAGCAGAACGTGACACCTAAAAGAACTCAAGCCTCTCATACCGTTGTAGGAGCGTTTAGGAACACCCAAAGACAACATGGCAAACAAAAACATAGACAATAGAGGAAATTTTAGTCTCCAACTGCTTCAGCAGAAAAGGGGGATGGTTATAATTCCTAACAACTCGGCATAGGATAATGACAAAAGATAAAACCAAGCTGTAACCGGAGAAGGGGGACACCGGAAAATCAATAGCTCAGGATTTTCAAACATTACTGGCAAAAATCAAGCCATACATGCTGGGATATCAGAGAAATCAACCACAAAAACAAAAGCCAAACAACAACAAACAAATTTGGCACCCAGGAATACTGTATTTAAACTGGAGAATCAAAGAAGACAAGGTGGAAAGAAAACTCTGGGAATAAAGAAGTGCGAGAGGACACACACAGAAACAAAGATGAGAGTCGCATTAACCTTTCTGTCAAAGCTATTCTAGCAAGAAGACGGAAGGATGGAATATTTAAAACGTCTGAAGAAGAAAAGACCTTCCCACCAATCTAAAATTGGTGAAATTATCCATCCGAAGAGTGGAAAAGTCAAAGCATCCTCCTTCCTTCAAAGTGAAGTCAGATCGACTTTCCTAGGCAGCAAAACTAAAGCGAGTTGCTGCCAGCAGACCTGCCTGTAAGAAACACCAGAAGATCTTGAAAATAGCATACATCTGAAAACTGAAACCTCGTAACAAGGAAAAACACAGAAGGAACCAAGTAAAGGAAAAGAAAACACCTTATTCTTGCTTACCTTTAATTGCTCTAACACGGTAACAGTTTACCCAGAAATCTGGCAGAGAAAATGTATTCTGGCTTCTTGCTTACGGGACAGAGAAATGAGTGACACGGCTGTGGAAATGGATGGATGGGAGGAAGGAGGAACTGGTATAAGTCACTTGCATTACCAGTGAGGCAAGATAATGTTTGGAAGTGGACCTGGATTAGTCATAAATGTATGTTGCAATCTCCAAGGCAACCACAAAAGTTTTTCAAGTAAAGTGCTAGGCTGAGGATAGACTTAGTGTAGTGATTCTCAACCTGTGAGTCGAGACCCTCACAAAGCTCTATTTTAAAAAGCTATTTACACTAGGATTTATAACAGTGGCAAACCTAAAGTTATGAAGTAGCAATGAGGATAATTTTTGTGGTTGGGGAGGGGTCACCACGACATGAGAAACTGTATTAAAGGCTTGAAGCATTAGGAAGGTTGAGAACCTTTAGCTTAGTGGATTAAGTGCTTGCCACTCAAGCGAGAGTTTGGATCCCTAGAACCCCTGTACTGCCAGGCTAGGTGAGGTGAACAACACTGTAACCTAGTGCTAGGGAAGCCAGAGAAGTGAATCCTGGAGTCTCTCTGGCCAACTAGCCTGGACGGAGAGCTCTAGGTTCAGTGAGAGACCCTGTCTTGAAATATAAATAAATGTCAACCTCTGGCTTCCACACATGGATGTATGCATGGGCACACACACACACACACACACAAACACACTTACACATACATACATACATACACACACATACATACATACAAACATACACACACACACAAACACACATACATACATACACACACATACATACATACATACAAACATACACATACACACACAAACACACATACATACATACATACACAAACACATACACATATACACACACATACATACATACACACACATACACACACATACATACATATACACACATACACACACATACATACACAAACACATACACATATACACACACATACATACATACACACACACATACACACACATACATACATACATACAAACACACACACACACAAACACACACATACATACATACATACACAAACACACACACATACATACATACATACACACACATACACACACACATATACATACATACATACAAACATACACACACATATACACACACACACACCATACTCTCTCACAGGCATATACTTAAAGACTCCTGAAACAAATTAGCCACTATAACAAGGTTGCAGGATACGTTTAATATATGAATCAATCTCTTCCATGCATAGAAAAATAAGCAACTAGATGTGAATTTAAAGCAGTATCATTTATACTAGCACAAAAAAGGAGCTATACCTGAGAATAAACATAAAAAATCTGTATATGACTTACAGGAGGCAAACTGCAAAATTTTGATGTTGAGCAAGCACAAAGGAAACCTAAAGAAATGAACCAGTGCCTCGCACTGGTGGGCAGGCAACTGCGCCCCGCACTGGTGGGCAGGCAACTGCGCCTCGCATTGGTGGGCAGGCAACTGCACCATCATCAACACTTCCATTCAACCCAACTGGTCTGCAGATCAGATGCAGTTTAATAAAACCGTCAACAACTTTCTTTGTGGTTATCACTAAACTAGTCCTAAAATCAATACAGTAAGGTAGAGATCAGAACAGAGACTGCAGGAGAAAAATAGATTCAAAAGAGTGACCCCATCTGACCACGACTTACTATAAAACTAGTGTAATCAAGATAGTGTGGCGTTGGCAAAGACCTCCAAGACTTAGCCCAGAAACAGACCCACACGAAATGGCCACCTTATCTTTGACAAGGGAGCCAAGATAATTCAACAGGGTTTGGGGTGTGTGGGAAGAAAGGGAGTTTGTAGGAACTCTGCACTTTCTGTTCAATTTGTGGGTAAACTTACGTTTTCTCTAGGAAATAAAGTATAATGGCTAAAAGAAAAAAGAGAGATCCTTTCAAGGCCAGGTGTTCAAATCTTGGTGAATAAAGCAGAATGAGGCCTGATAAAGGGTTTCTTTGACTAGAATGAAAGTGATACTCGGATATTATTCTGACATCACAGTCAGCTGGGAGATTCTCAAAAGCCACAGCTCAAGAGGATTCTAGAAAGGGAAGACATTCGAGAAAGGGACATGAATTTTATCTTTGAAAATCAGTGGTAATTTCTCTCCTGACCTAGACCCTTGCAAGGTTTCACTATATTTCTTCACCCATGGATTAAATTTAAATTGTTAAATTTACACTGTCTCCAAGGAAGCACATGAATGAACAGAAGGAAAGTTCGTGAATCTGCCTTCCAGTCCTCTGTCACACGCCACACCAACATGCTAACTTAGATCAGGGCCCTCTATATTTCCATGAAGGATCCATTCTATGATAGCCAAACAGAAATTTAGTTTAATTTGCACACTTGTGTGCCGTTTGAGAATTTCTAAGAAGCCAGAACCCCTTTTCATCTTGGCAGTTCTATAATTTAGGGTTGGTACCAGATACATAAATGCTTTTTTTTTTTTTTTTTTTTTTTTTGCATTCTAAATCCAGGCTATGCATTTCACCCATTCTTTCTCAGCAAAACTCCAGGATAGCCCAGTGAGGGAGGGATTCTGATGATCATATTACATACCAGGGGTTAATGATTAGACAGGTAAAAGAACTAAGTTGAGAGCTAAGGAGCAGGAGAAACGTGGCTCAGGAGCATGCTACACCCTTTGCTACTCAAGCTACAGTGATGCTTGTATTGGGGAAGCTCAAGGCTCTGGTATATGGGGGTGTGCTCTAAAATAGTTTATCAACTATTTAATAACACTGTAACAGCAGTATGTATTCCTAAGTTTGGCACGCATTTGGCTGAAGCCATTTCAAATACAGCAAATGGGCAAATACTTTCAGAAAATTTCTCCTGATCTCTCTAGCTGGTGTGTTTAACTCATGACACCAAAGTTGCCCAACATAAACTCTTTAAAAAAAAAAAAAAGATTTATTTTATTTTTATTTATATGTGTGTTTTCATCTCTCTCTGTCTGTCTCTGTCTCTGTCTCTCTCTCTCTCTTCCTTCTCTCTCTGTGTGTGCATGTGTATGTATGTGTGTGACAGTGTACATGTTGAAATCAGATGATACCTTTGAGTACTGGTCTTCGCTATCCACCTTGTTTGAGACAAGGTCTCCTCTTGGTTGTTTGCCACTATCTATGCCAGACTAAGTGACCTGCATGTTTCTAAGAATTCTCCTGTTTCTGCCCCCCACCTGGCTGCCAGCATGCTAAGATTACAAACATACAGTACCATATTAGGCTTTACATGGGTTCTAAGGACTTGAACTCACATCTTTATGCTTGTCCAGCAGCCACTTTACCCACTGAGCCATCTCCCCAGCTCATGAAAGATTATTTTCCATGGCAAGCCACAATTTACTGCTCACATGGAAATAATTTCTCTTTAATCAGACACAACACCTGAGCACACAGCGGTTGTGGCAGGAGGCAGCACGTGGTTATGCCAGGACCACATGTGTGTCTGTACATTGTATGCAGATATGATTTAATTTGCATCTGTATGTTCATTTACATTTCTTTTCACTGTGAAGGGAGCCATGCATGAAGTCTGCACTTGTTTAGTCTGTACTTCATAAGTTTTGCTAAGTTTTAACTTTCAAATCAGATTTATACATGTTTCCAGTAGTATGTGATAAAATAGGTCATTGCTTACTTATAGTTATTTACTTATATACTCATGACATACCTTTTGCTTAATTTCTTTAATGTCTATGTAGTCTATCTCACAAGAAAACATATACATAGAAGTTGATCTGTACATTCAGGCCTGAGTTGTTCAAGGCTGACAGGAATTGCAAGCCGGTCATTCTATTAGTCTGTATTTCCTGCTCTTTCCTTTATGTGCAAACGATAAGATAGTATACGTCATCTACCTGGTGAATTTATTACACAATGATATTGTTGGGTATTATCTCAAATAAGTTCACATACAAATGCAACTTTTTAAGATCGGGTTTCATGTAACTTAGGCTAGCCTCAACCATCTATATAGATCAGGCTGGCCTTGAGCTACTGCTTTTCTCACCTCTCCCTCCCCAAAATTAGAAACACATTGTACACTACCACACATGGCCTATGATGAAGCAGAATGTGAAATCACAAGATTTTCACAGTTAACGCAAAGCCTTGATATTGGTGAATAATGGTCATTTGAATTTGATCTTAAATCAAACTACATTCCTCTAGCTAGACTGAACAAAAAAATGTTTTTCAGAGAGGCAAAGCTGATACAGTTTTCTGTGGGCAAGCTATATTAATTTCCTTATGTAGTTGTATAAGCTTTCACCCTGAAATGAATTATAAATAGAGAGAATTGCTTCCCTAGTTTAAAAATTAGCTTTTAATTTCCTTAGTCTTCACTGTCTATAGAGATAAGACTCCGAGTTTACATCATACATAATTTCTCAGCTGCAAGAATGCTAAGTCTCTTCATGGCAGATGATTAACAATTTCACGATCCAGTACGAATCAGGTTAAATTTTATTTGATTTTTATCACAGTGAATTGTAAAAAGTATATTATCCCTCTTTGAATTACCTTTTAAATTTATTTTTATTGTATATATATCTAGGTGTTGTCTGCATGTATGTCTGTGCATCTTGTGCATGCCTGGTGCCTGTGGAGGCAGGAAGAGAGTGTTGGACCCCTGGGACCGGAGTTACAGGTTGTAATTCACCATATGGGTTCTAGAAATAGAATCCGGGTCCTCTGGAAGAGCGACCAGAGCTCTTAACCACTAAGCCATCTTTCCAGCACTCCACTTTAAGGCTTCTAAAATATAGGAGGCGTTTTAAGACTTCATCTGCAGTCTGAGGATGTTATGGTCCTGATACAAATTAATATCATATAGTTTACTTGAAGTCAAAGCTTAAATTTGTTCCTGTCTCTAGAGGAGAAGCATTTTCAAGCTTTGTACATGGTCTGTTGGACATCTGGCCAGACATTTCTAAACAGAGACTCTTGTTGGATGGTCAATATTCCAGGATTTTTGTGCTTTTTCACCCAACTTTGTCTCCACAGCACAAGGAAAGCCTCTGTCTCTGTCTCTCTGTGTTTCTCCCTGTCTCTGTCTGCCTCTGTCTCTGTCTCTCTCTCTTTCTCTCTCTCTCTTTCTGTGTGTGTGTGTATCTGTCTGTCTCTCTCTCACTTTCTGTGTATCTGTCTGTCTCTCTGCTTTCCTTCCCTCCTCCCTCCCCCCTCCTCTGCCCTTCTCTCCTCTCCTCTTCATGTCATAAGTCAATAAGTCCATTTGATGAAAGGTGAGTGAGAAAAGTCTCAGAATGAGTCTTAGGACGGAGATGCTCACTTTAACAAGCTATTTGGGTGACATCGTCACTCTTTCCAAAACAACTGTGGCTTCCACCGGAGGAAAAATACTACTCAAACATTAAAATGCCACTGAATAAAATACTTAAAAATAGCTTTCCTCTAGATGTTAATTTCCACTGGAAGTTGCATCTTTTTATTTTCTCAGTCATCTGGGATTATAAAATAAGCATTTAGAATAAAGCTTGTAACAGAATAATTAAAGCAGACGTGAAACAGGGATCTTATATTGCTTAATATTTATCTTAGCTTGGTTTTCTTTCCATGTGCTCTGAGCCATTGGCAATTCATATTTTCCAAATGTTAGGAGGATAATGTTTCTCTTTGATTTTCTTTTTCTTTCCTTTTTTTTTTTTTTTTGGTGGGTAATGCAGAACCATTAGTTGTTTGGCTCTTCCATTGGAAAACTTATAAAGTTTCCTATGGTTAAGTATGTCAGAACTTGCCTGTGAAGAACCAGAGTCAGTCACAAGAACCTGATTAATTTTATACTAGGACTTGCTAGGACAGGTTGGTTCCTCCTGTGTAAGTAGCTGTCCTGAGGAAGCCACATCTCTGCAGTTATCTTACGATCGGAGATAATAATATTAAGCGTACGCTGTGTACCAAACTTGGGGGTGGATCTTGGGAATTATAGACACTTCTGCAGCTCTCTTTCCCATCGCTTTCTAAGTTCTGACTTCAGCTCCACACCCCACCTTTGCTCTACTCTTGTGAGACTGTAGGTGACTAATGAAAGACTGTCCTGTGATTATCAGAGTTCCTTGGCTTTGTTCTGCATTTGGAAGGTCAAGTCTGCTTCCTTGAAATGATTCATCCTTCCATTCCCTTCATGTCACCAGGCAGCAGGACCTCTCTGGTCATGTCTATGTCACATTTCTCCAAGTCCTGTCCCATATCCCATTAACAAGTCTGTCATAACTAGGTTCTGGGTCAAGTGTCTGCCTCAAGGTCTGTCTGAAGCACTTCCTTGAGACTTGCTGCTGGAGCAAAGACAATTCCAGAGCGTAGTTAACCTAGGGCCTGCAGGGAAAGGGAGTTGACAAGAATATGTGACTAAAAAACAGGAAAACATCTCAAAACACTGTAATATCAGTGCTGGGTAGAAAAGTATGTGCATACCTCAAAATGTGTCGAACTCACAGAAAGTAACAACTATTTTATTGTATATAAATAATGCCTCTATTACGTTAATTAGCAGTGATCGGGTCATAAAGAGCCATAGCTACTCCTGAGCATTTTTCCAACCTCTGTTCTTTTCTTTGATGCATCCCCCACCCCCACCTGGCTACATTTCATCTGTCGGTTGGTTGGTCACACAGATTTTGTCTAACCTGTAGCCTTTTGAAATGTGAAGCTTGCATATTACTCCAGGATGGAGGGGAAAAAACCAATAAATATTTCTAACTAAAGGTACACACTGTTCAGACCAGTATTAGTGTTGGGCCCTATAAGCAAGCTTCACGGAACAAGTTATGTTTACCACCTATATGCTTGCAATTTTATGTCTACTGTTGCAATGGGCTATAAACTCTGTTCTGCAGTGATGTGTCCGTCTAGTTGTCTCTATCTCCAGTTTCCCAAAGAATGCCTTACCCAGAAAGAGGTCCATAGATGCCATTGTGTTGCTGTCGTACTGGGCTCCATGAACATTATAGAAGCTCAGGAAGTAAAGGATGGTATACGAATGTCATAATTTCCTTGCAAACCCACTGAATGAACATATTGGACAACTGTTGGTGTAGATAATCCCAGAACTCGAGAGAGAACGTCTTGGAGAACATCTCTGTGACGTAGGCAAGCGAGCACTTGTGTGGACCAGAAACTTGTGTTCTGCCGATCCCCATCTAAATGATCCTTCCCCCTTTGGGGCTCATTTTCCTCAGTTGAAAAGTCAGGGAGTTGAGCTAAGTCATTACAGAGTCCCTTAAGATAGCTTGTCGTGGATTAAATGTGTGACTCTGTGTTGGGACACTTGTACAGCGAGGATGAGCTCTGGGCCCAATCCCAAGTGCTACCAAATAAATGAATAAAGCAATAAATAGATAAAATAATCCCACATAGTCCTTAGAGAAATAGACTCAGAAACACACAGCAAAGGTTAGAACTGAACAGGTGGACAAGATTAATTTGGTTAACACTACAAAATTCCAAGCCTTCCACATGGGATCAAAATATTGAATATTTTCATAATTCCTTCCCATGCATCGCCCTGTTTGGTTTTCAAAGCAGCCTTGATATGATGTGTAATAGTGTGCACTGAGAGGTCGGACCACAGGCTTGGGAGAAGAGGGATCGCAGAAGACTGGGTCTTCAGATCCTTAATTACAGTTTGTCTCCTCTTCCAGACACACACCGTCTCTCACAAGGACCGCGGGAATGTAATGATGCGATCTGAGTAGGCGGACATGGAGATTCTAATACAGCTATGGGCAGATCCAGGCAACCTCCTTGGTGCCTGAGTTCATTTGCACCTAGTCCGTTTACTTTGATTTACGCAGACACAGCTATGCTTTCAGGGAAAAAGAATTGGAATAATGCTAATGCTCAGACCTCAGGCGTACATAGGTCCCCAGAGGCTGAGAAGAGCCCAGTGGGAGTTGACTCTCCACACAACTTATCCTATAGGGAAAGTCTTGGTATGATAGGATGCAGCGACAGAAGCTAAGGAGCTGAGCAGAGTAATTCTGCTTTGTTTCTAAGTGCATTAGGGTTTAAGCAGTCTCTCTGGGGGACTCTCTAGGACAATAAATGCAGAGTGGATATGACTGTTTCCTTTCTCACTTTGTAGTCAGTACTGCTGAATACTTGCAGTGGAGCAAACATTAAGACCATGAGTAGTGCATGGCAAGGAACTGTACTTGGTGTAGAATATTTTAAATTTTACTATTTCACTTTATTTTATTTTTTGAGACGCCGTCTAACTATGGAGATGGAGCTGACCTGGGATTTGCCGCGTCATTCAGGCTAGCATTTCCTCATGCTTTGGCTGGGACTGCAGGAGTGAGCCACCCTGCCTAGGGCAGGCATCACTGGAACCAGCTGATACTTAACTTAGCAGAGCCCCTGCATGGCAGCAGCCAGGCACACTAGGAAAGTGAATGTCCTAGACTAACAAATGAATGCATGTGGGGCCTTCCCGGGGTTCTCAAGAATACTTTGGTGAGTTGAAATTCCTGACTAAGTGGAACGGGGCCACTTCTACCACTGTAATACGGCACCTGGTTATAAGACAGTGAGTGTTGTTTTCTGGGCCCGGGCACCCCGTAAGCCTTACTACTCCAGCACGCTCTCTGATCGTAAACTCCTAACCTCTGTGAACCATCAGCTTTCTCTAGCTCTGTATAGCATGAAATCTCTTTTCATACAAATACCTGAACAGTTTTCCAGCGAAGGTTGCTAAGACACACCCGGTCAAAATTAGTTTTGCTTAAGTACTCCATTAAGAGAATAAAAATGCAATCATAACCATAAATGATATTTTGTGCTTGCTCATTCCCTCTGCTAAACCTGCTTTTTTTCTTCATTGTCTAAACAATGAACTATCATATCAAAATTGTTGACAAATCTTGCTGCCAGTTGGTTTCATGAAATTATCTGACTTCTGTATGTGGAAAAAGGATTGAACAGTGTTTTCTATCTACACTGCATTGTCTGTAAAAGCAGTCACATTTTCTATCTACAGTGTAAAATGACAGAGATGTGAATTAATATTTTTTTCATCAAAGCTTAGTGCAAGAGCTTTTGAGCACAGTTCCCGTAGTTTGTTCTCGAACCGTCTAGTTCCCAGTGGTGCTTAGGGTTCAGCAGAGCAAACCTTTTCTGTTGTCTGGGACAGGGCCTCACTCTCCAGCTCGAGTTTGCGTTCAGCTCCCAATCTCCCCACCTCAGTCTCGCCAGTGTTTGGATTACAGCCCTGTACCACCAGGCCTGGCTCAACTAAATGGCTGCCATAGTGTTGTTAGTTCCTGAAGAATTGGCAGACAGCCTTCCTTGCTATCCCAGACATCACTGGAATAGCAAACAGTTGTCATTAGAAGACTTTTGTTGTCAGAGCTGTCTGATCAATCTGAATGGAAAATTTTTGTTTGTTATGTACCACTTAATTGCTTTTCAATGTTATCTGACAACTCCCAGACATATTTCCAAAGTTAGCCACAGACCAATGGCTCCTCTTTTACAACACTGGATTTGCTTTGTGGTTGCAGACTCTACATTCCTATGTCAGTCTCATCAATTGGGTGCATGTGGCCAAAAGTTTGTATTGATTTCTAAAAAATGTCAAGACCCAATTATTCCATCATTGTGTGTGCCTTTTAAACTGAGGAAACAATAGTGTTACATTCTTTAAAATTATATCTGAAATTTTTGGAATTGTTTTTTAGAATTTCCTATATCATCAGGATATTTTCATTTCAAAAGATCAAAGAGTTTTAATGACAGGACAAGGTCAGTTAGACAAGAATTGTCACAATATAAAACACACAACAGTGACTAGAGCTGAATGGATTTTCAATGAAGTCATTTGTTGATGGTAAGGTATGTTTAATTTTTTGTTTTTTGTACTTGCCCTAATTAATGATGGGCTAAAGGATTTGTAGGGTTAAATAATAAGGCATAAACTTTTTTTTGAAGCAGGGTTTAATGCAGCTCAGGTTGGTCTTAAGAACTCTACCTCCTTTAGGTCTCCATGACCTTGAACACATAACCCACCTGCCTCTGCCTCAAAATGCTGGAACATAGACATGTACCACCTTGCTAAAAACTGTTCCTATTTCATTCTCAAAATCTAACCCCCCCCGGGGGGGGGAGCACAGAGAATTTTAGATAGTGGGGGGCGGGTGGAGAAGCACAGAGAATTGTAGATAGCATTTGGTAAGCATGCAGCAGGCATCCAATAGTAGCCACCAGGCACATGAAAGTTACATCTTGCCTTCAAGGTCAAGAAAGAGCAACAAAGAGAAGGAAGTGTGTCGGTCACAGCCATCATTTGCCTGATTTCATGTACCTTTCAACATTTTCCATGAAGTCAGTGTCCATGTTGCTACTTTGATGCCCAAGGAAACCCAGTAAGAGAAATATAATATAAAGAAATAAGATTATCGGATAGGGTTGAACACTTTTGCCCTGTGGTGGTCAATAGCACTATTACTTACAATGCATATGCCAGAAATATTTGGGGTGGAAAATGTTATTTGAAATTCATGGCAAGTTCTGAAATGGAAGTCACAGCATAGTTTCTGGAGGCTCTGGCATGAGGCTGTACCTTTTGCTATAAAAACTACAGAGCATCCAAACAGTTGCTTGGTAGGCTTGTGGCCATGGTAAAACAGACCACAGGGCCACAAGGCCTCAAGTGTACTGCAGCTGGAGCTGCCCAGCACGAGATGGACTCATTCAGACTCACCTGGAAATGACAATACATGGTGGCCCACTCAGCCTTCTTGGTCGTTGGCACATTCAACTGTGGCTACTGAGAAGATTGGCTGGAAGCTTGCGGCCATCTTTCTAACCACCTCCTGTGGGGTAGGTACTGCAACCAGTAGTTAGCTGATTGCTGGTGAGGTGGCACGGCACAGCTTTCCCAGTCTGAGGCAACTTGGAAAGGTCAACCCAGCTCATGAGCTCCCTGTTACTTAGCTGAAGTCTCAGCGACAAACAGGTTGTACCATGGCTTCTCCCACACCACAAGTCTGTCTTCTTCTCTTAATAAGCACATCTCCTTACAGCTCTCCTCAAGAAATGTTTTTACTGCAACTTTTGGGTTCCAAGTATATTTCCAGGAAAACCCATCTCAGGAACTATGCTAGAACACAACGCAGATTTCCAGACTAACTGAGCTTTGCAACTTGGTAGTCACAATTGCAAATTTTGTTTATAACATTTTTTTGTTGTCAATCTTAGGTTAAATGAACGCCTATTGACTCATTCATGTTTCAAGAAGTTTCTTGTGTTATATAAAAGTCTAGAACTGTAGCAGAGATATGCAAAGTACAAGTATTTATCTCTAAATGCAAAGTGGATTAATCCCCGCTCCCCACCCCCAGGGGAAACAGGATGAGGAAGCAGAGGAGGACATGATAGATCAGATAGGTCAGAAGCAGAAAGGTTTCTTAACTCTCACACAAAGTGAGATCCCTTTGAAGTCATGCTGGCCTTAATGTCTCCAACGAATACTTGAGTAGATTTAAAGAACATTTTAATACGTTATTACTACTCATTTTTATAAAGAGAAAATTTTACCTTTACTTCATAATTATCCATCCTAAAGAACTTAATTAATTAATTTTTTTGTTATTTTTTCTTTTTTTTTAATTTATTTTTTGATACTTTATTTACATTTCCAATGTTTCCCCCTTTCCAGGTCTCCTCTTTGGAAACCCCCTATCCCCTCCTCGTCTCTATGAGGGTGTTCTACCTCCCACCCACCCGCCCACCTACTCCCATCTTCCTACCTTGACATTCCCCTTTACTGGGGCCTCTAACACCCTCAGACCCAAGGTCCTCTCCTCCCCTTGATGGCCAACAAGGCCCTCCTCTGCTACATATGTGGTCCAAACCATGGGTCCCTACATGTGTATTCTTTGGTTGGTGGTCCAGCTTCCAGGAGGATGGGGGGGGGGTGTCAGGCCAGTTGACACTGTTGCTCCCTCCATGGGGCTGCAGACTCCCTCAGCTCCTTTAGTCCCTTCTCCGACTCCTCCATCTGAGACCTCACTCTCAGTCCAGGGGTTACTGTAAAGTGAAACTTGGGTATTCAGAACTGTTGGGCTAATATCCACTTATCAGTGAGTACATACCATGAAGAACTTAATTTATAGAACAGATTAACCTGAATTCAATCCTCAGGATGTGGAAGCGAGTGTGTGTGTGTGTGTGTGTGAGTGTGTGTGTGTGTGTGTGTGTGTGTGTGTGTGTGAGTGTGTGTGTGTGTGTGAGTGTGTGAGTGTGCGTGTGTGTGTGTGTGTGTATGAGTGTGTGAGTGTGTGTGTGTGTGAGTGTGTGAGTGTGTGTGTGTGAGTGTGTGTGTGTGTGTGTGTGTGTGTGTGTGTGTGTGCACTGCAATAAATTCTTAACCCTGGGGGATTTTATGGCTTTGTAAGTAGAAGCTGTGTAAATTTTAAAAAATTCTTTGAATAACTCTCACAAAAACATACTCAAAACCACTACTTTGAGGTCAGAATTTCTAGCACACTACTTAGGCCCACTAAAAGTCTCTTGCATGCTAATCATAAAATTGAGATCCACTTGATTGTGGTCAAATCCTTTCTTTACAGATCAGGCTCTGGAGTCATCATCAGGCACTCCAGATTCAGATCTGTAAACAAAGAGCAGGGTTAAATAAAAATATACACTTACTCTCTGACCTGGTTGCTGTCACAGAGCTCTTGAAACCCTTGTAATTTCCTGGGTGATTAGGATATTTGGTGGATCTTTTGTCCTAATATTCTGTCTTTGAGCCTGGTTTCTGACACAGCCCCACCCGTTTCCTGGAATCTCCTGTATGGTAGAGCAACTTGTATTCCTACAAAGTGACTCTTGTTGCTGGTCCAAAGAAATTCCGAGCAGGATTAGAAGTTGAGGGTTTTCTGCCAACTTCTGCCCCATCCTCCAGGAAGGCAAGAAGAGTTACAGGCTGAGTTAGTAGCTGATCCTGCTGATGCCAAACCTCTATTAAGTTGTCTAAAGTACGAAGTTCAGAGAGCGTCCCTGATGGTGAACATCATCAGGCACCAGGAGGACACCACACATCAGATCCAGAGGAACAGACGCCCCTGCCTTGGGACCCTTCTGAATCTTGCTTTACCAAATCTCTTCATCTGGCTGGTCATATGTCGCACTTAAAAAATAAAATAATAATCCTTGGGCTGGAGAGATGGCTCAGCAGTAAGAGCACTGACTGCTCTTTGGAAGGTCCTGAGTTCAAATCCCAGCATCCACATGGTGTCTCACAACCATCCGTAATGAGATCTGATACCTTCTTCTGGGGTGTCTGAAGAGAGCTACAGCCAGAGCAAGTGGGGACCGGAGCGAGTGGGGCCAGAGTGAGAAGAAAAAGTGTCTGAAGACAGCTACAGTGTACTTACATAATAAATAAATACATAAATTTTACAAAAAAAATTGTTGTATTAAGTGAGCAATAGTAAATAAACCATTTCTTGGGTTCTGTTGGCTACTCTAACAAATTATTGAATGTAGGGAGGGGTTTGTGGGAACCACTGTGAGGTTGACACAGAAGCAATCTGGGGATGGTTGTGGATGAAACAGGGAGCAGGCAGTCTTGTGAGGTTGAACCCTTCACCTCTGGTGTCTGCTGCTATCACATGGTATCAGTGCTGAGTGTAGAACTCCCAACTAGTGGCCAAAATCTGGCTGGCAGGGGTAAATTTTCATGCATTTTGGTCACAGACGTGTTTTTTGTTGAGTGTGAATATATAGAAGAAGAAAAGCAGTTTGTTTTTCCTACATGTCTGATGTCAGAAGTAGATTGCTGAAAGCAGTGTAGGAGAAAAGTGGTTTTTTTTTCCTGTTATACAGGATGTCATTTGCTTACAGTGGAGTGGTATGACTCTTTCACCCAGAAGCTTCCACAACCAGAACCTTCGGTCCTCCCTCATGTTTTCAGGGTGATGATGTTGTCATCTTGCTGATATTTGTAAGAATAGAAATGACCTACAGTGACTTGACCTAGCAGCCTTTTACTTTTACAAAGTAAAAATGTATAAAAGTGATACAAATTCCAGGGGCTAAAAGATGGCTCATCAGTTAAGAGAACTGTCTGGTCTTACAGAGGACCCAGGTTCAATTCCCAGCACCAACATGGTATCTCACACCCATCTGTAACTCCAGTTCTGAGATATATAACTCCCTCTTATGACTCTGGTAGGCCTGCATGTGGTGCACACACAAAGATGCAGGCCAAATATTCATACACATAAAATAAAGTTAATAAGTCTTTTTTAAAAAAGGTAGTATTCAGTGGAACCCACACTGAGGATTTCAGTCTTTCCCAGGCTGGTGGTCTGTCATATACTACTCTCTTGCAAGGCTGAGCATCATCATCAAATCACAACTGCCAAATAGCCTCCTGCTCACGAGAAGAATAATCAGCACTCTCCAGTGTACCATGTTGCTAGGTATGACACATGGTTGGTTGTATATTTTCAATGTATTTACAGTGTGTGGTATTTCCAATTACAGTGGATTTATCACGATAGAATTTCATCATAGTTTGAGGAGCCCCCCATAAAATTAGACATTTTAAAAAGATTAACTTATGTTCAGTATAGCATCAATTGTTTTTCTATCTTCTGTTTTTCAAATTCCAAGAAACTGGAATGTGTCCCTACTCAGTATGTATAGATATTATAGTGTCTGGTTGTCTTAGTTGCTGTTTAGGCTTTCATCTTTCCCCGCCTCTTTCAGCAGCCATGACTGGCAACCCTTCACATGAAAACTTAAGGTGTTTGGGGAAAAACTTTCTGGACTTTCCTGCAACCCCCTCGACAAAGCCATGGGCACCTGCTCCCTCCCTTATCTCTCTCTGCCTGGTAGGAGATGCCTTTTCTGCCCCCAGCACTAATCACGGCTCTCACGTTTGGACTTTATCATCTCCCCCGACCCACCCGGGGACAGTAACCATCATGTCTCCTCCCCTTCCTTGCCCTCACCTCCTAAACTCCAACATCTTTTCCGTCTTAGCCTTCCCAATACAGTTTTATCACCTTCTCAGAGACATCTTCTTCAGCCTTCGTCTGGGTGAGGCATATCCCATAAGGCAAGATCTTAGGAGCTAATTGAATTACCACAGGTTTGGAGGGTATGATGTGCCCAGAATGTACTAGGTAATTAACATATACTTAGTAAAATAGAGCTCTTGTTCTCAGAAAATTTATATGCCACTTTGGGATGAGACAGTAATCACACAGTTATAATAAGGAACAATTAGCTCACAAAAGAAGTGTGTATGAGGCACTATGGAGACACAGAGAAAGAAAGGACTCAGGTCCAGACTTGAAGAGTGAGAGATGATTATTTAAAAAAAGGAGTCATCTTAGATGTGAAGAAAAAAAGAAGACAAAGTTAGGCGTGAGTATGGGACCTAGAGGGAGCGGCTAGGAAGAGAAAAGACGGAGGGAGTGAGGTTTAGGTTGCAGGGTAATGACAGCTTGGCCTACTAAGAGTTGCGAATCTTCCTGTACCTTTCCCAGTCACTCTCTGACAGAGTAGACACTGGATGAACACTTCTTGAATGAAGGAACAAGTGAACAAGGCTGAAAGAAGAAGGGGTCAATTTATAAAAGGAGGGCTTTAAGCAAGAGTCTGATGTCACCCAACTTATCCTTTATAAAGATTGCTCTGGGTAGAATCAACTGACCTTGACTCATGGGGACTCGCAGAGATCGGGGAGCCTGTAGGGGTGTTATGGTTGAGTAGCTTGGAGTCTTTGTGAGAATCCTAACAGTGGGAACAGGGACTGTCTTTTGCCTACTTGAGGGACCCTTTTTCTCTACTGGGTTGCCTTGTCTAGCCTTGTTGTGATGGAACGTGCCTGGTCTTATTGTAGCTTGTTATGTGGTATTTGGCTAATGTCCTTGGAAGGCCTGCTTGTTTCTGAGGGGGAGGTGGAAGGAGATGGATCTGGGAGAAAAGGGAGGTGGGAGGAGAGGCTGAGGGGAGGGGAGAGAGGGGAAACTGAGGTCGGGATGTAATATATGAGAGAAAAAATTCCTATGGGTAAATGAGCTATAAGGAGACTAATATATAATCATAATAGAAGATGGGTGAGGAGGGGTGATGGTTGGGAAGGAAGACAACAGATTGAGGACACAGAAGCCAAAGGGCTTGGCAGCCCACTGTCAGAGTGAGGAGACGAAGGAGTCAAGGACGAGGTCCATGCTTCTGCCTTGAGCATTGTTGGCAGCAATCACTGAGCTGATAAAGAGATTTCTGGAAACAGGGCCGTGCTCTGAGGATGATAAGAAGCACAGGGTGTGGCTTTTCTAGTTCTTGTGACTGGTTACCTGAAAGAAGCCATTTAAAATGGAAAGGGTTTGTTTCAGCTCACATTTTGGGGGAATGTAGTATTTTACAGTGGGGAAGGCGTGGTGGCAGGTGGCTCTGTGGAAGCAGGACCACACAGAGATGATTTATGACATGGTACTCCTTAGGGAGCCATGATCCACTTCCTCCCATGAGGTTCCACCATCTGAAGACTCACAACCTTCTAAAATAGTGCCACTAGGAGCACACGTTCGAAAATATGAGCCTGGGCAGGGGGGCATCTCACACTCAAAATGGAACACTCAGTTTTGAATGTGTGCGGTGAGAGTGAGGCTGGTAATGACCCAGCCGGCTTGAACACAGCCGATCTTCCCTGTTCTCTCTCTGCTTCCTTTGTGTCTCTGGGAATCACTTCCTAGTTCCAATTCTCAAGTTCTCATGTCAGCTGGCAGTAGGTGTCCTGGCAAGGGATCAGAGGACAGAAGGAAGGGAAAGCCCATACAGCTCCTCCCTTTCTACCTCAGGCATCCTCTGGAGCTCTGGATGGCTCTTTGTCACTCACCCCAGCTATCTCCCTGCAGTCTTACTTCAGGATCCACCAGGAACTGCTGCTCTTGGGACTTGAACTTTGCACTCTAGCTGCTTTTTCTCCATTCCTCTGCTCTTGGGGTGGTGCTGACTTCCTGCTATGGATGGAGTGAGGGCTCCTTGGTGTTTCGAATTTAGACTTTTAGCTCTTCTTTCCCTTGGGCATCATTTAATTCCTTTGTTTTGCCATATTATTTTATACTATGTAGTGTGTGTGTGTGTGTGTGTGTGTGTGTGTGTGTGTGTGTGTGTGTGGTTGTGTGTGTGGTTGTGTGCACATACATCTACATGCCCATGCATGCAGAGGCCAGAAGTCCCAGTTGGATATCTTCCTTGATCATTCTTGCTACGTTATTTTGAACATAGTCCATCAGTTCAGCTAGCCTGGATGTCCAAGGAGCTCCAGGCTCTCCTCTTCCCCACTGCTGAGATTACAGGCACGCACCATTATGCCTAGCTTTTTAATGTGGGTCCTGGGGGCCTAAACGCAGCTCTTCATGTTTTCACAGCAGGCACTTTAGCAGGTAAGGCATCTCTCCAGGCTCTTAACTCTGTTTTAAATACTCAGATTTCTTCTGTTTTACTGAGGAACATGGAAAGTGGAAATATCCCAAAAGTAGCTGAGTATGTGGAAGAAAGCTAGGGGCTGAGCGTTATCAACCCCCAGAGAGCAGGAGTTGCTGTCACAGCGCTTACATCTTCCCAGGACAACTGTTTCTTCTATCGTCTGTAACCTACAACAGCTGGAGAGGCCCTGGAGTATGTAAACAGTCTTCTTTATCCATTTTACCTGAGTTCACTTAGCGCTTGGCACATGGTAGGTGATCAATACTGTTTATCTAGAAGTCAATGTATAAACCCTATGCACTGTTTTTAGGCGTCATTGATTGGTGAATACATTTTTGTTGTAAAACTGAGCTTAATCAATGTGAGGAGTGCCTCATCTGAATCATGGAATACTCATTAACATGTGCAGTTTTATTACCTCCGAGATTGTTATAAGGCAAACAAATGAACAGCAACAAGTCTCCTTGGTTGTTAAGTCATTTACTGAGCAGATAAGAATAATGAGAAGTTACAGCACTTGTTTATACAGCTTCACACATGGAGGGTCTTATGAACTGTAGCTGGTAGGTTTATTTAAATGGGTTAACTATCACCCTGAATACCCTCCTCTTGGGTACACAATGAATTCCTCTGGCCATGATCTTCAGTGATAACCTAAACTAGGGGCTATATTGCCATCTGAGCTGTGGTTAAATAAATCAGGCAGTGGGAACAGGGCTCTATGAAGTGTATAGATGCCCAGAGCAGAGGCAGGTGTGTGACCCTGGGAGATATAGATGATGTGTTTCGATTTGTCACCAGGGAAGGAGTCACACTGGGCTCCAAAGGCTGCATATGTGTTGAGCACAGACTCGCTTCTGTGTATCTTCTGTCTTCTCATGACTTAGATTTTCTCCTGTTTTCTGTTTCATAAAGTGGGGGCTGTCATGAGAGAGTAGGCAAACTATGTCCCCGGGACCTTACTTTGAGTAGCAGGGACAAATATTGCTAGATTTTAGAAATGTTCTTCTTACAATGTGAGCCTACATGGTCTGTCAAAAACCTAAAAACAGACATGAAAGGAAAAAGCAATTAAATTAAGGAATTGTTGGTTTCAGTCTGTGAAGGCCACCCTTTCTGGTGATTTGGAATAATTCCTTCTTAAACTATGTTTGTGAAAATCTAAATACTTAAAAGTGCCTTTACATTAAACATACTATATATAAACATTTTTAAAAAAAACTATTAATTTTTATTTTATGTACATTATTATCTTGACTGTATGCATGTCTGTGTGAAGGTATCAGATTTCCTGGAACAGGAGTTACAGACAGCTATGAACTGTCATGGAGGTGCTGGGAATTGAACCTGTATCCTCTGGAAGAGCAGCCAGTGCTCTCAACTGTTGAGTCTGTAATCTACATTCTAAAAGTAAAAAATGTCACAATAGTCTTTCTTGACAAGGAGCAGATGTATGTTGCATGGTTGTATTAAGGTATTCCATTTCATAAAGCTGCCATAATTTATTTAGCTAATCTCCCACTGAATACCATTTGGACCAGCTCCAGTTTTTCACCCCTGCAAGCACACAATGAGCCATCAGCAAATGACTTTTAAAGCAAATAGTCAAACACTTATAATGAAATATTTTGGCACAAAATGTAGGAAAAGTGGACATGAAAGGAGTTCAAGGGAGAGGAACATTTCATAAAGTGAGATTGCTCTTGATATGGAGGACAGGATGACCAGTGGGATGGTGGAGGGACAGTGTACAGAGGAGAAAGTGCAAGGGTATTCGATGACAGCCACAGACAGAGAGACACAGAGGGGCAGCAGCCTGAGAGACAGGCCAGTGACAGCATGGGGGTGGGGTGGGGAAAGGGAGGGAAAGGGGGAGGGGGGAGAGAGAAACAGACAGACAGACAGAGACAGAGAGAGAGAGAACAGGCTGCTTAAAGTCACACACACACACACACACACACACACACACACACACACACCCCACATGCTTATCAGCTTTGTGATAACTGTCAAAGTAGACAGTAGTATTTATACAATGTACATGATAGAATGCTATGAATAATTCTTTTGTGAGACATGTTTCAAGTCCCAAGAGGGTTTTTTTTGGGGGGGGGGGCTGTTTGTTGTTTGTTTGTTGGTTGGTTGGTGAATGGGTTAAAACAGGAATAAGTTTAAACTCTCAGACAAAGGCAAATGATCAGAAGAAACCCCATGCATTGACTGCTTTTGTGTGTCAACTTGACACAAGCTGGAGTCGTCAGTGAGAAGGGAGCCTCAGTGGAGAAAACGCCTCCATGAGATCCAGCCATAATGCATTTTCTCAAGTAGTGATCAATGGGAAAGGGCCCAGCCCACTGTGGGTGCTACCATCCCTGGGCTGGTGGTCCTGGGTTCTACAAGAAAGCAGGCTGAGCAAACCACGAGGAACAAGTCAGTAAGCAGCATCCCTCCATGGCTTCTGCATCAGCTCCGGCCTCCAAGATCCTGCCCTGTTTGAGCCTGTCCTGACTTCCTTCGATGATGAACAGTAATATGGAAGTGTAAGCCAAATTTACCCTTTCCTCCCCATGCCTTTGGGTCATAGTGCTTCGTTGCAGCAATAGAAATCTTAACAAAGACACTTCATTCTCTATCACCTAGCATATACATATGTGCAGTCCATGTGCTGAATACTGTCTCTTAAAAAATTTACAAAATCCTTTTCTATAATTCTGGTCTTTGATGTCTTTAATTGTGTATTCTATGGGCACGGTTGAGGTTTAAAACACTCTGCATCATAGCTTCAGAGAAAATGAAAGGGAAGGCATTAGCTTCCCCTTTCTGCTGCACTTCAGCCCACTTCCTGTTTCAGAAAAGTTACGGTAAGGTGTGAGTGTCCACTTTCTCTGGACCATTACTCTTCTCTATGTTTTTAGTAGGGTGACGTGTGTATTTGTGGGGACTTACTGGGTGGCTTCATTTCTCGTGAAGAGCTCTATCTACTCAATGAGGAACAATGAAAATTATTTGTACAATGAACATCATATGCATACTATAATGAATTTGAATTTCTTAAACACCAACACATATATGGAGAGCAATCCTGACTCATGTGATGTGGAAAAGGTAAGGCACAGGCGCGTACGCGAGCGTGTGTGTGTGTGTGTGTGTGTGTGTGTGTGTGTGTGTGTGTTATGTGTGTGTGGCTGGGCATAACTATGCAAGCCTTTAATCTCAGCCCTTGAGAGGACAAGGCAGATCTCTTTGAGTTCAAGGCCAGCCAGGTAGTGAACCAGACCAACAACAAAAAGGGCCAAGTTACTGATGTGAAGGTGTTTGTTTAACTCTAAAGACTTAGTAAGTTCAAGGTTTTTGTTTTGTTCTGTTGTGTTTCCCTTTGTGACAGAATTTTGCTATGTAGCCTAGGTTGGTCTAGAATTCGTGGTCTTCCTTGTCTCTATCTCTAGAATATGGGGATTATAGGTGCAGACAACCACGTTCTCCAAATTCAAGGCCTTAATTATAGAACTTTTTTATACTCTGGTATCTGTAGGCCAATTCATAGACAGACATAGCTAGGACTTTCCCCCGTACCTAGAAGATGAGATGGAGGATGTGACTATTGGCTTCCCCTGGTTCTGGTCCAGTATTCTCTTTCCTATAGATAGAACACTTGGGAAGCTGCCTTTTCCTCCTTCAAACCTAGAGATGTGGTCAGGTTCCCCTTCTTTGAGCTAAAAATAAACAAACAAAAAACTACTCTAGACTGTTTCCTACTAATCACATCCAGTGTGGAGTCCTGTCGCAGTCACTTACACCCAGAGCAAAGGAGGGAGAAGGTGGGGCCTGCTCTAAACACTCCTAAGGGCACTTTAATTACATCATGAACTCAACACGCCCAGCCCAGCAAGTCTGAGATGACTCAGCAAAGTGAGTTACTTGGAGCCATCCACCCCAACAGTATATAAGCATGTCCAACCACATGTCCTAGAAGAAGTACAGGAATTCCTAAAGGAACACTCCAGTCAGTCCGTGAGCTGAGCTGACCGAGGAATCCTACAATGCTGGGGGTCCTCCTCAGGACCGGAGTCTCTGGACATGATTGTTACCTTGTATCTAACTCTGTTTGCCAACTACCTCTGCAGATGGCGTTGGCCATATCCTCCAATGGTTCTCATTTGAGTCTTCCATTTATTTGAAGCTGTTCGAAATCACAACTCTTCTGTTGTATTAGGAGTCTTTGTAACACACACACACACACACACACACACACACACACACACACACACACACACACAGAGAGAGAGAGAGAGAGAGAGAGAGAGAGAGAGAGAGAGAGAGAGAGATCTAGTATTTAACATAAAAATCCCCTTCTGCCCAGCACATCACCAACTATGACCTATTTCTTCCCTTTCTCTTTCTTTTCTCATTCTTGTATCTACGTAGAACCCTACTCTCCAGGTGTCTGCTCTGAAAGCACGGCCCCTGTATAATTTGTTTGCCGTGTCATTCTGAGAGCTATTATGGGCACAGCCCAGACATCCTGTTTGTTTAATATGAGCAAAGGCAACTTCTTTGCCGTAACAAATGTACTTTTTTACTCTTCTGAGAAAAAAGTCAAACTAAAATCCCAAGGCCATTTCAGTCTCTAAAGAAGAGGCTGCTGGAAAATCTCTGACACCACCTAAGGGGGTCCCTCAGTCCCACTCTCTGCTGTGTGCGTACCTTTCTCTATGGCTATAGAGACACCACTGTAGCAGAGAGCAGGAAGCTATGTTTTGGGCTCCGATTGATCAGTCTCTTCACTTTGAGATGTTTAAAACTGTCCAATTCTGGTGAGAAGAAGAACTTTAAAAATATATATTTGTGGCAAATTTCACATTTGTGCTCCGTTTTGTATTCCATTTTGTATTAGAGAGTCAAAATTTAAAGTATGTGCGGCTGCCCTAGCTGTTCCTATATGTGACTTTTTTTGTTGATTTTTGTAGTCTGCTTTAGAACTGGCATGATATTAGCTACGCGTTTGCAGGTTCTGCTTTGCGTGTGAAAAGCATGCTGCTTGGCTCAAAATAGGTGCTTTAGTTTTGCTTCTCAGCGTTTTTGAAATGATGAATAAGAATTCCGTAAACCACCTAGCTCAGGCTGGGTTCAATAAGTAGCTGAGGGTGACCTGGAACTTCTGGTCCTTCTTCCTCCACCTCTCAAGAGCTGAGATTAATTCATGGGTGCATGAACACACTGTCCTGTGCCGCAGACACTGTTTTTCCTGTTGTAGTTCTTTGGACTACTTGATTTTTCCCTAGACAAAGAGCACACTCTCTCCCACTGGGAATGATTAGGCCTCTCAGCAGGGCCACAGCAGCAGAGGGCCTGAAACTCTGTCTGCATTGATTTCTGAAGCCTTTACAATGCAAGCCTTGAGGAGCCCACACGCACTGTCAAGAGTACACAGTCTTAGGTCTTAGATTCAACATGGTTTTTTGTTTAGTTGGTTTTGTTTGTTTGTTTTGTTTTGTTTATAAAGTTGTCACTAGGAAATCATTTAAGAAGCCAAGTCATTACCATATCCTGGTACCTCACCACAGTGATGGATGTCTTCCTGTAATGCAAGACATAGTCCACTCCCACCCACGGCTTTTCACTTTATTACTTACTTGCTTCCCAAGTAAATGATGTCTGTGCAGAGAGTTGAAAGGACTCATATTTAAAATGTCTTCACACGCATTCACTTATGTACAGAGAATACAGTCTTTAAAAATAGATAAGAGAACTCAACCTTTTTCTCCCTTCGAGTGTGTTAACCATTAAAGCTTTTTAGAGCATTTTGGTACTCAAAGGAAACCCCCAAAGTCATTCAATCTATCGTTAAACATCTGGAGAGGTGGGCGTGCTCTCTGCTTATATTTAAGTGTGTGGCTAACGCTTCTTATTCATTTTATTTGTGGCTTGGCTTTACTTTATTACCGCGAAGGTGGTGGTTTTGATTTTTGTTTTTCTCTCAGTTATACATACTTTTGTCAGAGTATTAAGTCAACGGCCGCTTCCACCAAGAGAAGTAGAAAAGAGAAAGATGAGCCAGGGTAAATTTAACGGGAGAGATTACAACATTTAATTTGAATACCATTTAATATATAAGCAGGCAATGAGAAGCAAATGTTTATAGTGCAGTCCAAACGTGGCCCTCAAATCCTTTCTCCTGCTTCCACTTGTCTAGCTGTTGTTCTCTCTCTAACTTTCTAGAAAAATCTCTCAGAAATGGAGTTTTCAGTCCCTCAGCCTAACAGCGGTAGTTATTGATCTCAGTTGAGGAACTCAGCTGATCTCAGCGCTCAGTTCAGACCACAGTCACCTAGACCAGATGCTTATTTTAGAAATAGAGATGACAGATCATTTAATCATTCCATCCTCCTTCTCTGGTTCAACAGGTCGGGCTTGCTCGTAGCTCTATGACATCTGTGTGCTTCTTAACTTGTCTGTGGCACTCCTTTCTCAGCTCCTCAAGGCCACACACCATTTAGCACTTCCCTGGAATTATGGTCTTTGGAAAAGCATCTCTTTCATGTGTGGCTTCCTGTAGTTGAGTAGTTTGGTCAGTCAGATCCTTTCTTCCACTCTTTACCTAGGTGTAGGATTTATTTAGGGTCAATGTATTGACTTTGGTGAGAGTTGTTCTTCTTGAAAAGAACAGTGAATTTTTATTCTGCAAGCAACCTATCATGTGTACTGCTTGTGGGAATAGAAATCTTTTTTTTTTTTTTTTTTCATTTCAGGATTGAAAATAAAATTGAACTCAGAGAAAGTAAGTGAGCCTTTCAGTTGATGGTCATAGGTCAATTGACAAGAGTTGAGACCAGAAATTGGGTCTTTCTGGTATCCAGACCAGGATTTGTTTTTCTTCTTGAGTGATTAGGAGAGAGAACATTTCATCCAGTACATTCATTGTTACCAAGCTTTTGAAAATCTTAATTAGTTAGATTAAACCAATGGTGCTTTCCAATTTGTGTCATTGCTTATTTTATTTTATTTTATTTTCTGAGACAAGGACTCATGCAGCCCTGGCTGGCTTGAAATCCTTTCCTCTGTTCTGTCTCCTAAGCACTGAAATAACAGGGACCATAACACCATGTCAATTTTGTTTTTTCTTTCTTTCTTTTCTTTTCGTTTCTTCTTCACCATGTCAATTTTTAATGACTTAAAAGATGCCCCAAGTTGAGTTTTCTCTTGGAAGCAGAGATCTCATTTTCCAGACTGGTTGTCTAGGAGGTACTAAGAAGAAGGAAATGGTTTGCATGGTGGATGTCATGTCTAATCATTTAGTTTGCTAGCCATATCCTTGCAATGGCTGTCTTTGATCTTATTTTCTCCTTCCAGGGAGACTCAGTAGTCCATAACAGCTTCGACTCATCTCCCTGCCTAAATATCATTAAGATAGAATTTTGGGAAATCACATGCAGATAAACCATATGCAGGAATTCAGATTTCATCTGCAAAAATAATTAAGATATCCCTTTCCAAAATCAAAGTAGCAGATAAATCAGGGAAGAAGTGGGGAAATGGCGGCTACCTGATCAGCTCTCACAGGAACAGTGATACCTGGTAGCTCCTCTGAAGGGAAAAGCTGAAGCTCTCCCCACAGCTGTTTTCACTGATGGATGGTATCCCAGACAAGGGATCTGAATGAATCCACGCCTAGATTGAATAGGTAGCAATAACCTTAGAAGACAGACATGCATGTGAGCCCATCTGCAATGACCTTAGAAGACAGACATGCATGTGAGCCCATCTTTAGGGAGCAGGGCTGCAGGTGGGGTGTGCTAGAATCATGTTTCTCAAGTGCTCACTGAGCACCATTATGATTTTTGCCATTTATACACTGTTTATATGTTCCTGTTGTCATCATTTTCATCGTCTTCATCTTCTTCATTTCTCCTCCTCCTCTTGGTTTTTAACGTGGTGGGGGATCAGATCCAGGGCTCTTTGCATGCTAAACATACTTCATACCACTAAACTATATATACATCCAGCTCTGTTTTTCTGTACATTGAATTCATTTAAAACGTGTGTGTTTAAAGGAAACATCACTCCTATAAATGAGAAACCAAAACCATTTACCACAAGTAGAAATAATTGTGAAAATTAAAGTCAGTCTTAGTCATGAGGAAAATGAAAACTAAAACCACTTTGATATTCTGTCTCAGAATGGCTATCATCAAGCAATGACAGAGAGGGGGAGGGAGAGGGAGAGGGAGAGGGAGAGGGAGAGGGAGTCTCCATAGACTCAAGTGCTTGGACACTTGTTCCCAGGTTGGTGATGTGTCTTGGAGAGGTCATGGGACTGTAGGACCGGAAACCTTGCTGGGAGAACTGGGCCACTGGGGTGGGGCTCAAGAGTTTATAGCTTAGTCTCACTGTCATTCCTTACTCTCTGGCCTTCCTCTGTGCAGGGGAGATAATCTCTCAGTTTCCTGCTCTAGACACCTGTTGCCATACCTCCCCTACCATTACAGACTATTCCCTTACACTGTAAGCCCCAATAAACCCTTCTTTCTGTAAGTTGCCTTTGGTCATGGTATTTTATCACAGCAACAGAAAATAACCGATACACATATGGCCCAGCTATTCCACTCTGGGGCACATACTCATAGGACTGTAAATCAACATACCACAGAGATACATGTACAGCCACATTTACTGATACACTATTCACAGTAGCTAAGTGAGACCAGTCTAAATGTCTGCTAACACGTGAATGGATAAGGAAAATATATTACATACATACCATGAGATTTTGTTCATTTGCAAAGATAAATGTAATCGCGACTTTGGAAGGCAAATGTATGTTAAAATAAGCCACTCTCAGGGAGACAAATTCTGCATGTTGGTTTTTTTTCCATATGGGAAACTAGATTTGATATTGTATATGTGTGTTATTTATATGTGTGTTATAATATTTATATGTGTTATATATTTGTATATGTTCATGGGCTATGCATATGTTTGTATGTATAACAAAAGTAGAAAGTGTATTATGAACGAGAAGGAAGAGATCTTAAGGGGTGGAACCCAGAGTAATGGAATTCATGTGATGTGAAAGGGGACAGGAAATGGGATGTAGGCCGGGTACCAGCCAGAAGAGAGGCGGCGGCCATTTGGGAGCACGAGAGAGAAGGCTATAGAAGACCAAGTGTTATAACTCATAGGTATGGAGTGCCATAGTAGAACTCTTTAGTTTGTGTGCTAACTTTAATGACAAATAATAATAGCAAACAAATAAAAACAAGCAACATTATTATTATATTATAGTTAAATATAATTACCTTCAAAGGCTGTCATCCCCAAATCTATCTTTGTGAGAAGTTAGAAAAGCAAACATCAGAAGAATGTCAAATACATGCCAACATCAAATGGAGAAGGACTGAAAAAATTAGAGAAGAGAGTTTTCCTTGGCAGCGTCATCTCTGGCCTCCCTGTTCTGTGTTGTCCTACACCAGCTGTGTGAGACCCCTGGTCCCACTCCTGCCTCGGTACCAGTGCATGTGTCCGCTGTTCAGGTGTTTTCCTCTGGATTCTTGCAGTGAGCCATAGCTAACTGGTCTCTGCTCATATGCTGGTTTTTCAGACAGGTTGCAGAACTAAAATTAACAAACTCAGTTACCCAATTGTACATCAATCAGCCATTCTGGGTGAGCAGCCACTGGAGTCTACCAAATTGGTTTCTTTTCTTTTCTTTTCTTTTTTTTCGGTTTTTCGAGACAGGGTTTCTCTGTGTAGCCGTGGCTGTCCTGGAACTCACTCTGTAGATCAGGCTGGCCTCGAACTCAGAAATCCACCTGCCTCTGCCTCCCAAGTGCTGGGATTAAAGGCGTGCGCCACCACTGCCCAGCCGTTTCTTTTTTTTTTTCTTTTTTCTTTTCTTTCTTTCTTTTTCTTTTTCTTTCTTTCTTTCTTTTTTTTTTTTTTTTTTGTCTTGGTCCTCTTTCTTCTTGAATGGCTGGGTCCTCTTTGCTATTTGAACAACTACACAATGCAACCTCTCCTCTGGTTACTGATGCAATAGGATTTGAAATATATAGTAGAATCTTTTTTTTTTGTTTTTCAAAAAAAAGAAAAGATGAATATAAAAAAATACAAAGGAACACGCAGAACGTCTTAACTATTTGACCTTCAGGTAGCAGTCACAACAATTTTTATTTCTCTTGCTATCCTTTTTAATATTGGCTTATTTTATTTTAAAGAATAAAATCAGCCGGGCAGTGGTGGCACATGCCTTTAATCCCAGCCCTTGGGAGGCAGAGACAGGCAGATTTCTGAGTTCAAGGCCAGCATGGTCTACAGAGTGAGTTCCAGGACAGCCAGGGCTACACAGAGAAACCCTGTCTCGAGAAAAAAAAAAAACCAAAAACAAAAAACAAAAATAAATAAATAAAAAATAAAAAAATAATATCATTGTACTAGTTCCTTGTTTAAAAATGAGTACTATTTAGCATAAATCCTCATCAAGTGACACCAGGGAGCCAGCAAGAATAAGGGCACAGACTTACTCTCTGGGAAAGAAAACCTGGAATATACAAAGTTGCAGTTTAGATCCTCAGTGCCCACCAGCTAGTGATGAACTAGCTCACTCAAGGAGGCCCTGGCTTCATTAGGATAGCGCTGGACAGGCACACCAGGGTTTCTGTTGGGCCAAGGGGTTGGGGGTCAGATATCTTCCTCCCCTGTGAAACAGAGGAGCTTTCTATAATGCAAATTAATAAGCCTGACAAGTCTGTGGCACTGAGCACTTCTTCTCTGTCTTCATCCTGAATTCTGCTTGAATCATTAGGGCACAGGCTAATAATCCAAACAAAATTAAGACCTATCCAATGAATAATTCCATCTTCCTAATTAAGAATGTATTTTGCACTTAAGAAAATTGAACAAAATTTGTAATGCAGGAAAATATTAATGAAACGAATATGTCATCTTTGTTTCTATATTTTGGAATAAAGTTCATTTATACTTAAGAGAAATGATAGCTTTTCTGGCAATTTCTCCTTTTCCTGGTACAGAAAGCTTAATCCCCTGTCTGAAAATGATTCTGTTTGGGCAGCAAATCCCACACTGAACGTTGCTCCAGATCTCGAGTTATATAACCCAACAGATGGTATTCTCCTGGCATTGGCATGTCAGGCTGCTATCTGAGGGCATGCAGAGCAAGCTGCCCTGAGCCTTCCAGACAGGCAGACAGATCACATGTGTGGGTGGGTCAGATGAAGAATTGCCCTCTGACTCAGCTCTCTGTGGTCTATACCAAGGAGCAAATTCCTCAGGATCATGAGAGAGTTACAAATGGTCCGGGTAAAACTGGTATAAACTGGGTTGATTATCAAAAATCAACATCTCTCTCCTGGGGGAGCAAACAGAGGTCTCAGGGAATGTTCTAGGAGAATGGCTTGGTTTATGGCCATAGTTGAAATACCTTAGGCAGGTGGACCTTGACCTGGATGTGCTCTGATTGCACTTTGGGCTAGAGCAAAAAGAAGTAAGAGAGGGTGGAAAGTTCTGTCTTTATAGCTTACAACTTACTTCAGGAGAAAGGCAACCTGTCACTCCTTCAGGAAGCTCATGAACACACACGTGCACAGTACATACGTGCATGCATATATACAAAGTGTCAAGGAGAAAAAATTCCAGGAAATAGTATTAAAAAATATATACATATATGTGTATGTATCATGAGATTTTAAACAGGAGATCTTTTATAACAATATGACATTTGAGTAAACATCTAAAGAAATAGAGGAAACAAGGAATTTATTGATGTATCAGGGGAAAACCACCTAGAGACACTCTATGGGAAGCCTAGCTACCTGTAGTCCTTCAGTCCAGGGGACTGTGAACAACAACAAAAATCACCTAGACCCAGTGTGTCTGGTGCAAAGCACTCACGGAAGAGTCTTGGAAGATGAGGATTGGGTACTAATGTGAGGTCAGGGTTTTGAAGTCCACCAATAGAAAACCTATCTTTTCTCTAAGTCAGATGGAGCTCCTTAGGAGCAGACAGATAAGCCGCTCTAAATTAGCGTTTTCTAGGACCATTCTCTATGATCAGCCGGGCCAGAAGCTCTTGGAAAGTTCCTGGAATTGTCTAGATGAGAAATAATTGTCTGGAGCAGGATGGCATCAGTGGGGGAGGCATGAAGCGGGCAAATCTTATGCATTTTTAAGGTAAAAATCATCAGTATTTCTGGCTATTGGTAGAGGGAAAAAAAACCTAAGAGGCATCTCAGGTCCTAGGGGAATAGAGTGAGCGGAGACGATTCATGAGAAGAAGCACAGGGCAGAGACATGCTTGTGGGGTACCAGGAAGTCAGCTAGGGATACATCAGGTTTGACGTGGCTGTTTGACTGCCAAGTAAGAGTACTCAGGGGCAATTTGATGTACAGGTATGTACCAAGAAGAGGTTGGGCTAAAGACATAAACTAGGAAGGCAGCAACACATCCCTGGCTTCTCAAGTTGTGAGGTTTCACCAATCTCCAAAGAATGGCAGAGAGTGTCAAAGCCAGGGGACTATGGAGAGAGTGATAACCCATAGGGAACATTCCTGATAAGCTGATCATTGGTTAGAAGTAGGTCATCACTGATCTTAAGGGTCTGCCATGTAGAATCTCGGCCAGAAGTCTTGCTCTTCTCCTTGTTCAGGAGAGTGAGAAAAGACAATTCTTTCTAGAGCATGTCCTTTAAAGAGAAAGACAGGTGGAGTGCTGGCTTGACAGAAAGATGGAGTCAAGAGGAGGACTTCACAAAGCTTTTATTAAATTATACTATATGCGGTGAAGGCAATATTTCTTAAGAGTATAGCTTTATAATTTTCACAATGAAACACACCCAGGTAACATACTCATTTCAGAGGAAAAAAAAGTATTACTCATGCCCAAGAAGTCTCTCCTGGCCACTGTCTCCACCCAAGGGCAGCAACTATCCTAAGCTGACTTCAAAACTCAAAGGTTCTTGGTCTGCAGCTATACTTTGCATGGACGGATTCACACAGTTCTTTGTCAACATGATGAGATTTGGAATCTCCATGGAAACACATTTCTGGGTGTGTCTCCATGGAAACTTTTCCAGAAAACTTTCACTGAGCAGGAAGACCTACTCTGAAAATAGCACTATTTCCTCAGCTGGGGGTCTCACGAGAGGGGAATGGAGCTGAGCCGCAGCATTCAGCTCTCTCTGCTTCCTGACTGAAGAGACGCTTGACAGGTGCCGCCACCTTCATGGCTTTGGGACTCACCGGACTGGGGTGATGGGGAACAAAGACACAGCAGACATAAACACAGAAAAGCTGGGACCAAGTGAGCCGTGTGGGCTGATGGGGAATCAATGGCAGTAGCCTGGATACTCTGAGCACTTATTATACAGAGCAGGATGAGCAGGCAGTGGGTTATTATACACATCAGGAAAAAGGCATGTTCTGCTGCTCTCAGGAGGGAGTCTCTGAAGGGCGCCTGTCTCAGTGGTGTGCGGTCATCCTGGAGAAGCAGCCCTGGTTGATATTATCTGTCCACGCTGTCCACATCCATCACACCATGCAAAGGCCTTGCCGTGCCTATGGATCTGAGGCACTGGAATCTTTGACATGGCCATGCTCAAGCTGATAATATCCACTCAGAACTTAATCCACTCCTCCACAGACTAGCCCCATGGCCTGGCTGCTATGACTTCCCTGCCATGACTGTACCCTGAAACTGTGGCCAAAGTTAACTCCTTCCTCCCTCAAGTTGCTCTGTCAGATATTTGATTATAGCAACAAGGAAATCGCCAACATGGTGGTGTTTTGTATGTGGCTTCTTGGGCTCCATAGAGTGCTTGTATCAGCCACCCATATTGCTTCCTGGAGTTAAGGTTTTACTTTTCTATTTTTATAATAATCCTTTATGTGAGTGTACCAGGTTATATCCATCCATTACTCTTTTGCAGGACAAGAGAGTATGTTCTAGGTTAATTACTAGTGCTACCAGGAACATTCTAGTACGTGTCAGCTCCTTAGCACACATGCATGTTTTATTGAGTGTATTTTTATAAGGGGAATCGCTGGAGCATAGAATTTGAATATGTGTAGCTTTAGTTTCCCAAAAACGATTAAACTAGTCTATGCCTTGCCAGAACTATAAAAGAGATGCCATGGGCATCAGGGCTGATATTATCTCCAGTGGTCACTCTTTTGTTTTATGTCTCAATCTGTTGAGCATTAAGGAAATGAAATCTCTCTCTCTCTGGAACTTCCACTATCTTCCATCCTATCTGATGCTATTCAAGATCAAGATGGCTGGTGTGTAAGTGGAGGTGGGTGGCTGGGTGTAAAACACGTCCTTATTTTTCGTTACTACAAGATTTTCCAAGATTTTCTTACGTACATGCTGACCCAAACCTAGAATCAGCAATGCCCTCAAGGATCCCTGCTTTCTTTAACCGGAGAATAGAATAAGAACCAAAACTCCCTTCTTGCCAGGGTATCGTTGCTTCCTGGGTTCTCTCACAGACAGAATGAGGAAATGCCTATTAACACATTCTATGTCTACTTTGACTCTATCTCCACCCCTTTCAGTGATGCTGTTTCTTTCATTTTCATATCTAGACGGTGTTGTCACTTCCTGCCTTCCATCCTAGGAGCTCTCAACTTCCCACAAGGTTTAGATTTGCACATAATATGGTTACTGCTGACACTGTGCTAACCTATGGGATTTGACACAGGCTCAGTATCAGTTACTCACAGCCACAGCTCCACATAGGACAGCTTCGCTGCCTTAAGAAATTCTCGATTTAATGTTCCTCCCCTCTTCCTGGGTTCTGGGAAACCCCTGAAACTTTTACCACCTCTGTAGTTTTGCCTTTTCCAGAATATCTTATATTAAAAACCAAAACGTATGAGACCTTTCCGACTGGCTTCTTTTGTTGGCTCTATTTGTGATTTAATACTAGTGTCTCTTTGTAACCTGGTTGCTCATTTTTTTTAATCATTAAATGATGTTTTATCATCTGTATATATCATTTTCTTTATCCACTCACTTGCTGAATACTGAATATTATAAATGGTTACATGTAGTAGTTGTGTGTGTGTGTGTGTGTGTGTGTGTGTGTGTGTGTGTGTGTGTGTGTGTGTGCGGACTTACAGATTCTCAAATAAGGTGGCTAAACACTGAGGAGTTCAATTGCTGTATTACATGTGATACATGTATGCATTACATATTTAGTTTATCTGCTATATTTTGCTGGCACATACAGCTCCTCAAAATCAGGCAGCCTGCCTTTACAGCCCACCCTCCTTCCAGGTTTTAGCACATAAATATGTCTTATGTAAAACTAATCATTCTTTGTATTTCAGTCTTTCTATACATACTGTCTCAGTAACACTGCTGATCAATGGAAAAGCTTAGCTTTGACCCTAAACCCATGGCCTCACCCTGGAAATGCGTCTAAATCCTTTCACATACAAAAGTAGGTGCTAATAGCAGCTATCCAAACCTACCTTTCTGTGATGGTTTGTATATGCTTGACCCCAGGGAGTGGCACTGTTGGGAGGTGTGGCCTTGTTGGAGTAGGTGTGGCCTTGTGGGTGTGGGCTTTAATACCCTTGCCCTAGCTTCCTGGAAGTCAGTATTCTGCTAGCAGCCTTCAGATGAAGATGTGGAACTCTCAGCTCCTCCTGCACCATGCCTGTCTGGATGCTGCCATATTCCTGCCTTGATGATAATGGACTGAACCTCTGAATCTATAAGCTAGCCCCAATTAAATGCTATCTTTATAAGACTTGCCTTGGTCATGGTTTCTGTTCACAGCAGTAAAACCCTAACTAAGACAGTCTCCATGCTGAGGAGAGCCAAGGGTGCCTAGAGGGGTTTTCTCCTGATCAAGCGATGGCTCTGTTGGAAGGCTTGGTCAAAGTTAGAACTGTGACCTTGTCAATTCCTATTCCTATGCTTCCTCTACTGGAGCTAAGGTTACACCCACAACACCCCCACCTTCCTGCCATCTAATCCATCAAGTGGCCCTCACTGATATCCAAACAATTGACCTTGCCAGTAGTTTAGGAGAGGTTCTGGTAATTTTGTGCATATACCTAGGAGAGTAGGAAGTGTTTTTAATCAAATGGGTTGATCCCATAATCATAATCAGAAATCATAATAGCTTTTTTTCTCATTTTTAAGACTTGATTTTAACTGTAACACTCTTAACTCTCTTAGATCCATGAATGGTCTAAGTACTGAAATCATTTAATGAACCATGAATTGAACTGTAAGAACATGAATTAGTGTACTCAGATCTGTAGACATAAGATGGAATTGTTCACAAACAAGTTTGGGCAGTTCTCATCAGGCACAGAGTGTTTCCAGAGTGAGGTTTAATTATTTTAAGACATTTTCACATTCTGTAGCCCAGCCAGAGAATGCATATCTGCTTTATGCTAGTTTTTGCCTGTAGAGGTTTTGTCTCTGTGACATCATGCATTATTAGCTCTTGTGTTTCTAAGTGCGTTGCACAACACTGGGAACTGATCTACAAGGTTAATCAGATGCTGGCAGCCCCTGAACATGCCGGCAGCAACTGAGAAGACTTCAAGAAAGGTTTTAATGCAGGACACACTAGGGTTTCTTCTCTGTGGTCAAAGTTGGTGTTCTACGATCAGTTGCTCATTCAAACAGTGGAAGAGGGAAAGTCCTGTAGAATTGACTGACAGGCAAAGGCTAATATTGTCACAATAAAATAAGCAGCCCCCCCCAGAAGTCCACTTGCTTACACACACACACACACACACACACACACACACACACACACACACACACACACACACATGCTCGCACGTGCAAGCACACCTCTGCTGCAATCCATTTGGCTTTGGCTAACCGTACGTGTGAGACGTGACTATAGCTATCATCAAAGATCATCAGATTTTCAAAAATGCCTTGCAAAGATGCCAGTCATCAAAGTGAAGCACCTCGTTGATCAGGGCCACAGCAGAGTTCAAAAAGCATTAACAATAAAATCATATTCTAGCCATGATAAAATGTAAAGATAAAATATCTTTGTAAGGTAAAATATTTCAGCTAAATGTCAATTATGAGAGAATGCCACTGGGCAGCTCCATGTAGCAGCCTCATGCAGCGTTCGGTCTACAGGGACAATCAGGGTGGTTGGGCCACGTCTTCGTGGTGACTATGGGTGTCAGATTTCATAAACATTTACTGGCACAGACCTTTACTAGAAAACAATGAAGAGGCACAGCATTTATTTGTTCCTCCGGTCACTTAGTGTATTCATTTTTACAAATGTCCAGCATTTGCTATGTGACTAATGTTGGACCTAACACTGCAGAACAGAAAACTCAGCTGAGCATGATAGCCCCGTCTGCAAACCCAGCCCTTGGGAGGCTGACATAGAAGAGGGATCACCATGAATTCAAGGCCAGTCTGGGCTAGAGAGCATGACCCTGTCTCAGATGTATATAGTACATACCTGTATTTCCAGAACAGAGAATCATAAAGTTGAGGCCAGTCTAGACTACACCGGGAGACATTGTCCTCTAAACAAACAAACAGAAGCTCACAAAACAAAACAAACAACTAAAAATATTTATTAAGCAGGAGATCTGACTGACTGATCAGATGTTTCCATTTAAAGCTTAAGGTTTGATAAATTAAAACAACCAAAACTCGGGGCCAGTTTTCACCTGCGCATACTCAGTATGTTTAGACATGCCTTTCTAAACATTTTTTTAAAAAAAATCCTAGCCTGTTTTCTAACCATTGCCTATTGGCTCTTATGCCAAATATTGGCTATAGCTGACCAATTTAGCAGTGTACAAAATCAAGCAATCTTGATCTGTTTACATGAACTGTGCTCTATGCAGGCCAAATAAATGTGTCACTTTAAATGAGAGCCAAGTGCCCACCTGTCATCCAAACACTTAGAAACCTCAGATGGGAGAGTTAACACATTGAGGCCATCCAGGGTTTCACAGCAAGTCCTTGTCTCGAAAAGTAAAACTAAATTGAAATTTAAGTGAGGTATGAAGTTTTAAATTTCTATCTAAAAGCAGCAGCTGGACCCAGACTTGGCCATAGTACAAGCAGATTCCTTGGAACTTTAAAAAAAAAAAAAAAAAATCCTGTGCTTGTCTCTCCTCACACACTCTCTCTGTGGCGTAGTTCTTCCTTTGAATCACAGACAACTGTCTGCTAAGCATGCTCAGGGCCTCTGCAGTTAGATCTGCAGAGCATGCTGTTTCATTTTAATGGAAAGGTTTTGAATCACAGCCAAAACGCTGTGGGACAAGCAGATTTTGTTTTCTTATAATTTCATTAGGAAAAAACGAGAATAGCAATATTGAAATGTCACAAATACAGAATTTTAAGGCAAACATCTGTGTTCCCTTAAGGAAGAATGTCATTCCTAAAGCCCAGGAGATTGCTTTAGTGAATAAATAAATTAGAAAGACATTTATAATGAAAGAACTCCTCCGATTAGTTTTGTGGACATCCCTTCATTTTGTTGTGGGGTTATTTCATTATTAAAAAGAGAAAAATATGTAAAATTATAGAAAAAGGAAAAAGAAAAAAGGGAATTCTGGGTCCACCACTCAAATAATCACTAAATACATGATTTAACCCGAGCCCCCAGGAAGCAGGTTACAGTTCCTGGCTTCATAGAGCACCTGATTTTCATAGATGCCCCCTACCAAGCCCCATCCCCGTGGGTTGCACAGGTTCACTTCTGGTCATCGAGTTACTGTTAGCATATCATGCATTGTCTTTGCAAAAGCGAGAAGTCTTCAGGAGAACCACCATACACACTCCTGCACTGATGCTCTTGTACCAAAAAGGAAAATCACAGTATGAGCCTGGAGAGACGACTCAGTGGTTCGGAGCACTTGTTGCTCTTGCAGAGGACCCAGGCTTGGTTCCTGATACCTACATGGTGACTCACACACATATGTAACTCCAGTTCCAGAACTGGCACCTTCTTCTAACCTCCACAGGCCTTAGGCATGCATGTGGTACCCAGGCACACACGTAGGCAAAACATTCACACAAAACAAATAAACCTAAACCCTTTTTTTTTTTAAAAGAAAAAAACACACTAAATCCATAGTCATATTTGTACAAACAATGAATATTGCATCCTGCCCGGTACTTTAGAACATTAATTGGAAGACAATAATAGCCTCATTTGGAAAATAATCAGCGAGAGGGACAGCACACACTCCAAACTGGTCTCTGCTCTGGGGGCTGCTAACTTTAACAACTTCAGAAAAACATTTGCGAGCTGAAAGAATAGCGTAGTCTGTGCTTTCCGTTTCGAACACACGACCTTGTACAGCGTGCCTAGTGGCAGATGCAGATGTGCACAGGATCTGTTGAGTCACTAGAACAAGGAATTCTGAGACAGGACCGAAACAGAGCCTTAAGGTTAAAGGAAATGAAGAGATTTAACTGGAGAGGGCTCTGCAGGGACACGACAGAGAGTTCTGTTGAAAGCCTTTGAAAGACATATTTATACAGAGGATGAGAGACTAAGGCACTCTAAGAGGCAAAACAAGCAACTGCCTGGAGAAGACAATTAAAGCCTCCCCAGATGGAAGCCTTATAGGAACTTTTGACCATTCGAATTCTTACCTAGTTCCCTCATCTTCCTGTCTCTGCAGGAGCTCATTCATTCAAAAGCACATTTTAGCGAGTTGTTTACTTATCTCTAAACTTAGCAAGTTGTAAAGATTAAGCTCCCATAGCTTTTTCATGTGTCAATCATCCCTCAGTAAAGTAACTTTAAAACTAGCACTGCCAACAACCACCACTGACAACTGTATTGAGTATTTGGGGGGAAAAAACCAAACAGGGCCCTGTTGTCTCATTCTGCTGGTGAAGGAGAGACAAAGGAAATCAGACACAACAAAGCCAATCGCTTAAGCTAATGATACAGGATTACAGGATCGCTTGAAAAGAAGAGCGGAGCAGGGAGGAGGGGTCCTGAATTGCACGCAAGGTCTGGGTGGGATGTTCACACTGCTCCCTGCAATATTTGAGAATCCTGGGCTATCCCTCTCTCCTTACCTTCCCACTTCTGTCTGCAGCTGTGTGAGGACCAGGGATGTCCTACCTCCTCCTTCTTCCTTCAACCTTCAGATCGCCACCAAGTTGTTTCTAATGTTTGTTTTGAGGACAGGGCCCTGTGTATCCCAGCCTGACCTTAAGCTTGCTATGTAGCCAAGGATAACCCTGGACATCTCGATTTTCCTCCTGCCTCCACCACTCAGCTTGTGAAGTGCTAATGACCAAGCTCAAAGTTTCCTGAGGGTCAGTCAAGCACTCTACCAACGGAGCTACATCCTTGTCCCTCACCACTGAATTTTGACCACCTTAATTTTCATGACTCCACCCACAAGGCCATTAGTATGGTCACTGATTATTCCTTACCAGGCCGAATCACATCTAGTAGTTTGCAAGTGACAGGGTGTGACGCTGCATGAGATCTTAGTGTGGTTGGAGAAATCAGATAATTCTCCGTGTGTATGCGTGGGGGAACAGTGCCACTCCCTTAAAGATTTGTCTGTGCTCAAATTCTAGATACTGTGTGTATTACCTTACTTGAGAAAACAAACAAACAAACAAACAAACCTGCAGACCTACATAAAATTAAGGATCTTAAGATGAGCTTGCCCTGGTGTCCCTAGGTAGGCCTTCACTGTAATACCAAACATCATTACAATAGACAGAGGAGGAAGAGAACAGACACAAAGCAGAGACTGCAGAGGTGTGCTCACAAGCCAAGGAAGCCAGGTTGCCGCCAGCCCCCTGAGGCTGGAAGTGGCAAGATAGGCCATTAAGGCCCAGAAGGAGTCTGTTTCAGATTTCTGGCCTTCAGAGCTCCAAGAAAATACATTTGTTGTTGTTTTAAGCTGACCAATTTGTGGTGGTTTGTTCCTACACTCCCAGAAAACCTCTCTTGAACCACTGTTAACAGCTGTCCACCCTGCAATTAGGAGACAACACTGAGACACACACACACACACACACACACACACACACACACACGCACACATGCACACACACACACACACCACTATGAACACTTTGCCATCACTCTCCAGTCTTTAGCAGCATTTTGGTTTCCACGGGTCCGCTTGAGGTACAGACATGAAGGTATATAATACACGAAGCTACTCTCTATCCCTCCGGCGAAAGAACTCCTACGCAGAGAAGGGCAGAACCGAGAGGGGACTTCCCAAGCATCAACACTTTCATGTAATTACAGAGCAAAATGAAAAACAGAGAAGAGACTATTTTGAGCCTGGCATATGCCATTAGCTTCTCAGAACATATGATGACTTGTTGCTGACGGCTGGGTGTCACCTGGTAGAGCCTCATTCTCTGTCTTCTCCCCTGGAATGGCTAGGGTCCAGTGCCAGCTCATTTCTCCTTCCTGACCCAACTCACTTGCCTTGACTAGTTGGCCTGCCTGTAGCCAGTTCCCCTTTTCTTGAAATGCTTTCCCTGAAGTTAGCTGACCCATGGATTCTTCTTCATTGTGTGAAGCCAAGTTCATGCCTCATTTGCTTCCACTCAAAGTTAGATTATGGAATCTCTTTTGCAATGACCTTACTTTTTACAAAGTATGAAGCCGTACTTTATGCACTGCGCTATATTATAATTCTTTCTCTATCCATTTCTTTGAAGGTCAAGTTATTTTAAACACATTTTAGTGTCCTCCGTGCCTTGTACATCAGCCAGTGCCGGCCCACTGAATTCTATTGATTTGGATTTATATTCTGGACTTGATGACCTTATTTAAGAGCTGCGTTACTTCTTTCCTGATGATGTCACCATACCACTAAGAGCACTATGAGGCTGCAATATTGGATTTCATGGAATGGATTGGAGAGTTGAGGACACGATGGTCTGCTTTACCTGAAGCTGGTGCTGAAAGGAAGTATTTTCATCCCAACAATGAGAAATGAAGGCAGTTTTGAGAGGGAGTCAGAATTTTCTGTAGCTGTTCCTCATGTAGATTTGGTCTGGGACCCAGCATTTCTGTTACCATCTATTTGTGCTGACTCTGTGTACCTTTCCAAAGACTACTGAGATATCCTAGTGACAGAGAACAGCACAGTGGCTCGTGCTTCCCCTGAGGGGTTGAAATAAAAATAAAACAGTGTATCATCCACAGGTCCTCTAAATGGCACAAAGGAGGCCTCTTGGTAAAAAGCAGAGTTCCCACCTAGTCCTGAAACTGGGATTCTGCCTGGGCTATTTTGGGCCTTGTTTCCAGTTGCCTCCGGCCAGTGACAGGATTTCTGCCACTTCTCATTATGGCCCCCCGCTGCTCTGGTCGCAGAAAGGCTTCTCCCAGGCTGATGAGCTCAGGCTTCTGAAACTGGCTGGTGCAACTGGCCTGCCTTGCTGTGCCTGGGAGACACTCCCGGCAATGTGGGCAATGTGGTTTGCCTGTGTTTGCAGATAGGGACTCCTGTCACCTTCCAGAGAGATAGTTATTTCCTACCTTAGCTATGAGAGATTTGATTCCTTCCTTAGGAAGTTGCAGTCTGCAATGTATTCAGATAAATGTGAGTGTAGTCAGCTTTTCTTAATGGGTCTGTTCTGAGAAATGGAACCATGTGGGAACACGGAGAGGCCTCGCAGCACGCTGAGGTCCAGAAGGACTCTTCCAGGGGGGAGTCCCAGTAGGATAATTAAAGAGGGGGCTTATGGCAGGCCATATTTCCTCATATTTCCTCACTATGGGATCACATCAGGCTGCCTTTGCTCTTTGGTCTCACTGACTCTCTGAGATTTAGAGCCATAGTGCCCCAATTCTGTGTCCCAGTCATACTGTAGCCTAGTCGTGTGCTCTTCAACTTTTCAAGCCTAGGAATAGTTACCTTATATGGATAGGGATCTCAGGCCCTCTTCCCAACATTCTACCACAGCTGGTACACCTGCACAAACAGTACCTTGTAAATCTTCATTCTCCAAAGTTGTTCTCTATTTGCTGTTAGGCTCTTACTGATAGTTCTCCTGGATTGCAGGAACACTAAGACTATATAATTAACAAGAATCTTTAAAGGCTTCGGTGGAATATTTGGATTCAATAACTAGAGACTCAGAATTTCAGTGAAAAGAAGATATATGGAGAGGATACAGGTGAATTTAAACATAGACGAAGTACAATAAGGGGCAAGCAGTCCCTCTAAGAACTAGGAAGACTTCCTATCTCCTCTGAGGTGCTGCAGTTTCTTGCCAGCTTCTCTGTGGAGCATCCTCTTCTGTCCTTTTGATCTCTCCTTCTCACACCTTTCCTCATCACTTAAACTTGCGCATGGTTTTTGGCTTTGAAAGATGCTGACTTCAGTCTTCACCTTTCACCCAGCAGTTTCTCCTGCTAATTGAGTAGAAATTATCCAAGTATAAAGCAATTAATAAGTAAGCTAATGAGTGTAATCATTAATAAGAAGATGAAAGCAAACTCAAATCTCTTATGGAAAACAGAGCACACGTGGATGTTTGTCAAGAATAGAAAGATAAATTGGCTAAGGCACACACCTACCTATCTCTATAGGATCACAGATGCTGATTGTTGTGGTTAACTTTCTACTGCTGTGATAAAACACCTTAACCAAAAGCAATGTGTGTGTGTGTGTGGGTGGGGGGGGGGGTTAGTTGACCTGCAGGTTAGAGTCCATCCTCAGGAGAAGCCATGGCAGAAACACAGACAGGAATCTGGAGGCAGTAACTGAAGCAACAACCATACAGAAGTACTGTTTACTAGGTCAATCCCCAATGGCTCGCTCAACCTGTTATCTTACACCACCCAGGACTACCTGTCCAGCAGCTGCATTGCCCCAATGAGCTGGGTCCTCCTATATTCATCATTAATTAAGAAAATCCCCTACATAAACTGGGTGTGTTGGTGCTCACCCTTAATCCCAGCACTTGGGAGGCAGAGGCAGGCGGATCTCTGAGTTCAGGCCCAGTCTGGTCTACAGAGTAAGTTCCAGGACAGCCAGGGCTACACAGAGAAACCCTGTCTTGAAAAAAAAAAAAAAAAAAGGAAGAAAAATGAATGTCCTATAGGCAATCCATGTTCTTTCCAGACAACCCTAGTGTACTGGCTGGTTTTGTATCAACTTGACACAAGCTGAAGTTATCACAGAGAAAGGAGCTTCAGGTGAGAAAATGCCTCCATGAGATCCAGCTGTAAGGCATTTTCTCAATTAGTGATCAAGGGGGGAGGGCCCCTTGTGAGTGGTACCATCTGTGGGCTAGTAGTCTTGGGCTCTATAAGAAAGCAGGCTGAGCAAGCCAGGGGAAGCAAGCCAGTAAGTTATATCCCTCCATGGCCTCTGCATCAGCTCCTGCTTCCTGACCTGCTTGAGTTCCAGTCCTGACTTCCTTTAGTGATGAACAGCAGCATGGAAGTGTAAGCTCAATAAACCCTTTCCTCCCCAACTTGCATCTTGGTCATGATGTTTGTGCAGGAATAGAAGCCCTGACTGAGACACCTAGTTTGTATCAAGCTGACTGACCTAAGACTAACCAGGGCGGTAACGTACACCTATTTATATAGCTATTGTTCTTGGGAATGGAAGTGAAGTCACACAGGCAATTAAAGAAGACATTGCCTTTGGGGGACAAACTGGGATGAGAAAACAGAGGCCTTCCAGTACAGAGCACTCTAGTGACACTGCATCCTGGTTTGAAAGTTCTGGAAGCTTGGGATATGATGGTAATAAATTTATAGTCAATGAGCCATAGTGAGACATGTCTAAAATTCTAGCACCTGGGAGATAGAGGCAGGAGAATCAGGAGTTCAAGGCCGTTAGCAGCTACATATCAAGTTCTAGGCCAGCCTGGAAATCAAGCACTCTGTCTGAAACAAACAAACAACCCAAAGCAGACTCCATCATAGGTTCTATGCAATATTCAAGTTCATTTGACTTTAGGAGATGCTTTAAGAAGGCTATATAACATGACCTGTGACCCTTTGTGGTGTGCCAGTTCCCTGAGTAAAAATACTGATCAAAACCCCTCATCTCAGATAAACCTGGTGCAAGGACTGAATTGTAGATAAGAGTAGAGGACCAACACTGGGTAGATTTCAGCCAGGACAACATTTTTGCTAAAAACCATTTACTTTAACGTTCTTGTTTTGTATGAGTAAATTGAGATGCAGGAGAGGCAAGTGACCTCCTCAGTCACACAGAGAGCTGAGGTCATTTATCTCAACTGCCTTTTAGTTGGTTAACTCTGAAACTGGCACTGTTTTCAAATCCTGGATATTCAGGATGGAGGAAGACCTCAGTGTTCATGGAAAACCCTGGGGACAGTGAACTTCATAGGAGGTTGGTAAGAGTTAAGGTGGCAGTTGCATTTAGTGTCTAGACTGACCATTGGGAGAAAGAAATAAGTGTGAATAATCAATTAGACCAGGACATTAGGTCAATATGAGGCTGTCTATAGATAAGAGGCCACCACAAGTAGTAAAGGGGTACAGCTATAGTTCTGGGGGAACCCAGTGTAGACTCAAGAATAGCTGCCCTGGACAGGTCTTTGTCCGTTTTATTTGTCAGGTTCTCAGCCTCTGGTTACTAAACCAAGTAGAAGATGGAAAGTCTGTAGCCTTAGGCTGAGGTTCTTCATATAATTGGGGGGTTAGTGTTCCCTTTGATGGGAAAGGGGAACCATTTATCTCTCTAATTATAGACCATTAGTATGTTGGACAGCTCTCAGGAGCACTCATAAAATTATGGGGTAAAGCTTTCAGTTTAATACTCACTTGAGGAACAAAGAATTCATGGTGTCAATTCCACTACCAGCTTTTCTCTGTTTTCTTATATTTTATCATGAATAGATATGAGATTAAAATCCTTTTCAGTGCAGATCTTTTTCCTCATTTGGCATTCTCATAAACAGAGAACCAAACTATAGTCTCTGCTTCCGGGTCATTGACTATGAGTATTCGTTGTGATATGGCACCATTGCTAAGGTCTTGTACTGACTGAAGATCTATGCTGCACTGTAGGAAGCCGGGATGAGTGTAAGGCCCGTCTTTCCCATTATGTAGAAGAACAGGATCCATGCTTCCAGGTAGAGCAAAAGAAAAACTTCTGCCAATGACTTAATTCTACTTTTTCCAAATGAACCTACAGACTAATTGTTTGAAGAAAGAGCACCATAGCCAAAGAGTATTACAGCTAAAATCTTTCAGGCAATATTCTTCTTCAATTTCAAAACACAAAACAGTTCTTTCAGTGTTTTGGTTACTTTTCTGTAATCAGTATAATAAAGCACCAGGCCAAAGGCAAATTATAGAAGGAAGGTTTCATTCACGTTTATGGTTCCAGAGGGATAGGAGTGGTGGAGAGACGAGTTGTCAGGCATGATAGCTAATACAGGAAGCTGAGAGCTCACTCACATCCTCCATGGAAAGTGAGAAGCAGAGAGAGTGAACTGGAAGTGGCGTAGAGTTTTTAAACTCTCAAAATGTATTCCCAGTGTTATACTTCCTCCAACAATGCCACGTTGCCTAAACCTCCTCAAACACTTCATTCCAATTACTACAATCGAATGGTCAGGCCCTCATGCTTACGTACCTACATTGAGTCCCTAGCCAAGTCAGCCAAATTCTAATACCTATTGTTTTTATAATTGAAAATGTTTTCCTCCATAAAGTATATTCTGATCGTGGTTGCTCTTCCCTTGTCTCTACCCAAATCCTCTCTATCACCCCACCTATCCAACTCCACCTCTGCCAAAACAAACCAATAAACAAACAAATAAAGCAGAATAAAACAAAACACACACACACACACACACACACACACACACACACACAACCCATACAAACACAAAACCAAAAACCATAATAGCTAAGCAAAAGACAAGTAAAAATGCTCAAACTAAGCACTATGAGACAAAATATCTCCAAAAATACCATTGAGTTCATTTTGTGTTGGCCATTTACTGTCAGGCATGGGGCTGCCTTTAAGTGTTTTATATACCCAGTGAGACTCAAAATTTATCAAAATTGATTGGTTGTCAATTGGAGATAGTTTCTAGGTTAGGGATTATGGCTCATGCCTAGTTCCCTCTCCCCGCCGGGACCCTCTTCCGGGCGGAAGCTTTTTGAGCTTGGATCTGTCTGTAAAGGCCTTGTGCGTGCTGCCACAGTCTCTGTGAGTTCATATATGTTAATCTTGTTGTCTTTGGAAGACACTGTTTCTTTGGTGTCTTCCATTTCTATTAGCTATAAGAATCTTTCTTCTTCCTCTTCAGCATAGTTCCCTGAGCCTAAAAGGAGGGGTTTGATGAGGAATGAGTGTTCCAAGGTCTCTCAGTCTCTGCACATTGTCCAGTTGTGGGTCTCTGTGTTAGTTTTCATCTACAGTAGGGGGAAGTTTCTCTGATGAGGGCTGAGTGAGACACAGATCTGTGGTTATAGCAGAATGCTCTTAGGAATCTTTTTTGGGGGGCTATGTTCTTTTAGCAGAACAATATCTGGCTTACCATTAGGACCATAGCTTATCTACTCTCAGGTTCTTGGCCACATGAGCAGTTCCAGGATAGGTTCCACCCCATGAAGTGGGCCTTAAATACAATCAGACAGTGGTTGGCTCATCCCCAGTGTTTGTAGTATGATTATACCAGTGTATTGTGCAGATCAATCACCACTGTAAATCTTCAATGCCTCTTCTTAATAATTGTTTATCTTTCCATAATTTCCAATAATTGTTTTTGTTTCTTTCCACAATTGTCACAAAGTGACTCTGCATTGTCAAGCCAAGTTCTGGTCTAGGCACACAGCTAGCAAAGGATTTCTTTAGGAAACATGAGCTTAATGTTTGCCTGACAGTCTCACACTCAGGTCAACATGGAAGAGGAATATTCTCTCTGTCCAAGTTAGAATCACTATTCTTTTTTCTAGATTTCCCAGCTAGGTTTCCTTAGAGTCAAAATGGTGACTCCACACTTTACAGTGACACAAAATGCCTTTGAAGCACCACATATCTGAAAAGGGCAATCCAAAGGATGTTAGTTCCTTATTCTTCAGAACCTAATGTCTAGAATCTCGAATCTAGATTCACTAACATTTCTCTCTGTGTTGAGATAACACAACTCTCAGCCACAGTGTGTACATAAACCTAGCCCTTTGTGTGATATAAGAAATCCCATTTCTATAATTAGTTTTCCTACTCACAGGTAGGGTTTTATTCCCTCCTAATCCTCATAAGTCTAACACAAAAGGAGACTGCTTCATAGGTGAGTCTGCCAGGAAAGAAGGAGGAAGTCAAGTAGCCATAGAGTCAGGATTTTTTGGAATGTAGTTCTGGGTAGGTAAATGTGCTATTTCTGAGTCATCCCACTCCCAAGGGGCTAATGTCGCATTTCCCATTTGACCTCAATTTTACAAAATCCAAGTGAAAGATCCCACAAACTCATTGTTGTCATTGATGCTATGAGGGGTCAGGAGAGCTTAAGACAAGAATCTACCTGAGGTATGCCGAGTCTTGACTGAAATACTTTTCTCTTTCCTTTTGAGGAAACACAAGGTTTGTACTGAGAAATTAAATTGGTAATGATCAATAGTAAGTTAATTCTGTTCCATTCATGCTTGTCACATGAGGATGGAACATCAGCTCTTTAATTAGTACAATATTAATCTCAACACTGAGGAGGCCAGCCTGGTCTACAGAGCAAGTTCCAGGACAGCCAGGGTTACACAGAGAAATCCTATATTAATCATTAATCAAGAAAATTCCTTATATAAACTGGGCATGGTAGTGCACATCCTTAATTTAGTAGTAGGGAGGTAGAGACAGGTAGGTCTCTGAGGTCTCTGAGTTCGACACTAGCCTGGTCTACAGAGTGAATTTTAGGACAGCTATAGCTATGCAGAGAAATCCTGTCTCAGAAAAACAAAACAAAACCAAAAAAAAAAAAAAAAATCAATTTCACACAATCTTCCTAGTTAAATGCCTTTACTTCGTTAGAATTCAATTTTATGCCTTCAGACTTTATATAACAGGGCAGAAGAAGTTCTTTAGAACATGCTTAGAATTTTATAAAATTCCAGTTGACATTATGTTCCATTTTCTTAGGACAACAGAGTAGTTCATCCTTAAATCTAGATAAAAATATTTTATTGTAGAGCAGTTTTAAGCATTACATATCTTCACACATAGTCCAATATGTTTCTATTTTTGTCAAAGCCACTAAAAACCTCTAAGTGATATTCAGTGACTAGCTGAAGCAATTAATTTAGTTCAAGTATGCAATGAATTTATCTTTCTAATTTAAAAAATTTGGAAATTTGTTTTTAAGTATAATAGCTTACACTAATCATAATAAAATGGGAAAATTATAAGTATAAAATAGATTAGGGTAGCCATTTATATGCATAAATTTTGCTTGATTGCTGTTTTTAAAAATTCCAATTATTTATGGGGAGACGGTTCAGTACTTGAGAGCACTGGCTGTTCTTCCAGAGGATTTGAGTTCAACTCCTAGCACCCACATGGCTACTAACAGCCTTCTGTAACTCTAGTTCCCAGGAATGAGTCCTTCTTCTGGTCCCCATGGGAACTGCATGCATACGGTACAGAAACATGTGCACTACACACATAAAATGAAAAGAGCTAAATCTTCCTTCCTTCCTTCCTTTCTTTCTTTTTTAACGAATTCTGATTATCTAAGGCTCAAAAGACTCAACTGTTTTGGTTTGGCATTGGTCAGTATTTAAGATACTGGATGATATTGGATGTTGTAGTGGTTTTAAATAGCAAGTTAAAAATCTATATATTCTTTTGGATACAATTAGGAGTCTTTATCATAAAATTAATTTCCCTACTTCTTTCCAAATAAATCAATCAACAGCCAAAAGTAAACATTGACAGCTCTATTATTTTTTTTTAATCAATAAGGTTGTAGATTAAGAGTTCACCTTGGACTGAGGGAGCTTGCAGCCCCATGGAGGGATCAATAGTGTCAACTGGCCTGACCCCCCAGTGCTCCTGGAGGCTGGACCACCAACTATAGAATAGACATCGAAAGATCCATGGCTCAGACCACATATGTGGCAGAGAAGGGCCTTGTTGGCCATCAGGGCGAGGAGAGGTCCTTGGGCCTGAGGATGTTAGAGGCCCCAGTAAAGGGGAATGTCAAGGGGGGAAGACAGACGTGGGTCGGTGGGTGGGTGGGAAGGAGAATACCCACACAGAGGTGGGGGAGGGGGGAGGAGTTAGGGGGTTTCCAAAGAGGAGACCTGGAAAGGGGGAAACATTGGAAATGTAAATAAAGTATCAGAAAATTAAAAAAAAAAAAAAAAAAGAGTTCACCTTGGTGTATAAGCGTATTCTTTCCCACCACGTCTTGGTGGAAAGCAGAAATATATTCACATAAAATAAATATCATATTGCCTGGGGGAGAGGTGAGCTTGAGTTGAAAAAACTGAATTGGACTTATGTGACAGTTTTACTGTGATATATGTGGTAACAATAGTCAATTTTGATTCCTGGAGTAAGTGAGTTGATATTTCTTCTTGTTCCAACTTAGGTAAGAATTGTAGTTCATTAGGATACCACTTCATCAACAATACACAGAATAATTACAACTAAAATACAGGTGCTATTTTATGATTTATAAAGTGGATAGGCAGGCAGCCAAAACTTACATCAAACTGTGCATCAACTACCTATTATGCCTAGACTTACAGTATTATAAAAGTAAAAAATAAAAAGCCCACATGAACATGAACATAAAGTTAATAACATCTCTATCAAGGTAATTCTGTCACAGACTACAAGCAGATCTAAGACTAGCTATTTATGTTTCAAGCAGCACCTCCAGCGTTATCTTGTATCTATTGTTCTCACTGTATCGTTTCTGCTCAATAGCGACTTTCATCCCCGCCTTCATGTCTATGCTCCAGCCAGAAAACAGGAGGAGTCAGAAAAGAGAGGCCTCCCGGAATCTAAGGAACCCCCTTCAACAGGGGAGACCCTGTTAGCTGGAGACCCTGATACCTCAAAATAAGTGTGGAGTTCTTTGCCTGAGAGGAACACTAACACTACACTAGGTCGTGTTTGCATTCTGGAAGAAGAATGTCTTGTTAGTTAAGGGCATAAGCTTGGTGACAAGTCATCTGGAGTCTCTTCAGGCTCTGGCCCTGTGCACACTGCCTTGAAACTTAAATCAGGTAACAGGGTTCAATGACTCCATTGATAAAGTCAAAGAGATGAGGACCCCAGCCACTAATGCTACTGATTGGAAAACTGTAAGTCACTTATGGCAGGACAATCAGCTGTCAATGTGTTTTAATGTCCACTACTTTTTGATTGTTTATCTTTTGTTTTTTTTTTAAAATGTTTTTTACTGAAATAATTTTATACACTAAATTTTGATTGTGTTTTTCCCTCCCCCAATCCCTTCAAGTTCCTCTACACCTCCATACACACAATTTTATTCTCTCTCTCTCTCTCTCTCTCTCTCTCTCCATATGAATATTCAGAATAACTCTCTGATGTACAAATTTTTAAATCCATTTTACAGAATTCAGTCTATGAAAACCACATTTTCTCTGTGGCTTTCCACTTGGTGAATGGTGTACATCTGCTCCAAGAAGAAGGCCCTTGACTTCAGATCCTCATTCAGTTACATCTGCTCTGAGCAGAAGACCCTTGACTGCATATCCTCACTCAGTGATATCTGCTCTGAGCAGAAGACCCTTGACTGCATATCCTCACTCAGTGACATCTGCTCTGAGCAGAAGACCCTTGACTGCATATCCTCACTCAGTGACATCTGCTCTGAGCAGAAGACCCTTGACTGCATATCCTCACTCAGTGA
>CM052705.1:78541482-78574058 GCA_028551405.1 Uromys caudimaculatus | reverse complement strand
ATCCTCACTCAGTGACAGCTGCTCTGAGCAGAAGACCCTTGACTGCATATCCTCACTCAGTGACAGCTGCTCTGAGCAGAAGGCCCTTGACTGTATATCCTCACTCAGTGACAGCTGCTCTGAGCAGAAGGCCCTTGACTGTAGATCCTCATTCTTCCTGCCACACACACACAGTGTCATTACTGGATGTCTGTCACAGGGAATCTTAGTCATGTTTTCTCAAAAGCAAATTCCAGGAAAAATACAGATGTTGCTTTGAATCAAATAATAGATAATAACTCAATCTCCATTTTTGTCTTATGGAAATAATATGAAGGCACATCTCAGCTAGTTTGGGGGTGACAAGGGGGAAAAACTATATTCACCACCTCCTGTCTGCCACTGATGAAACGTTTTCTTCCTGTGTAGGCAGCAAACAGGCCTCACAGCATCTCAGTTTAGAGCAGTTGTTCTCAATCTGCCCAAGGCTTTGACCCTTTAACACAGTTCCTCATGTTGAGGTGACCCCGACCATTAAATTATTTCATTGCTACTTTATAACTGTAATTTTGCTACTGTTATGAATTGCAATGCAAATATCTGAGATGCAGGATACCTGATATGTGACCCCTGTGAAAGGGTTGGGGTCACGGTCCACAGGTTGAGAAGCACTGGTTTAGGACACCGAGAGACCTCACTGAGGTGGAAAGGGAGATGCATGCATTACAAACACCAGGTGAGTCTTGTCAACTTCTCATTTGCAGAACTGATGGAAGGCACAGAAAAGGCTCAGGCACAAACACAGACCCTGAGTTCTCAGGAACATAAGGACAAGGGGACATAGGAGTACATAAAATATGTTCAGCCAACATGGGAACCTATACTCCCTTCACAAGTCTTCCCTAACTCATAGCTTGAAGTCAGGCCAAGCAGGATATTGCTTAATTTATGCTTGCTCTTCCGGGTTTATTGGCAATCAGACACAGACAGCAGGAAATGCACTGTTGATTAAGGCACGATGCCACAGGGGTTACCAGATAAAATAGGGGACACTCAGTTAATTTTGAATTATAGGGAAACAAGGCATAAGTACTGTTTCAAATATTGAATCATGTAAAGTTTGATTTCCAAAGAAACAGTGATTAATTCTTTCAGTATAAATATGACCCCCTCCAATTGCATAGGTTGTGTGTTCATTTTTAAATGTCGCTATTGTTCATCTGAAATTTAGTTAAGGGCGATGTCTTGCTTAGTTTTGTTTGTCAGTTTGACATGAAGTAGAGTGGCTGGGAAGCAGGAACTTAGCTGAGAAAATTTGTTGACCAGATGGCCTGTAGGCAAGTCTGTGGGACATTTTCTTGATCAATGATTGGTGTGAGAAGATCCAGGTCACTGGGACTAGTAGCAATCCAGGTCAGGTGGTCCTAGGTGGTAGAACAAAGCAGACTGAGCAAGCCAGTAAGCAGCATCCCACCATGGCCTCTGCATCAGCTCCTGCCTCCAGGTTCCTGCCCCATTAGGATGCAATACACCATAAGATGAAATAAACCCTTTCCTCCACAAAGTTGCTTTTGGTTGGTACGTTGGTTGGTTTTATTACAGCAAAAGAAACCTAACTAGGATATTGTATGCCGTTAATTTTTCTCCTGTAGGCTGACAACTTTAACACTGGTCCCTGTAGAGAACTGTCTGAGACTGGCTGTATGTGAAAATAGGTGGGCAGACAGTAATTGCGATTGAAGAGGGTAACAGACATCTTCTTCTTGGCAAATCTTTCCCATGGGTTTGTGATATTGGATCGAACATTTCTGCCAATTAAATATTTTATTTAGTGGACACTAGGGAGAGTTAGAGAGAGGTAGTGATCATTGGATATGATCAATAGGACACAAGCAAGTATGCCATTTTCAAAGAATGAATACAAATATTATTTAGTTGGGGATTGAGCTCAGCAGTAGAGCACTTGCCTAGCAGGCGCAAGGCCATGGGTTCAGTCCTCAGTTCTAAAAAAAAATTATTAAATACATTATTTGTATTGTAACATTTTGTCTGCTGAGGTTTTAAATTGAAAGGTAACTAAATAATTTGGAAGAGTTCCTTGCTATCAAGCTAGAATGGCTGAGTGATAGCTGCAGCCATGCTACCTGGAACATGTGGACTTCTCAACCCATAGTAGAACATGAGAGATGAGAGACTTTGCATGGTCTGGTATTGTTCTGCCTTTCGTTGGCTAGAGCAAGCCAGGTGGCTTCTTTGAAGGAGGCCAAGCCGTACAATCACCCTTCATCCACATCAGGAAGGTGATTGGAGCTAGTGGACACTGGGGATGTCTTTCTCCTAGTGCCCAAAGAAGGGAAACTTGGAAAGTTGCATTTTCTGGCTTTTTTTTTTTTTTTTTTTGGTTTTTTGAGACAGGGTTTCTCTGTGTAGTCCTGGCTGTCCTGGAACTCACTCTGTAGACCAGGCTGGCCTCGAACTCAGAAATCCGCCTGCCTCTGCCTCCCAAGTGCTGGGACTAAAGGTGTGTGCCACCACTGCACGGCAGGAAAGTTGCATTTTCATTAGAGAGACTACCAAGGCAATAGCAAGGGCCCTTTACAGCAGAAGACTCCATAATTTGTAATATTTCATTGGAAAATGCTAGGAGTTACACAACTATAAATAGCTGATCTCCAGACCTGAAAGGTGACAGGAACAAGAGATGACAGACACCCAGGGAAGTTCCATATGGGAGCCAGACATTTGGTTGGGGAATGCGGCCATGATCAGCCATGGCTGTCAGAAGAAAGCAATTGCTCTCTTCTTCTTCTCAGTTTGTCCTTTGCTGATGATACCTATTGGTCAAACCTAACCAGGAGCAGGGAGCCTACAGCAAGGAACCTACAGCAAGGAGCCTAATAATGCAGCCTACAGGGCCTCCCAGAGCAGGGTAGAAAAGATAGAGAATAGGCCTGAGTCAAACAAATGAAAGAGATCCAGCACAAGGCACACTGTAATAAAAGATTATCACGTTTTACAAACAGTGGAAGCTGATCTCATTATGTTAAACACCACGTGTGCACTGAATTTAACAATGACAAGTACTATTTGTAACCAGGTCTTAGGTGTGCAGAATGATTGAAGTCATTCTATAAAATTTCTGAATACATCTTTTAAAGTAATCTGTTTTTATGTATGTCTCTTAAAGAAGCCAGAACCACATGAAAAAACACTAGTATATTCATGAAGGCTATAATTAATTTTGGACAACTTATAGGCTTTGAAATGCCTTGTTGAAAGGCCAAATTTCTGTCTTTCTTTTTCTGGGAGGAAAGTTACCCAGCAAGCAAGATCAAAGATGTTATCCTGAGTTAATAGAGATCGGTGTGGTATGATTCACCAACATCTAGAAAGTGCCTCGTCATGGACCCTAAGATAGTATATCAAACAATCAGAAATTCATTTCTACGCATTAGTGGGTTAATATTTATTGTTTCATTTTTCTTTAACTGAAAGTGCTTGAGAATTAGAACAGCATTCATTCATTTAATTCATCCACCATGAAACATTCATTGTCACTATTTGTCAAGAGCACGGGTCCTTGTCCTCAAGGTGTTCAGAGTTCAATGGAGATTGGAAAAAGTATTCTAGACCCTCAGAACTGGTCTGTGAGCACTGTGGAAGGTGAATGCATGAGACACTATGTGGGAATATCTAACAGTCTGGAAGATGAGAAAAGAGAAGGAGGGAGCGAGGAATGAGAAAGACTGCTTGGGGTTGGAGGAATATCTGAACTGAAGATAAGTGGAAGTGTACCAAGTGGACACAGTGGAGGTGAATAGAGAAAGCCGACATTGCAGGTCAGCTGGGCCCTTCATGATTTGACCCCAGAGGGTACAAAGCTATGAGCAGACTCTGCACTTCTGTGGTAAAGGTACGTGAACTCTATCCCAGGAAGTCAGCGAAGGATTAGGTAAAGGAGAGGCTTTCTAAGATTTGCTCTGTGGAAATGGGGATTAAAGGAGTGCATAGGATTAAATGAAGGAAGCAAGACTAGAAAATAACCCATTGGAAGAGGTGCATGACATTTCTAACAAGAGATGGAAACAGTGAGGGACAGTGAGAGTAGACAGGGAGGAGGGACCCTGAAACACAATGGGGGCACTAAGGAGCATGGTTCTGTTATCAGTCTGTTGGGTTGGGAGCTGAAAGAGGGCATAAAGTTTATACTATAAACAACGGAAGAGGAAGAGTTACAAAGTTGCCCATGTCTTTTGTCTTCAGGAGCGGGCAGAGATTTTAGCCCCAGTTGAAATGAAGAAGACAGAAGAGTATGTTTGCACAGGGAATGCCTGGGCTTTGTTTAAATGTACCGAAAAGAAGACTGTAGCAACAGACTGAGTGACTGGCCAGACCATGGGTGGTGACTGACGTCATGGGCTGGTAGGAGCCCTCCTCAGTAAGTACTTGGAGTAAGCAGAGAGGAGATTCCAGGGCCAATCTTTACACCACTTGTTTCTTAGACAATGGAATAAAACCATGTGAAGGCAGATGAGCTCTGAGATGAGGAAATTTGAGGAACTGAGGCCTGTCAATTAAGAGTACAGAGTCAGGGCATATTAGCTAGGATGCCCTTGGTTGCGTGCACCAGAATAAAGTGGGACTGGATGCATGATAAATGGCTTACGGAGAAGTCAGATGAAGTTTGCATCAGAAAACATCCTGAGCAGAAATTAAGGAGAGTTGGGACATTAAGGCTCTTTCCTGTGCTTTAACCTTTTTCAAGGAGGAAAAGTTTCCCCAGGGGACCTTATCAGATTTTTCCTGAGGTGTCAGTGACACAGCTCTTTTCTACTTGCACAGCAGTGGCTGAGCGTGCGAAGGACCAAGGACAGGATGTAGTGGCTGCCTTGGATTAATTACGACAAATTCTTGAGGATGGACAAATAAAAGAGGAGTCCTGTCATCAAGAACGATCTGAAAATAGTCACTGCAATGCCTCCATCCCGTAGGAGTCTTAAGTGCAAGAGTGAAGAGTGCCCACCGATTATGGCCAGAGGAGCTTGTCGGGAGAGTCTGTGAGAGGTTCCAGTAGATATATGTTAGGAAGAGGCAAAGACGCCAGTTTGCAGTGGGTGGAAGTGCAGGAGGAGGCTGGGGACCACTTTTCAACTAAGTGTTGACTATGTGGTATCAATCCCTTGTTGGAAAGAGTTTCTGATAAATGGAGAGGGGGCGTCTAGGGTCAAAGGGTTCAAGAAATGAAAAGCTGAGCTAGAAAGTTCAAACTCAGAAGGCAAACTTGATCCAATTCACCGTTGGAACAAAAACCCGAGGATGACTTTCTCCATCTTGGATTTTCATCGTTGGCCTTGGCTGCAGACTGTAATTTTTAGAAGTCTGAGTCAGCAGTGACAGAGAGGAGGCTGTTTTGAAGTGCAAATAACGCCTGCCTATTCCAACTGTGTACAGTTCAGGGAGAAATGTGATTAAAAGGTTTCTACAAAGCACTTCAATTACATTAGCTGGAAGGGATTCAATTTTGAACTCCTTCCAGGAATTTTTTTTAAATGAGAGATTACATATTTCATAAAACAAAATAAGGATAAGGTGGAGGGCGGGTGATCTAATTGAATAAAAACAATAGGTTTTCCACTAAAGCCATGCCCTGTAAGTTTTCGCAGGTGTTTAAGAACAGCCTGTGTGTGCTTCTGCATACATCTTCTCTCCTTCTGCCTGTTGCTGGGTGGAGTGGAGGATGGCCTGGTCTTCCGGAGCAATCAGCTTGAGGACAGATGTAATCAGCTAATGTCTTGCCTGATGAATCGTCTCATATGCTGTTCTGGCCACCAGAGGCTGAGCTCTTGAGTTTAAGGAAATACAAAGCAGTAGGAGAAAGGTTGTGACTTGCAGATGAAAAGTCCCTATCGGAGTCATCTGAAGGCAACCATGACCTCTTTCCGGTTGCGAAGCACTCTCTAAGCACACATTTTCGGGAAAGAATCTTAAGTACAGAGAAGCTAAATACAGGGTAATTCCGTCTGACTCTATCTGGCTGGCGCCTTTTTTTTTTTTTTTTTTTTTTTTTGAGCTGCTTTACCCAGTTTGGAACAGAATTCCCTCTGGGCTTTACCAATTTAGCAACAGAGTATCAGTGATGAAGGATTTCAGCAATCCTCTGATTCATATGAGAAAGCAGAGATCTGCTAATCCCTGTCGGATATATGTAGCCTTGGCTTGCTCTACTAGACCTGCACTTTCACAATATCTTAGTAATTAAAAAAAAAAAACCTAAACAAAAATAATCCCCAAACCCTTCGTATCTAAGTTGTTGTCAACACTCCCTTTATTTTCAAGAGCCTAAAATAGCTTTAAAGCCTCTGTTGACCTGGCAGCTTTTCTAGGCAGCAATAAGCTGCCAGCTCAGTAGCGCTGCTTTCTCTGTATGGAGGTGCCGAAGGGACGTTAAATTGTGTTTTGCTTATTTAGTGGTCTGAATGTGAACTGTTCCCTCACAGGCTCCCATGTTTGAACACTGGGTTCCCACCTGGCGGCTCTGTTCTGAAAAGCCAAGGAATCACTAAGAGGTGGAGCCTTGCTGGGGGAAGTGAGTCACTAGGGGAGGGTCTTGAGGTTTGGTAGCCACACCCCTCTCTCTGTCCACTGTCTCCTGACCAGAATGTGACCAGTTGTCTCATGCTCTTGAGGTGACCCCATCATTGCCAGTGTATAGCTTGTAATCTGGAACACACATCTCTCTCTCTCATGTTGTTTCTGATAAGGTATTTCATGATTGCAAGTTAAAGGACATTTTATCTAGTTCTTTTACTTTCTTGTAATAACAGGGCAACAAGGCAGTAAGGCCACATTATTTCTGGGTAGCTAGAAACAAATGTATATTTTTCTTTTTTTCAGTTGTGTTCTCTTTCCTTACATGTTGAATGGCAGCATTTCAAAAACCATCAGCCTAGGTTCCAGGGTGTGTGAAATAGCTCACATTTGCCCAGGGCCCATGATTTCCATGGTGCCTTTTGCTTTGAAGGCTGCCTCTTATCCTCTTATGGACCCAATCAACTTGTTTGTCCTCTGCCACTTGTTTGAATTGCACTAATGAAGAGAAGTAGCCAGAACTCAGAAGGCAAAGGAGAGGAACTCTGGGATACCCATTAACCTTTCCCTTTCAGGTTGCCATGGACCAGGAGTATTTCTCTGTCAAAGATCTCCAGTTCTTGCTGAGTGGTACCTCCACTTATTTTCTGGTCACTGATGTTGGCTATCCTCAACTTCATCCGCACCTTTCTAATTAGCTCACTTAGCAGCATCTCCCTTACTCCTCAGGCATGCTTGTCATCTGTTTCTTACCAGGAACATAACACACAGAGCCCAAGAAAAAGTATTACAGAGACAAACCCCTTACCCAGCCAGCATTACTCATGAAGCATGAACCCTGGGATTTGGGGGTTATTTGTTACTATAGCAAAGCCTTGACCCTTCTGACTGGTATGAAGCCATCCTAGTTTCTTATCATGTACTTCTTTTCAGTCAGCAATTAGTCTTAGTTACTTCCCCTGTTTTCTGATAAAAACCCTGACGAAATCAACCGAATGAAGGAAGAATTTATTTTGGATCACAGCTCTAGGTTACAGTTCACCATTGTGGAGGTGTAATAGTGGCAGAGCCTGAGCAGTCAGTCACACTGCATGCAAAGCCAAGAAGCAGAGAAAGAACAATGAATGCTCAGCTCAGCTCAGCTTCTCCTTCTTGTACAGTTCAAGACTTCAGCTCAGGGAATAACGTCCCCCACAGTGAAAGGGTCATCTGACCTTAATTAGCCTAATTAAGATCTTTCATAGGGATGTCTAGACATTCATCAGATTGACAACTGAGATTAACCAACACAGTGACACAGTATAGGACTTAACAAAAATATCCATTCCCAAATTCTATTTCTGAAAAATCCAATGCAGTAAGTCTGAGTTAGGACCAAAGTTTCTTAAGCTCCAAAAAACCTTCAATCTATTGGCTTAAGATCTATCTATCTATCTATCTATCTATCTATCTATCTATCTATCTATGTGTTCGAATGCATGTGTGTGCATATGTGTCCATGTGTCTGTGTGTCTGTGTGTGTGTGTGTGTGTGTGGGTATGTGTGTGTGTGTGTGTGTGTGTGTGTTGTATGTGTGTGTGGTGTGTGTGTGTGTGTGTGTTGTATGTGTGTGTATGTGTATGCAGGCATATTCATGCCATGGCATGCATTTGCAAGTCAGACAATAACTCTCAGGACTCTGTTCTTTCCTGTTATTTTATAGGATCCAGAGATTAAACATAGGTTGTCAAGTCTGGGGACATGTACCTCTACCCACTGAGCTCTCTCACTGGCTCCAAACCATTTTTGGTTTTTAGCATTGTTGATATTGAGACCATGTCTCATGTTGGCTTATCTTTTATCAAATGTTATCTTCTGACTTGTGAAGTATGGTGGTGTTTTAGAGTACCCTAGTGAAACAGAACCAGCAGGATGTATTTCAGCAAATTGGCTCATGCAGTCATGAAGGCCGGTAAGCTCAAAATCAGCAGTTCCAGCTGGAAGGCACCTGCTGCCGGAGTCGCCCTGTATTTGGGGGATGTCAATAGGGGTTTTGTTTGCTTTGGTTTATTTTGTTGTTGGTTTTTTTTCTACTTCAAGTCTTGTCTATGTCTGAACTACCTGAACATGACAATCTCATCTGTTCAAGTCTTTGGGTGAGTAGAGGAGACTCACCCACATCAAAGTCACAAATTGAAATGTTAATCTCTTCCAAAAATACTTTCACAGAAACACTCAGAATGATATTTGACCCACGTCTAGGCACTATGACTCACCCACGTTGATACATAGAATTAACCGCTCTAGAATGCTGTATGATTAGACATAAAGTATTAAGGAATTATTGACGTTGGCAAGAATGTTAGAAAAAATTCAGTATTGGAATGGTGAGATGGCTCGGGGTCACCCACATAGTGGAAGGAGAGAACAGAAACCTTCAAATTGTCCTCTGACCGTCACAAGGTGCTATGGCATTTAGACACCCACACACATACCCAAAATAAATATACAAAACTATTGAGTAAAAAGTATCTATATCTGTTGCTATCAGTGAAGTGAGACATTACTAAAGTCTTAAGCTTCTAATTTCATGTGTGTATGAATTCATGGTGTAGGTATAATTCCCCTAAATGCACATAGAACAATTAATTCCATGCAGTTTTACCATTTACTAGCCTACTTCTACTCCTCGTTGGCTGTGTGAATCTGAATACGTTCCTTAAGGTCTGTTTTAAACTTTTTTATTATTTTATTTTATGGGTGTTTTGCTGCATGCATGTCTGTGCACCATGTATGTGCCTGGTGCCTTTGGAGGCCAGAAGAGAACGTTGGAACCTCTGGAACTAGAGTTACAGCTTATAAGCTCCCCTGTGGGTCCTGGGAATTGAACCTGGGTCCCCTGGAAGAACAGCCAGTGCTCTTAATCACTGAGCTGTCTCTATAACCTACCTCCTGCCCCCAAACTCCTTGTCTTTGGTTTCCCCATCTGTACTATGCTTTCTTTAGTATGATGATGAAATAGAAAGTTGTATATAAAATACTTATAACAGTACCTGATGCCTAGTAGATGTTCAATATAGTCATTGTTAAGTTCATATCTTCAAAAAAGATTGAGTGGAAACTTTTATGTCGGTATGTAATTATGAAGAGACAAGTATAGTCTTCTCAATTAAAACAAAAAATTTTTGAGAGAGGATCTCACTTTGGTGGTTCATCTGTTAGGGAACTCACAGAGGTCCCCCTGCCTCTGCTTCCAAGTGCAAATGCTTGAATTAAAGGCAGGTTCCACCACACCCAGATTCTTTACAACTTTTTTTTTTTTTTTTGTAGAGAGGGTTTAGGGGCTGGGGAGAGGCTCATTTGATAAAGTGCTTGCTGGACAACCATGAGAACCTCAGTTTGGTTGTCCAACACAGATGTAAAGGCCAGGTGCTATGGCACATACCTGGAGCTTCATTACTTGGTGGGGTGGGGGAGGAAAGATAAGCAGATTCCAGGAGTCTAATGACCAGCAAGTCTAGCCAATCAGAGAGCCACAGATTCAACGAGAGCCATGGTCTCACAAAACAAGATGGGATCCACTAAGAAAGACACCAGACAGACAGTAAACTCTGACCTAAACAGAGAGAGAGAGAGAGAAAGAGAGAGAGAGAGAGAGAGAGAGAGAGAGAGAGAGAGAGAGAGAGAAGAGAGAAGAGAGAGGAACATGTACACCCATCTATCTCTCACACACCACACAAAATAAAAATTTTATTTTTAATAAGTTGAGAAATGATGGTGATACAACTCATCCCTCCCGGACTCTCTTCTGACGAACATCTCAGGCGAGCTTCCTGGAAGTGACACAGAGTGAGGGGTGTGGCTTGGGGTGTGTGTGGGGAGATAAGAACAGCTCCGATGTATCAGCCTCACAAATCTCCTGTGTGGGAACAGCTTCTGATTCAGAATCATTGCATAGATGTATTGGCAAAGAACCTGTCTCTTCTTTAACCAGAGTGATGACTCATGCTTAACCTTAATAAGAAAAAAAAACAAAAAACCAACGAGACAGGAAGTGGAAGCCCCAGGGGTGGAAGACAGGCTCTAAATACATTGCCTTTCACCTACCAGCAATCACATCTGTGGTGTACCGTAGAAATCAAAGCCTCTCCTTATTTGCAGAGCAAACTGAGTCTATTGAATCAGGGGTGTATGAACCAGGAGCATGTGAGCCAGGGGGTGTATGAACAGGGGGCTGTGTTGAGCATAAGAAAGGGACAGGGAGATAAGTGACAGCTTGCTCCTTTCACAGGCAGAGATAGCCAGAGCCTGCCCTGTGTACCCACCCCCAGTTCACACTCTGGGCCTTTGCTCCATGGTTTCAGTTTTTGTAACGTTTCTGATAGGCAGCAACAAGTCAAAACCCATCAGTCCTTTGTGGTCACAAGCTTCATCTTTATTAAGTTGATCTCACCTGATACTACTTAAAAGATAGTGGATCTGAAATGTGTGTTTGTGTATGCACACGTGTGTGGAGTACATACCTGTGCGTGCACAGGTAGAGGGCAGAGGTCGACTGCAGGCAACCTATTGTTCTCCATGTTAGGCTTTGAGGCAGCATCAAAACCTGGCATTCTGTTTCAATTAGGTCGTCTTCCCAGTGAGTCCCTCTATGTTACCCTGAACCCTATCTCAGCCTTTTCACTGCTGGGCTTCCAGATATATATCACCACACTTAGCTTTTAAGTGGGTAAGGGGGATGTAAACTCAGATTTTCATGCTCATACAGTGGGATTTCCCCGTAGAGCCAGCTCCTGAGCCCCTAGATCAGTCTTAAAACATTTTAGGGATATTTCTATACTCTCTGGTGCTTTGCAGCAGCCTAAAAGACACCTTCCACTCCTGCCATGTGCAATGCATGGGCCCCTTTAGTTCTTTGCTTGCTCTGCTGATTGCCAAAGTCCTGGGTACCACAGATGTAGGCTTAGATCTTTTCAAAACCTACTTTAATTAGGTTCAACCTCCCTTCTAGCCCACTGACCAGAGGTAGTGGAGAAAGAAGATTACTAGGAAAAGGGGTTGTGGACCTGTGTGATGGTTTGTATATGCTTGGATCAGGGAGTGGCACTATTAGGAGGTGTGGCCTTGCTGAAATAGATGTGTCACTGTGGGTGTGGGCTTTAATACCTTAGTCCTAGCTGCCTGGAAGTCAGTATTCTGCTAACAGCCTTCAGATGAAGATGTAGAACTCTCAGCTACTCCTGTACCATGCCTGCCTGGATGCTGCCATGTTCCTGCCTTGATGATAATGAACTGAACCTCTGAACCTGTAAGCTAGCCCCAATTAAATGTTGTTCTTATAAGAGTTGCCTTGGTCGTGGTGTCTGTTCACAGAGGTAAAACCCTAACTAAGACAACCTGTTTAGAAGTAGTTCTTTGGGGCTATTCCAATCTCCATTGTCAGGACATCAGCAGTCCAATTCAATAGCAAACACCAAACACGATTCAGTAGCAGCAACCCGATCCAGCAGAAACTGCAAGGATCCTCTGAATCCACAACAGAAAAATCAAGTCTTAGGGCTGGGGAGGTGGCTCTGTGGATAAAGATGCTCACCGCTAAGCCTTGATAATTCTGGCTTTGGTCCCCAGAATTCAGAAGGCGGGAACCCCCCCCTGTAAGTTGTCCTTTCATCACTACAGATATGACATGGCACATGAGTACATGCAATCCACATGTACATTTTTATTTTTAAGATTTTTATTTATTTTATGTATGTGAGTACACTGTAGCTGTCTTCAGACACACCAGAAGAGGACATAGGATCCCATTACAGATGGTTGTGAGCCACCATGTGGTTGCTGGGAATTGAACTCAGGACCTCTGGAAGAGCAGTCAGAGCTCTTAACCACTGAGCCATCTCTCCAGCCCAACACATGTATGTTTTTAAATAAAAAGAAATCAAGAGACAGGCATGGTGGCTTGTGACTTTAAACCTACCACTCATGAGGCAGTGACAGAGGGATCTTTGTGAATTTGAGGCTAGCCTGGACTGCACAGTAAATTCCAGAATAGCCAGAGCTACAAAGTGAGACCCTGCGTCGGGAAAAAAAAAAGTTAAAAAGAAAACTCAACTCTAAAGGTATTAGTTTGGCTTGACTTTGCTCTAGAAATGGGCGTTGGATGTCTAGTTAACAAGGACTGTGAGAGGCTGTGGCCATGAGCATCAAATTAATCAAAAAAGCCCCAGATTTTCTGTAAGGGCCAGATCACCTTTACTTATGCTCTGTATTTTCTTTGGATAGATTTTTTTTTTCTAATTTCATTGGCTCTATAGTCCCTGTCTCTCAGCTCATGGTAGAACTTACCACACTGCAGTACAATGTTTGGAGTATATATGTTTCTATGTTCTAGACTATAGGTTCTGTAAGGTTAGAGACCATGCACCATAGAAATCTAAATATCGCCGGGCAGTGGTGGCACATGCCTTTAATCCCAGCACTTGGGAGGCAGAGGCAGGCGGATTTCTGAGTTCGAGGCCAGCCTGGTCTACAGAGTGAGTTCCAGGACAGCCAGGGCTACACAGAGAAACCCTGTCTCAAAAAAACAAAACAAAACAAAACAAAAAAAGAAATCTAAATATCCCCAGTGTAAATGTTATGTGTTTGTTGAATGAATATATGTCCGTATATTAGTTATATTTGCAGCAAGACAGACAAAACAAAGAATATTCCCCCCGCCCTTGCTTGGAGTCAGCAGAAGTGTCAAGAAGCAGCTGGAATGCCAGAAGTTCTTTGGTGAGTTTCTCTCTACGAAGTGAAGACCAGCAAAGTGTTGCAAGACACGGCAATGCAAGAGCATTCTCTCGCTGTCTGAGGGGTTATATTTAATTCTTTCTAAACATCATGCACCCTCTCAAGCGTCTGTTCCAGCAAAACATCCTCTCAAGAGACACCTGCCAGAAAAACATCATGTGACACATGCAAGTTTCCAAAGAAACCAGAAATTTCCACTTCAACAAGGTTCCGGTGGGCTTTGAGTCTTTTGAGTGCCTGGGAGTCTTTGCCAAGTGTTGCATCTGTAGACAGGATTTTCCAGCAATATTTCAATTTCATTTCCCTCCTCTTCTTCAGTATAGAAACACAAAACAGTGATCATAGGAACTCATGCAAGAGAATGTCAGTTGGGTGAAATATTTTATAACGATACGTTATTCCATCATCTCCGAGAAGGAACTTTTTTTTTTTTTTAATGAAGCATATTTATTTCCAAGCATCAACACTTCACGTTTGCTCTTATGGTTGGAGTCTTTCCTCCTTTCCCCTCCCTTTGCTACCCATTACATCTCCAAAGATAACGTGGCACAACAGTACAAAACAAAACAAAACACCCAGGATGGATAAACCAACCAACCAGGGAAGAAGTTAGGAAGATCAAGTTTCATCTCTCACATGGTCTGTTGTTTATACCACAGCTAGGATGGGTTTGGGGAAGCAAAACAGAGTACCACCCCATTACCTTCCTGTTTCTCTAGTGATAGCTCCATGGTTCCAGGACTCCATGGAGTATATCAAGGATCTCACCCTTTTCAAATGTAGACATTGCCTGGGATATATAAAATATCTTCTCAGCATGGTAAAGACACTCGCCGCCAAGCTGATGACATGAGTTCGGTCTCAGGAACCCACATGAGAGAAGAGAAAGGACACCCACAAGTGTGTGACCTCCACATGTGTGCACGTCTGAACAAGCTCTAATAAATAAATAAACACTAAGTAAATAAATGTAATTTTCAAAATTCTATCATCTAAGGTGAAAGGATCTCTTCATGGGATATGACTTTATCCTCATGTTGAACAACTGGTTATATATTGGCACTTAAAAAAAAAGAACTATTTAAAATATTGCTATATAAGAAGCCACTATATTGTAGCAGAAAGGCTGAGCAGTAAGCTCAGTGGGAAGGAGAAGCCCAGGGATGGGCTTGTTTCCAGTGGGAGCAGGTACGTGTTAGGGGCTACAGGGAGGCCTAGAAAAATAAAGACAAGCACGACCAACAGTCACAGGATGCTGGGGTTTATGCTTGCAGAAGAGTGGGCGAGTGAGATGGCATGAGGAGACACCAGAACTTGACCAGCACGCAAGAGTAGATGTGTGGCAAAGAAAGTCGGGCGTCAGCTAGGGGAGAAGGTAGGGGTTTCCTTTGGGAGTGTGGCTTCTTCTTATAATTTTGGCAATTTTGTGTGAGTGCACACTAAATTTTGGTGATTTCCACTCATTACCCTCACTCATCCTCTTCCCTTTCTGCCTGAAAAGCTTCTCCTTCCCAGCAAGCCCCGCTTCTGCCATGATGTATTTCTTGTTGATGCCAATGACGGTGGTGGTGGTGGTGGTAGTGGTGGTTGTGATGGCATTGGTCCCATGAGTTTAATCTTTCTTTCTTCCTTCCTTCCTTCCTTCCTTCCTTCCTTCCTTCCTTCCTTCCTTCCTTCCTTCCTTCCTTCCCTCCCTCCCTCCCTCCCTCCCTCCCTCCCTGCTTTCTTTCTTTCTTTCTTTCTTTCTTTCTTTCTTTCTTTCTTTCTTTCTTTCTTTCTTTCTTTCTTTCTTTCTTTCTTTCTTTCTTTGACTGGGCCTTACTATGAAGACTTGGAACTTGCTATGTAGACCAGACTGGCCTTGAACTCACAGACCTCCACCTTCCTCTGCTTTCTGCAGTGATGATATTAAAAGCATGCACTTACGTGTTAAGTTGTCTAGCTTGGCATTCTGGTGGGAACCCTAGGAGTGGGAGCTGGGGCTGTCTCTGACTCTTTTGCCTGCCTTTGGGACCCCTCTCCTCCCACGGTGTTGCCTCATTCAGCATTGGTGAGAATATGGGCCTGGTCTTACTGTAGCTTGTCAGGTCATATGTAGTTGATGTGCCTGGGAGGCCTGCTCTTTTCTCAGTGAAGATGAAGGGAGTAGACTAGGGAGGGAAGGGCGGTGGGAGGGAGAGTCTGGGGGAAGGGAGGGAAGGAAAACTGCAGTAGGGATGTAATATATGAGACAGAATAAATGAAAAGGTAAAACAAAACAAAACAAAAACCAATGCACTACCATCCCTGGCTCGTTTCTTTTGTGTTTAAATTTTATTTTATGTGTATGAGTATTTTGCCTACATGTATGCCTGTGTACTAGACGCATGCTTAGTGCCCACAGAGGCCAGAAGAGAGTGCTGGATCTCTTGGAACCAGAGGTACAGATGGTTGTGAGCGGCCATGTGGGGGGCTGGGAATTGAACCTGGATCCTTTGGAAGAGCAGTCAGTGCTCTTAATCACTGAAGTATCTCTCTAGCCCCTGTTGTTATTTCTTAAGCAAAGAAGCTTTAGTATGTTCAAGTGTTTGTTTCAGCCTAACTATTGTTACATAAGACTATCCAATAACTCAATTTTTTGAATACAAGGAATAGCCTGATGATCTTGTAGGTCAGAATTCAAAGGTTTAACTAGACAGTTGGGTGTGTTCATGGTGGTTGATACAACAGGGTCCACTTCCAAGATGGCAGTTCCATAGATATGTGGCCCTTTATCTCTCCTGGGGCATCTCTTCCTTCTCCAGAGATTCCCAGAGTAAGGCTGGGAACAGTCATACACATTACATCATAATTCATTTCTGAGACGTTCAGATGGAAGGCACATGGTTTTTATGCCCTAGATTCGAAAGTCAAAGAATGTCTCTTCCACCACTTTCTATTAATCATGTATGTCATGAAGGCTTGCACAGACTCAAGGGAACTGAGGGGAAAGACTAACTCTCCATGAGGGATGGCATGAGGCCACAGACAGGGAAGGACTGGAGGGCAGCTCGCTGTCCTGGAGACAACTTAGGAGGTGAAAAGGAAGTTCCCTCAGTACCCGAGGCAGTGGGAGTAGATGAGACCTGAGTTTGAACTGTAGATGGGCTGTTTGCAAAGTTTCTGGCACTAGGCAGTAGCTCCCTTTATGAAACTACACATGCTCAGACCTCAAAGGCAACCAGAGATACTTTAGGCAGCATTGCAAAGTCACAGTTTCTTACCCAGCTTCTTCATGTGTGTGGTACCCTCCAAGAGGAACTAAAGGGTAAAGCTTAGAACACTCTCCTAAGCCAAAGAAAGCTACATTGTACACGAATAAATATAGATAAATATGGTAGATGGTCCACTGGGGTGTGCAGCTCTCTTGGGCTCTTCCATCCTAAATACACATCAAAGAAAGCTCTGGTCAAAGGTCTTTCTTACTATCTTTACCCACCTCTTTTATGAGTGATCAGCTGCTGTCTTTAATTAAACCATTGTTCTGCATCTTGGAGAGAAAGTGTGGTGATAGTCCCTGCAAGTGAGCTACCTCTCCAGGCCACTCTATCTACTGGCTATAAACGGCCATTGTGCAAAGTCCTTGACTGAGCACCAGTGATTTCCCCATCTTTCCCAGAGGCACCAGTAACCTCACTGTAATCCCAAAGGGTTGTGGTGAGAAGAAAATAACAATATTCACGTGAGGTGAACCCAGCTCTCAGGAACAATGCGATATTTTTACAGTTACAGCCGTGCTCCTTTCCAGGTCTACTCCTCATCTTTGCATGGAGGCAGACGTTCCAATCTCTATTATCCCAGCACACTTTCTAAGAAGCTGGAGATGGTGGTGACTCATGTCCCATAAGTGGGGTGCTCAGGGCAGAGTGGAATTTTACCCTGTGCTTCCTAAGAGCTTTACAAGCTGCCTCAGGTTTACAAGGAGAAAGTACCATGGGCACTTACATGAGATCATAAAGTTCACTGACTCAGAGGTGAGAGAAGGACTTTGAACATCTATCTGCTTTGCCTAAATCATTCTGACATGTGAGTCTGTCCATGTGAACAGATCATGCGACTCCTCAATTCCATTTCCAGTCACCTCCTGTCCCAGCCAGTGCTGTCCTTCCTAGATAGGAGAAATCCACCCAGCTTAGCCTGCCTTAAGACTCTGGGCCTCCTTTATTTATTTTTTAATCCAAGAGAAAATTTGGAACAACGGCACTTCTCATCCTTTGTCCAACTTTGAAATAAGGAATGACAATACAGAATCCTGACAAACTTGTTACAGACGCGGCGAGTGGCTTCTTTGGGACCGGTTCAAGAATGTGGGGAGCCGTGAGGGCAAGCACCGACTCCGTCTCCTTGTTTTGGCTGCCAAATATCCAAGCTGGCTTAGAACCACCTTCTCCGTTCCTCCATTTCCTCGTTCCCCTTCCCAATATCCAACCTTCGGAAGGAGAATCAGTTCCACACAGGATCCTCTGGTATTCCCGCAGCTAGTCTTTACTCTGGAGTGAAGACTAAATATAGCCAGACCTCAAAGCTTCATTGGGGCCTTCTCTTATCTAAGCATGGGAACTCGCTGGATGCTGGGCGCCCCTCTCTGCAGGACTCTTTCTTCCTCCTTTGTCCTCCATCCTTAGAAAATGTGTCCTCACCCATTCCTCCATTCTCCCACTCCCCGTGCCCTAGAGGTCCAGCTCTGCCCTCCCTTCCCAATGTCTATGTACCTTTGGTGAATTTTATTTATTGGCTTACTTTTTGAGACAGGCTCTCCTGCAGTCCAGGCTATCTTGGAACTAGCTATACAGCCCAGGGTGACCTTGAAACAGTGACTCTTCTGCCCTAGTCTTCAAAGTGCCGAAATGGTGAGTGTGCACCACCATGCAATGCCCTGTGAGTTACTGATCCCCTCATCTATATAGAAAATTATCTGTATACTATATGTATCTATTCACTTTATATATAAAAGAGTAAAGTTCTGCCCTCTTTGCAATCAATTTTCACCCTTTAGGGAGTACATCATGACTATTGATCATGAATGTCCCCAAACTAACTAATGTAAGGTACATAGCTTATTTAGGAAACGAAGACGAATCTGGTAGGGGGTGTGGGGGGTGTTTGAAGTCTGGAGGGGGATGAGGTAAAATGGAGTCACTGACCACTGTGGTCAGCCAGGGTTCAGTACAGCTGGCTTGCTGGGACTCATTTCCAGGTTCCCTGGTCCCGAGGGACCAGTTACCCTTGGCTTCCACCGTCAGTCATTGGCTGGGGTTGCCTAGAAGAGATTTATTCCCTAGCAATTTTCTTTTGTCTTCAAAAGGAAAAGAATGGACTGTAGAAGACAGAGGAAGCTCTTAGTGGCTGTGTGAGTGTTGGCAGTGGTCACAGGTGCTAGAGGAAGCTCTTAGTGGCTGTGTGAGTGTTGGCAGTGGTCACAGGTGCTGGCTGAGGACACATAAATGATTATTGTGAGAAGACATGTCCCAGGGATGTGGACATTTGTGACATTCTTATGTCTCCTTCTTTTGCTTATCCCCATGGCATACTATGTTTATGTAGCTGTAGTCACATGAGAGATATGATTTTTATACTATATGCCCACCTCCCAGAGAAGTATACTTTCAGGTTGATATAGTTTTCATAATTATAACTCATAAAAGCTCTGTAATTTTACCTCATGCATAATCCATAATTTCTATAAGCATCCCTCCATTGCAAGTCATTGTTTATTTCATTTTCTACTGTTGTAAGTTGCTAAGACAAAATGAAACAACAACAACAACAAAAACCCAGAAGACATGAACTAGCACACAACAATGTGTTAACAGCAGTATAGGCAATTTTTGTTCTTTATTCCTATAGTTGTTTGTACAGATAGGAAAATAACCGTTTCATGGACAATTTTGCCAGAAGAATTAGTACCTAGTTGTTCAAACTCAAATCTAGGTGTTTCTGAGAAGGTATTTAATGGTTGTGATAAAGATGTACAATTAGTTAACTTTATGATAAGGGTTCTCTGGAAAACCTGGGTTGATGTGATCCAATCAGGCCTTAGGAACAGAATGCAAACCTTTGGCTTAGATAAAACTCATTTCCTATTTTCACTTCTAGCCTATCATCCTTTATGGCTTGCCCTATGGATGGCAGACTCAGCTAGCCAGCTCCCATGATTAATTACATAAGCCAGTTCCTTCCGAAGAACTTCAATATCTATTTCTGTGTAACTCCTAAATGAACCAACAATCTCTCACGTTGCCAAAGACTAAACAAAGAATATTTTAAAGTGCAAAGTTCTTTGGTGGGGAGGAGCTTTTTGTTCTTCCCAAGATCAAGACTTCTGGATGTAACTTGAACAAATGTAGTAAGCATAATAATTATTGTCAGCCCCATACAACTGCTGTGGTGAAGCTAGAGCCAAATTAAAGGGTGAGCCACGCAGGCATGTGATGAGGTGTCGGTTTAAGATGTGTCTCAAAAACATACCTGCAAAGATGAAGGACACTGTGTTCATCCAGAGTCCTTCCAGAAGAGCCCCAAGTGTGACCAGAAGGTATTAATTTAGCAAATTGTTTGAACCAAAGCACCGAGACTTCCAAGGAGAAGGTTCAAAGAGAAGCTGAATACTCCTGACCTGACCTCCAAAGTCGTAAGTCCAGTGGTCACTGGGAATCTGGGCCAGTGGGATGTATCAGTTTAGGAGCAGCATAGGCTTCCAGGGGGATCGAGGAAAAGCAAACTTCACTACAGTGTTCAACCATGCCCACCAAGTCTTCCTTCTCAAGAAATTTAAATATTTAAGCAAATAGCTACTGAATGGAGTGTTTAAAAGATCAGTGTGCTGGGGTTGCCCCTTGTCTAAGCCTCCTCAATGGGGCTCAATTTGAAGCATGGATTCAGTGTGCCAGCATGTGCAGTGGCTGCATTGGCACAGTGCCGGGTAAATCTTGGGACTTGCTTAGAGTATGAAAGAGAGAACCTGAGAGCACAGTGGCCAGGATATAAACAGCTCCACCCGTAGAAGGTTCTCAAAGATGTGGGCTTTCAGGACCTGTCTCCATTCATCCAATAAGCAATGTATTTTGAGTAGTAGACATTATACTAAGTGCTAAGCCTAAGAATACGAGAGACAGCTTGGACCTCCTCCTGACAGAGTCTAGATGATTGACAACTAGTAACTAGATCGTGATCACCTCCACACTCAGCAGAACAGGAAAAGCGGTACATAGGCCATCTGGGGACTGAGAAGGTAGGGACCAGAGCAAGACAGAGCATTAGAGGAAGCCCTGCAGAACCATGTGTTTTAATAGGACTGAATATCAAGTTGCCTTTCTCGTGCTGTTCCCAAGCTCCGGAGTTCATGTTAAGTGTGTATATTAGGGGTGGGAGGGAAGAGCAGGTGGGGCATAGGATGAGGAAGTTGGCACCTTATGGGGTTTCATTTTGATGCTTAGAAAGAGTATGACACAGATACTCTCAGCAAAGTAGCAGAGAGGAGACAAATACTGCCAGGAGCTGAGCAACCTGCTCGTACCTCAGGTTTTCATCGGTACCAGGGTCTGATTAGCAACCGCAAGGAGGGAACATTGCTCAGTACTACGAGGCAGGGACAGTGTTAAGGGAACTCAGTGACCTATTTACCTCTGCCTCCCAAGTGCTGAAATTTAAGGAGAGTGACACCAGGCCAGGCTTTAAGACTTTTCCTATAAACTTTTTAAGTCTTCCCACTATAATGTCACTAATCCAAAAGAAAAACCAGGAAACCTATGTAGAGGTGTTATTATATGGTTGATTGATGTGTGTGCATTTGTGTGTTTGTGTGTTTGTGTGTGTGTGTGCAAGCAAGAGAGTATGCTTGCAGGTGTGTGTAGAGGTCAGAAGACATCTTCCAGGAATTAGTTCTTTCCTTCTACTATGCGAGATCTGGGGGTCAAGCCCAGGTCACCAGACTTGGTGACAAGCATCTATCCCACTCTTCTACAGAGACTTCACAGAACTTGCTTCAGGTAACAGCATCTAACACAGAAGCTACCTATTGACCACAGAAACAAGCACTAGAAGAATAGGGCCGGAAAGACCCGTGTTGGAAAAAGTAGAGCTTACACTGAGCAGTTCCACTGACCACTGATTATCCCTGGGACTGGTGCTTCCTGCAGCTTGCTGAGGAATGAGTCACTCTTTTGACCTAATAGCAGAGTAATCAACCAATAAAATCATCTGAATGGGTGGAAGTGAGACTTTTTGAGACAGGATCCCACATGGAGCCCTGGCTGGCCTGGTACTCACTACGTAGACCAACCTTGGCCTCGAACTCAGAGATCCTCCTTACCTCTGCCACCAGAGAACTGGGATTAAAGGCGTGTGCTACTCAGTATGTCTGGCTGGAATGTGACATTTTAAACTCGGCTTTCACTGTTGGTGGGACGCTGCTTTCTGTCTTTCACTGTTTCTGATTATTTTTCCTTGGCTGTAACTCTCACTAGAAGTTTTTTTTTTTTTTTTTTTTTTTTTAATGAGTCTTGTCTTTGCTAATTTATTTTAAATTCAACAAACTCTAAAATAACTCTCATTAAAGAGATCCTCTGGGTTTTTGTTTGTTTTGGTTTTTTGTCTTGTGTGACCCCTATGATCTTGTCAGAATGATGAAGGACATGCTGATTATAAGCAGAATTTGACAAGTTGACATTTCTAGTAATGCTGCATGTAGCAATTCTGGACTTAGCACATAAGTTCTGGGGCTGGAGAGATGGCTCAGCAGGTAAGAGCGCTTGCTACTCTTCCAAAGGACTTGAGTTCCATTCTCAGCACCCAAGTCAAGCTGCTCACTACTGCTTGTAACTCCAGTCCTCTCCTGGCTTCCCAGACACCTGCACATGTGTGGCATATGCTCACAGAGACATAGACACATTAATAAACAATAAAATAAAAAAAATCTTTTAAAAAATTTAACTTTGGTAACTTCACACAGAGAAGAAATTTGCTAAGGATGCTTCAAAGCTCAAAAAAAAAATTAAGCTTGATAAATAAACAGAGGCAAAGGTACCAGATGTCCAACTACATCACGGTACCAGGACACCCTGCATGGCGCGATGGTGGGAGAACCTACTTAAACACTTTTGCTCCTAGACGCTCTCCTGACAGGAACTTCATTCCCATAAGAATGATTTGCAAGCCAAGCGTGGTGATGCATCCCTGTGAAGCTAGCACTCAGGAGGCAGACACATGACGATCGTAGACTACATAGCACCATTGGCCTGGGGTATAGAGTAAGAGTCTTGTCTCAAGATACAGCAATTTCCAAATACTGTTGCATTTTTGAGTCCTTACGCATCCTTCCTGATGTTGTTATGGAGGACAAAGGGAGAGCCTTGGGTCATATGCCAGAGCTCTGGCTACTGAAGCTCAGAGAGAACACACACGCACACACACACACACACACACACACGCACACGCACACGCACACGCACACGCACACACACGCACACTCATTTTGACAGCCATAGTAGGCAACACAGCCAAGTGTAAGGGTGGAGCACAAAGAACAGTGTAACACTGGCTTTTGGGTTTTTGACAACAAGGAATTTTCATAAAAATGTAAAATTTAATTTTCATACTATTCAAAGTCAGCAAGGTATTTCACATATGAAATAAAATTTGGCTATAACAAACAGAACTATCATACCCTATAATTTATAATCCGTGGCCCAACAGGGAGGTAAGAATACAGGTTCCGGTCTCCTTGTCTGCACATCTCTGTAATGTCTCTGTTGATTCTGAACCTGTTTAAATACAAGGATGTGTGACGTCCCAGCAGCTGGAGACCATGCTGAGAAGGGAGCTTGCATGGTCCCAACCTGTGACAGACATCTCAGTAGACACCTTAGTGGCCAAGTCCACCCATACTGAGGGCAACAGCCATTGCACTGAGCTTACAGGAAGGAACATTCAGCACCAACACTGTTCAAATTGTCAGCACTTGACAGGAACTGGCACGAGTTTCGCTTGGACTTACTTTCACTCTTATTTTAATTTTACTGCCTTACTTTATTTAATGGTTCTGGGAATTGAACTTAGGATCCAGCACTTGCCTCTCCTCTTGTGTGGACATCTACCCAGGATGCCGGTAAGAGACACTCACAGGGGAAGGGGAACAGGAAAGGGCTTTAATTTGTACCAGGTCCACATAGCATATCCAAAACTCATAAAGGTAGATGGCATCTTACTAGTGTCTTACTAGCTCCAGCTGTGCCTTGTGCTGAGGTCCAGCAAGCACGAGCCGTCAGGAAGGATGAAAGCACAGCGCCGCATGGCCCACTTAGTAATCCCTGGCTCAGCACTGACTAGCTGTCTTCAAAATGACTGCCTTTGGCCGTACTGGCATTAGGGATGGGGCAGTTTTGGGTTTTGTTTACATTCATTGCTATTGCAAGAAAGACAAGAGAAAGCCCATGTCTGCTGTGATGTGTGCTCATCTCTGAAAGACTCAGTGATTAAAATCAAATTCCCACCCTACAAGCAAAACTCCCGCTAATTAGGCGCATTGGCTTTGTGCAAGGCCGGGTATAAAATAATTTTCATTTCACTCATTTCTGAGTCAGGGCTGAGGGGACCAGGAGGATATGCCCCACATAAGATCCCTTTTATGGCTTTCCAGGAAAGCATTCCTTGTGCAAATCAGTGAAATTTTCAGTTGAACTCACTTAGAAGATGATTTTGTAAGTAGTGGGGCTTTCGTTACTTTGTGTATTTTACATTTTTAGTTGCATTAGAAATCATAAGATTTGGCTACCCCTGCCCTTCCGATAAACAGGAATAACGAATCCCAGACACATAGATGGGCAATGACTGTTTCACCCCCAAAAGGGCCGCTTTGCACTAAGTGCTTCTGACATTGATGTTCATGCTTAAGCAAACACATCACCGCCAGAGAAGAATGGCTCTCTGAGCTTGCCTGGGATGCTGGGCGCAACAGAAGCTGCAGTTACCCTGCGTCTCATTAAAGTGGGCACAGGGAGACGCAGTCCTGTAGATACACAGGGAGCCCCCGATTCATGGGCTCCTATTCACACATCACACATAATCATCATCAACAACCAGTGGTTATCAATAAGCCTGAAATATTTCCGTCTTTGGGCTCCTTACTTTCTTCCTTCTTTGTTCTTGCTTTTCCCTTTACATGAAAATATTCATATTTATTTATTTATTTATTTATTTATTTATTTATTTATTTATTTATTTAAGAGGCCTATTGGAGAATCAGATGATTTCTAGAGAGAGCTATATATGGGATCATTTCTTAATCCTTTCCACTGCTGCTAGCTCCCCGGAGTGCCTGTGTTCGTATTAGCATTTCTGTCTGGAGCTATGAATTACGCTGTCCAGAGGCGTTTCAGACTGGGCTTGTTACCTGGTTACCCACAAATATGCCCGGTCTGTTTGTATAAATTTGAAAAAACCTTCCTTGTCCTTAGGAAACCAGGCCATTCTGCATATTTGGAAGGGACAGTGAGCCCAAGGTTCCGTCAGTACCCTGGGCCATTTGGGGACTCATGCCTGGATAAATAATGGGGAAGCAGCCCACAGTCTGCTCCTGACTGGGGCAGTTGTGCTCATTCACACAGAGGTGGGTTTCTGTGGCTAGGGATGTAGCCTAAGCCAACCATCAGACATCCCTAAAGGCGAACCAAAGACCACATCCCATCTGCACACTGTCACTGCAGTCACTCATGATGCTACACCACATGGTGTACAATATGCCACAAAACAGTCCAGCTGTTGAAGCGCAGAGCAGAAACAGAGACCAAAGGGACAAGGGCAAAGCAGATGCTTTAGAGATGACAGAATTCTATTGCTCAGAGCATCTGCACCCTGAAAGAAACCACTAGATCTGCTGAGAGACGGTCCAGCCATTCTCTCATCACCCCAGGCTCAAGCACTGGCATCTGGCTTTGCCTCACGTGTGTCTTTTTATAGCCCACTGTCCCCTGAATTGAGGCTCAACAGAGAGACGGCTGTGAGTCAGGCTGAGCAAGCTGTGTGCTTAGGAGCCCTGGAGGCACCACAGCCAGGAGCAGCCTTGGGAAGAAGAAGCCTCCAGTGGCTTCCTGTTCATGGATACAAACTCCCCAGATGGTAATCATCAACTTCTATCATCCAAACCCTTTGGGCTGAGCCCACTGGGATTGGCTCATGAGAAGCGATGGGAGAGAAGCAGTCAGTTCTGACAGGGCCAGCTGCTTATGTATCTTGTCTTTGCCGTTGACACTGTGCAAATGTCCTGGGGCCACCACCCTGCCACTCATGCGTGATGCTTCTGATGTTACTTAGCTTAGGTGTCTCCAAGTACACTTATAGGAGAAGTCATCTCTGGTGTATGCTTTAAAAACAGGTTCAAGATCTCTGAGTAAGGGACTCGGTCAGTTTTTTCATTTGTTTATTTGTTTCTTTTTTGTTTACATTTTAATTTTCTTTTAATGGATGATTTTGAGTTGATCCCCATGTATGTTAAAATCTGAGAGCACAAGAGTTCTTTGGCCTATGTATTTATAATTTATAATTTATTTTTATTTTAGGAGTCTGGAGTAGAGCTCACTACTCAGATGTGATGTCACTGCCACTGTTAAATCACCAATCTTTGGAGCCATTGAGATGGCTCAGTGGGTGAAGCACTTGCTACCAAGCTTAACGACATGAGTTTCATCTCCAGGATCCACACAGCAGGAGAGAAGTGACTCTTATCTCCTGACAACGCCATGGGCACTGTGGTATGTGCTCCCCTTCCCACAACAAACAAACAAACAAACAGTGTTAAATTATATATGTATATATGCATGTATATATAATATAAATTATGCTTTGGCAAAACATCCCAGTCATTATATCTAAATCCCATTAGTACTTGAAATTTAACTAGTGATCCATCTTTTTTATGCTTAACCAAGCTATTGCTTTATTAGCAAATTTATTAGCAAAAAATGTTGTTTCCAAGTGCTTGCATACACACACACACTCACACACATACACACACACACACACACACTTACACATACACACACTCACACTCATAAACAACAGACACTCACACACACACACACACACACACACACACACACACACACACACACACAGAGGCACACATGAATACCCTTTCCATATATCCTTATGATTCACAGACTAGTGTTCACTTGGTTGACTGATTGACTCCTAGACAGAATGGCTCTATCAATTACAGTCCACTAACATTACATCTTTGCTGTGCTTTATTGTGATTTTTCTCTTGTCGACCCTTTAATTTGCATTTCTCTGGCTGCTATTAATACTGTATATCATCTTCTCATCAATCATTCACCTGCTGGCTTTGTTTATGGTCTTTTTTTGAGACAGGGTCTCACTATGTAGCTCTGGCTATCCTGGAATTCACCCTGTAGCCCAGGCTGGCCTCAAACTCTGTGATCTGCCTGCCTCTTTCTCTGAAGTGCTAACACACTAAAGGTACATGTCACCACCTCTGGCTTGGAATAACTTTAATGTTACTTTGTAGACAAGTCTATCAAGTTTTCTTTTCCTCATAGTTCTTAACTCTTTACAAAATGTCTCCACTTCCAAGCCACAATGATATTTTCCCATTTCTTCCTGATTACCACAGAATTTTATCCTTAACATTGATGTCTCTAATCCTTTGGTGTTTCTATTTTCTTCTTCTTAATTAATTAATTAATTAATTAATTCACTCACTCACTCATTCATTCATTCCACACCCTGATCGCAGCATCCCCTTCTCAGTCCCCCCTCACATACTCTCTCCTCCTCCTCCCTCCCCTTCTCCTCTGAGTACAGGGAGTGCCCCTGGTTACCAACCCACCCCAGCACATCAAGTCACTGTAGGACTAGGCACATCCTCTCCTACTGAGGCCAGGCAAGGCAGTCCTGTTAGGGGAACAGGATCCGAAGGCAGGCAACAGAGTCAAGGACAGCACATCTGCTACATATATGCAGGGGGCCTACGTCCAGCCTATGCAAGCTCTTTGGTTGGTCGTTCAGTATCTGGGAGCCCCCAAGGGTCCAGGCTAGTTGACTGTTGGTTTTCCTATGGAGTCCCTTATTCATCTGGGTCCCTCAATCTTTTCCCCAACTCTTCCACAAGACTCTCTGAGCTCTGTCTACAACCCACAGACCCAAAGAAGCTAAATAAAAAGGAGGGTCCAAGGGAGGATGCTTGAATCTTACTCAGAAGGGGAAATAAAGTAGTCATTGGAGGCGGATGGAGGGAGGGAACAGGTTGGGAGAGGGGACAGGAAGGGGAAGTGGGGTGGACAGATCAGGTGTGGGGCTAGCCTGGGAGAGAGGGCCTGAAGAGTGCATGGAAAGTGGAGATGGGGGGCACTCTAGGATGTGCCAGAGACCTGGGATGGGGGAAGCTGCAGAGATGAGGGTGACTCTAGCTGAGACTCTTAGCAAAGGGGGATATGGAGCCTGAAGTGGACACCTCTTGTAGCCAGACAGGACTCCCAGTGGAGGGATAAGGATGCTAATCCACCCATAAAAAAAAACTTCAACCCAAAATTTGTCCTGTCTACAAGAAGTGCAGGGACAAAGATGAACCCACCCCACAGGCAAGCACCAATCCCTGACACTATTAATGATACTCTATTATATTGTGCTTGCAGACAGGAGCCTAGCATAACTGTCCTCCGAGGCTATACCCAGCAGCTGGCAGAAGCAGATGCAAGACCCACCACCAAACAGTAGACGGAGCCCGGGGACCAGTATGGAAGAGTTGGGAGAAAGACTGAAGGATCTTTGGTCTTTTTTTTGGGTGGTCTAGGGACGGCTGGTGTGCCCAACACTGGTAACAGATTCATCTACTGTCTCCTGAGAGACTTGTATCACTCTCTTCTATATACCAAGTTTTTATGGAGAGCTGACCTCATTTTCTGGTTCTCCATTCTCTTTATCTTGGTTTTTTTTTTCCTTTAAAAATTATAGCTTTGTGATTCACCCTAATATCTACTAAGTCAATCTATTTTTTGCTTGTTTGTCCTTTCAAAGTTAGCTGCTTCTAGGTGTTAATTCTTCTACATAAATTTCAAAATTGCTTTATCAAATTTGTACAGTCTGAAAGAGGACCTTTAGCAGGAACTGCCTAGGACTGATAATTTAATGGGGGGGGGGCGGATATTCTTTTTTTTTTTTTCTTTTAAGACATGGTTACTGGGCAGTGGTGGTGGTGCATACCTTTAATCCCAGCATTTGGGAGGCAAAGGCAGGCAGAACTCTGAGTTTGAGGCCAGCCTGCTCTACAGAGTGAGTTCCAGGGGAGTAAGGGCTGCACAGAGAAACCTGTCTCAAAACAAACCAAACCCAAACAAACAATTAAAAAAGGCATGGGCATGCTACATAGTTAGGCTGGCCTCAAACTCACAGCGTAGTCCAGGCTAATCTCTCTGTCTCTGTCTCCCATGTCCTGGGACTTCAGGAACGCGCCTCACATTTTGTTAGGAACAGGTGTGTACCGCCACACTCAGCTTGTGTAGTGCTGGGACTGAGCCTAGAGCTTTGTACAAGTTAGTTGGACACGCTACCAATCTCACACATGCGCACTCGCTCCTCAGCCCTTCTGATCCTGTCTCCTCATCCCACAGCCTTGACCTGGAACTCTTACCTGATCCCAACGGTGACCACTTGGACACTCTGTTCTGGGTGTTCCAGAAATGTAATGTAAAGCTGTATCTGACATTCATCCCAGGTCAAAGCCTATGTTTGAGAGAACGGGCTAAAAACAGAACTATAAAATGCTGACCCAGCTTTATTTGGTCAGGGAATGCATACAGAATTGGATTCATGCCAAAGAGCAAAGAGTTTCAGAGAATAAAAAAAAAGGGCTCCTAGTAACCAAGAACTCAAGTAACAATAGCTTAAGTAATAAAGACAATTTTGATTTTACACAAGACGTGTGCTGCTGGCTCAGGATTGGGCGCGCTGGTCGGAGAGGTCATCTTGGACTTTCTTCCATCTTTTTTAGATGACAGTTACATGATCCCATGGCTCCAAATGTTAACATTTGTGTATACTATCACATTTAAAACATAAGGTGCCAAAGTAGACAGCCCCAAAAAGTATTCTCCCTTTAGTTCTGTCTCCCACAAAGTTTTCCAAAGCCCCCCAGAGGACATCTCTTTCTAGCTCATTAGCCAGAATAATGTGGTATAAACACTGACACTTTGCTGGCAGAGTGAACGAACTGTTGTGGTTAGTTTAGACTGATATATGATTCTATCCCTGGGCTGGATACTTTTCCAACTGAACAACAGTAGCAACAACAACAACAACAAAATCAATGCTCTTATATATAGCACAGGTCACATGGAATGGTGCTAAACAGAAAACAAGATGATGTAGATGAGACAGTTTTTGCCAAGATTAGCTCTGTTCTTATGTGGTAGGGCCGCGCAATTACAGGGTTCTTATTTATTTGTTTAGTGGAATTGGTTTAGTCAGTGAAGAGTCAATGATAATCAAAACTGGACAGAGCCCTAGTGGCCTGGGCTCTGGAATGCAGCAGACCCACCCACTGAGCTCAGGCAGACAGATGGGACCAAAGGCACCCCATTGCTTAAACCCAAGAATCAGGCATTATTAGCTTTTAGAGGATAAAGTTAGGCACCTTATATCACATTTCACAGAATGTGTCCAGGTAGAGACACTTAGGGATTGAGCAGTTCTGGGTCCAGTTTGGAGCTCCACCAATGGCACATGAAAAGAAAGCTTTTGTAGAGGGTGAATGTGGAAGGAAGATAAAGAAAATATTTGGTTAAAATACAGCAGTGGGCACCAAGAGATGGCTCAGTGGTTAAGAGCGCTTGATGCTCATGCAGAGGACTTCAGATTGCTTCCCAGCCCTGCACAGTACTTAACCATGGTCCCAGTTCCAGGGGATCTGATGCACTCTTCTGGGCTCTGAGAGCACCAGGTATACACATGACACACAGACATGCATGCAGGAAAAATACTCGCACACACAAAATAAAAGCAGATGAATTTTTGAAGAGTAGAGCAGAAACCGGATTCAGATCATTCCAGCGAAAAGTACCTGGCAAAGTTAAAGTTACACAGGCTTACATAAGAGCTCAGGGTGCTGCAGCTGATCAGCCTAATTACCTCCCAATTAATTGTCTTAATAACCCCACTTTATAGGCAAGGAAACAGAGGCAGGTCCAAATAAGACAAGTAATTCTTCCAGGGTCACACAACTAACAAGTAGTTGGTCTTGAACTTGAACGTGATGTGGGTTTACAATCTCTGTGCTTTGAACCACAAAGTATGGTGGTGAGTTTAGTAAGACATGCAGGCAAACGGTCCAGATTATCCAGAGACGAGACAGCTGCTCATGAGGGGATGGTGGTGGTGGTGGAAGGAAGCCTCCTGGAAGAGCCAGCAACCGAGTCAACTGCACACCCTTTATTCTCTGGCGTGCAATGGTGGTTACTGCCCATGCCATTTCAGCATCTGCTTGTTTTCACTCTTTTCCCCTTGGTTTCTCGATCATGTGAGCCTGACTGTTGGTGTACCTACACCATTTGACTGCATGTCAGATGGGGTGCACCTACAAAGCAGTAGAGCCTTCGGGTGAGACCTCCTTTCAAATAGGATATGCCCGCTCTTTCTAGCTCTGGCTCTGTATGTCTTCATTGTCCTAGAATAGGAAGGCCCTTGTTGAAAATAATTCATAAAATAAAGAACATTTTGAAAGCACATTTGAAAGACATCAAACGGGGAAAACATGTGCGACCGAGAGCACAGATCAAGTCGCAAATTCCCCTGCTGTGTGAATGAAAACCACTTACAAATCACATGAAAAAGACCAACTATATTCGAGATGAAAAGGATTAAAGGGGTGAGAAATTTATAAGACAGAAATATAAATTACTCTTTTTTTGTATAGAATAGAGTTTAGAGCATGGGGAGGGGAGTTGAGGGGGTAGTAGAGACAGAGGGGAGAGAGAGAAAGAGTGCAAGAGCTACAAACTATTCTTTTTTTTTTTTTTTTTTTTTTTTTTTTTGGTTTTTCGAGACAGGGTTTCTTTGTATAGCCCTGACTGTTCTGGAACTCCCTCTGTAGACCAGGCTGGCCTCAAACTCAGAAATCCGTCTGCCTCTGCCTCCCAAGTGCTGGGATTAAAGGCATGCGCCACCACTGCCCGGCTCAAACTATTCTTAATATGTGAAAAAATTCTCAATGTCACTCATGAGAAATACGAATTAAAGCCATACTGAAATGAGATCACTCACTTTTTTTTTTTTTTTTTTTTTTGGCTAACAATACTCAAATAGGAAAAGTGTGAAGGAATAGGCCAGTCTGCATCACTGAGAGGGCATGGACTTGATAGATTCTAACTAGGGATATTAAGCAATTTCTGTCAAAATTACAAAAATGCAAAAATCTCTCAATTATAGCATTGTTGTTGCAGCACAGGGACAATGGTTAAGCAAACTATTCTTTATTCACGTGATTGAGTGTGATTCATGTAATGGTGCCACAATGAAGAATCAAATGGCTCTTTCTGAATGAGTCAAGAGTATCTCCAAGATGTATTATGGAGTAAAAATATCCAAGTACAGAACAGTGTTTTAGTATGGTTAGTATAAATACTTGATAAAAGCTTGTATCAAATCCGTGTGTTCCGGAATATATTTAGAATAAGCTAGAAGGGTGTACGGGAGAGCAGAGCTCGGCTTTCTCTGAGACCAGGAGCTGAGTTTCTAGGTCAATGTGACAGAGAAGTGTCTCACAATCCATCTTCTGGTGCATTTTGAATTTTATTTATTTATTTATTTTTAATTACTTTATTTATTTATTTTATTTTTTGATACTTTATTTACATTTCCAATGTTTCCCCCTTTCTAGGTCTCCTCTTTGGAGACCACCTATCCCCTCCCCCTCCACCATCTCTGAGGGAATTCCACCTCCCACCCACCTGCCCGCCCACTCCCATATTCCCACTTTGACATTCCCCTTTACTGGGGCCTCTCCTCCCCCTGATGGCCAACAAGGCCCTCCTCTGCCACATATGTGGTCTGAACCATGGGTCCCTCCATGTGTATTCTTTGGTTGGTGGTCCAGCCTCCAGGAGAACCAGGGGAGTCAGGCCAGTTGACACTGTTGCTCCCTCCATGGGGCTGCAAACTCCCTTAGCTCCTTCAGTCTCTTCTCCAATTCCTTCATCTGGGACCTCACTCTC
>CM052705.1:78523285-78540982 GCA_028551405.1 Uromys caudimaculatus | reverse complement strand
TATTTTTAGGTCCTGGATAGTTTTGTGCATTTCCTTTGTCTGTTTGATTGTGTTTTCCTGTAATTCTTTAATGGATTTTTGTATTTCCTCTTTAAAGGCTTCTAGTTGTTTATCTCTGTTCTCTTGTATTTCTTTAAGGGTGTTATCCATTTCTTTCTTAAAGTCTTCTATCATCATCATGAGAAATGATTTTAAATCTGAGTCTTGCTTTTCTGGTGTGTTGGGGTATCCAGGGCTTGCTGTGGTGGGAGAGCTGTGTTCTGATGGTGCCAAGTACTCTTGGTTTCTGTTCCTTATGTTCTTTTGTGCCTTTTGCCATCTTGTTAACTCTGATGTTAACTGATCTTACTCTGTCTGGTTGTGGCTTGCCCCTCTTGCAGACCTCTGTGTCAGTACTCCTTGAAGACCAGCTCTCTGTGAGAGGTGTTTGGGTTTGGAGAGCTGTGGCACAAGGTCTGCTCTGGGGTACAGACAGAAATCAGAAGGATTGGTTCCTATGTCCTGATGGCTCTGCAAGGGTCCCTCTTGATCCAGTGAGTTTGAACAGAAGTGGTGGTTTTGCCTGTGCTCAAAGGTGTGTCAGCACTCCTGGGATACCAGCTTTCTCCTGGAGCCCTGTGGCCCAAGCTGAGGTCCCCAGGCACAGACCCCTGATGGCCCAGGCAGAGGTCTCCCCACACAGATGGAATAGAAAGGTTCAGAGGTTTCCTGTCCCTGAGTTCTTAGACCCTGGATCCCGCAGGATCTGGGCGGGTCTGGGTGAGAGGTGTTGTTCCCCTTAACCCCACTCATGGCTTTTCCAAGCTCCTGGGAGTGTAGCTTTCTCCTGGCGCTCGTTGGCTATGGACTCCTGGTGGCCCAGGCAGAGGTCTCCACCCCGCATTTTGAATTTTAAACTGGTTAACTGATATAAGTACAGACTCACTTTAGGAATCAAACCATGTTTTATACTTCAGTGACCTTCATAGAAGGTCACTTGCTGAGGAGAGACTTCCACAGGAAGAAAGGGTGGGACGGGGAGGGATGGCTTTTTGTTTTTTAATCTCACTAAGATCTGTACATTTACATGTTTAAAAATCATTATTTTAATCATACAAATCTGTAGGTTTTAACGATCACATTTTGAGAGTTTTCTCAATACAGAGAACATACTCACAGGCGTCCTCATACTATCAGTGCTTTCTGTGAGGCCTTAGCTGTGGATGGGTTTCCCATGCTGCCCTGGGAAAGTCACGTGCTTCCTGTCTCCGTGCCAGTGCTTAAGGCCTTCCCACCCGAATGACTTTTAAAAACTATCTAGGGTGAGAGGAGACATACTGAGAAGTGTCTGAAGTTCCCTTCCAAGGCTCAGTACTGAGTGGATTGCTGTAGGTTTTCCACGTAGGGACCTGTGCGCTTACTAGGGGATCTGTGAGGTCTCCACTTCATACTTCACACTCCTCTCAAAGTGGTGTTCAGGAACCTCCCCGCCCCACCCCACCCCAACCCCCCGCCCTGAAGGCTTAGATTCTGAGTGTTGGAAGCTCACAACTGGATTAATCTGCATTGTTTACTGTCTTTGAAAGACACACTGTAACTCTCTTCACCCAGCTTCATTTTAGGAGAACAGACTTTGGTCCTTGTCCCAACTCTACAAACTAGCTTTGGGTCTACTCATAGTTCTAGTCTCCATTCTGCTTGGAAAGTATTCTCATCTATAAACAAGTCTTATTCTAGCATTCGCCTCTTAAACTAGGGGAGTTAGATAGAAAGTGTTCTAGGTCTTTCCACAACTGAAATTCTATGAGCCAGGGGAAACATTCTCTCTTCTGCCAAACTACAAAGTAAAAGACAAGATATAGTTCAAACATAATCAAATTACAAAAAAACAAAAATATAAATAGACAATAAACATAAAAATATTTTACTTTGCTAGTCATAAATGAAGTGCCCATGAAAATACTTTTCAACTCATAAAACTGAAAGCTTTAGAAACAATGACAATAGCTAGAGCTGGGAGGCACAAGCTCATAGGAACGAGGACGTACTTGCAGGGAGTGTAATTTGATTCAAAATTTCTGGAGGGCAATTGGGCAAACTGAAACAACTTTTTAAAACGTGAAGAATCACACAGAAATGTTCACACCTAAGAATAATTTACCCTAAGGAAACAGCAGGATAAATGTAGAAAAAAAATTCAGGCAAGATTTTTCTTTTAAGATTTTTAACATTTAGTGTGTGTGTGTGTGTGTGTGTGTGTGTGTGTGTGTGTGTGTGTGTGTGTGTGTGTGTGTAGATCAGAGGATAACTGCAGGAGTCCATTCTCTCTCTCTGCCCTGTGGAATCTAGGGACTGAAGTCAAGTTGTCAAGTTTGTTGACAAGTGCCACCTGCTAAGCCATCTAATGCAGCCCCATACTATGTTCTTTAGAATGTAATTTATCATGACAGAACACTGGAAAGCCGAAATATCTGTCAAAGGAAATGGATAAATTACACAATAATTCAAAAGATAGAGGTATTACACAACAAAATTCACACAACTTCCAGTGGAGTAAGTATGATCAGTTTTTCCATTAGTATTTTTAAAATCTGAACACCAGGTACTAGTTACCATCATATCTGAACAGGTGATATTTATTTTCTTGTTAATATCTGTTTATATTTTCTCATTATTCAAAAATAATGAGCATTTATTCTTTTTATTGTTAGTAAAAAAAAATTACAAAACTATGATTCTCCTTCCAAGACTCACAAGTCGTCTGTCCTTAGAAAAGAGAAGATAGTAATTATAGAGCGGTGATGTAAGTATTTCTGTGACATAGTTTTTGTTACCATAGCAAATTAAACATAGCAGTAGTGCCCAGGATTAAACCACCCCATCTGTCAAAAGCAACATTTGCTTCCTATTGCCCAGGGAAATCCACAAAACTGCCACTTCACCAGGGGACTCCACAATACTATCTAGACTAAAATCCAACATGGCAGTGGTCTTTGGTTTCCGGGTTCCACGGAAAAGTGATGGCAAAGGCAGGAGCTCTCTTTACCCTAACCCTAACCCTAACCCTAACCCTAACCCTAACCCTAACCCTAACCCTAACCCTAACCCTAACCCTAACCCTAACCCTGACCCTAACCCAGACCCTAATCCAGACCATCTTTTCTTCTCCCCTTCTTCCCTCCGTTTTTCATTTTTTTGTTCTCCCTCTCCTCTGCTTCTCTCTCATCCTTCCTTTCAGTCATTCTCTCATTAGAGATGTCTTAGATCTTAGTGACAGTGCTAGGCTCCCAAAGCATCCAGGAGCATCCGGGAGCATCTGAGAGCATCCGGGAGCACAGGAGCCAGTACTCCCTCAGTTCTGTGCAGGTGAAGGAAACACAAAGGCAAAAAGCAACACTGGGATTTGGGGGCTTGCTTTACTTAAACACTGAAACAGCACAGTTGACATTGTTATTATATTTTCAAATATTCTGAATTATGATATAATCTAGAACTTTGTGACGTGGTGTGTAGCATTCTTCAGAAGGGCACATCATAGCAACTTTGCAACTTTTCCAAAAATCATGAGGCAAACATATGTGCTCATTGACAAACATTAAGCATACAGTGCTATGCTGTTCCAAGTTAATGGTCAAGTTTATCATATAATATTAAAAATCAGCTCTTATAAAGTGAATTTTAAACTAAGTTTGAAGAACCACTCTTGAACAATTATAGTATTATAAACTGATTTTTAAAGTGAGTGCAATGTTTTAAAACAAAGTATGATGATTGTGTCATTATTGAATTGCTAGCACATTTTTATTCCAAATTTTTCTAGTTGTTGGAATTCCTCTTTCCAGCTCTGTGACAGTGGGTGAATAGTGAGGGGTATTATAAACTAAGTTTCTGACTCATCTGTGTTCTTGTTCTGGGTATCTACGTGTGTGTGTGTGTGTGTGTGTGTGTGTGTGTGTGTGTGTGTGTGCGCGCGCTCATGTCTTGCTGTGTGTCAGTGTCTTTAAATCTATTTATGTGTGTTTATGTGTACATCTTTGTGTGTGTGTCTATGTGTGCATGTGTCTGTATGTTTGTATGCCTATATGTATGTCCATGTGACTGTGTGTGTCTGTGTGTCTTGTGTGTACACACACTATGTTTTGATGTATAAGGAGAATATAGTCATCATTTATGGTAACTCCATGCTTTTATTTCTGAGTGTAGAGACAAAGGGCACTTGAGGTGATGTGCCTTCTGAGGTCACAGTGAATTTAATGACAGGACAGAATCTTTCCATTAAAGTCCATGTGCTAAGAGTCAGTAGTGAGTCACCAGAAAGGACTAGAAGAATCACTTGTTTCTTCCATTAGTGGAAAATAGCACTTCTATTCTCTTTAAAAGAAAATATTATTGCTTCTAGAAACATTCAAGCTTCTCACGGTTTCCATACAAAAACTCCAGCAAGGTGGCCGCTGTGACTGTGGTTTCCACTTTGGAAAAGCATAGTTCTATGATTTTGGAGGAGGAAGAGGAGAGAAGAGAGAGAGAAAAAGGGAGGGAGGAGTAGAGGGAGGAGTAGGTGACTCAGTTGTGGTTTGTGGGAAAACACATTTTTGAACCTAGAAAATGTAACATGAGGTCAAGGCCCTGGTGGGCCCTGTCACTGGGACAAGTTGCTAGATGTCTTCCCCAGGATGACACACTCTCATTTCTCACTGCTCGGTGGGTGTCCGGTGGGAGCCTGTGTGAGAGAGACTTGGGAAAGCATCTAAGGAGTCAGGGCAGCTGTTGGTGATCCCCATTGCCTGTGTGCTGGCCTTTGACTAGCTGTGGACACCCAAGAACAACCTGGGCAGCCTACAGACCTATGCAGGGTAACAATGTGATTCTTTTATTCTGCATCTAATGGCTTTTCAGATTATAAACATGCAATGATGAGATTCTCCCAGCAACACTGAAATCAAAACACAACCTTGGGTGATATGAAATGACACCCCAGCCTGCTCAGGGATGGAACCTGTCCACATGACGACCCTTGGAGCCGGCACACCTTGCCCAGCTCCAAGATCTGTATCATGACTTCTAGCCCCCTAATGGTTAGAGTGCAGGCCCACTAGCCTTCTCTAAGTCTGGACACACACACTGTGTGCCTTGTGTTCGCCTTTGCTCATGCCATCCCTTCAGCCAGAAGTGCTGCTCTATTCTGTTTCCCACTAGATACACGTATGAATCTCTCAGAGCTCATTCAGCCGTCACAGCCCAGGGGCCAGACGTCTCAGATGAACTCTCGGGACCATGAACCTTGGCATGGGGAATCTTAGCTACAGTTTTGCACTTCCATGTGAATTCTTTGGTTTATGATACTAAACTCCATGGGGAGGGGGAGGTCTTGACTCCCACTGTGTCCCCAGCACCAAGGACAGGGTCTGACACAGCCAAGTGCTGGAGAGTGTCGTGTAGAATGAAGAGATATGTATCAGTGTGTCCTTGGCCTATGCTGAGAAGGCATCTGGTTCCTGCTGGTTCCTAACCATGACATATGCATAGCCAGACAGTAGGGGCTGCATCAGTAGAACAAGTCTTGGTCTACTGTTTCAATGTTTCAAAAATCACCAAGGAAAAGGCTGGGTATTTGGCTCAATGGTGGAGCCATTTGCATGATACTACTTATCATGCAAAAGACCCTGAGTTTCACCTCTAGCACCACAATGAAAGAATAATTATTTTTATACTTTTACCATTAAATATGATCAGATCATTGTATTCTAGAGAAAGTCAACTTCACCTGAACTTACTCATCACATGGGGGTTCTGCAGTGAGCACACTTTGCATGTTTCTGAATAACCATTTTAGTTATGTCTTAGGGTTTTACTGCTGTGAACAGACACCATGACCAAGGCAACTCTTATAAGGACAACATTTAATTGGGGCTGGCTTACAGGTTCAGAAGTTCAGTCCATTGTCATCGAGGCAGGAACATGGTAGCGTCCAGGCAGGCATGGGACAGAGGAGCTGAGAGTTCTACATCTTCATCTGAGGGCTGCTAGCAGAAGACTGACTTCCAGGCAGCCAGGATGAGGATCTTAAGCTCATATCCACAGTGACACACCTACTCCAAAAAGGCCACACCTCCTAATAGTGCCACTCCTGGGCCAAGCATATACAAACTGTCACAGTGCTACACATTCTTGTTCCTTTTGCTGCTCTTTGACCCCTCAGCAGGTAAAAGGAGGAGCAATGAGAAGCCCTTTCTTGCCAATCTCTGGTTCACTGTGTGGAGTGGAAGTCTTGGCTATCATCCCGCTGCTGAATTTATTATGCATCTTCCTTGGAAGAAAAAAAACGATGTCACATTTTGCGATGTGTTCCTGTTTGTGATGTTTGACTTCAACACCACACCACTGCTGTGAAAAGATAGCATCTTCCAAACCTCATACACAGTGAAAGCCAAAGGACTCGCTACATTTCCAAGTTCGTACAGAAAGTATTTGGAAAGCCAGGACTCGACTCAAACTCAATTCATTCAGTTTTAAAATGTTTTATTGCTAAATAGAGAACCATTTGGAAGCCCACATGTCACAGGCTTTATAATTAGGCTTTGGACCTATGTCTTCTATTTGATAGCACTTCTTGTTATTCTAGGTATGCGATGTCAAGTCATGGGATGTCCACAATAACTTCCCAGGACTAATGAGACAAGTATTCGTTTAGTTGTGCAGGTAAGTAAGCAGGCCCTTGCTGGTTAATGACACATTTATCCAGCTGAACAGTTTGAGACAAATTTCAGATCTCTGCTCTCTGTTTGATTACCAGTAAGAGGGGGACTAATATTTCTCCAAAGATGCCCCAGTGCTAGTTTTCAAAACCTATGAGTGTGTTACTGAATGAGGCGTAGGGGCTTTGGCAATGTTTTTAAATTAAGAACTTGGCAACGGGGAGATTACTCCATGTTATTTGGGTCAGCTCAGGATAATCACAAGGGATCTTACAAGAAGGAGACAGGTCAGAGTCTGAGAATGAGATAGGATGGTGGACGTATACTGTGTGTGTGTTTGCGCGAGTGTGCGTGTGTGTGTGTGTGTGTGTGTGTGTGTGTGTGTGTGTGTGTGAGAGAGAGAGAGACAGAGACAGAGACAGAGAGACAGAGAGACAGAGACAGACAGAATCAGACAGAGAGACAGAGAGAGACACAGAGACATGTGAGAGACAGAGAGAAAGAGACACACAGAGAGACAGAGAGAAAGAGAAAGACAGTGAGAGAGAGAGACTGTATGAATGTGTACATATGAGAGAGACAGATTCTCTGTGTGAAAATGTGTGTATGAGAGACGAGACAGAGAAAGTGTAAGTGACAGAGAAAGAGAAGGAGAGTGTTCGTGTATGAAAGAGAAAGAGAATGTCTCTGTGTGAGTGTGTGTGAGAGAGAGAGAGAGAGAGAGAGACAGAGAGAGAGAGACAGAGATGCTGTCATCTTTGAAGATAGAAAAAGGATCCACAGGCCACAGAAGGTGGTGTACGTGGTCCCCAGCAGCTAGGAGGTTATGAAGATGGATACATTTTTTCCCCAGGTTCTGAAAAGAACCTTTAATAATAGGGGCTCCCACCTTCAGAACTATCCACGTGTATGTTGTTTGGAGCACTGAACGGTGACAATTTGCCCCAGCAGCAATGGAAAAGGAGCACTCCCTCTTTGAACCATGACTTCCAAAACTGAGGAGAGATTCAGAGCTTCTGCCCTGGTCCCCAATGTGTCAGACACAGTCCAGCCTCTGCCTCACAAGGTGAGGCTATCTCACCAATGTCTTCCTTGATAAAGGACACAAGGCCCGGCCTGCCTCTGCTCTTGTCTTCCCCTCACTCACAGGCAGTAGACTTGATTCTTCATGTTGCCAGTAATGGGAGGACTTTCGAGGTCTCTGCTTGAAACACGGTGGGATTGTGTGGCCCTTCACCTCCAGTCCTTAAGGAGTTCTTACCCATGCTCTACCAGTTGCATGCCTTCTGTACAGCATTTAGCACTGACTAGGACCATGTGCTTTATTATTTACCTGAGCTGTCTGCTCTCACTAACACACACCCTCTGTCCGAGGGCCCGAGTGTGTTACTCATCCACAGTACTTGTCAAGTAGTGAAGGTCGGAGGGAGTCACAAACCAGAGCATGGCTTTCCTCAGCCTCCTTATGAGTCTTCAAGAGGAGTTTCGCTTGGGTCTGCATGCTGTGGAACCTTAGGTTCTTTTTTTCTAAGGGATCCTGGTTGCCTTTAGATACAAGCTGCATATTTTCCTGAAGATGAGAAAGTCCAGAGAGCTACCCACACCCTGCCTGGCACTCACACCAGGCTCTTTGAACACAAGAAGTTCCATGAAGCATCAATAGCAGAAAAGGCCACTCTGAGCACAACAGAGCAGAATCAAAACAAACAAAACAAGATTACTCCATAATCATGTCTGGACCCATACAAAAAACAAGAACACGGTCCAAACCACAAAAGTGACCAACAGTGCCCCTTCCTGGCTAATACCTGGTGACTTCTGTTTCTTTACTAATTATAACTTTGGTCTTACCTCATTTCTCCTGCCTTCTAGCTAAGAATTATTAAAGATACGTAATCATATAATTATCCCCGTTCCTGATAACACCCAATACACAACATCTCATTTCCTTGAACACTCCCCGTCCCCCAAGTTCAAGCCCTACAGTGATATTTTTTCCCACAGTGCTGGGTTCAAATCTAGAGACTTGTGCATGTGACACACAAAAATTCCACCACTGAGCTATATCCTAGCCTCTACATTTCTTATCACATTCCTTTGCTGAGATAACCCACGGACCCCCATCTCAACTAGTCGGACAACTCAACAATGTTTCTTCCACAGCCCCTGCAGTCTCCAGCAGTAAGCATGAGAAAGCAAGCCCAGTGTTTCTGCCATCTTGGTGTGGAGAAATTCTCCTTGAGTCAGGAGGTCAGCTAGAAAATCCTGAATCATAGTGCTAGCCAATCAATAACACTGGATGCTCCTGGGTGCCTAGCAACAACGTGCATGGACAGGAACTTGAAAGGTTCCTGGTGAGTGGCTTCTTGGCAGGCAAAGGGCCTGACAAGTCCCAGCTAGAGCACCTGTGGCCGGCTGGCTGGCCTCAGAGATGTCTCCACCTAAGGCTAGTCACTCCCCATTGCTAATCTGACCAACTCCGGGCTCTTCAAAGCAGCTTTAAGGGACCGGGGCGATAGTTCAGACAGTAAAGCGCTTGCCACGGTGAAAGCCTGAGATCAACCCTCAGCAACCACATTAAATCTGGGCACGATGACACGAACTTGTAATACCACCTGGGAGATAGAGACAGAGGGATTCTTAGGCTCCCTGGCTAGCCAGACTACCCTAGTCAGTCAGTGAGCCACAGGCCAATGAGAGACTCTGCTTGAAGGAAATAAGATAGAGAATCATTGGGAAAGACACCTGATACTGATATCTGGCATCTCCACATGTGTGTGCTCATATATAAACATCTGGACACGTACTCAGCAGCCTCAAGAGGTCCCTTCCTCTTCTGTTTCTACTCTTCCATCAGCTCCCTTTCCTGTAGTTCTTGTATTCTTCCTTGGCCCTCCTTCCTTTGTGACTTGGTCCTCCGTTGACCTCCTCCCTTTTCTCTACTCCCTTCAACTCTCCACCTCAGCCTGAACCTCTGCCACAGGTCTGTGCATCGGGGCCAGCTTGGCTCTGGCCTCTGGTCCCTAGGCCTCTTCCCTCCTTCAAATCCCGGCTTGATGATAACTCCGCTTCCCCAGTGTCTCCGTGGAACCCAGTTGGCTACGCCACCTTGGTGCAGCTGCTCTCAGCATTTATCAGGGGCTCTCTGGTTACAGTAACTACTCGATTGATTTATGATGTTTGGGAGTAGGCTTGATTGTGGTGGGTGTATGGCTCATGCCCTTCATCTTCCCTGCCACAGCCTAAGCTACCCAGGGTACAGGCCACTCCCACAGGGCTTGGTTTTCACTACTTCCTCCTTAGAACCTGGAACCTGGATCGAGTGGGTGACTGCCCAGCAACCCATAGGCTACCATGATGTACCTGAGGCTTAATCACCTGAGGTGAATCTCAGAAGAGCCTCAGGTGATCTCCCCACTGTGCCTCTCCCTCAGATGGCAGCAGCCTCAGCCCTCAGAAAGAGGTCAGGAGCCAGTCTCTGGAGGCACAGCTACCATTCTATGCTTAGCTGGTTGTTCCCCGACGCTAAGCTCCCTAGCCACAAAACACTGATCCTAGAATATTTTTCTCTCCACAGCTGGGTGTTTTCCAGCCTCTCTGACTGCTTGAGTGCTCAGCTCATTCTCAGTGAGGGGTGATAGTTAATCTCTAATGCCCTCATCAGACACCCCTGACTCTCCGCAGAGCAAAGCCAAAGTTATGGCAAAACACACTTTTGTTTTTAAGGGAAGGCTATTGGAGTAAACACCATGCTACCGCCTTGAATAGAACCAGATTAACGGATATACACAGATTTGGGGTAATGTCCAAGATAAGAACTTGAGGGAGAAAAATGAGCATTTCAAAACCTGTAAGTATATATAGCAAAAGGCCGCTGGGCCAGCCTTACATGCTGAACAGGCTTCCTGTGAACCAGCAAGGTGAAAAGGGTATTTACTGTGTTCTTCTGGAAAAGCTTTCTCAATATTTAACCTTTATAAACTGTTTCAATTAGTTCAATTAGTTACAAAGTTACATTTGTTATTTTTACAGTCAATAAACAATATTTTTGCAAAAGGAATTTGAGATCACCATTTCCTGCCATTTCATAATGTCTTTCCTGTCTCCTTCAAAAACACAGTCTTTAAAATGTAGCCTAATGTATGGGTTCTCTCCTGCCATTTTCATCTGTCATTTTCAATTTGTTTATTCTTTTAGTATCTGACAGCACTTTAGATTTCTCACAAGATCTGTACTGATGCCAACCTGGGGAAGTGAGAGATTGGAAGATCCTTCAATCCCCAAGAAACAGTTCCCTGAGGAATGGTAGAGGGACAGCCATTCATTGTGTTCCATCGGTGTGCTTATAGAGGGCTCCCAACCATGTCATGTGCTGGATGTTGGGGCCAGATACAAAGAAGATTATGATTCTAGACAAATACTCAAGGGTAGGCAGTTGCTTTAGGACCCTTGGCTTGCTCCCATTAATCTGGAAAGTGGAGACACATGTGGGTGGGAATTAGATTTCTGGAGCTTATTCTCAGCCCTGATACCAGTTAGGGCTTGGGTCAGATGCTAATTACAATAGCCAACAGTAAACACAGGCTTAAATACGATAATTTATTTTTATTTCATTTAAACAAGACCTTAGGCAAGCATTCCAAAGCTATTGAGCATCCTCTGGTCTTGCTTCACAGATGTTACCTTGTAGCTTTTTGGGTGGCGGTAAAAAGTTGGTGCCAGAAATCTAGCCATCATGACAGCACTCCAGGCAGGAAGCAGGAAGCAGGAAGCAAGAACAAGGGGGAAAGATGGAGAAAAACCGCACATAGGCAGTCTAAACCCCTCTTAAACATCTTTCAAGTTTAATCTTGTGCCTTGTGCTTTCCCCTTCTGAGCCACAGCTGCCTGGAAGAACGTGAGGAAGAGAGAAGGTTGTAGGTATTCATCTCCCTTCACCACACCAACTCAGGGTTACCTTAGTAACACAGCAGAGAGCAGGTGGGTGATCTGCCTGGGGCTCACAATACTGCCCGTCTCACCAACTACTTAGGAACTAAATAACAGTCTTGTAACCCTGAAACACATCTTTTCTTTGAAAGCCTTCCTGAGGTAAAGTTGGGAGTTAGTTTTTTGTTTTTGTTTTTTAATGTAGGAATCACACATACACATCACCCCTACATTCTAACAACTGGCAGTAGTGTGCGTGCGTGTGTGCCTCTGTGTGTGTGTGTGTGTGTGTGTGTGTGTGTGTGTGTGTGTGTACATGTGTATTCCTCTGTATGTGGAAGTCCAGAAGACAACCTTAGGTGTTGGTCCTCAGATACCTCCTACTTTCTGTTTGAGACATGATCCTGGCTTGGCATTTCTCCACATACGCTAGGCTAGCCAACCAGCCAGTTCCAGAGACCCACTTGCCACCATTTCCACCATTCCAACCACGCATGGCTGGGATTATAAAGCACATGAAACCATGCCCAGCTTTCAGTGCAGATTCTGTGGATCTAAACTCAGGTCCTCATGCTTGTGAGGTGAGTGAGCACCTTACTCCCCAAGCCTGTCCCCAGCTCCTCACTTACCTTCTATCTGTTGTTTCTCAATAAATCCTGGCTTAATACATCTAATCTCTCCTTCCTTACTTCTTTACCCGAACCAATTTTACATCCAAATCTAATGCCTCTAGGCCTTGAGCCTTCATTTTTGAAAACTCACCTTTAGACACCAGGTAGAAATAACAGACCAGATTGGTCTCAAATGTCTGCTTTTATCTGCCATGCGACACTGGGAAAACTGCTTAACTTCTGAACGTTGGTTTCCTTGCCTGGGAAATGGACATAATACAGTGTGCATAAGTATGTGAGATAAAGATGAACAGAGTGTGCTTAGCAGACACCTCCCATCATGGATGTGTGATTCTCCATGCGTCCATGCGCATGTGGATACGGAGCCCAGAGCTGACACGGAATGTCTTCCTTAATCACACTCAGTCTTACTATTCAGTTTTACTTTTTAGATGGGGTCTTTCACTGCAGTCGAGCTCCCTGGCTAGTGAACCCTTGGGATAATCTTGTCTCTGTCCCTTATCCTCCAGCTCTGAGGTCATAGGCACATACTGTCACATCTGGATTTTTATATGGGCTCTGGGGGATTTGAACCCAGGTCCTCATGCTTACACCCAGCAACTACTTTACCAACTGAGCTGTGTCCTCTGTGTCTTCTGGTTTGATTTCCTCTCCAAACCTAATAGAGCTATCGAATTAAAACTAACCAACACTCTCTGAGTACTTACTGTGTACCTTACTGCTATTCCTCATGTAGCTCTTACAATAACCTCATGGTAGACACGACTGCCATCACTATCAACTAGCAGGAGTGTGTGTGTGTGTGTGTGTGTGTGTGTGTGTGTGTGTGTGTGTGTGTACACATGTGTGAGATACTGATTCTTTGGGAATCCCTGGGTGGAAGGCAAAGGCAGAGCTGTGGTAATATGACCCCAGCTCATGCTTCCAGCCTCAGTGTGTTTGCCATCCTCTCTCCCACCCTTCACTCACTGGTAATTTCCTGCATCTCCCTGGAGATAGAACAGGAGGATTCTGGGTGACAGTAGTCTGTGTTTAACTTCCCATGACATCCTAGTAGCTACTCATACTCCATAGAAAGCTTTGGAAAAGTTCCTCTTTGGAGCCTGAGAACATCTGTGAGCTTAAACTAGTTGTCATTATAAGAGAGATCCCCCAATCTTATGAGAATCAGCCTATGCAAAATTCAAACTTATAACAAAGATCAATGTGCTTGAGAGGACGCTGTGCATTGCATCAAGATAATCCCTTTATAAAGTGAGTCATGCCAGGCTGCCCTAATACAGAGGTACTGTGCGCTTACAATGATTAAAATTCTTACAAATTCCATTTATATGAAATTTACAGGGATTCATTTATTATACAAAGTACAGATACTCCCATGAAATTCTGTGATCCTCATGTTGTAAGTAAATTATGGCTGACCTTGCCTGAGCTGACCCTTTCCTTCGTATTTTCTTCTTCCAAATTTTCCCCAAAGGAGGAATTTTTTTGAATCCTATTATAGGAAGAACATTAGCGAATATCATTCAGTTATCACAATAGAAACAAGTGAACTTTAGGGTTACTGGAAGCTTCCATTAACTACTAGCATCCTTTTTCTGTGCTGGAAAAGTACAAGTCTCCTCTCCACTCCCCCCACCCTCCCCACCAAAGCATTTTCAAAACTTACAGAGAGCACAGAATCCCCAGTTAAGGCATTGGCCACCTGCCAGAGCCGAATGCTAATGATCTCATGGAACTTAGAGCTGAAGGAAGAGGCAGAGCTGGGCCAGCTATTCAAGGCTGGCCTTGGCGGGTCCCGGGCAAGTTATCCCAGTGACTATGATTAATGATGTGCTTCTGACCAGTCTGCCAGTGACAGGACATAAAATCGCTGGCCAAAAACTGGGCAGAAATCAGGGAGGGAGGAGACAACGTGGGGCTAAGAATCCCAGAAACCCCTGGAGAGAACAAAGTGAAATGTATGTGTCCGAGCCACTTTGCAGAAACTTAAAACCACATTGTGGGTATGCAACGGAACAGCTAGGGATGCCAGGGACTGAAGCTACACAGAGACCAGCACTCTGGACTGGAGCAGAATGAGGAATCCAAGCATTTCAACAAGATTGGGAGTGGTTTTCTAGAGGATACTGGAGCCTGCTGCGAGTTTACATTGCAGGAGCCTGGCCTCGTGTGGCCTGTCCTGACTCACCCTCACGGGGCTGGAGTTCAGGTCACTGCTGGGAAACGCTGACATTTCCTTTTAAAGGAATAGAATGTGGAGTTGGGATCCAGGACAACCCAGAAATCCTCTCCAAGCTCATCTATACAGTCCTTCTTCATCTTTATCTTTCAACAGGACTGAGCTGGGGCAGCAGTGAGATGGTTGTAGAGATAGAAGACAACACTCCAAGTCTCAGAGTGGGTCATGTGCAGGATCTGTGTAGCCATACACTGGGCACTTTCCTTCCTGTCTCACCTTCCTGATTCCCTGTTCAGTTATCTCTATCCTATGTCTGTTAGCTGGAGATATATTATGGGCATTTTTCAAAGCTCCTCGTGTGATTTTTAAAATATGAATAAAGATTGGTTGCATTTAGGAAGGACACCCAATGGTAACAATCAAACTTGACTATCTTTTGCTAGTATGTTACCTGGGGTTGGGGTGGGAGAATGCCTTCTCCAGTTCACTGTGGTTCAGGCTGCTCACTATAAGTTCCAGAGGGTCCTGTGGAGTTACAGTTGCCAGGTGAACCAGAAAAAATATGAATTTCAGGAAAGGAAACATAACTTTTAGACCTATCTGAAAGTCAGATTTAACCTGGCATATATAGGAGTGAAATAATGAGAGACTCTGACAAGATAGAAGACGAGGAGTAACACCTGAGGTTGTCTTTTGACTTCCACACTCACGACGATGCACACACATGCACAGGCTTACACACAGACAGACAGACAGACACACACACACAGATACATACACACAGGCACAGACACACACAGACAGACAAACATAAATACACACAGACATACACACATAGACACAGAGATACACACATAGACACACACACACACACACACATAGACACACACAGATACATAGACACATATATACACCATATACACACACATACACATATACACACACATACACCATATACACACAGACACACACAAACACAGACCCATATACATAGAAACACACAGAGATATACAAATATACACACAGACAGACAGACAGACACACACACACACACACACACACAGACTGGAGGCTGTATTATTTCACTAGGGCTGTCATAGCCAAGAATCATAGGCTCAGTAGCTCAGACAACACCTTTCCCTATTTGTTTGTTTGTTTATTGTTTTGGTGCTAGGGATAGAACCTAGGAACTTGCACAAACCAGACAAGAGCTTTACCACTGACCTATGTACCCAGCCTCCCAGCACTGTTTCCTCAAAAGTTTGGATGATGGATGCCAGTGGGAGTGAGGTGGGGGTGGCATCCACAGACCTCTCTCCCAGGTTTGCAGACAGCAGTCTCTCCCATCCACCTCTCCTCCTGTCCTCATAGTTTTTCATTCTGTATGTATCTAGGTCCCAATTGCTGCTTCTTATAAGGGCAGTAACCTATGTGACCCCGTTTTACCTTCATTACTTCCCTCAAGACCCCATCACCAAGTTCCACATCACCTTCAGAGGTATGGGAGCTGTAGATGTCCACATACGAACAGCAGGAAGAAGCAACGCAGCCTGTGATACAAGCTGTTACAATTCCAAAAGACGCTGTGCCTGTGAGTAAAGGCATTGGCAAAGAAACCAGGGAAGAGGGAATCCTAGATCACTAAGGAGCCAGAATTGGAAGGACAGGGAAAGGGACCAGGTATGGCAAATAAAAACAAGGGAAAAATGGATTCTCGGCACGGAGTGGCTCACTAATATCTCTATTCCCATCTCTGAGTCCTTCCTATAGCATAAATACATTCTCACAATGTAGAACTGTATTAAACTCATTTCAGAGATAGAAGCACAAACAGCACAGTTATTAAATATTTCCTGCTTCATTACTAGAATGTCTACTGGGGTTTGCGTTGGGATGACTGGCTGTGTTTGCATCACTGGTCTTCATATTTGGAAGGAGATGCTGGGTATTACAGGAATAGGCTTGTCTGTGCCATCTGCGTGCTGGTTCCAGAGGGCAGAGATCTGGTGGTTTCTAAGAACAAAGGTTTGTGAGCAGTCTGGTTCTGGAGAAGTGGCATGAATAGACTTGGCTCCTTTCTTTCTTTCTTTCTTTCTTTCTTTCTTTCTTTCTTTCTTTCTTTCTTTCTTTCTTTTTATTGGATATTTTATTTATTTACATTTCAAATGTTATTGCCTTTCCTGGTTTCCCCTCCGGAAACCCCCTATCCAATCCTCCCTCCCCCTGCTTCAATGAGGGTGCTCCCCTCCCCACCCACCCATTCCCACCCCTCCCCCGCCCCGGCATTCCCCTACACTGGGGCAAGGGCCTCTCCTCCCGTTGATGCCCAACAAGGCCACTCTCTGCTACATATGTGGCTGGAGTCATGGATCCCTCCATGTGTGCTCTTTGGTTGGTGATTTAGTCCCTGGGAGCTGGGGGGGGGGGGTCTGGTTGGTTGATATTGTTGTTCTTCCTATGGGGTTTATAACTCCTCCATTGGGGTCCCCATGCTCAGTCCAATGGCTGGCTGCAAGCATCTGCCTCTGTGTTTGTCAGACTCTGGCAAAGTCTCTTAGGAGACAGCTCTATCAGGCTCTTGTCAGCAAGCACTTCTTGGCATCCGCAATGCAATAGTGTCTGGGTTTGGTGTCTGTATTTAAGATGGATCCCCAGGTGGGGCAGTCTCTGGATGGCCTTTCCTTCAGTCTCTGCTCCCAACTTTGTCTCCGAATTTCCTTCTATGAGTATTTTGTTCCCCCTTCTAAGAAGGACTGAAGCACCCACACATTGATCTTCCTTCTTCTTGAGCTTCATGTGGTCTCTGAATTGTATCTTGGGTATTCCAAAGCTTTTGGGCTAATATCCACTTATCAGTGAGTGCATACCATGTGCGTTCTTTTGTGACTGGGTTACCTCACTCAGGATGATACTTTCTAGTTCCATCCATTTGCCTAAGAATTTCATGAATTCATTGTTTTTTTGTTTTTGTTTTTTTTGTTTTTTATTTTTTTATTTTTGATACTTTATTTACATTTCCAATGTTTCCCCTTTTCTAGGTCTCCTCTTTGGAAACCCCCTATCCTCTCCCCCTCCTTGCCTCTATGAGGGAATTCCATCTCCCACCCACCCGCCCACCCATTCCCATATTCCCTCCTTGACATTCCCCTTTACTGGGGCCTCTCCTCTCTCCCTGATGACCAACGAGGCCATCCTCTGCCACATATGTGGTCCGAACCATGGGTCCATAGATTTGTATTCTTTGGTTGGTGGTCCAAACTCCAGGACGACCAGTCAGTTG
>CM052705.1:78518089-78522785 GCA_028551405.1 Uromys caudimaculatus | reverse complement strand
TTTTCTGAGGGTCTGTCAAACTGATTTCCAGAGTGGTTGTACCAGCTTGCAATCCCACCAACAATGGAGGAGTGTTCCTCTTTCTCCACATCCTCGCCAGCATCTGCTGTCACCTGAGTTTTTAATCTTAGCCATTCTGACTGGTGTGAGGTGGAATCTCAGACTTGTTTTGATTTGCATTTCCCTGATGACTAAGGATGTTAAGCATTTCTTTAGGTGCTTCTCAGCCCTGCGAATTTCCTCAGTTGAGAATTCTTTGTTTAGCTCTGTACCCCATTTTTAATAGGGTTATTTGGAGTCTAACTTCTTGAGTTCTTTGTATATATTGGACATTAGCCCTCTATCAGATGTAGGATTGGTAAAGATCTTTCCCCAATCTGGTTGCCATTTTATCCTATTGACAGTGTCCTTTGCCTTAAAGAAGCTTTGCAATTTTATGAAGTCCCATTTGTCTATTGTTGATCTTAGAGCATAAACCATTGATGTTCTGTTCAGGAACGTTTCCCCTGTGCCCATGTGTTCGAGTCTTTTCCCCACTTTCTCTTCTATTAGATTCAGTGTATCTGGTTTTATGTAGAGGCCCTTGATCCACTTGGACTTGAGCTTTGTACAAAGAGATAAGAATGGATCGATTTGCATTCTTCTACATGCTGACTGCCAGTTGAACCAGCACCATTTGTTGAAAATGCCATCTTTTTTCCACTGGTTTTAGCTACTTTGTCAAAGATCAAGTGACCGTAGGTGTGTGGGTTCATTTCTGGGTCTTCAATTCTATTCCAGTGATCTACCTGCTTGTTTCTGTACCAGTTCCATACAGTTTATATCACTGTTGCTCTGTAGACTTAGCTCTTTAAAAGGGTGTGGTCTTCAGCCTTTAAAGACACATTAAAAATCATTTCATTAAAGCCATTCCAAGACCCGTGAAATGGCTCAGCAGTAAGACCTCCTGTTCTACAAGCCCGATGGCCCATGTTTTATTACCAGACAACATGGTAGGAGAGAACCTCAGATCTCTACAGGAGTGCCAGAGCATGGCTGTGTCTGTGCACATGTGTGCACTTGCACATAGTAACAATAACAATAATAATAACCAGCCCCAGTCACAGCCAAGACAACCAGATTAGCCAATACTATCTGGGAATTAGAATCCTAGTCAAATTTGTTCTGCATGAAAAAACTCATTAAGTGGTATAAAGTAGAAAAAAATGTAACCAAAGAACTTCATGATCAACAACTTCTAGTTTTATAGACTCTAGAAAGCAGATAACTGTGCAAAGAGAAACTCGCATGACTGCCAGAGTTGCGGCTAAGGACCTCTGTGCTATTTTCAGTCTGCGACTGGACAGCCATGGTATAGAGAGGGTGTTGTGGTAACTCCCTAAAATTCTGCCCAAATTATCACATGCAAAGGCTCATCTTTGCTGAAGTGTGCAGAATTCTTGTTGATACAAGTGTGCCTTCATTGTTAAAAGCAATAAATTCCTTCTGGTTTAACTACAAAAGAAAATCATTTGAGAGAGCTTGGATCCCATTCCCTTTGTCTCCTGAGGGTTGCATTGCTCAAGCCCTTGGCTTCTCCATCAGTTAAGGATGTTGGCCAAAATGCAGTCATTGTCATTTTGCCCCCCTTTGTGTTTTTAATCTCCTCCCATAGCTTCTTTCCACCCACACTTACAGTCTACATCTTTCCAGTGATTTCTCTTCCCTGACTCATCAATTCAAAGTTCTTAATATTCAACTTTATTGTAGAGCCAGAGGTTTGGCCAGAATTCTCTGTTCAAGGAATAGCCCTTAAAACACAGAACAGAAATGGACTCCTTGAGGCTCCTACCATGTTCTCTGGTTATGGCAGCCGGTGAGAGCCAGCTGCCACTGGGCCTAGTCTTAAAACAATTTCTTGTACATATGCAATGCTCCAAGCTTACTAATGGGCTCTGAAGTCAACATCTTTTCTCCTGGTATCGAATTAAAATGCATCCCAGTACAGTTGAAGTCCTTGTCATACACTACTTACAGCACCTTCTTGACAAAAATGTCCCAAATCATTCCTTCTTTGTATCCAAGACCCTTTGCTATGTCACTATAGGGAGACTGGCCATGTGGCCTGCTTTGCTCTGTAGGTGTGATCAGAAGGGATACAGTGCCTTTTCCAAGCCTTGCATTAAGAAGTCTTGTGAATTTTTGTTCTCTCTCCAAGAACTCTGTTCAGATGCCACATAGAGAAGCTCCAGCCTGCCTGCCAGACAGTGAAAGACAACCTGGAAGCCCTGTTGCCTCACCTGACAGACAGTCATTGCCGTGGTGAAGGGCTCCTGAGTGGACCATAGCCAACCATGCATGAAAAATACCTGACATCCAGAAGAATAAACGGTGAATCTACACGAAATTGATTGGAAGAACCACAGGCTCACTACATAGTTACTATTTTACACAACCGAGTTTTGTTCCACAGACATTATTCCTAATGCACCATTCAAGATATTCAGATGCTTGAAGAAAGTAAGGAAATTCTAATCAATTAATAACTTCTCCAATTGCTGCTTTGATACAATTTTGATGTTGTAAAACCATAGCACTAGGAGATAAAACAGAAATCCAAAACTGGGTGGCTGGATCATAGAGACACACCCTCACAAGTGGCAAATCCACTGTTCACAGCATGAACACAGAAAGGGCTGAGGGACTGACACTTGTAGCGAGACTTAACAAGTTCCACTCGAGGCAGCCATGAAAGCTCATCTCTGCTGGTGGATGATGGTGGGAGTGGCCGTACAGCTGCTTCTTGGAGTGTGGTAAAGGGGTTTTAATGTTCTTAAGTCAGGCCCTCTCCTCTATCGCTCTACCGACTTTCAGTCCTCACTTCTCAATCGGCTGGGCAGAATCAGAGTCCACGGCTCTGTCTTCTTTTCTGTGTAAGACTAAGTCTTGCCTGGTTTCCCACGGAACTCCTAAGCTCCTTTCTTTATTCCTCTTAAATGGTCCTGCCTCTTCTCAATCCCTCATGCTGGAGACAACTTAGTTTGGTCACGGGCTCTTCCCTTTTCACCCCTGCAACCCCACATATTAAACAGCATCTGCAATCAGGTGTGTCTAACACGCAGCCCACAGGCCACCTGCTCTCATGATTGCTATGAAAGTACCCAACTACATTTAAAGATAATAGGTCATATTGTAGCGTCAAAAGCTTGGAGACCCCGGGTATGTCAATGATTCCCAACTTCAGTTTTGAACTCAGAAGTACTTCCAAATCCCAAATTTCCAATTTTAAAACAAATAGCAACATATTAAATACAGACATTAAGTGAGATTGTTGAGTATAAAAGAAAATAAAACTTGAGATATTTGAAATAAAATTAGAGTTATTTAAATAAAAAGTTTTGGTAGACAGGATAAACTATATCCAATTTTACACAACTGGACATTAATGAAATCGAAAGTAGCAGTGGGAGATTTGCTTCAAAATGGCCAAAGAAAGATACAGAGCAGTTAAAATATGAAAAGTCAAGGAATATAAGTTGACTGACAACTACCATATATGGAAAAATAACATTTCTGAAGTGGAAAATTATGAGAAATCATATTTGAAGAGAGAAAGAACAGAGACTTTGTAATTGTAAAAATATAATCCCTTGGCTACTTGGAACACTTGGGCGCTTAAGCAGAGTGAGTAAGAATGGGCCTGAGCGGCTGCAGGTAGTGCCAAACTGCTGAGCAGCAACAGAAAAAGAGCAGAGCCATTTACACAGGGAAATGCATTTGCTAAGAAACAGGAATGAGAGCAGATTTCTTATCACCGAAATGGAGTGTCAGGACTCACGTGATGAGGTTACAGACTGTTATTTACCCAGTAGAAAGGTGGGCCGAAGGCAGGAGTCACAAAAGCACAGTAATGAATTACTGAGTTGTAATGGCTGCAGACATACAGACGTACATACTGACTACATGTTTAGAAATTTTTTTGTAGTTGAAAATTTATAAGGAGGCTGTAGGCACAGCTCAGGGGTAGAGCACTCTCCATGGGTTAGAAGCTTAAAAGAAGATAAAAACTGAAGCTCTCCACAGCAGCCATCCTATGACAGGGGAAGAAAACCAGGCTAAAGCAGCATTTGAAGTCATTTGCATAATTAAAGACAGAAATTCTGAATACTTATATCTTTGTTAGAAAAGTTTGTGATTATATGTGTTAAAAGGAAAATCACAAAAATCAACAATTAAAGTACATATTAAAATTCTATGGAAATAAGAAAATCCAAAATAAAGCAAACATTTAAGCATACTACAATAATCAGGTGGTTAATGTTTATTTGCTAAAAACGGCTCTTAGAGTAGATCCTATAAAAACCCAGTCACATGTTCCGCATAGGAAGCACAGCTCAAACAAAACCGAGGACCCTCGGTAGAAAGAAATATAAAACATGAATCATGTAAATAACCCAAAAAGGAAGCTTGGAATAGCAGACCAAGTAGAATTCAAGGCAAAAAAAAAAAATGCTACAAAGAAACAGAGAAACCATCACACCGAGATGTAGCATTCAAGAACCTGGACATACGGAAGAGCCTAATTGTGAAAACTACATAGTCAAAGCCAACGGGATTCTAAAGAAAACCCAAGCAAACCACACTTGGTAAATGTTGAGAATTTGGAAGGCTTGACCGACAAGTCTGTATCTGCTGATTCATAATCTGTCCTCTGAAG
>CM052705.1:78493089-78515589 GCA_028551405.1 Uromys caudimaculatus | reverse complement strand
AGGAGCTGCCTGTAAATGTCTAAATCACCCACGCTCTCTAGAAAGACGGTCATTCTAAGAGGGGTCCAACCCTGGTCCCCTTTCATTATCTCTTCCCAGAGAAAGACTTCTCCGCTGGAAGGATCAGGTTGGGAGTTCCTAACTTACCAGGCACCACTGGGATTATGTTTTCCAGTTATCGGTGTCTCTTGATTACCAGCTTTGAAAGAAAAAGAAGATACTAAACATAATGGCATATAACTTTAATCCTAGCACTCAGGTGGCTGAGGCAGGAGGATTGGGAAATCCTGTCTCAAATTAAAAAAGAAAAATCTCCACTGGATGCAGTATCTCACGGGAGCAAAGGGAGCATAGATTGAGGAGGGTTTTCAGGCAACAGAAGATTAATCTTTGTTTGCTTTCAGTTCTAACTTTTTAGGTTAGCTCAGACCCCAGAGTCCGTCTCTACTCTTCCTTCACTGAAGAAAGAGGAATGGAGAGCCATATCCCAGGCATGCCAGTCAGCTCTTGACAGCACCAGGACCACAGAAAAATTTACTTACTGTCAGGAAGTCCTTGTGCCCTGAAACAGAACCAGAAGGGCCTGGCTTCTGCCCCTAGTGACTTTGGGGGCAGAGAGTCACAGTCATAGTCAGAGCACACTTGCTTATCCGTGTTTTTCAGGCCTTCCAAAAATGGGCAGGCAGGCAGGCATGCAGGCCGGCAGGGTAAGGCTCCTCGAGGAACTGGTGTTAGTGTGCCTTAGAGCATAGTCCCAGAAGTCAGAACAGACTTCTCCCGACTCCAGCAGGAAGTGCAGGCCATGAAGACCATTAAGGAAGCAAATAAGGACAGAATGTCCACAGAAACTCATGGGTGGGCCCCACCATACAGCTTGCTTTCTCCATCCACCTGGCCTACTCAGACCAGCCCTCACACATGCTTAGTTTGGCCTATAACTGTTGTTTATTTCCTTCAGGGAGGGTAGAGAAAATGGTAGGAAAACACTATTTTACTTAATAACATGGTCATTATGCTTTATCCTATTTTAAAACTGCACAGTTCATCCACGTACCGCATAGTAAATACGCTTCACAGTAACCCTGTCCTGTGAGAGCGTGGTGCTAATACTGTCCTTATTCTATAAACAAGGGAAATGAGGACAGAGGTCAGGTGGTCACTCTGTCAGCTGTTGACAGATGGATGGCCAGACAGGGACCAAAATAAAAGAAGATGCTTTCTTTAATTTTCCATCACATTTGAGTTTGGATATAGGCTCTGCTTTTTAATGAACATGTCCTTGGACCCAAACAGACAGCCTGGGCTAATGCTCAGATGCAGAACGGCAGCCTGTTGGTGCACAGAAAAGAAGAAAGCTACAGAGCACAGCAAGGTGACTCTAGTAATAGTTCAAATGCAGATTTGCATTTGTGTAGGTAAGTTCTGGAAGCGTGTTTTTACGTATTCACTGGAATCTATTTGCTGGTGGGAGCTAACCTTTCCTAGGAAGACTTCTAAGGCAGTATAGCTCACTTCTCAAGGCTGGGCAGCATTCCGCATGGAGAGCAGACTTAATGGGAGCACCAAACTGAGGCCCTGGAATGAGAGGGTGAATTTGGCAGCTGTCAGAACAGATCAACTCAAAGTGGGAAGTGGGTTGAAGGGAGGGGTTCTGTCTGAAAGGACAAAGCTGGACATGTAGGTCCCATTTGCTGAGCTGCTTTTCTCTCAGGGAGTGCCCATAAAGCCTCGCATGCCCTGCCATGTCATCCTCAGAAAGGAGAGTGCTACATCTGGCATGGGATTCGTTTCTAACTCAAGTACAATACTAGGGCCTGAAATATCCCTCTCAGATGTGCTTCCAGCAGCTTGTCTGAGCACTCCCGGAATTCCCTTTAAATTCACAAGGATGAAGAAGCCTGTCTCTCATTTCTCTAGAGGGCTGAGGAAAAGCCCAGGCACAAAATGGTGTAAAATTCTGTAAAGCAAGTCAAATGAACAAGCCACTGCTTCTTAGCGAAAACGCTGTTGAGGACTAAGATGTCTTTTTTGAGCTACCTTGGAGTGGTTCACATCCGTACCTGTTCCAGGAAAAAGCAAAGTGGGAAAGCTTGTAAGAAAGCTCGTACCATCCACCAGGGATGCTGCTGGCTCAGAGGAACCAAATTTGTCTAGACACGATTTTCAAATAAGGAATCACTTTCTCCTCAGGGAGTTTCTGACCACCTTGGAAGCCGATGCTGGGAACTTCACAAAGAGAATAAACACAAATCCTAAGGAAGAGCACAGACACTGCCCTTTTCTTTCCCTGCACGGCCCATATAGAGGTCCCTGACTCCATCCTAGAAAAAGCACCTGTGTTCAGAGGACCCAAACGCTGTCCTAGCTGTGGCAGCTGACTAGCCCATTGACCTTGGGCTAATTATTTAATTTAGGATTGGGATTCTATGACCTAACTGCTGTGAGCCTGTCTGGGCATGGGGACATGTGGGCTGTAACCTGAAGGAGATTTATTCATTAAGAGAGGAGGCAAGATGCTGGGGGTCCAGACCTGAATGCCAAGGGGTGAGTCTACTTTCAGTGGGTCTTGGGAGACCACGCCTACTTGGCCCAAGCTACAGAAGCGGGGTTGGGTGGCCATTAGACCATGCGATGGGAGAATGGGGGGAGATTTTAGTAATGATGCCTTTGTTCATCATTGCCTCACCATGACACTCTTCTGGAAAGAAACTTAGTATTCCCATTGTCGTCTCTTATTGAAATGACATTCCATTGTCCTAACAGAACAGCCCAAATCCTCAGCTCCGCTCCTACATTCCCATGCTGCCCACCACAACCCCTTCCCCAGATGCTTGCTTGGCTTTCTCCCTGTCACGTAGCCTCAAGGACTTCATTTCTCTCCTGCAGTGAACAAGCTCTTTGTATCTCAAGCACATCTTGACTCCTTACTTCTTATCTCTCCTTCAATGCTCGTCTTAAATGTGACTCCCTCTGAGAAGGCCCTGCATGCCTCTCTTCAACCCCACTGGATCTGATATAGACTCAGTCCATTCTTACAGAGCACCCTGCTCCTTTTCTTTATGGCTTTGGCTGAGAGTTACATATTTACTGATACCATTGGATTAATATCAGTCTTTCCCACTGGGTTATAAGCAGTTGATATTGTATCTAAGGCCTATTACAGTGCCCGACACACAGCAGACAATGATCTCAGGGATCTCAGAAGGATGAAGCTGAGGTGAAGAAGATAGTTCCAGCATCCAGAACACTGTTCCCATTCACACTTAGAAGACCTATTTGTCAGTGACCATAGACATTGCAGTTAGCCAGACTGCTTTAAAGAAACATTCATACCAGTGAACAAGACATGTGCATTCTTTCCGTTACTTTTGGTTCACAACATTGGGAGAATTTGAGAAGAGATGAGCCCCTCAACTGTCCTGGTTTCTTTTGTTAAGAACAGACCATGGTTTGAATGCATTCCACTGACTGCACCATCTCTGAGGACTGCACAGAGGAAAAAGAGAGTCCGTGTGTGGGGACTTGGGTCCGGCAGTGGCATCCAACCAATGCAAACAGATGCTTAAGAAATATGCTGACACTGGGGCTTTGTCTCGCCAGTGCACTAGAGACACACAAAAACATTCTCTGCTTTGAAAAACAAAGCATTCATATGGAGCCAAGAATGTCCTGGAGTCCTAAGCCTTCTGCACTCCGTTGAAGAGGTCCTTGGGCTCAGATGGATGAGCAGAGATCTGCTACTTAGAGATCACTGCCCAGGTCAAACCATCTGGCCTGGGCCAAGCACCTACTGGGTGTGGCAGGAACTTGGGAGACACCCGCAGAAGCAGGATGTATTGAGCCACTGATTATCTGTGCAGACAGGCAAGTCTGAACCCTAGTAAGCAGTTCCAGGTGTCATGAAGAGAAAGAGTGTGAAGCTGGAGTGGGTGAGCAGTTCCCAAGGGTCAGTCTCTGCGTTAAGAGTGATGCCTTTGAGCAGGGACCATTCCGGAACTCTTCCTGACAGTAGCAGAGTTGAGGCTTGGGATACCTCAATTACCAAGTGACTACACTTGGGGCAAATATGGAGCCCTGTATGAGTCCACTGCTCCCGCTCTGAATAAGGAGACCAAGACAGATTCTTCATTCCAACTAGATGTTGCTTCACTGTATGAAATCTATGCCCTCTTTGACGATCTCACTAACCTAGGACGATATGGAATGGTCACTTTATTCCACTGAATGAATCTGGCCCCCATTCTAATATTATAATTTATATTTGATTTTGAATGTAATTATTTTTCCTGTTGTCTGAATCAGTCTCCAATGGAACACAAGCCCTCCTGAATTTTAAGCAGCTCTGTCCATTTAGCTGCTGTCCACCTAAGTAAAAATTCCAGGATAAAAGGCGCAGGACACGTATGTATGTGCCATCTCAGAGACTAGGAAGTGAAACTATCTTCAGCTGTAACGGGCTCTTGTTTAAGGTCAGCCATTTTCCCCAGGAGATCATATTTCTCTGAGCAAAGACAAAACTACAAAAGATCAAAGGTGTCTTCCCAAGGCTACAAACAGAGCAGTGAACATCTTGAAGTTTGTCTGCCTCCCAACCTCTTGAAAGTGACAAAGTGCTCACACTGTGTCTTTTATATGAAAGCCAAATATCTCTTTTCTCATCCACAAAAACCCCAGTATTTGTAGAGATCAGGCTGGGAGGGATGTCAGGTCCCCATCTCAGCAGGTGTCACCCAGCATTTCTTCCCTTGAAGGGTTTTCTTTGCATCTCCTCCATCTTTCTCCTGTTCCCTCTGGAAGTCACTAGTCTGAGCTTGCCTCCTCTGTAGCCACCAAACCTTCACTTGCACACACTGTGCAAACAAGTGAGGCTGTGCACACGGCTCACTCAGAGGAGTCAATCTTCCTCCGTTTGGTCCTTGGGACTGATCTCAGCAGCACTGAGGTCAGTTACCGCTAAAGCTAAACTGTGCTCTGCTCCAGGAGTAGACATGTCTTCCTAGGAGATGAAGTAACATTCAATGGAGCTGACTTGGAACAAGTGACTTGGGCCTCTGTGTAAAGGGGATGCTCATGGGTAGTAGGTCCTATTTGTGGTCACAGTCACCATCTTCGAGAGCACACAGTTGGAGAGAATTTGGCCCCTGCTTTGCTTTTCCCAGAGGCTAGCAAAGGACATCTGAAACTAGTATTAACCAGGATCCTCAGATTTGGGAGAGACCTTCCAAGTCATAACTTATAATCAGGATTTTAAAAGATCATGTTAAAGTTTAGCTCTTTCGCCGGGCAGTGGTGGCACACTTGGGAGGCAGAGGCAGGCAGATTTCTGAGTTCGAGGCCAGCCTGGTCTACAGAGTGAGTTCCAGGACAGCCAGGGCTACACAGAGAAACCCTGTCTCGAAAAAAAAAATTAGCTCTTTCTTATTTATTTCTACTTATCATTTATTACTATTATTGTTATTGTTGTTATTGAGGTAAGTTCTCGTTGTATAGCCTAGACTGCCCTAAATTTCCAAGCTTAGGGCCTGTATCTCCAATATCCTGGTAATGCTGATGCCCAACCACATCCTGAATAGGCTGAAAAGTTCTTACTGCTTCACTACCTCCCATTGAGCCATCGCTTTAATAATCAAGGTGGTAGGAAGGAGGACCAATTATTGTCCTTGGTTAACATGAAAACATTCCTTTGTTTTCTTGCATGTACATTCACCAGGGCCTCTCTATAGCTGCCCATTGTCCAAGAAGTCCATTTCATGAAGGCTGTGTACTAGCGAGCCTCTGCGGCTCCTGTGCCCCAGCCAGGAAGCTGTGAATGGACTGGAGTGGAGAATTCACTCTGATGGAGGTAGTATCGACTCTGAAGAGGGTGGGAAGTATTGCAGAAGCAGCTTTGCCTCCTACCTTAGTCCATCTTGCCCCAGCTTTGTGGGAAAGATATGAAAAAAAGAGCAGCGTCAAGGAGCGGTTTACGTTATCCTCCCCTGTTAAGGGACATCCCATACATGTACAAGCATTCACAGGGCCATCTCCCTCTTGAGAATAAGGGGGAGACTGGTTAAAGGAAGAAAGGAGAGGAAAGGCTAAGACTGCTGTGTGAGGACAGGAAAGAAGAGACACCATGGAGACATGCTGCAGGCCCAGAGAGATCTCCTCACCCACAAGGGCAGCTGGAGAGATGGTGGGCATTAACACAAGGGGCTGTGGTGTAAGCCAGTGACGCTCCGCAGTTGGTAGCAGTGTCTGGCAGGTGTGATTTTCTGAGAAGAGCCAACAGCTTTCAAAACATTCTCATGGAATCCATAATTCATATTCAGTCTGTCTCTCTCCCTCTCTCTCTTTCTTTCTGTCTCTCTCCTTCTCTCTCCCTCTACTTCTTTCTCCCTCTTCCTCTCTCTCCTCCCTTTCTCCCCCCTCTGACTTTCTAGAGCCTTATGTAACCTAGGCTGACTTTAAATTTACAAAGTACCTGAGGATGACCTTACACCTCTAATCCCCTGTCTCCTCTCCCCTGAGAGGTAGGATTACAGATACATGCTACCATGTCCAGTTTACGTGATTCTGAGCATCCAACTTGGGACTTCCTGCATGCTAGGCAAGCACTTTACCAAAGGAGTAACACCATCAGCCTTAGCACCGTTTTCAATTAGGATGGGCTTTGAGTCGTTCCCAGAGTGGATCTTCAGAGTTCTAAGCGTCTAGACAGTGTATATCAAGTGCAAGCTACACAATTCAGAGGGACAGCAATCACTTAGAGTCACTTTCTACAAGAGGCGAAAGGGACTCTGTCACCAGCAGCCCCCTTCTACACACAAGCTGAGTTGTACTGAAATCACGTGACTCCTCTTAAGCTCCAGCAGTTAGAAAGCTGAGTCCATCTGAGAACCCAGGCCTCCTGATATTCGGAGGGCAGGTCTGCACAGGGAGAAGCCGCTTCCATCCATCAGGCAGTTGCCTGGGAAAAGCAAGACATTTGCAGCTACAGCGCCAGGAGCTCAGCTGGTTATTTCTAGCTTGCTGAATGTCAAAAATCCAGGCTGCTTCTCACAGAAGCCTCCACTTGTCAGACCAAATCAAGGCATCAGCATGTGAAGCAGCCAAATCAGCTGCCCCAAGCACCAGCCTGGAGGCGCCGGTCCAGCCTCTTGCAGTGCACCTGACCCGGGCCCCCGCGGTGCACCTGACCCAATGGAGCTCAGCGCTCAGCTTGCTGTGAACCCTCTGCCCACTCTCTTGGGGCGCGGCTCCCACCTGCAGCCGGAGCCTGGTGCTTGAGCACAGTCTGGAGTGAAGACTTCACTGGCTTGTGCAGCTGTCTGGGTTTTCCCCGTGTTGGGGCCAGCTGGCAGTCTGCCGCGAGAGAATGTGGCTATGAGAGCCGGACTCTGATGCTGAGCTCTGACCCCAGTGAACAGATTAGTCTGGTCTTTTGGAATTACTTGGAACCTTCCTTTGCTTTGCCTTGTTTTCTTAGAATAGCTCTCACCCACCAACTCCAGTTCTTCCCCACATCCAAATCACCCAGAATGTTTGTTTCTCTGTACAAATAAAAGCAAGTCCAAGCGCCACCGAAACAGGAACACTATCAGCTGACCGCCAACCTCAGGAGGCTGATGGGCTCCCGGGTGGAGGGCAGACCACGTTTTCCTGCGTTAACACGGTAATTTGATGGTCACGTTGGACTTTGCTAGGTAATATGGAGCTTCCCAGCGGGGGCGGGGGGAGGGGCGATCAGGGAGTGAATTTTGCAGGGGCAGGGGATGAGGTTTCCAGGAGAAAAACAGCCTCTTGTAAGGCCTGGAAAAAGGCAGGAAGGCCAGTGCAAGAGATGGGCTAGGGAAGAGGCCAAAGGGGAGCTCCTGAGCCAGAGGAATGTTGACTGATCTGAAGTGATGCAGGGATTTGAAGGGAAGTGACCCACTGGGTATACTTTTCTAGAAGGGACTGGAGATAGAACTCCAGGAGGTCCCAGCAGAGAGGCATTCACTCACTTGAAGGTAGCAGCCTTCTCAAGGGCATGCGCCCTGTTGTCCAGTGAGGATTCAAACCATCAGTTCCCTTGTGCTCATTCTCAGCCTTGCCCTGCTGCCTGATTAGGACTCTTCACCTGGCTGCTCTTGGTTTGGCCCCTGGCGTTGCGTTGGTTGGTCTTTGTGAGCTTGCAGGTAACAGGCAAGGTTGACTGCACTTTCATTTGCCCATTGACTCAATAAATATTTATGAAATGTTTGCGTAGGGCCAGGTGGTGTGCTAGTCATCCCAGGCTACAGAAAGGAGAGCACACGTGTTTCCTTCCTGATTCCAGTATTTGTCTGGCGGTTCCCAACTTAATATTGCATGAGAATTATCTGGAAAGATTTTTTTTTTTAAATATAGCTGACTGGGCTATTCCCCAGTTTAACTGAATCTGAACATTTGACAGTATGCTATTTGAAACTTACACTGTATCATTAAAAACTCTGCTTCAGGTAATTTTATTGGGTCAGAACCACCCATCCTTAGAGGAAGGCTGTTTACCTTCCTTTTGCAGAGCAGATAAGAGAGAACAAACCCAGAGTCTGGCCACCCTCTGAGGGACCCCAGGCAGAGTCGGTCCTGTTGAATCATGGCTGGAGGTCTTCCTGGAGTTTGAGGGCTCCCGACTCCAGTTCCTTGTTAAAGACTATTCCTCCAAATTTGATTAAATATTTATCAGATGAGAATGAATTGAGCTGTGGACCAGTGCTGTGAACACACACACACACACACACACACACACACACACACACACACACACACACACACACACCCTTCAGGCAGTACCTGATCTGGAGAAGCCCAGCCCAGATCTACCTGTGTAGCTAAGCATCAACAAGAACATCTAGGTAGCCTGAGCTACATGAAGCCTTCAGACTAAGGTTAACCAACCTCAGAGGCTTAATGTTTTTCAAAATGTTCCCCTTGTAGAGTAGGAAGTAAAGGTCCCATGAGGTAAGTGACTCGGTAGGGGCATGTGTGCAGAGATGACTACGTCTTGGCCTCCTCGAGTTTCCCTCTGATTTCCTGGCACGGTTCCTATTCTAGGCCATGCCTGGTGGAGCTTAGAAGAAAGTCAGGCTTCTGTGAAGTCTACAGCTGGGAGAGGGGCAGTAGAGGGGTTCTCAAACTTTAGCTGCCGACACAATTGCTCGGAGGACTAGGCAAGCACAGATTTGCCGGTCCCAGTCAGGAGGTACTGGGTACTGGTAGGTTGGAATGGAGCCTGACAGTTTATGTTTCTAATGTTTCCAGGTGTGGCTGATGAGGTGGGTGGGCCACACCTCAACAACCAAAGGTGGATGAGGCTGCGCAGTGAGCACAGGCAGGCTGGAGGGAGGGCAGGGTGAAGGGCAGCGGTTCTCAACCTTCCTGAGACTGAAACTATTTAATATAGTTGCTCGTGTTGTGATGACCTCCAAACATAAAAGGATCTTCATTGCTACTTCATAGCTGTTCTTTTGCTACTGTCAGGAATCATAATGTAAACATCTGTGTTTTCCGGTGTTCTCAGGTGACCGCTGCAAAAGGATCCAAAGGAGCCACGATCTACAGGTTGAGAACAGCTGGTTAAGGAGACACTGGTGTAGGCTCTTTAGAGGTTCTCTGCTTCCTTACTTTCATCTCCTCTGACCTTGGACTTCTTAGATGTCTCCTCATAGCATGTATAAAACGCAGGCCCTGGCCCATAACCGAGGCCAGAGTTAGCACTTGCAGGGGCTTCTTTGGAGCTGGCATTAAGAGGGAGCCAGATTCAGTCCCTCAGCCTTGCACTCTTTGTCTCTATGTCCCTTGTTCAGATGGCAGCAGGACAGGTATAGCAGGCCAGCAGTCCCAGGAGAGCACAAATGGCTGCCTCATCACAAGACCAACCTATCAGCTTCTCAGACCTTTCTGGCTTTGCAGGTACAGGGTGGAGTCACACTGAACCAAGTACCAGCCATGCCATCCTCTCTGTAGAGATTTCCACCTACTTTTATTGCTTTGAACTCCAGACAAGAGAGTTACCAACCACATGATTTTCTATATCAAAAGCTGGAAAATATTCTCAAGAGCCCCAGATAGAGCCTGGGGCCTAGAGGCCCTCCTCCCATCCCTTGCCTGCTCCCTTGTTGTGTGTTCAGAATATCTGCAAGGAGTCCTCTCTGCATCCCTTCTAGTAAAGCCAGTACGTGGCTGGCACATGGAACTCTCCCTGGAGAGGAGATGGGTGAGGCCGTGGACATGCTTCCTGAAGCCAGAAGAAAGAGGAGGCTGCTGATTCACCAGCAGCTGCTTCCTGGAATTACAATGCCAGGCTGCACTGAACAATATTTTTCCAAGGTGATGTGAGCTGTTACAACATTCCTGATGGTCCCCAATGGACCTTCCTGTAAGTCAAACCAGAAAGTTGCCCAAACCAGCATTCCTGAGCAGCAGAGAGCAGGATTCCAGACACAGTGTTTCCAGCATGCCTTTAGATCCCTCTTGGGAGCAGGAGTTCATCTCTCTCAGAGCCTCTGCATGTCATCAGCCAGGGCCAGGGGTTCCTCTGGCAGGCCACAGAGTCGTAAGGAAGCACTATGTGGCATTAAGTCAGTTGGGAAATACAGGCCTTTGCAGATTCCCCTAACAGGAGGGTCAGCTGAGAAAGGAGAAAGTCCCACGTATCACAAAGATGTTTTCTCTGTTTCTATTCTGCTCTTGACTATTGTCTGACACAGAAAGCTACTGTGACCTATACCCGACCAGTCTTGGCTTTTCTCAGAGATATGGCACTAATTTGGAAGTGCCTCTGTTCTATCTCCATGCAGAGAGTCTGCTGCCTCTGTAGAATAGTGGCTTTCATTCAGAATGGAAAAAGCTCATGGATGGCGGTGGCAAAGTGCAGGGGAGCAAGGACAAATTCCAGATTTTCCCCGTTCGATGATGCCCCACCCCATACAAAAATGAACATTAAAAAAACAGACTCATAAAAGCAGTTCTAAAATGCTTTTGTTTTCGAGACTCAGTCTCATGTAGCCAAGGTTAGCCTTGAGCTGACTATGTGGTTAAGGATGATCTTGAACTTCTGATCATTCTACCTCCACTCCTGGAGGGCTGGGATTATAGGCATGCATTATAACACCCAGTTTTATACAGTGCTGGGGGTCAACCCCAGGGTCTTTGTTCATAATAGACAGTTAGGCTACACCACAGTTCCTGGTTCTACGTATATTCTTCTTTTCTAGAAGACAGAAAATTAATGGGAGTGGAGGATTCTGGGAATAAAGCAGATGGAATCAAGAGATGGGGAACTGCTCTTAGAAGCATTAATTGGACTCTACTGTACTCTAATATAAAATGAAAAATGACCTCTCTCTCTCTCTCTCTCTCTCTCCTTCACTCCCTCCTTCCTTGATTGATGTGTTGGATATCTCCAGGCAGAGAAATACTAAGCTAAGAGGCCCTACCTACTTTGGGAGAAGTCTCATTGGGTAACGACACTTGTTTTCAAGCCTGAAGACCTGAGTTCGATACTTGGTATTCACAAGGTAAAAGGAGACAACAGATTCCTGCAAGATGCCCTCTGACCTTGTCACCTGAGCGAGCTATGGTACGTGTACACACACACACACACACACACACACACACACACACACTTTTTCTTAAAGAAATAAAACTTTTTAAAAAAAGACCCTAGTTGTAAAATGAATTCCTTAGTCATGCTAAAAATAACTGCAATTTGTAATGAGTCCTTCTATTTTTTTTGTCTTCACAGTCTTATCAGGTGGGTGGTAATATCCCTACTCCCCAGACATTAAGCACTGTTGGTCTCAAGCAACAGTGTATAAGAGACATTCAATCTATTTTACCTTTTAACTGATAGGGAAACGGTTAGAAATAATACAGGGTGAATGCACAGTGAGGTTTTATACCCATGTCTCCTGACCCCCAAGTTCATATTTAGAGCCCATAGCATGCTCTTGGCAGTCCCTGAACTCAAGGGCATCTCCAGAAGCAAGTCCTTGGAATTCCAGCTGGGCGCTAACATCCTGAGAAGGCGGCGAGTCAGCAGAGAGGTTTGTTGAGCCCGTGACTCTGAAGAACTTATCCACGGCACATGGTGCTCCTCATAGGGCCTGGTCTGGTGCTTTAATGGGGTGCAAGATGAACAGAGAAGCTCCCTTAGGCCGTGTCTTACCTTGAGGTGGGTGGTAGAAAGGTTAACTCTCTCCTTCCCGCCCTTTACTACAGGCACATCTCCTTAAAGTGTCATCCAAGACTTCATTCCAAACAGCTGTGTGTCTTACCTCTGAGGACACTCCCCTTTTAAATTTAATTGTGTTGAGAATTTCATCTGTAAGTACTATATTTACATCATCCTATCCTCCTGGCAACTCCTCCCATGTTCCCACCCCAGTTCATGATCTCTTCTATAATTATTAGTACTCCATGTGCGCGCGCGCGAGTGCGCGCGTACACACACACACACACACACACACACACACACACACACACACACACGAACACACACACCCCCACCCCTACCTTACTGAGTCCGTTTAATGTTGCTCTTACGTATGTGTATGTTTATGGTTGACCACTTGGAATTGGAAAACCCATCTCTAGGAGCTTGTCCTTGGAGAAAATTTATTCATCTTAGAAGACATTGATCGCCTGTTAACTCTTCATCTTGTGGTAACGCCTTGTAAAATTTACCTCATTCTCACTGGCATCTCAACTGGTGTTGTCAATATGCAGGTATTAAAGACAACCATTATTATTGAGTCTTCATGGATGTAGCATCCCTGTCACGTTTAAATGACCCAGTCTAGCAGCAGACTTCCTGGTCCCTCAGGTTCTTACAATCTTTTTGTTCCCTCTTCTGCACTGTTTCTTGAGTCTTAGGTGTTACTTACTGGGCAAGGTACCCCTAAGGTCACCAGTTCTCTGCATTTGCGTCTCTGTAGTGGTCTCCATCGGCTGCAAAAGGAAGCTTCTTCAGTGCGGGCTGGAAGCCGCACACACAAAGCCTTGCTAATTTTCTCTACAAACTCTTTGCATCAAGTGTAGTAGCTGCAAATGTAGACCACGGGCAATGCTCCAGACAGTGCTCCCCCATTCTCTTCCTGCTCTGCCATCTTTGACTTTGTTCTCTGGGAGAAAAAGCCCCTCTACAGCCAGCTCCAGGCTAAGCCATAATTTAACTAAGACTTAGACTTGAAGCCTCCAGTTCTAGGTTGTAGCTGCACATTGGAACCATTTGGAGAACTTCCATAGTCTCACGATCCAGTCAGGAGCTCCCTGAAATGTTGTGACTTGCTCTCATTTCCCCTGTCTAATAATTAGTGTTAGGTATGATGTGGTGATAAACTGGCCATGGGCTATAAGGCTGAAGCATGAAAATGCCTAGAAATGCTTCTGACACTGAAGAAAACTCTGTGATTCAAGGGTATGTATGCTCTTTGTCTCTGGTACTTGTTGAGGTGTGCACCCAAGAGAGGAAATTTAGTTCAGTAAGTGAGAGGACATTATCTCATTTGGTCCTCACAGTGTCCTCTCAGGAGATTAGTACTTTTATTTTATAAACAAGGAAACTAAGGTCCCCAGTGATTTCAGTATCTAGTCTCCCCCAGGTCCTATTGGCAACAGCTGTAAAGCAGAGCCAGGCTAAACCCAGTTCTGCCTGGAATGTAAATGAATTGCATTGGACCACAGCTCCTCTGTTCACTGCCAGTCATCAGAGCATAGTTTTCTCACTACTTGACAATTTCCAGGGATATGCTATTGGGCTTTCTGAAGTAATAATGATAATAAAGGGTCTCATTTTGAATACTTGCCCATCTCTATAGAATAAATATTCCCACCACCACCAACTTGAAGCCAGCATTGAGTTCACTAGACCTTAACATGGGAGATGTGGAACTCGCCAGTGTGGACCAGCACAGAAAACCACTAGAAAATGGAGCAGCTGCACACATCGAACCTTTAATACTGAAATCCATGAGTCCCTTCAATCCCAGAACAGGACTTTCTTTTAACCATGTGACTCCCCAAACAGATCTTCACCCTGGAGCTCTGCACTGGTAGGAACGTGTATAACTCTTATTCCTAGAAGTCAGACAAGCACCACAAACGACAAACAAATGGGCGTGAACATCAGGAGTTTCCTAACAGACATAGAAGGCTAATTCTGTGAACAGAATCCCAAGAGACATCTCCTTCACCCTGCGTGCTGAGAGCCCTTACCATGTGCTTGATTTCCTTGCTGAGAAGTACGTATCCACTTGCTGAGCTCCTTCACAGTGCTGAGCCTGGACTCATGACTGTGTGATACAGTGTAGCAACAGGGTTCGGGCATGCGGCCAGTGGAAACATGATGTGGAGCCAACTCCAGGCTCGCCTGGGTCGGCAGTGCAACTGTGGTATACTTCAAAGCCTGTTTCAGACTGCGGCATGCTAGTTTCTAAGGTTGGAAAAGGGTTTCTGTCCATCATCTCACCCAGGATCTAGACTTCACGTGCTTACTGATGAGAAACCCCCTGTCTCAGAAGGATGCCCATCAGACATTTGGGTATCTCTTTGAAAATATTCCATTTTTTTTTGTATGAACATAGACACCATCATCCTTATTGTATCCTGATGTGTCCCAGTTCTAACTCCAGGATTTATATAATTAAGCTAGTCTCTTTTTATGTAGCAGGCAGTACAGCCAGGATGCACCAGTGTGTCAGGCAGGACAGTAGAATGTGTCAATCAGCTTTCTATGGCCATGATGAACACCCCAAGATAAATCAAGTCCTAAAGAGGAAAAGTTAATTTTTATTCATATTTTCAGAAATAGGGTCCCTTGGCCAGCTGCTTTGTATAGTTTATCACAGCCAAAGTCCATGGTAGAGAAGTCCTGGAAGCAAGGAGCAAAGAGAGATGGGAAGGAAAGATGATGAGAGATGGGGGGGTCCCCATGCCCCCCATAAGAGCATATGATCAATGCTCTAACCCTCTCATGGGTCTCATCTCCCCACCTCCCCATAGCACTACCTTGGGGACAAACTCATCAACACATGGGCCTGTGGGGAACATTCAAAATTTAAATCACAAAGACAGGCCTATTGGCCCATGAATGTAGTGCCAGCATCTCAAGAGGAAAGGAAGGAGAATCACAAGCTTGAGTTATCTAGTAAGACTCTGGCTCACTGATGACAACAACAGAAAGATCCAAAACACAGCAGCCAGATAATGTTATAGGAACAAAAGCTGGTCATGGTCTCTGTAGCATTAAAAAAATTAGTAACAATAGCAATTATTCCTAGCTCATTGAAAATACACTTCAAGTGGTGTTTGTGGGCTCATGTTGATCGCTCAGGAGTCCAGTGTCATATCTTGTCATTACCACTCACTGAGGAAAAAGACTCTGCTAGCCTGGAAGCATTCCTGTTTGCAACCATTTTAACACCATTCTGCTCTCTAGATGTTACCTAAGGACTATCCTGAAACTTTCCCCACACAGAGGGTCCTGAGTCACCAAAGGGGCCACTTGCTATTTTAGATTTTAAGGTGGTGGGAAAATGATACACACTCAATAGAAACTGTAATTGTAATTTTTGATTTTGATCTTTTCACAAGCTAGCAATATGTAGTATATTTTCTTTTGGTGCTGAGCCATGGCAGTGAGCTGCGCTTGTCAGCCGTGTGGCCGGTCGGTGCTTTACGGAGTGTGAAGCTGTGATGTTTGGTAGGTTAGGGGCTTAAATGCTCTTTGGACTTAGGATATTTTCAATCTACAATGGACTTATTGGTGACCAGCCCCTTCCTACGCCAAGTATTTATAGGTGGTTGTGACATCAGCTCGCTTCTCTTCTGAGGCTATCTCTAGGTAGCTCTCACTTATGTTTTGTGCCTTTTGCTCCTGCCATCCACCAGATCACTTTCCGGGATCACGAGGCATCTTCATCTTCCTCCATTATGGTACCTAGCACAGAATTCACGTTTCTAGACATAGTCGAACCAAAGCAATGTTCAGTGGGCTCTGTCTTCGGGCTCATTTGAGACGTGATACTTGCCCCTCAGGAGGATGGCGTGCTAGTTTTTATTTGGTACCCACAGATTCCTATTACGTTTTCATGAGAGCACACATTTGTAGCAACAATGACTATTTGCCCTTGTTGTGTCCCTATAATTTAGGAATAGGTAAATATTAGTAATATTTGCTGACTATATTTTTGCTCTGCCTAATTACCTTGTTTGTAGCTTATGTTTACTAGTTAGATTTTTCCAGCACAGACTGAAAAAGCCAATTAGATAAGGACAAGGTAGAAGCAGTAATCTAAACGAATATAACTTGGAGGCTGAAGGCCTGACTCAGTGGTGAAGGACACGTGCTGCTCTTGTAGGACACTGGTCAGTTCCCAGCATCCATATCGGGTGGCTCACAGGTAACTCCAGCTCTTGGGAAATGCATTGCTCTCTTCTGGCCTCTGTGGACAGCTGCACACATAAATACATGCAGATACATGTCCATAAATAAAAAGAATATAAAATCTTAAAAAATATTATGTTATATGCATGACCAATTCATTTCCAGAAATACAGGAAATGGGTGATTGATGGATTGATTGATTGAGAAACGTTCAAAGTTTTCCAGCAACTAGAATATGCCTGGAATATAGTAAATACTCAGTGAATCCAAGTTTAATGAATGACTCTCTAGGTTCATTGGCTCTTATATCAGAATCTTCTGGAAGAATATGTGTAGTTTGGAAACAAAGTAGTACTTTGTTATGCCGCTTCCTTTTTGCGTTTAGTTATTATTATAACTTAAAGCAGCAAGTGTCAGAAAGGGACTGGCATGAGATTACCCTCCAGAGGTGCTTTACTAGAATAAAGAGCCACATGACACTGACTTGGGAGAGCATTAGAAGACACAGGGCATCATGCCACAGGCAGCGTTATCGGGCCTTCAATGGAAAGAGAGTGAATTCCTTTCAAATTCCCAAAATGAGCCTCCTTATCATGGGCAGTGTAGCATGACAGGCATCCTGAAGGAAAAGGTTTTCAAATCCCTGGGACAAAGTGGGTTTCTTATTCCTATAGGTTTCCCAAGTGAGTGGCAGATAGGCTTCCCACTGCATCCAGCCTAACTTGTCTTACCTTCTAGCATGGACTATAAACTTATCTGAAAGGGGGAACGGATGCAAACCATAGCTCGACATGTTTTCTTGGCATCAACTCTGTGTTGGGAGAGAGAGAGAGAGAGAGAGAGAGAGAGAGAGAGAGAGAGAGAGAGAGGATTGTAATCTAACAGTTATGATATTGAAGGCTTGAAGTCTCAAGTAAGAGATTAGAGGAAAGACTGAAATTGTCTTAATTCAAGGAGAGCAGGGCAGTCTCAGGCCTGAAGGATCACCATCTTGGACTGGTCTTTACCTGTTAACTGCCACACCCTGGGTACCGTTGCTCCTTTAACCCACATTTGCCACAAGGAAATGAGTTGAGATTTGGTTACTTATGTTATTAAACTTCAACTACAGAAAGCATACCATCTATCCTTGATCAACCAGTCCAGGAATCATTAAAGAAAAAAATGAAATGAGTTAGGGTCGGTGACATGTCCCAGTGGGTTCAGAGGTCTGGTGCCAAGCCTGATGACCTGTCTGATTCTCAGAACCCACATGGTGGAAGAAAAGGACTAACCTCCCCAAGCTGTCTCTGACTGACACACTTGACCTCCACATTTCACACCAGGAAATGCATCATCCCCACCTCCCCAACACAAAGGTGAAATACATACATGTAGCTTTAAAATCATTGTTACTCTTTCTCTCACTGATCAGCATCTCTTCCAGTGTTTCAGTAACATTGTTGAAATAATTCTCGTCTTGCAAATTAACAACATTAATCTGAATGCCTCATCGCACCCTGTCCCTGGGCTACAGTTCATCTTATGAGGGAATACCCCACCTTCTTCACTGCAAAAGCCTTTCGTAGAGCATCGGTTCTCAGCCTTCTTAAGCAGCCTTTAACATAGTTCCTCATGTTGTGGTGACCCTCCCCCAACAATAAAGTTATTTTTGTTGATACTTCATAAGTGTAATTTTGCTACTGTTACGAATTGTAAACATCTGATATGCAGGACATCTGAAATGTGACCCCTGTGAAAGGGTCATCTGAGAACTGCTGCCGGAGAGGAGGGGCGACCACCCTGGAGTCCCTTCTCTTCTGCTAACTGCTCTGCTTACATCTGCTGCTGAGGGAGCTTAGGTTGCTTGTGATCTTCTTAAGCCTGTCATTCCCCCTTCCCTTGTGTGCATGGGTAAGCATGACAGGCAGCAGGCTTAACAGGTGCTGGTGAGTATGTGGCCATGGGAATGAGTGATTTGTGTGTGTCTAAAAACAATCTTGAGACCGAGAGAGCACAGAGTGCATGTGGAGATAAGGCATAAAGATTGCCCAGAGGTGGACAAAGAGCAAATCTGACTGGGGGTTCAATGTATGACAAGAACATTATCTGTCAGGGTAGAGAGGCTCATTGAGCATAGCCACCTGCATACTCTTAGCCAGCAGTGCACAAGGCTGGAAAACCTTGAGAGCTCATTCAGGGTATTTTTGGCACTGTCCGGTCAAATGACTACTAGACAGTCCCTGGTTTCTAAATTTGAAATGTCTCTAGAGATTGTTTCACTTTTGGCAATCCACTCGAACACGTCCACACTTGGTCCTGACACAACCTTCTCTTTGTCTCATCCAAATTCTTCTAGCTGCGGCTAAAGCCACTGGAAGAATGAAGTTTCTGTCGGATAACTGCCTTGGTGGCATAAGAGAGGCAACTGTGGGGTCTGGAAGAGCTATGACATGTGGCATGGACATCTAGGGCTGTATTCAGAAGAATCTACAGGACTGTGGGGGCTCTTTTGACCACAATACATCTCCGGAAAGCCTGCTTTAAAGAGAAGAGGGTATAGGCTCTGCCATTGGCTTCAGGCCCTTGGCATGGCCAGAGTTACTGAATATCTTGGATATCTTGGCTTCTGGTTGCACAGTATGCTGAACGACCATCACAGGGTACCCAGTCAGTACCCAGGATGGGTGTGGTCCTTGTGCTAATTGGTCAGAAGTGAACTAAATGAATCTTGTAGCTAAACCTAAAAGGACAAAAGAATTCCTATCTTGTTGGAGAGAAAAGCCATTGAGGGAAACCATGGGCATTTCTTGCGCTGGTTGTTTTAGAGTGGGCTGTGTTTAAAACTCAAAAGTGACCCATATTTAGCAACTTGTCTTGACTCAAAACTCCCCAGGTTTAGTCAGTTGAGGAGGCTCTGAGGCCAAGCAGAAGAATTGAAGCCTCTTAAGTTGGTGCTGGCTCAACATCTCTATGCGATGGGCATGAAGCATGTGGGCATGTTTCCTGCCCACTGTCTGATGGACATCCCAAGCTCCACAGACCCGCTGGTAGTGACAACAGCTGACACTGAGTGCATCCAGTGCCCTTATACTAACTAGATGCTTCCCATTTGCCCGAGGCAGTAACACAAGGCAGGCAGGCAAGGTCATTTGTACTTCACTGACAAGAACACTAAAATTGGGGAACAATTCCCTTTGCTTAAGAACACTAGGTGAGTGTGGGCTCACCCTGTAGGTCTGTATCCCACTAAGCATGCTCTCTTAACTTGGGGGCCTCTTGCCTCACACAGCAGAGAGAAGTGGCTTTCCTAAATATTCTATGCTGGGGCAGGAGCCCATAGAGTGATAACAGATACATGGGGAAGGTGGCTGACTTTTCTGAGCTCCAGAGGAAACTTCAGAATAAACAGACAAATGTTTTAAAGTCATTTTGATTGGAAAACTGACTCCAAAAGCCAAGTGTGTGGGGGGGGACAGAGAAGGAGATAGGAGAAGGGAAAGACAACTGACCAGGACTAGGGGTGGGGTGGAAATAGGATGGAGTCCAGGGGCACCCTCAGCTTTGGTTTGAATTCAATACAGGGGGAAAGGAAGACAACAGAGTTCCGTTCACAGCCATGCTCTGGTTTGTACCAGCCAACCTGCAATCCAGCCCAGAGGAGCCTGTGACCACAGGGTTCATTTCCAGAAGAACCTATGATGAGTAGGCTCATTTCCTGCACAAATGTCTGAGGTTGCATCAGACCCTTATCTTCAGATGATATAAAAGGAGGAATTATATGACTTAGTGTGCCCATAAAGCCAGGGCATCACAGCCGCTGGTCGCTGTAGGTCAACATTGCCAGATGAAGCAATCTGGATCGCCAAGACTAACTAAGGGGAGAGGTCTCGGCTGTCGGCTTGGGAAGTGGTGAAGGACAAGTATGTGACTGGGATATTGAAGGCATCGCACACCCAATGGAAACCAACACGTGGCAGACAGTGTTTCAATTCCTGCTCTTCTCCTTGCAGGAAAGTCACACCAGATTTGTGGCTATAAATGTACAGCTGCCACCAGTGGCTGCCTGGTGGCTGTACATGCCTACCTGCTTCCTGCTGCAGCTGTGGCTTTGCTCCAGCCCATTCAGTGAGGAGGAGGCTGGGAGTTACCAAAAGACAGACAGACTTCCAGGGGAGGAAAGGATTGTAAACTCCTAAGGTTCGAGTGGAGTTTATGGGACCCAGTGTGACCCGGACTATTTCCTCTTTCTCCCCTTTTCTGAACCACGAGGAAACTAAAGTCACTATTGCATCACCTGGGCCTGCCCCAGTTCCCTGAATCAGGGGTGAGAAGCACCGCCCTTGATTGCAGATTGAGCCATCTCCCTGGCAGATCTATAGTTGTACACAGGGGTGAGGATGACAGGGGTAAGGATGACTAAGGCCTTCCTGCAGACTGGCAGTTATTTCCTGCTCCTGTGAGCCCCAGACTACACCCTTTTAACTGCTCTAGAACCCCACAAGGTAGGGAAATAGAATTAATTTTAAATGGAAAGCCTTATTCATTTGGGCTAAAAGCAAGGACTCTGGAAATAAAATGCTTGGTTCCTATCTTGGTCCTAATGCTTTTGTTGTGTGACTTTGGACAAGCTATTAAAAAAAACCAAATAAACCACTCCGTGCCTCAGTATCCCCATCTGTACAATGAACATAGGAGTACTCAATTCATAGAGCACTGACTGAATAAATGTGCTTAAAATGTGTACAACTGATTTACGTAAAACAAGCATAAAGACCAAGTGGTCCCAAGTCAGAAAGAACTCCCCCTTTCCAGCAGACTGTGGGATTAGAATGTAAAGCTTCAGACTTTATATCTAGGTCCACCCCTTATCAAGATCAGGACTTTTGGAAACTGTACTGGCTAGTTTTGTGTGCCAACTTGAACACAAGATGAAGTTATCACAGAGAAAGGAGTTTCAGTTGAGAAAATGCCTCCATGAGATCCAGCACTAAGGCATTTTCTCAATTAGTGATCAAGGGCGGAGGGCCTCTTGTGAGTGGTACCATCTGGGGGCTGGTAGTCTTGGGTTCTATAAGAAAGCCAGCTGAGCAAGCCAGGAGAAGCAAGCAAGCCAGTAAGCAGCATTCCTCCATGGTCTCTGTATTAGCTCCTGCTTCCTGCCCTGCTTGAGTTCCAGTCCTGACTTCCTTTGGTGATGAACAGCAGCATAGAAGTGTAAGCTGAATAAACCCTTTCCTCCCCAACTTGCTTCTTGGTCATGATGTTTGTGCAGGAATAGAAACCCTGACTAAGACAAATTGGTACCAGAGTAGTGGGGTATTCCTGTGACAACCTGACCATGTTTTGGGGAGGACTGTGGAAGGACTTTGGAACTTTGAGCTAGAAGAGTCATTGGGATGTTAAGAGCTCTGTGGAATGTTCTGCAGGAGCTTGGAAGATAATGTTGAGAACAGTGCAGAAGATGGAGGCCTGGCTTGTGAAATTTCAGAAGGCAGATTAAAGACTCTTATCAGGGCCATTGCTAGTTTGATTTAAAATTCTGTGGTTTTGGTTAGCTGGGGCTGAAGAAATCAGCTGTGATTAACAAGATACCAGAACTATTAAAGCAAAACCATTGTATTGCTGGGACTATTGATGCTGGTTAGCTGGAGCTAAGAAATTAGTGGTGATTAAGAAGAGACTAACCTCTTTGAGGTGACATCTTCTGGGAAGTGTTTTCTGAGAGCACAGAGGCTGCATCCAGAGATAGCCAAGGTTGTACCTTGTGCTGTGGCTGGACTTGGTAATGTGTAAGAGTCACCCAGGTGGTGCTGGTTTTGAAGGCATGAAGGAGTAGTGAAGATCAGCTGAGGCCTGGGCACTGTGAGAGGCCATGGAAGGCCATTGGTGAAGGTACAGCCTCAGTTGCAATTGACGGCCCAGGACTGAAGGGGTCATGCAAAGGTGGTTAGGCTTGGCACCATGAAGAGATCCTATGAGAGACTGTTGGTAAACCTAGTTGCAGTGGAAGACAGCAGTGTTTTGGAGATGCCAGTACCATGAGATGACCACCAAGAACAGCAGCAGCAGTGGAGTACAGGCATCTGGAGCCTAGAAAACAAGGTGTGTGCTACAAAGGGCAGAGTTGG
>CM052705.1:78470437-78492589 GCA_028551405.1 Uromys caudimaculatus | reverse complement strand
GATGAATAAGGAAGTAAGGGTCAAGGCTTATTGGTGATGTGTTTGTGTGTCAAGTTGACAAGGGGTCAATTGTACTGGCTGGTTTTGTGTGTCAACTTGACACAAGCTGAAGTTATCACAGAGAAAGGAGTTTCAGTTGAGAAAATACCTCCATGAGATCCAGCATTAAGACATTTTCTCAATTAGTGATCAAGGGGGGAGGGCCCCTTGTGAGTGGTACCATCTGTGGGCTGGTAGTCTTGGGCTCTATAAGTAAGCCAGCTGAGCTTACTTCTTTCTCTTCTTGCTCTGTGGACCCTGGGAGTTCTACTTTCTAGATGGCACAATTAGCAGATAGAGAGCCACGGACATGTACTGTATGTGTAGTACAAATGAACACTTTGAAGAGCTACTAAGATTCCGAGGATCAGCCTGCTACAACAATACCCAGAAGTCACTGCTCCGATTGATTCATAGTGGAAGTATGGATCAGTGAGACTGACCACACCCTCCTCAGGGATACAGAAAGTTCTGCCAAGGCCTCCTCTCAGGAGTTTGCCTACAGTCCTGAGTTCTAATAACCATGGAAAGCTTTTTAGTTTGATTAGAAACCTATCCTCCGAGGTGGGAAGAGAACAAATCATTCTTCTCACCAAATTTCCTTTTGCTAAAAAATGCCTTTATTTCTAGCCAGATAAAATTTTTCAACTGTATATATGGTTACACATGAAAAGGTACACCTTTGTTGTTGGCCTTGTTTATAAGACCCATTGTTAATTATTAATGTGTATATCAAACAACCTTCTTTATCTCTGAAAATATAACTTAAATAGACTGCCAACGGATCTGCCACACACGAGTTCATGGATGAGAACGGGGTGGAGTTCTTTGCCAATGAGTCAGCCTGAGATGAAGTATGTGTAGGTGATTCGAGTCCACCAGTCAGCGGGTGGCATGCAGCAGAAGCCTGCCTGCGGACTGCACTACTGTGATGGTGGCCCTTCTGTGAACAGGAGACAAAGAAGACAGACCTATGCAATGTGGAGTGGCCAGTCACAGAATGCAAACACCATTGGGTGGACCCCCGAATGAGTAAAAGCATCATGAAGGTGACTCTACTGTGTACACTACTGAAGAGTATGGCACCTTTTTATTTGACACTCAATAAATATCTAGTTACTGAAGGGAGAGGAAGAGACTGAGACACTGACGGCTGTCCTGGTGTTCAGCTCTGTTCTCAACACTGGGTTTAGGCTTGGAGCTTGAAGGACACCCATCTGTAGTTTCTTCCAAGCGTATCCTTCTACCTAGAATGCCGTTTGTTCTCTAGAGAGACCTTTAACTTCTTCATCAGCATTTACTCTTTTTCAGACTGCAATACTGGCTTAAAGAAGAGTGTAGAGTGGTCCGCAGAAAGTCTCTTGAAGTAAAAAAAAAAAAAAAAAAAAAAAAAAAAAAAAAAAAAAGCCTGTTTGGCTCATAATCCCTAGGACTTCCTGTATTTTCCCCAGCATCTCTTCTTTTGGCTTCTGTCCTTTACTCCAAGCCTGAGCAGGGAGTCTCAGTGGTTGAGCAGTGCACGTCTTTGTAGCATCTTATCTCAGCATCCACTACTGACATGTACCATGGCTCCCCGACTGGAGAGAGCGGCTCTCTTGAAGCTCCGCCCTTCGCAGAGATGTGAACTTTTGCTCTGTGAAGGTGAAGGTGGTATTCTAAGGCGGATGCTAGGGAATTCCCATAGAAGAAATTTCTGGAAAAATCCGCATTCCCCTTTGGTCTCATTCCCCAAAAGGCTATGGCTGCAATTCTGGTGACACATAGGAAAAGTTTCTAAACTCATCCTGGTTAATCATAGGAAGATGTCCCTCATCAATCGGAGTTAAAACTGGCTCTTCCTTTATGAAGTCTGGGTCAAAATTGCTGACATCTTCTCGAGATTTCTGTTAAAGAAAAACGGAAACTGTGGTCAACTTGTACGTACCTAGGACTTTGGCCTCTTGCATGGGACCCAGTCCATTCTCCAGAGTTCAGAGAGCTGCCCTGTAGCCTTGGTCAGAAGCAGCATTTCTGATTGTGATCCCCATGATTAAGCGACGCTTCATGGCCACTCCACCCACGTGTATTATTATGGCCTTTGCCAACTGTCAAGTTACTCATCCCATGCCCTGCCTTCTAGACACTGTGTCCTGGAAGTGGGACAGCCTTGGACTGTTGCTTATTGCTCACTTGCCCATTAGCCTCCATTTCACTGAGCTGTGGTTTCCCAGCAGGCCTTGCTGAGGAGCATGCCCGCTCACATCTGGCCAGAGGTCGAGTAAACTCATGCTCAGCTCACTTAGTGTTCGCACACATTTTACACATGTGAGAGGTTCTCGAGTCATTTTATGGTGCTGTCAGGCTTAGAGCAAAAGTGCATAACCTGTTACTGGTCAAAAACAATATACCCCTCTGGGCTGTAGCTGGTGGGATCCCTCTGGCTGCTGGACATCCAAAGTCTGACAGGCTGGCACAGACTAAGCTCCCTCTGTTTGAAAGAACTGTGTAAATAAAATCTTTATAAGCATACTAAGGAGGTCCGTTTCTTTCTTTTTAATCATCGTTAGAGCCTCCCACTTCTCTTATCTGATTCAAGGATGCTTCTCCTCCACCTTCAGACCTTGTCTCCCCCCCCCCCATAGTCTTGATCTATTTTTAGCCTGCCTTCTGTGGATCCCTTGATGCTTATATGTACAGCTCGGCTCAAAGACTGTGAGGTGGGCCACTCTCAAGCTTGGTGGCTTAGGCTGCTACCGTTGTTGTCCTCTGCATTTCTCCAAGGGGCTCTGCCTGTCCAGCCTGAGTCCTCTATCACTGTAGCTATGACAAACAGTACAGGCCAAGGAGCTGGGCTCAGTGAAGGAGCACCTGGCATTTTCTCTACTATCTTAGGGCTTTGGAGAGGCACAGATGGTGCCCCAAGAATATTTGAAAACTGGCTAGGAATAATGACATCAATTAGTTAAATTCTTCTAGGGAAACTTAAAGCAGCTTAGGTGTATTAGATGCTGAGACATTTTAATTTAGTTTCAGGGAGGATAGAACTAGCACAAGTGAGAGGTGAAAACTCTGTGATAAATAGTCAACACATGGAGAGACACTGTCTCAGGGGCAACCAGCCCATCTCTCTCTGCAGCAGGGGCTGGCCAGCCTTCACTCTGTCATTCCATAGGAGATACCAGCTTTTCCATGGACTTTGGTCACCTGAAGAAGAGGGAGAATCTATTACAGTGGCCTTGACACTCACAATTCGGGGTCGGAAAGGTGGCTCTAGTTGTCGATGGTTCAACTGGGCCCAGTCGATTTCCTTAAAGAAAGGATGTCTCAAGATCTCATGCTCGCCTCCCTGAGTCAGGCTGCCCAAGCGCATGGTGGGGTTCTTGGTCATGAACTATGAGAGAGAGAGAGAGAGAGAGAGAGAGAGAGAGAGAGAGAGAGAGAGAGAGAGAGAGATACTGTTATTCATTCATTCATTCATAGCCATGTCACAGGACAGCAGGCACCAGTCCTGGCAAAGGACCTTCTGGGAGGTTTTTTGGCTGATCTTGCTTCACGAGCTGGATTTTCCATCCTGGGCAGTATGAATCACGCTTAATGTCGAGACTGCCTGAGTGGATTTTTGGCCTTCCCCACTGCCGTTTCAGGCACAGCCACCAAAAGCAGGCTGCAGGGCCCAATTTTCTTTCCTGTAAATACTTGGTATTTTTCTTTCCTCTCTAGAGAAAGGCAACTCCTTATGAACTAGTGTGCCTTTCCCCAGCATGGCAGCTGTGGACAGCCAGCAGATTCTGACTAGGGCTGCTTTTAGGAACAGCTGGGCCATTGTTCTGTCAGCTGCACAGCTGGCCAGGGTTCCTGCTTGCTCCTAAGACCACAGAGAAGAGTGAGAGCCATTGTTGTTGAGATCTCTATAAAAGGTCAGCAGGGGTGAAAAACTCTAGAAACGTCTGTGTCTGGCTCTAGGAAAAATTAAAGTTGGTTGCTTGTCTTTCTGTGGCTAAGATATTAGAGTTGGAGATGAACCTTTTCTGTCACCAAGATGCCCCTCTTCCATTTTGGAATTGGTTTCTGGAGTGAGAATGTGTGACTGCACAGACCAAAGCTAAAACAAAATGCCAATATTCAAGTGCTGTTCATACACAAATATTCCATCTTCATATGAATTGGAAGACACTGCTAGTACTCAGCTCGTACACATTTTGGGTTGACTCCCCTTTTTACAATCAGTCTCATTTCCTAATGAAGGACTCGGGATAATTCACTTTTCAAGGCCAGAATAACATTTTAATCAAATGATTTTCCTTTTTTTAAAAAGCTAAATGTGAATAAAAAGATTTGTTTGGGTTGGTCATGGTGGTAGCAGCTGTCTGTAATCCCTTTTGGAGGCAGAGGCAGGAGGGTGTGAATTCTAAGTCAGTCTGGGCTATAATGTAAGGCCTTGTCTCAAAAAACAAAGCAATAAAACAGGCAGCCTGGTGGCTAAGGTTTAGTGGGAAAGTGCTTACCTAGCACAGAGAGGTGCTGAATTCTATCCCAGAACCATGGGAAACCAACAAAGCAAAAACAGTTGCTGTGATTTTAATTAAATAATGTTACTTTAAGTTTCTTGTTCTTCTCCCAAGCTCAAATTCCAGAGCTGGAGATCAAACCCAGGGTAGTGTGTGAGAGAGGCGAGTACCCTACCTCTGAGCCGTGCATCTGGACTCTAAATCAAGTTATCTGTAAAGAGACTAAAGACAACTTTTGACAATCACCAAATATCCTTTTCAAGTTTGACTTGTGAACATAAAACAAAAGTAATTCTGTGTTTATAGAAACTATTTGGAGCTGAATTTACTGAGAACATTTAATGATTTTTTTCAAAGACCATCTTGTTGCTGATGAAGACACAGAAGACAGCGACACCTGGGTCATGCCAGGAAGCCAGAGCTATGATGGTCTCAGGGTTGGTTCAACCTAGAAGGATCATGCTAAAGGAAAAGACAGCAACATGTCCTCAGCAAATAGCAATCCCATGACACCTACTTTACAAAATGTTTTAAAAGATGTCTGAAGAGACTGATGGAGTTTAATGACTTCTCCTTTCTACAAGTGACAAACAATTAGAGGCTCTAGCATGCTGGATCTGAGGTTAGGACTCAAAATAAAATAAGCATCGGAACAGACACAGGTCCAACCACAGCTGTTCATACTGCAGATATTAACTGTAGGGTACAATTCCTGATGGACAGGTATCTGTAATTTTAAGAGCTCATTAAGAACTAATAATGAAATTTAAAAAAACAAACAAACAAACAAACAAACTTGAGAAAGAAGGACCACAGAAAGAGACCCAGATGGCTTGTGGGAAACTCCCAGATCTGCCGGTGATGGGAGCAGAGGATTTCTTGTGAATGTGTGGGTGCAACTTGTTCTTGTAGGAAAGAAGGACAGCGCAGGACTCTAGATGCCAGTGTGGCAGAAGTGTTGTTGTCTGACTTTGCTCATTCTTCCCTGCTCCTGCCACTGAAACTGAGCTTCCAGGCGGCAGAAGCATCGTCTAAGGAGGAGCAGACAAATCACAGCGGTGACTTTTCTGAAGAACACATTTCTAGAACTGGGTCAGGATGAATCACAGTTGGTAGGTACCTTCTCTTGGGGTTCTGATCAAACTTTTTGAATAATCTTGATTTAATGTTTTTAAAGATTTATTTTATCTATAATTATGTGCATGTGTGTTTATCTCCATGTGGCTAAGTGTACATAAGTTCAGGTGCCAGGAGAGGTCAGAGGCATCAGATACCCCAGAGCTGCAGTTACAAGTGGTTGTGGGCTGCCTTCATGGGTCCATACTCTTAACTGCTGATATAATCATCTTCTATGTAACAAGAAAATCTGGCCAACCCGCCTGATAAGAGTAACTTTCACTCCTCATCAAAGAAGCTTCTTTTTGCAATGATAGAGACTATTCTAAAGGTCCATGACTGGTCAAAATATAGAGATTGACTAACCATGCTTAGTATCCAACCCCAATGCATTTACAATGCAACCCCTGTACAGAAGGCTCAGAGAAAATCATGGAAGAAGAGGCAGAAAGAGTTTAAGAACCAGTGGACCAGGATGCCTGCTATGAGACAGTTTCTTCTGGACAGGCACTGCTTAAACAAGACCTGCATAGGAACAGTACCACTTGACATGCCAAAGGGGATGGGAAATTCACAAGGCCTCACCTCTAGGTGAGAGATACAGGCAGACAATGGCTGCCGAGGGAGGAAGAATTAGTATTCTCCAGGGATGAGAATCTCTTATCCAATCCTAAGTGGTTAGCCTTAAACACAGGTACATGAGCAGAACTAAATGAACCCAATAGGCACTGTGTGTATGTGTGTGTGGTGTGTGGTGTATGTGTCTGTGTGTGTGTGTATGGTGTGTGTGTGGTGTGTGTGTCTCTGTGTGTGTGTCTCTGTGTGTATGGTGTGTATGTGTGTGTCTCTGTGTGTGGTGTGTGTGTGTCTGTCTGTCTGTGTGTATGGTGTGTGTGTGTGTCTGTGTGTGTGTATGGTGTGTGTGTGCCTGTCTGTGTGTGTGGTATGTGTGTATTTGTGTGGTGTGTGTGTGGTGTGTGTGTGTATGTTTGTGGTGTGTGTGTGATGTGTGTGTCTGTGCATATGGTATGTGTGTGTAATAATATTAATTAAAGAAAAAGTCATGAATGTGAGCAGGAATATGGGGGTTATGGGAGGATTTGGAAGGGAAAGGAAGGGATTAAAAATTATCAGAAACAATTTCAAGCAAGTAAAAAAGAGAAACGCCCTCCATTCCACTTAGAAGGTCTGTATAGTATCTGGTGAATGCAAGGCAGTGCACTAAGCTTGGGAGTGTGCAGGTGACAAAGGTATTCCCAGTGCATCGAGGTGTAAATCAAGAGAAGAGACAAGCAAACTATGACACACAACAGGACATGCTGGAAAGAAGCACGTAATGCACTGTGAGAGCCTGGAAGATGAGCAAACGGCACTGGGCTGGCATAGGGAGGCCAGTCAGTGTCTTGGCGTTTGATGAGATGAAGTAGGATCCATGTAGGAAAAAGAGAGTCATGCCTGTCACACAGTCAGTACACACGCCGTGTGCATACAAGCACCTGGGGTGCCAACAGCAGAACATACAGCTTGGGACAGCTAGCACATGAGGATGGCAGGGAAGTGTGTGGGCAGTGAGTCTGACCTATCAGAAGTGTATGAGGAGGCAAGAAGACTGGCCACAGTGCCATGAATAAGTAAGGGACTGGGGGAAGGGAGCACAGTCAGAGACTGAGACAGCTGAAATGACAGGCAAGTTCAGAAACAACAGTGCTTGTAATTAAGGGGAGGGAGAGTTGGAAGCAAGTTCCAGAAGGTTTTAAAGAAGAAACATGCCTAGGGCTAAGTGAATGAACGAACGGGTAGAGTCTAAGGTCAGAGCATCTTCCCAGGCTGTCTGATGGAGCTGTGCAAGGGAGGACCAGAGGCAAGTCTTCCAGCATTACTATTAATGGCAGCATCAACAGTAGTAGTCAGGGGACCAAACCTTAAAGCTGGGAGGCTATGAAGGAGGGGAGGCACACATGGACACCTGATAACGAGAACTGTGACAGAAGACTCTGCTAGAAGCACGTTTCTTCGCACGCATGCCACCATGAACTTACATAGAAAATACTTCTGCAAGGCTGTCTGCCCAAAAAGTGCTTCTACTTTGCTAACATCTTTGTTACTGATTATAACGCCTGGGATTACGGTGTATGTAGTGCTTCTCATTTGGCCGTCAAGAACTCCCCCTTAGTGCCACCTTCTCACATTATGCTCATGGTTTACATATTGGCATGCATGATACCACTGCCAGACCTGACTAAGCATATGAATCTTTGGAGAACCTCTGTTTATTGTTTGGTTTAATTAAGGGTTTTAACGTCTTGCCAAATCTGGGTGGTTGACATGCTCAGTTTCGTATCTGAGATAAAAGCACCCACACAGAGACAACTAAGCATGTCTACATGGGGTGCAGGCTGGGGTTAGATCTCTCAGTGATATGTGAGGGTAAAGGGCTGAAGCTGGGAAGGCAGACACAACTGTTTGATGAGAGGAAGAGAGAGAGAGAGAAGGGTAGGTGAATGAAAAGAACCAAGGCCTATTTTTCTTAACCCACATTGTGTGGTTGAAAATAATTTCATTTAGAATGATAAAGAATTCATTTAAACTATTCATTTAAGTGCCAAATTACACAAAGGTCATATTTGGATACAAGATACCTTCAACAATGAGCTTCTACTCCTTCAGAGTGGCCTGGGTTTGCTCAGTGGTGGGCATGGGATTCCCAGGTGGCTATGGCATCCCCAGGTGGCCATATAGATGGCCTCTCCCTATTGTCTCACAAGAGACTGGCATCACTTGCTAACTCTCATGGCTTCTGACCTCTGGAATAGAGGAAGAAAAACATTCTACCTGGGCATGACGACTCATGCCAATAATTCCTGGCACTCGAGAGGCCTAGGCAGGAGAACTATTGCAAGTTTGAGGCTAACCTGGGCTACCAAATACCAATACAGCGGGGGGGGGGGGGAAGTGTGGGGGAAATCCAAGGAGACAGAAACTGGACAGAAGCACTATTAAGACAGGAACCACTGTAAGGACGGGGTAGTGGGGTGCCACTAAGGGTAAGACTGTTAGGGGGAGTGGATTACAGCCCCTATGTAACTACTCTCTCCAGACATACAGAGCTGGAGAGTTAAGAAAACACTGCCAGTTCTGGGCCTGACATGGGTCATAGCACACCTTCTGCAGGAGGCAGAGCTGGAGGCTGGAGGGGATTGTTATCATGGACTGCAACCAACTGTCACTGGAAACCCTGGTCCTCTGCTGGGGATCGTGATAGCCCAAGTGCTTTTGCAGAAAATGTTCTAAATTTGTTCATGTCTCTAATGGACTCAGATGTTAACTCAAGTTAACAGTCCACATCTAAGGCCATTCTTAAAATATGCCTTACCTCCACTGACCTCTCTGACAAAGGTCCAAGTGGGAAAGCTCGCCAAGAAGGCAAAGCATGTGGCTGCAGGAAACTCTGAACACATTACCAAAGGAAGCAGATGGTTCATAGGGCCAACAAAAACATTTGACATACTGGGGAGAGTGAGTAAGGAGCCTGGGAGGTGTGGTTCCATCCCAAATGTAAGTCTCACTACAGAGGGAGGGCAGGAGAGAGAGGCGGGTGGGCATCTCAGGCCCATCCTGCATCCCCCTAAGGAAAGTGGAGCTGACAGAGGATGCTTAAGGAACCAGAGGCCCACCTGGCTCTGGGACTGGAAAGCTCCCAGGCCTCTGTCAAAGTCTACAGGGAGGTCAGCTCCAGAGTGAAGTGTGCTGGATGATGCTGGCCAGGTTTGTTAAGGCATGTCACAAGAGAATGCCCATAGAGCAGGAAGGGATACCTGAAGTAGGCTGAATACATACATGGATGTAGAGGTGCTCTACACGACACAGCTTAAACTCCTCTGTATAATGATGAGTCCCGAGACAACAGGATCCAACTCTACTTTGAAATTTAAGCAGTGTCAAGAATTATTCATCCTCTTTCAAAATGCCTGATCTCTTAGGAAGAGGACTAGTTACATAAACTGAGCAATTAGACAATAACGTTCCTCCCAGGAGTCAGAAAACACTGTGCGTTCTAGTTAGTAGTTGGATTTGGCTGTTGGGCAAACAGAATGACCTTCTCCTTTCATTTCATTTCAGACCTTAAACAAAAGGCAGACAGACTTGGCAGCTATTGCTGCCAGGCTAGAAAGGAAGGAAATCAAGCCACAAGACTCTCCTATCAGTATTCCAGGGAGCCACTCCAAAACGGGAGGAAGGCATTTCACAGCTCTAAAGACAGTTCTAGGGAAGGAAGACAGAGAAGGAACACAGGATTCAAAACAGAGCCTGGCTCTCTGCCATGATGGTCAACCTCATTATGGTCACATAGCTTGAAGGCCACCCAGAGGCTGACAAAATGTGCCCTGTGTGTGTACACTGCAGCCACGTGCCTTCTGTTTCTGGCCCTAGAAGCGTCTGACCCAGTTGGGAAGTACGGCTGTCAACTTTGACTTTACACTTCCCTTCATGGTGGCGAAGGTGGGGGGGGGGACACAGAACTTGGAATGACCTGTGCCCAAACCACTCTCTACCTCAGAGCTGTGGTCACAGAGGAACAGGCTGCAGATGAGGAGGCAGGAGAGAGGACAGACACGACGATAACCTGGTGTTGATGTCAGTTTTGCACAGGACAAAGCAGAGGCAGATGTTCGCTTGAGATGAAGCTGACGCTAATCCATAGAGGAGGGTGGACAGGACACAGGATGGGCTTTCAGAATGTCCCTGGGGAAGCCGGCCGCAACATTTAAAGAGGCCGCCACACTTAAAGAGTAGGCCCTCATGTTGCAGGTGCAGCTATAGAATACTGGGCGAGCCAGAAGGGAGTCACTCTGGCCTGCTCACATTGGGCCTGCATGGGCTTTCCTGGCAAGGCTGGGACTAGTAATCCACAGACATACGGCAAAGGACAGCCCTGCCATGCAGGAGGGGAGAGCATGGAGAAAAGGGAGCAGAGTTGCTGCACTGCGACTGCTTAGGGCGTGGCAGACAGTTTTATACAGGCATGCTACCATTTTTATTACACCTGGCAGTGAGTTCAAGACTTCGAGTTCATAACCATAGCCCCCAGAACTCCAAGTTATCCCCACCTTATGGATCGTTGTAGAGAAAATCTCTTACATACTGTATGGCTGCATCACTTGTCAATTAAAAACAAACAAACAAACAAACAAACAAACAAACAAACAAACAAACCTATGGCTTATAGGAGAGGGTAGACTAGAAGGTAGGACATCTATAGGCAGAAGGATACTGGGATAGAGTCAGGCATGGGAGGAGTCGCCAGGGAACATGGAGGAGGAGCTGAGCAGAGGTGAACAGCCATGTGGCAGAACTTAGAAGAGAAGAATCGGATGATTAATTTATGAGCTAGTTGAGGAACAGCTGAAGATTATGGCCAAGGTCTTTGTAAATAACAATTTTAGTCTCAAAGTCCTTATTTTGGGAGCTTGGGGATGGGAGGGAAAACTCTCACTTTTACAACTGTAAAACTGAGGAAGAGGCCCATTGGTAATTTGCTCAAGGCCATACGGCTTGGAAGTGGTGAAGCCGGGATTCGTACCCAGGCACACGTGACACCAGAAACCTTTGCTCTGGGGACAACCAAATGTCTCCCTTGGATTCTAGATTGGAGAGGAGTGTGGGGATTAGTAGGAATCGTGGCCTAATCCTTGAACTTCACTTGAATGAAAGTAGACAGTGCTTGGTATGTATCCCCTCTGGGTCCATGTGACACTCGCTGCCACCAATGAAGGGCCAAGATGCACACTGCTGTTGCCCAGAGTCCAGCAGCTTAGATGGGAGAAGTAAGTTCAGGGGGATGGAGGAGGGAACACATCGTAAGGAAGGCAAAATAAGCTTTAAAGGCAGATTCCCACCCCCTTTTTCTCTTTTCTTCCTCTCCTTCCTGTCCTTCCTTGCCATTAAATGATGGAAGGGCTTTTGCGGGGAACAGAACTTTCATTGGAGATGTCTGAAGCAGAATCATGTGTGTGTGTGTGTGTGTGTGTGTGTGTGTGTGTGTGTGTGTGTGTGTGTGTGTTTGTGTGGTACTGGATGGGAAGCAAGGCTTGTAGCCTATGGTTGGTGTCAATATTAGAGTCTATAATCTTCACCTTTCTCTCTTTTCTTCTTATATTTGTCATTGGCTTCCTGGAAGAAAGGAGCTGGCACTGTGAACATGACTATATCCTCAGCTGTAAATGCTACTTCCTCTTTGGGTGGGACCTTTATTTTATCAAAAAGAAAAAAAGAAAAAAAGAAAAAGAAAAAAAGAAAGAAAAGAAAAGAAAAGAAAGAAGGAATTCTGATACAGCAAAGTTCTCCAACCTTGCAGCTGAAGGAATGGGCACACTGGGTACCACCTCCCCTGGCAGGTGACAACTGACTGGCCTACCATGGTTTTCTGAGAACTCTCCCCAGAGGTACAGCGCACTCTGTTATCAGAATCCAGTCCAATCAGTGCCCTGTGTTCTTCCTGTCCCCACAACAGGGCAGGAGCTGTGCTTAGCCTGCAACAGAATGTTGGCCGTGCCCCTATCTTGAGATGGCCACCAGAGCCCAGTAGCCTCTGCGTGCACGCTTACTGACCCCTCACCGCTGCTAGCACTCAGCCTGGCCTGTGTTTTGTAAACATAGCTGCTCCTGAACCCCAGGCCACCTTAGGAACCTCACTCACACCCTGTGTTGGGAGGGACAAACATAAGTCAGAGGTGTCTCAGATGGACCCCCGGGTCATGTATCTGTTCTTCTGTCTATCATCCCTGTTGGCCAATGCTCCTGGAACCAGGCTCAAGTGTGGTGACCACTGAGGCGGGCTCTACTGCTCCCAGGGAACTTTCTTTTATTTTTAATTTTTTTAATCAGAATTTTTTATTCAATATTTTTGATATTCTTCCCCTCCCCCAACTCTTCCCAGCCACTTCCCCATCTCCCTACCCACTCAACTTCAGGTTCTTTATCTTTCAAGTGTGCAAGAAAAAGGAGGCTCCCTGATGATGCTATCCTGAGCCACAGTTCCCTGATGCTTCTATCCCAAGCAAGCCACACAAGCGTTTCTGTTTGGGTGCCATCCTTAAGAGTTGCTACTGTAAAGAAGACAGTGTTTGAGAAGGCTTTTCTGTCAGTACTCTCCTTGACTTTGCGTATATAGTATCTTTGGTATCCAAACCTCAGCTAACAATCGACTACAAAAAATTAGATCTTAGGTAGGTGGCAAGGAGTATGCACAGGAGGAGAATCCTGCTTCTGTTCAGGATTTCCCAACCTTGAAAGTGCTCCTGATGCAGAGAGGCTCACAGAAGTCACATAGAGTGTGCACTCTCACGTCCCAGAACCTTTGAGAGCTTTATTTTCCTAGTCAAAGAGCTGGGGGTGGAGATTAAAGAGACCTGTGGTGTGAAAAGCCCAGCTGAAAGCAAGAAAAGTAAGACAGGAAGTCCTTCACACAACTTCCTGCATATAAAATCCAAGCAGCCCTGCTCATAGGAAATAACTCTATGAAGTAGAAGGAAGATGAAAAATTGCTTTCATAAAATAATGGCTGAAAGCTCATCAAATACCAAGTCCCTGGGAAGATGTGTGCCTTTCTATGGCCTCGCATGCTATCCTTGATGTGAGCCAATGGCTTGCTTCTAGAAGGTGTCGATCCCACCAGGAGCTCCCATGAGGGGCTGCAGACATAGCATTTCCTCATTTAGAAACTCCAGTCCTGAAGAAGGGCTTGTCTGGCTGCACGCTAACCACTTCTCTTTTTGGACAGCCATTTTGGGACATTCCCCATAACAGTATTTAAAAACTAACCCTGGTGGCCTGGGACTGGAGTCCCTGTGAGCCTTTAGCCCCACCTTCCCTCCTTCTCCTCTCCTGGATGATCCCCCTTTAGCCACCCACTCCAGCTGTCCAACCTCCATCAAGAGAGGCGTGGGAAAGGGAGAAGGTAACTATCCCTGCGCCCCAGACAGCTTCCTGTCCATGGACAGGGCCTCACTCACGCTGGGGAGGGTACCAGAATTCACCGTGGTTCTCCTCTTTGTAGCAGGGATTCAACACACAATGCACGGGTGGTGAAATCTGATCATTTCAGTGACAGATAAACCCACATGTGTACATACGCTGTAATTTCTGTAAAGCTTGGGAACAAAAGCACTTTATAAGCTCCTGCTGATGCCAAGACTATAATGCCTCCAGAACTGGCAGGAGGTGACTCAGGAGAAGCTAAGTCCTTTCAGCACTTAGCTAACACCTGTGTGAGCTCAGTGTGAGCTCAGTGGCAAGATGCTGACCTCATCCGAGTTGGTTAGCATGCAGCCAGGGGATCCCTCACAGGTGCTGACTCGGTGCCTCTGAGCTGGGCACCCTCCTTCTAAGTCCTTGAGGACATCCTCAAGCCTTCCTTTCTAGAGGTAAATAAGCAAAGCTCAACTGAACCTTCCAAGTTCAATGCAAACTGCGCATTTTCATATATATCATGATTATTAGCATTTTGGCACAGATCAAAGCGAGCGTGGGGAACTTGGTAACCATGGAAAACAATATTTTTTTCAAAAGCAAGGACAAACATCAACAACTGCAGCACTCTAGCAAGCCACTATCTGTTTGTGTGTGTGTGTGTGTGTGTGTGTGTGTGTGTGTGTGTGTGTGTATACCATGGTGGTATGTGTAGAGGTCAGAGGACAACTTATGAGACTTGGTTCTCTCCACTGTGTAGGTCCTGAGGAGCTGAACTCAGGTCATCAGGCTTGGAGACAAGTGTCTCTACTGACTAAGCCATCTCACAAGCCCAGTGGATACAGGTTAAACCAAACGAAACAAAATGAGAAGGCCAAAGGGGCAAGAGAAGAAATTGTGTTCCCATCGGGTATTTTTAATGCAGGGATCAATGGTTATTTTATTATTATTATTCTCAATTTTCAAGATTTTCTGGCTACAATTTGTGTCTTCTATTTCTCTAGCCATGGATTCTGTGCTTCACAAGAGATGTTCCTACAGGGAAGTCCACTGTCCTAGTCCCATATCTGTATTAAACTTTAGATGATATACACAAAGGTTTCAAATTTGAGGTGGCCATTTGAGGGTGGCCAAGGTTGGGAGGGAGTAGAACAGGCAAAAATGATAAGAAAGTATAGGAATTAGTGTTGGGTTGCAAGCCAGAAGAGGTTGAGACCTGTCCTGCCAACCATTCACTATCAAAGAGACAATGGGCAAGGACTGTCCCTTCTCCACCCTGAAGTCATGAGAGTCACTGACTCTAATACATGGATGAAACACTGGCCGAGGTCTCTGACAATTACACAAGTGAGAGCAAAGTTTCCACAGACAGAGAATGTTAATAATAGCTTCCATTTTCAAAAGAGGGAATTCAAATAGCTTTTTATTTTGAAGTAAAATATGGCATGCAAAATATTTAGTGGACATAATTCCAGGAACAGTGAAAGAAAGAAAGAAAGAAAGAGAGAGAGAGAAAGAGAGAGAGAGAGAGAGAGAGAGAGAGAGAGAGAGAGAGAGAGAGAGAGAGAAAGAAAAGAAAGAGAAAAGAAAAATCATTAGGGAGTCTCAGGAAGACTGACCCTCCACAGAAAGGGAGACGCTCTAAAGAGACTCCTGTGTCTCTCAATCTGACCATCCAACTATAGAAACAATGCACTCCCAAAGAAATGGCAATTTCCCCAGCAATGCCATGCTGGGGAGAGGAAAGAGTACCAGCCAGAGCAGGGACCTGGTCTCCCAGAAAGAGATGTCAAATGGTTGTAACTGCTTGTCAGACCACCTTAGAGAGCAAAGCCTGGGCAGTGGTGGGTCACTGGCTGGCAGGATCATACCTTGACCTGGGACTATTTAGAGTTCTTGACCTTCTGTTTGAACTTTACACTCACTTCTGGACCCTGAAGACAGACTTGGGGGCATTCACTTGATCACGTTGTCATCTTCCCAATGTGCCCACACTGAAGAAAGAATGAGCCTTGATGCTGAGTTCCTGGGAAAGGGGGCATGAAGGGCTATCTTGGAGATCACCCTGTCTTTCCAGTAGGACAGGCTGGCCTAGCTGGGCAGAAAGGACTTCACAGGGTCCAGGAGCAGCAGGGAAGTGCAGCATTTCCCTGTACTCTCTCCATGGGGCTGAAGGGCACTTCTTAAGAAAACAAGACAATCTTTAAGAATGTGAAAGAAGCGAATGTGTAAAAATCACTGGCTTATTTTATACTCATCAAAAAGTAGAAGGAGTGATGCTGAATCCAAGTCTAGGGTCCTTCGACTCTTGCTTAGACTAAAAGTTGCACCTAGGACCAGGGATGAGTTTTAGTGATGCTCAAATTGCTATTTCTGTAGATTTATGAGATGAAACAGTTTTCCTTCATGAAGGCTAAGCTCATTTCTCTCTCACACACACTCCCAGAGCTTGCAGAAGACTTCCATTCACATGTTCTAAGACAGGAACTTTCAGCTATATAATTAGAAGGGGACAATGAAATTGTCTTGATCAGCCCAGAGTTCGGACTTGACTGATGTGTGCCTGGCTTTGCCTCTGCTGTTTTCTCCCCAATCCTGGATTTTTTGGAAGGACCTTTTCATGTGCAGATGTTCTGCAGGTTGGTCCACCCTTCAGTACCACCACAGCCTGGGTGATCTTTTGAACATGAGACATGAAGTGGTCATGCATGCTTGCCTGAAATGATTCAGATTCGGCTTGGCATTTCAAAGTCCAAACACCTTTCTGAGCTTGCCATGTCCCTTGGGCTTTTGATGCATTTTCAGGCCTATCTGTTGCATCCCTCGCTGTCTTGCCCTTAGTTTAAGACATCCCAGCTACCTGCCATTTAGTTACTCAAAGGGGCTTCTTTTTCTTAGGGCCTTTAAAATCTCCTCAAGATGATTTCCTCCAGATGAGGGTAGCTCTGTTGACCTTGCCTTCACAGCACTGGGCATGTTTTTGTTATTGTCTAATTGCTTCTTCCAAATATTTTTTCTTTCCACCCCAACTAAACTGTAAATTCCATAAGGTAGAAAACACAAGGTAGTAAGATGCCAAACATACAGACATACATATACACATATACAAATACAGGCAACACACACACAAGCATACACACACATGTGCAAACACACACACATATTTCACACACATCTACTTGGCATATATATTACAGTACCTATTTGGCTCTTTGAACCCTACCTATGTATCTCTGGTTTAGACTCAATGGTATTAGACAAACAAAAATACAATCCTTTCAGAAAGAAAAATCAGCTAGCATAGACTCACGTGTAATTAAGTACTTAATAATCGCAATGGTGTTTCCAGGCTGATGGGGAAGAGGGTGAGAGAAATGATGCCTTAAGCGCACCGTGGAATTACTACTCATAATTTAACAATGCTAAGAACTTGCTTTCTGTTGGATGTCCCATGTTGAAGACGCTTCCGTGTGTGTCGCCTCATTGAAATGAATCCTGTAGCTGGCCATTGCTGGCACTTCTCAGTTACGATGGGAAAACAGTCACAGAAACAGGACCCAAGACTCAAAGGCTAGCGTGCACTCCCAGCCTTCTAACACGTGACACCCTTGGTCAGCCTCACTACTTTCCTACAAACCAGGGTTTAGAGGAACTTGCTCTTAAGGGTTTTCATCCCTGAACTTCTGTGTTTATATTTCTAGTAATTACAGCGTTTCATGAGATGAAAAGCAAAGAAGACTGGTTACAGTTCAAACCTTAGCACTCATATTGTGCCTACTGCTTTTAGGACCATGTGAGACACCATCCAACAGATCTGATCATTTAGCATTAGGGGTTCTTGAAGTCACCATGCTCCCATGAGACCTAATCACTGGTTTCAAGGGTTCATCAATCAAGAGACCAGAACTTCATCTGGCAACTAAAAATTTGTTCTGTCTTAAAACTGTTGCATCTTAACTAACTGCCAATACAGCTTCATTCCTGCACGTCAGGTTACTGGGTGAGGACCACGTCTTCTCACGTTGCCAGAACTTTCCAGCAGGCACCAGCGTTTAGGTGATCACACAGTGTAACTGGTTATTTCAGTAGATATTGCAGCTGCTCATGTTTACACAGCCTGAGGTCATCCTTCCCCAGCTTCCTGACTATATCTTCTTCAGTGCCTTGGGTCCTATCCCATTCCCCATCCCTCCTTAGTTCTTTCCTGCTCTCCAGCTCAACACCTATCCCAAAGTTTATACTGAGAATCTCTAACCAACTATACTGAGGTCCAGACCACGTGACCAACTGACACGTAGAGCCTAGTTTCCAAATGGACCCATCAAAGACTGCACAGCCTCACCTCAGTATCCTGCTGCTCGACACTCTGCACATGGACACTCTGTGCATGCTGCTCCAACAGCACAGAACTAGTAACCACCGCTCTTGGAACATTCTCTCTGCTTCCTGCTTGAGGCTTCGCACACACGGTTTCCTCTACCTGCACATTCTTCTCACTCTGTCCACTCAAGTGAAGCCCATTTGTCCCTCCATCTTGTTCCTATGTCATCGCCCCTTCTTGCCTTGAGAAAGGGAATGCTCTCCAAGATGATTCTCCTTGATAAGGAATGTGTGAAGTGTTTGCTGACCTGTTCCTAACGCCTCCTTGGCAGTGGGCGACAGAAGGAGGCCAGGTCTTGCCCCTTCACATTCCTGGCACTCATACAAGGCATGCCAAAGGCTAACCTGACAAGCATTGCTGAATTGAACTGAACATGAAGTTTGATTCCCTAACTGATAGGCTTCTCCTTTCAGGGTATCAAATACTCTCCTCGGTAGACCGATTCCCATTTCTGGTATTACGGCATTGCTCAGATGCGCAGCCTCTAAGAAACACTATAACTGATCACCATCTGCGTTATGTCTTACTTTATGGAGAGGTGGGTAGAAGCAGAGTTTGTGCTTATGTGAGTACCAACTACACGGCACCCTGGCACATCTTCCAGTGGCTTAAGTTCCTGGTACAACATAAGACTGCCATCAGATAGTAATTTGGTGCTGGAAACAAGGGGCTTTAAGGGTAGAAGATAGTCATTAATGGGAAATAGAAAAAATAGGTATGAACAGATGTACTCTGGGTTGATATCTCAGGATAACAGTAGTCAGAAAAATATGGATTCTGAGCCTAGATGTTTGTGCATTTCCCCTCATATTTTGAGAACTGCAACAAATAGACCTAACTCCAAATCTAGCATTTTAGCTATTTCTCAGTGAAAAAGTTAGCGTCATTAAGCATACTTACATTCACATCATGTTACAACCTTCTCCAGAGAGTTTCCTTCTCTAAACCACCTGTAATTCTACATTTCTTCCACACGCTGCCCACTCTTCCCTCCTCAGCTCCTTGGGACCATCACCCTCCTGAAGTTTCTGTGAACTGTGCTATTTTAGGGCCTTACATAAATGGAATTGTATAATCTTTGTCTTTTCATTTTGGGCTTATCTCACTCAGCATCATGTATTCAAGACTTTGCCCAGGTCACAGCATGCATCAAAAAAAAAAAAAATCACCTTTTAAGTCTGAGTAATATTCCATTGCATGGACATACCACATTTATATTGTCTACTGATAAACATTTGGGCTTGTTTAACTTTTCAATATTGCGAATATTGCTGCTATGATCGAGTCCTTGCTTCCAGTTCATTTGGGTGTGTGCTCAGAAGTCTGATCTCTGAGTCAAATGGTAAGTCTTCCTTGAACTTTTTGAGGAACTGCCTACCATTATTTTTACAGTGGCTATACCTCTTTGCACACTCATCAGCAATCCAGAGAGGTTTTGTCTTATGTGATTAATGTGCTTTGTGGCTTTTAGTGGGCTGGATTTCTCTGGACCTCTCTCTCATCTACAAAACAAGACATCAGAATGTGACAATCTCTAAAGTTTTGTCCAGATGTAAAGGAGTTATCTTGGATGAATTAAGTCAAGATGTGACAGGAGTTGAAAAGCTGTGGCATGGTTTATGGTGTTTCAGTCGATGCCCAAGCAGGTTCTCCTATTGCAACGAAGTCACAGCCTTCCCAGAGTCTGACATCATTTTGTGGATGTATTGGTCAAAAGAGTGGAGGTCCTTTCCTGGGCACGCACTCTGCTGAGCAAGAACCAAGCATCCCCACAGGATCTTAGAGGGCAAACATCCCAGATCTCATGGTCTTAGAGGGCAAAACCCCAAGGTCACGGGTGGGGAAACTGAGGCCCTGCAGTTATACCCCTTGCTCAGGCAGCCATGGGAAGAGCCCAGATCTGCCCTCAGACAGCCACGGGAGGAGCCCAGATCTGCCCTCAGACAGACCTCTGCTTTTTCCTTCCTCTTCCTCCTCCCTTTTTAATTTTTCAACAGGATCTCTCTATGAAGCCCTGGCTAGTCTAGAACTCATTATAAATCAGCCTGGCCTTGGCCTTACAGTGATCCTCCTGCCTCTGCCTCCAGAATGCTAGGGTTACAGATATGGACACCATACCCAGCTTTCCTGATTTGCATTTCATAATCTTTCAGGGATTTTCTTGGTTACTTTCCCCATTTAAATACTTCAGCCCTCTTTAAAGTCTAGCCCAGGTTTGAATGTGCTTGGCCTAGGGAGTGGCACTATTAGGAGGTATGGCCTCGTTGGAGGTGTGGCCTTGTTGGAAGAAGTGTGTCACTGTCGGGTGGGCTTTGAGACTTCCTCCTTGCTGCCTGAGGACAGTCTGTTCCTGGCTTCCTTTGGATGGAGATGTAGAACTCTCAGTTCCTACTGCACCATGCCTGCCTGGATGTTTCTGCCTTGATGATAATAGACTGAATCTCTGAACCTGTAAGCCAGCCCCAATTAAATATCCTTATAAGAGTTGCCTTGGTCACGGTATCTGTTTACAACAGTAACACCCTAACTAAAGACACCCAGTATTCTCAATTGCAGCATTTACATTTCTCACTTTCAGGCAGGAAGACTAAAATATGCAAAATTGCCCCAGAAATTCTCCCAGTGAATTTTTTTATAGTAATTTTTGTCTGGCAACTTTCAAGTATTTTTACAGTTACTTTGACGTCAGATTCTTTGAAGGTGTGACTAGGAGTCTGCTTTCTGTGTGCCTGGAAGTTTCCATATAGTACTGAATTCAACCCGAGCAGGAACCCTATGGACTCCATTTCATTGGCTGTTTTACACTTGTGGGATCAGAAACTCACAAAAGGGAAAGAGATTCCCCAAGGCCACCTCACCCAAAAGGAACAGCAGGGAAGCAGGCCTGCCACTGTCAGCCTGGACCCCTGTTCCTTCCTACAGAGATGACATCCCTAGATTTGATCTAAGGTGCCACCTACAGCCAAAGGAGAAGCTGCTGTTAGAAGCCAAAGAGGGAGTGACAGGATGCATGGTCCTTCTGCAGGCAGTGGATCTGTATGGAGAAGGGACACCCTAGTCTGCACTGAAGCTGGTCACATGATCACTGAGGTCTGTTTCCTCTCAGAAGGAGTCTGTGGAGATGTCTCTGCATGACAAAGGCTGGTTACTGAAAACATGTGCTTTCTACTTATATTGAGTTTTTCTTCTTAAGGAGAAATGGTCTTAATAATTCCACAGGACTCTCAGCCTTGCTCAGTGAGGGGTCTCCAGATGCTCCCTGGTCATGTGACTTTTGTCTCCTGCCTTTGGTGGTAGCATCGTGGTCTTTATAGCTTGAACTAGCAATTTCTTGCATTACAAATGCTGAGAGACATTTCTTTTATTAAGTAATAAAAATGTCAAAGCAGTTGCAGTAATCGGACATGACACCTGCTCCATGAAAAGCCATTAGTATGTCAATGGTGGCTGCTGTAGGTCACCTGGCCCAGAATGCCTTGGGAATCACAAGGATTCTGGGTCACAGCAGTGGGAAAGTAACAATGCAAAGCAGGCCTAGCTGTGCAGCACAGCAAAGCTGTATTACCACAGCCTGTTATCAAGGTTAGCCGCAGCCTGCCTCGGTGGGGCCATTTCCTCCCAGGAAGTTAAGAACGTCATGGTAGTGCCAGGGTAGGGGCTTACCCAGGGGAGGCCCCATCTGCTCAGAGGAGAAGGGGAAGGGGAGAGGAGAAGGATTATGGAAGGGTGACAGGGAGGGGGACAGTAAGAGGGATGTAAAGTGAGTAAGTGAAAAATAAATTTAAAAAATTTAAAAAGAAAAGAAGCTGAAAAAGACTGACAATAAGGTATTCAAATAACAAGGAAGGAAGGAAGAAAAGAAGGAAGGAAGGAAGGAAGAAAGGAGGGAAGGAAAGAAGGAAGGAGAGAAGAAAGGAAGGAAGGAAAGAAGGAAGGAGAGAAGAAAGGAAGGAAAGAAGGAAGGAAGGAAAGAAGGAAGGAAGGAAAGAAGGAAGGAAGGAAGGAAGGGAGGAAGGAAAGAAGGAAGGGAGGAAGGAAGGAAAGAAGGAAGGGAGGAAGGAAGGAAAGAAGGAAGGGAGGAAGGAAGGAAAGAAGGAAGGGAGGAAGGAAGGAAAGAAGGAAGGGAGGAAGGAAGGAAAGAAGGAAGGGAGGAAGGAAGGA
>CM052705.1:78433092-78459949 GCA_028551405.1 Uromys caudimaculatus | reverse complement strand
AGGGTGCTCCTGCGTCGGAACTGTGGGAGGCTTGCAGGGTGTTCATTGAGTGTAAGAGCCCACTATATTGTGAGCTCATCCCTACCCAGATCTGCCCTGTCATGGATCTCTCAGGACTTGGAAAGGGAGTGTTGGAACTCTTCCCAGCATCTCTTCATTTCATCCTCAAGGTTTATGAAATCTTAAATCTTAAAATGATGCAGAATACAATTCCCTGTCAAAACAGGAGTGCCAGTCAGCCACCCTCCCTTCCATCCGTCCACGCACGCTTTTCCATTTCTTTGCAGCTACTTTCCTTGGGAAGCTACTGTGGCATTTTGCTGCTGTCAACTCCCTCCCTCCCTGGGGAGCACAGAACCTTGCTCTCTTTGGTATTCTCTGAGAAGACACGGAGTAGGGATGAGCCACTGTCCACAACTGCTGTACCAGCATCCATCTACTGATGGTGAAAGCTGCATAGGGCAGGCTAGACACAATCAGGAAACACAGGCAGCCTATAAGGCAGAGCTAGCCTACAACCCCATTATATTTCTCTTTTGGAAACCTATAGAATGTGGGCCTGCCATTCACCCAACTAATTCCTCTTTATTAGGGCTTTAGGACGTATCTGCAGAGAAAGTTCCTTTCCACACTGCTCAGAACACCACCCCCATCACATGACCCCTCTCAGGGCCTGTGAACTGTGATGGTTGCAGTGAACCATAAATAAAATGCTTGTACAGCACCATGTCATGGGCCCTCTTTTTTTTTTTTTTTTTTTTTCGAGATAGGGTTTCTCTGTGTAGCCCTGGCTGTACTGGAACTCACTCTGTAGACCAGGCTGGCCTCGAACTCAGAAATCCGATTATCACCTGGCGGGATGCTTCTCTCGGAGGACTGTCGTGTGCTTGGTAGGCCATCCAGCAGCATCCTAGTTATCAACACATTCAATATCAGTTGCGTGCTTGAGCTATTACCAGGTATTCCCTGAGGAATCTGCCTTGACTGAAAACTGTGGCCCTGCATGACTGTCCAGTGATGTCCTCAGTGTCAGTCTCACGGGCTAGAGGACTGTTTCTTACAGAGAAAGTGAAGTATATCATTTTAAGAGTGTACATAAGCCAGCAAGATGACTCAGTGGGTAAAGGTGCTGACCACCAAGCCCAGCTACCTGAGTCTTGGAACCCACATGGTAGAAGGAGAGAACTGACTCCTACAGGTGGCCCTCTGACCTCCACATGTGCTCCATGGCATGCACCTGCCTACATACATGTGAACACACACAAAAATATAGGAAATATATTTTATAAAATATAAAAAATATGTATATGATCAGATTTTTCTGGCTTTATGGAAAGGCTGTTAGTAATGTTGGCATCTGCTTTGTGGTACTTCCTGGGACAGGGCCCCTGAACTGGGTGACGGCAAGGGTGTAGGGTTTGTTCAGTGTGGGTAAGGACCTGGCTCATTCCCTGCTGGCTCCCTTTAGCCTAGAATTCCGCTGCACAACAAGGCAGTGGGCATGAAGGAACCAAGTATGAGTTCCCTAACTGTGTTTTAAGTGGCTTGTGTCGAACACAGAGTGGGAGAAGTGCATGGCTTCTCTTGTTTTGATATTTAATAATCATCCTTTCACTTTATCAACAAGATATCAAATTGGTGCTTTTTGTGAAAGCCACTGTCCTCACTGTCAGGAAGCCACTGGGAGGCTTGCTGTGAGTCAGAAGCCTGACCTTCCTATACAGGGTATACAAGGCTAGATTTCACAAATGGATAATCAAATCTTTGGAGACATTTCCCAACTGGTATGGAAATATCTGCTAGTGATAACATGAGTGTGCATTGAGAAAACTTGTGGTTCCCATATATGGGAACATCATTTACAGCAGCCATACATGGAGGCTGGGCATACGGGCTTTAGGCAAAGGCAGGTGGATCTTTGTGCTGTCAGTTCAAGGCCAGCTAGGTCTACACAATAAGACCCTGTCTTTTAACAAATAGTGGTATTGTAAACCATATCTTCAAAACCAAGTGGTCTCTGAATGTGAGAGTGGACCTCATCAGCCCAGACACAGACAGGTCGTTTCAAGACAGAATGATATTTTTGAGCTCACTCTGTGTTTTCAGTTTAGTGCATGGGGGCTTAATTAGTGGCTAGGAACTAAAAATCTATGCAAAAAGAAAATAGTGGGCCCACATCTTAACTTCATGGAGTTAAAGGTATCATCACTGTGTGATAGAAAAAGGCAGGAAATGATCTTGAAGGGGCTTGGACTGTCTTCCCAGAGGAGGGTCTGTCTGACCTGAGGAGCTAAAAGGGGGTCTTTGGTTATGGAGCAGGCCATGGTCTGAGACATAAGTCATCAGTGCAGAATCACAAAAACAAATCACTGGGCCACTGGAAACCTAGAGGGCCAGATGCAGCAGGAGATAGGAGAGGAAGTACAGGGCTTGAAGAAGCAGTTCCACACCTTTGCTGAGGAGTTTAGCCATAATTGTGGACGTTCAAGGAGTCAGTAAAAGTTCTCCACCTGGAGAGCAGCCTGAGACAGTCACTCTAGAAGGCCTTCAGGTTACTCTGTGGAGAGGAAGGAAGCAAATGAGTAGGTGAGGAGGCTGAGCCAGTGGCCTTTGACCTCCTGGCCCAGGGCAGTGATCCCAGGTGTGGTTTGGTATGGACTATAAAGGCCTTCATGGGGGGGGGGGGGGGCGGAGATCCAGAAAACAGATCTGGCAGGCCTCTTGATCCAGTAGAAGCTGAAATTTAAAATCCTTCACTGCCTGTTTGTGGAGACAGAGAAGAGGAGGGCTACAGAGGGACATCCACAGGAGGGCAGAGATGGGTGGCGAGCAGGTACACAGAAGACTTAGAAGCACAGTCACAAGAGGAGACTCATCTGTTAAGTCAGGTCATCAAAGAGCTTGGAGGCTATCTTGGATCGGGCAGAAAGTGGTGGATGGCTCTTTCTTCATTTTGCAGCATTTGCAGGGCCAGTCTCTTTGCTCCAACAGCCATCTGGAGTTGTACTACAGAATTAACAGTGCCCTCTCCCAGAAGTTCTCCTAATGTGTTTCTACCAACTGCTCTTCATCACATGAGAGCTAGGCTCTTAATTATCTCCCCCACTTGCTGTTGCTACCTGCTGAAGGCAACTTAAGGAAGGATTTGTTTTGGCTCACAGTTTGAAGGTATAATCCATCATGACAAGGGAGCCATGTCAGCCAGAACTGGCAGCAGCTGGTTAGGTCACATCCATAGGCAGGTGACAGAGGTGAACACTAGGACTCGGCTTGCTTCCTCCTTTTTTATACAGTTGGGGAACCCCAGCCCACAGGATGGTGCCACCCCCATTTAGGGTGAGTCTTTCCACACCAATTAACTTAATTTAGAAAGTTGTTCACAAATGAGGGTTATAGATCCTGTCAAGTTGTGTCCCTTGTCTGGTACATAGTCTGGTCAAGATTCATTATAAGACAAGGCTGTAATAAGTTCTGGCCACCAGAACATACTTGCCTTGGGAGTTGTGAATCCCTCCAGGGTCAAAGTTCAGGTTCCTAAACCTTTGCTTGCTATGGTGGAGACATAAGAACCTTACCAAAGATGAGTCTCTGTCCAGAGAAGGTATACCTTGACCCCAGGCTTGACACAAAGGTTGCTAGGTGATTGAATGAACATCTCTTAGGGTGTGCAGGATGATGAAAAACAAAACCATTAGACTCCATCTCACTGTTTCTTCTGTGAAGCCTTTGCGATTATTTTTAATGTGGTTAAATTCAAGTGGTTTCCAGTTCAGGCATGGTGCAATCAAATTTCCTCACATGGGTGCTTTCCACCATGACCTCTTTGACGTCAGTAACTGCTTCCTGTTGATGTGAACTCTCTCTGTTAACCCTGCTGACGATGTGGTCAGCGAAAAATAATGAAACAGTGAGACTTGGGAGACATTGAGTGTGGGGCTGTCTATTGCCGGAGACTCTTCTCACTCACAGCTCTTAAATAGCACTCTGCACCAATATGGGGCTTGTTATTCATACAGAAAACACTCCCTTGCAGCTCTTAGAGTCTGATAAGTGTAGATAGGCCTTCCAGTTCAAAGTGCCTTGAGTCACTGTCTAAATTATTCATAACCATAAATGTAATTGCCATTCTTTGATTTTTTTTCCCTCCATCTTTGCTGTGGCCAATGTACCGTGACTGTTTCTTACTCAAAACATTTCATTCCCCAAACAACATATCTGCAAATGAAACATGTGTAAATCAAAATGATGATGTAGTCTAGTTTTAAACAAAGAAAAATCTTTCTTAATGTGGCTGTTAGGATGAGTAAATGCTGCAGAGGGGAAAGGGACTAACCATGCAGTCTTTACCAGTAGATTGCAGTCTGCGGGCAATACATTTGTTTGGCAAGAATAATGTTTTAAAATCCATAAAGCTGAGAATCAGAATCTTTATTCAGTGTTAGAAAATTAGGGGCTGAATGGAGCTGAGTGCTTGGTTGCTATCATTTGGTTATCAGCACAGTTTTGTGGCTCTTAAAAATACTTCCTAGAATGAAAAGTCCTTACCTAGCCAGGGTGAAAGCCATGTGGCATTAGGAAGTGCTCCTGTACTCAACAGCTGGGCTTGGGAGTGAGGAGATTTTCATCTCCTTGGACTGCTAGAATTTGGGTTGGCCTGAAACTAGCTATGTAGTCAGGGCTATCTGTCTGTGTGTCTGTGTCTGTGCATATATGTGTATGTATCTGTCTATGCCTGTCTGTCTGTCTCTCCCTGTGTATACATGTGTTATGCGTGTGTGTCTGTGTATGTGTGCCTGTCTATGTCTGTCTGTCTGTCTCTCCCTGTGTCTACATGTTATATGTGTGTGTGTATGTGTATGTCTGTCTGTCTCTCTCTCCTTGCCCCCCCATGTCTCTGTGTGTGTGTCTGTCTATGTCTGTCTCTCTCTCCTTGCCCCCATGTTTGTCTGTCTGTCTGTCTGTCTGTCTCTGTGTGTATGTCTGTCTGTCTATGTTTGTCTATCTCTCTCTCCTTCCCCCCCCCCCGGGTGTGTGTGTGTGTGTGTGTGTGTGTGTGTGTGTGCCTGTGTGTACTGTATATAATGGATAGCTGTTGTATGGGCTACAGTTCTAGTCATGGGGCCGAGTTGGCTGAAGCTGTAGTGGAGAGTTATGCAAAAGGAGTGACAATAGTGATAGTTGCTATCATGTTTTAAGCACTTTCTGTAGGCCAAATACTGGTCAGAACTCTTGGCTTAACAGAGTTAGTCCTTGTGAACCTTGAATTTAGTCATTTTGACACCCCTGTTTTGCAAGGTGAGTTGAGAGAAGGGAAGAGAGGTGGGGGAGAGAAAGGAAGAGAGAGAAAATTTGAATAAAGTCCAGCAGATGCTGCCTGTGCCTACTGAGAATGCTGGGTTCATAGCTCAGGCATTATCACAGAGATACCAAGGCCTTGGTACTGGGCACGGTGTCTCCTTTACCATCTCCTAATAAGTTCCTGTTGAAAGAACCTGGTACTCTGAGGCCCTTTGCTTCTGTTTATGATCCCATGATCGCTGTTGCTATAGGCAGTTTGTTCTAGATTTTAAATCAGTAAGCTCCTCACTCCTACAAAACTGTATGTATTTTACTTAAAAATTTCCTGGAAGTCACAGAAAACTTACCTGAGGCTATACAAGAAAAGATCTAAAGATAAAGATTCACAAATATAAGAGGCATCCTGGTACCTGAGGCTAGGAATACAGACCTCCCAGAGAGATGTAAAAGTGAAACGATACAAAGGAGGTCTTTAATCCCACTCCCTGGTCTCATTTCTGTTCCACTCTATATTTCCTGCTTCATCCTTAACCTTGCATTGACCCATCCGTCCATCCATCCATCCATCCATCCATCTGTCCATCCATGCACCATTCTGTTAATAAAGACTTTCATGTATTCCTGCCACAGAGACAGCCTCAGCCAGAGTCACGTTTGCTCAGTTCTAACTCACAGCTCAGACTAAATTAAAACTCTTTATCTCAGTTAATGTTCTGGGAAAGAGATTCTGGAAACATAGGCTTGTTCCAATCAGTTGTGTGCTGGAGACACAGCAGTTGTCTGCATGGCCCTGAACAGATACCTCCGAAGGTGTCCTCCACAGCCTCCTTGCAGTCATAGAACCATTTTGTCACTTGTCCCATCTTAGCTGAGCTCTCCTACATAGCTAGGCTTTGCCTCACCTAGCTATGTGTCAGTTTCAGCTCCCAGGAGCAACCTCTAATGAGAACATTGAGAAGTGTCTCCCACTCAGGGGATATGGTTATCTCCTGTTGCCAGAGAGCTAGGCCACAAGGCTGGCACAGGCCTCAGTGGGTTAAAGGAACCAGGGCAGGTGATGACAGAGATTTTATTATTGCCATGCCCCAGCTCCTTGAACTCTGTGCCTGTAACTAATACAGGGCGTGGGGACAAAGGGATTTCTGAGTTGCTTTTATTCCTTCAGGTGTTCATCACCCCATGCTGATGGCTTACATTTGTGGTTAGTTGAATCAGAGACCAGAGAGAGGCACACCAGATAGACAAAGGGCTTGGCTTTAAAACTGAAGCTCAACCGGTCTCCTGGACATTGGGTTTCCTACCACACAGGTCAGGGCAAATCTGCCTTAAAAGAGCCAAAGCCACAGGTGACGCTCAGCGATACTTGGGCTCAGCTTCTAGGAAACTGGATGTTAGGAATCCTGAAATGGCTGTGTATACAGATTTTAAGGACAGAGAGAATCCCCTGGCTGTCTCTGCCAAGGTAGGATTAGCAGAGCCCTCCCTGCCTGAAAAGTGGCTCACAGCCACCTTAATCCATTACACAGTCCCTCCCTAAGAATGCAGGATTCCCGCAAAAGACTTCATCTTATTTCACAGTAGTGTGGACTGGGCAAGTAAACATCAGGAGGAGGGCTTTGAGGCATTCCTCCTAGCTGCCAAGATGTAGAACTCTCAGCTCTGCATGCACCATGCCTGCCTGCATGCTGCCATGCTTCCCACCTTGATGATAATGGACTGAACCTCTGAACCTGTAAGCCAGCCCCAATTAAATGTTGTCCTTATAAGACTTGCCTTGGTCATGGTGTCTCTTCACAGCAATAAAATCTAAACTAAGACGCCCTCTTTAGCAGACATTTTAAAGCAGAGTAAATAAAAGTTCAGGTCTCTAGAAGTTTCTTTGCAGTTAAAAAAATAAAACATGTTGCTTATTGATACATATAATTTTAGCTTGTACCTTGATACGTGACTTTCATGAGCTAGATCTTGACTTCATTTCATCCTGGTTGCTTCTCCTCAATCTTGCTTTTCCTTTCTTCCCGACTTAGGTGCTGATAGCAGCTGAGGGGCTGTGAATGTTACCCTGTATTCTAGGTTGGTGCCAGGCCCATAATAGAAGTGACACTCTGGATGGAAAAAAGGAAGAGCATTGAGCAAAACATCCATAGTTTAAAATCTAAATATCCCATTTCTCTCCAGATGGAGCAAAGGAGAAAGTGCTAGATTCTGTAGGTCAAGATCTGTACCCCCCCCCCCCCCAACACACACACAATGGCTAGAGCCAGAGCCAAGATGGAGGAGAAAGAGAAGACCTAAAGGCAGCATATTCTACCCTCACACCTACAGTTTAGACCAGGGCCTGGCTTTTTAGAATTTGGGATATGAAAAAGATATTGCATGTGGAAGAGAATTCCTTCTAAATGCCCTCATCTTCTCATGGCCACTGCTGCCTTGGAAGCTCTTGCCACCGACACTGACAGCAGCTTCAGAATGGCCACTTCTCTATGGCCTGACTTCATCCAGTAAGGGGTATTCACTTAAATGGGAATTTGAGTGGCTGGCTGCTTCAGTGAAGCATCCACGAAGAAGGTGAACAGTCTGGTTCATTAAGGGTGAGGCTGTGCTACTTATTCAGGGATGCTGCAAGGTGGCTTTTCCATCCCAGTCTTCCTCGCCCCTGGGGCTACTCCACATGAGGTCTATGTTAGCATAACAACTTCCCGTGTATGGTTGCTTTGGTAGTTGTCCCTGGAGTGCTAACCTGCCACCTAAGCCATTTGCTAATATGTCCCACCCACCAGACTCCTACCCATGGAATATAGGCCAGCTCTTGCTCATGTGAACCCATCCACCCAATGGCGCCCCTCCCTTTGCCAGTTGAACTCAAATGAGGGCCTTTAGCTTAGTCACAAAGCCTGCTATATTTGTACAGTTTTCCCTCGGGGTATGGGGCGACCTGAAGAGTTGAGTTGGTGGTAGTCTTTTGTTTATATGAACTTTGCCATTTTGTTTTCACTCTTAAATAAATTCATGCTTCTGGCACATTTTTTATATATAATTTCAAACTCCAAGAAAAGGTGGGTTTTTGCTTACATACATCCTTTGATAAAACGTCAATTTGCCCACATAGTGACCACCCACATTCCCAAACAGCACTGACTCTGAAGGATGGAGGTGTGTGTGTGTGTGTGTGTGTGTGTGTGTGTGTGTGTGTGTGTGTGTGTGTATTTGATTTCCTCCCCTTCTGTTGAGGTTTTACTTACTATAGGAAGTAGGAGGTGTCACGGGTTGCACTGCCCTGATAGAGATCAGCTTGGTAATGCAGCAGCAGTGCACTGGAAAGTGAGCCAAACCCAGACTCCTTGCCATTGCTCAGCCCAACCGCCCCCTCCCCCTAGCAAAATTGGTAACATTTCAAACTCTAAGTAAAGGCGGATTCTTGCTTGCATGCATCCTTTGATAAAAACGCCGGTTTGCCCACACAGTGACCACACACATTCCCACCCCCAGAAAGGGCAGTGCTGACACTGATGGATGGCCCTCACCTGAAGGCCTTGACTCACTGAGATCAGGCACCTCCCTAAGCCTCATGCAGGTGTCAAATATCCCATTTTCTCTACCATTTTCTCCATGGCTTTACCAGAATGTTTAGATTTGCTGTTTGTATTTTAAGAACCCACGTTCCTTGCACCAGCCTTTCTAGGGTGGAACTGATCTGCTTTGTGTGTGGGGGCCTCTTTGTTGGGTTCCTAGGACCCCATTCAGTGCTCAGGGAAAGAAGTGTGGAATTCACTGATGCCAGAGGTCTGTAACCCTGTGTGTCTCAGGGCAGTAGCTTGGATGGACCTTTCTGCCATTAAACAGTCTGACCATCCACGAGTTCTTGGTGCACTATTTGAGTGGTCCCTAGGTTTCTGCAGAGGGAGCTTGTTAGGAGTCCATTTTCCCTGCCTGGTGAGGGCCACTGCAGGTGGAGGCCTCTGGTGTACTTTATATCTACTTCTGACTCATGGTCTTTTGACGGACTAGAGTACTTAATTCCAGACACTGTCAATTGGGCTTCCATTTGTCCGCGTTCTTTAAAGCGGTTTACCTGTTCTATGTTTTCTGCTTATTTGTGAGGAATGGAGAGCCCTCCCCAGTGTCCTCTACTCTGGGATTAACCCTGTGTGCTCCACTGAAGACATTTGCCTAGGACTTATGCCCATGCTCTCTTCCCTTAACGGGTCGGGCTGGAATGAGAACCAATGTCTCTTGATATCTTCCCTATAGTTAGTGATGTAGAAAGTCAAGGTTGTATGGAACTGCCTAAAAGAGATTTCCATGCCACTCTTCCCTAAGAGATCACAGACCTGATCCCACACAGGGCCAACCTCTGCTCCCAGACCGCAGGCTGCATGCTTCTTGAAATACATCGCTTCAGGGGGAATGATGCTGATGGGCAATGAGGCTAATCCATTCCCACACGTTTCTGTTAGGACCGTCTGTTCTTCGTCATGGAGTTTGTGAACGGAGGTGACCTGATGTTCCACATCCAAAAGTCCCGTCGTTTTGATGAAGCCCGAGCTCGTTTCTACGCCGCAGAGATCATTTCTGCACTCATGTTCCTACATGAGAAAGGCATCATCTACAGGTGAGCTTGCGTACTAGGTGCCTCTTTGGAGTCACCCCTGCCTGGCTCCTCACTTCGCCCAGCCTTCCATTTCTCATGAGCATTGACTCAAGACTTTAGCAGTGAAATTGACAGAAGCCCAAGTATTCATTAGAGTTAACACAGAGATGAACTCTTGTCTACAAACTAAAATGTACAGTCTGATTGGATTCCAGAGAGATTAATATTTATGGATTGGTTCAGCCAGCATTTGCTGTGGTAGCCAAGCCCTGGAAAGTGCTGGATTCATGACTGATCTCCTCTTCCCATTCTAACATTTGAAGTGAGTTGGTTAATGTGGTGGACTCATTCTGTTTTAAGAGCTGGCAACTGAGCCAAGGTCTGTGTCTTGACTGTTGCTGGTAGGAGCTGTAATGGCACTAAGGTCAGATGAGGTGGGTTTGCCAGGCCACAGCTACGCCTAGGAATGGGGTTGACGGCGTTTCTCATGTGTAGCCTCACAGCAGTATTTGATTACATGTCACGACACAATCTTTTGATCTTAATAGGCTGTAATTTGAGTGTACTCAAAATCCAATTGGTGTTCTCAAGGGATATCCGGTGAAGCATTAATCAGAGAGATGGCAGACACTGTGTGAACGGAATGGCTAGCAAGTGTCTGGGTGTGTTCATGTTGACATTTCCCCTTCACATGTGTTCAGAGTCTTCCCACTCTGTAAATTACATTATACCCTAGTTGCCACAGCCACATGTGATGGCTAGTTTTTATGATCAGCCTGACACAATTACAAGAGCCACCTTAAAAGGGAATATCAGTGAAACATTGTGTAGATGAGGTTAGCCTTGGGCATGTCTGTGGGGAATTGTCTCAGTTCCATTCATTGATGTGGGAAGGCCTTGCCCCAAAGTGTGCAGCACTATTCTCTGAATTTGGGTCCCAGATGGTACAAAAGAGGAAAGTGAGCTGAGCACAGATTAGCCTGTACGCAGCCATGTCCCCCTGCTCTTGACTGGATGTGAGGGATTAGATGTTTTAAGTTCCTGCTACTTCATCTTCCCTGCTCTGGTGAGCCTGTAGTGCTTTGAATGAGAATGGCCCCCATGGGCTCATATGTTTGAATATTTGGTTCCTGGTTGGTTGATGGAACTGCTTAGGAAAAACCAGGAGGTGTGGCCTTGTTGGGGGATGTGTGTCCATGGGGGTGGGCTTTGACCATTTAGAAACCCACACCTGGCCAGTCTTTCTCTCTGTCACTCTGCCTCTCTGTCTCTCTCTGTCTCTGTCTCTCTCTCTGTCTCTCTCTATCTCTCTGTCTCTCTGTCTCTCTCTGCCTCTCTCTCTGTCTCTTTGTGTCTCTCTCTCCCCCTCTCTCTGCCTCTCTGTCTCTCTCTGCCCCTCTCTCTGCCTCTCTGTCCCTCTCTGCCCCTCTCTCTGTCTCTCTGTCTCTCTCTGCCCCTCTCTCTGTCTCTGCCTCTCTCCTGTCTTTGGATCAGGATGTAAGCTCTCAGCTACTGCTCTAGTGACATGCCTGCCAGGCTCCCTGCCATGGACTCACCCTCGGAAACTATGAACAGGTCCCCAGTTGAATGCTTTCTTCTGTGTCCCTTCATAGCAACAGAACAGTAAGAGATGAACTGCAACCTAGCATTGTATGCTAAAATAACCCTTTCTCCCCTAAGTTGGTGTTTGTCCATTTATCACAGCAACAGAAGTGAACCCAGCAATACACTTGTTCTTCCCTGGTAATAAATACAGTTGTTGCTGTTTCTGTATTACCATATACCATAAAATATAATCTATGTTTTATGGTACAATCCTAAATACTAAAAGAATTTTCTGTCTGAAATTTACTGTCTATGAGTTGCCCATCTCTACCCCGCTTACCCCAAAGAGAGACTTTTCCTACATTAACTTGTTAAGAACAATGACCCCCCTACTTGGAATGATTTCTGTTGTAAATCAAGTTAATTATTATCAGCCCCACAACAACTGAATTAATTATATACACGTTCCAAGATCAACACTTTACCTACATTTGCCCCTGAATTCTCCTTAACGTCAAGGTTATCACCAACAATTAGAGAAATAATTCTTAGAGAGATGTACTAACGAGGCTGCTAACGGTTAGCGAACTGAGAATTCAAACCCTGTCTAACTGTTCTGCTGCCTTCTCTGTTCAGGAGAAACTTGAAAATTGGAGATACCACCAGAGGGCCGGTGTCTTACTCTCCTTATGATTTTAGAGTAACGTTTAATTGTGAAAATGAAGGCAGAGGGGGGAAGAGGAGTGAGACTTGAAGGCTCACGTGGTCTGACTCCTTAGGGCCTCTCCTTCCTCAGAACCCTGCACTGATGCCAGAGCAAGCTTGCTCACTGATGCCAGAGCAAGCTTGCTCTTATAGGTTGAACGCCACACTTCCGTCTGCTTTGAGATTGTTGTTCTACAAAACACTGGTGTTTTAGTCGATGGTGTTTGCTGTGAGGCAGTATTGATCCACATCCTGAAGCTTCCTTTCAATTTCTTCTATCTGTGGCTCAATTCTAATTTTTAATTCAATTCTGATTTCCATTTATTTCACTTATTCTTGAACTCAGATCCCCATGTTCATAGTCTTTCTGATATGTCTGACTTTGAAGGGAGAATTCTTAATCAGGATAGATTAAAGTGCTATTTTCATTCTGTGGATTTGTTTTATGGGATACTTTAATTCCATCAGGCTCCTGATTGGGACCAGAGTCTTAAGGGGGAGGCTCTGAAAGCCAAGTCCTTGGAATTCATACACAGTCAAGGGCACATCTGGGTCACAGAGAGTGTGAATTAGATGCATGCAAGACTCTAATAAGAAACGTAAGAACTTGGGACAACCCTGTTTATCATGTATGTCCCAAGATGGCCTTTATAAGAACTGAAATGCTCTCTCTAGAAGATTCCTCTAAGCTGTCTAAATAAAGTTGTTGGTTGGTTAGTTGGTTGGTTTTGGAGGCTTTTCTTTCTGGGCATGTGTGGCTTCTTGTTCAGCAAGTCATAAAGATGATACCATTGGCAAGTCCTCACCAAGTAGGATCTCAGAGAGAAGGGGAAGAACTCTCTCCGGCATGAATTTCTCTCTTTGCATTGACTAAACCCATGGGGGAAATCAGAAGACAGGCTGGTCATACGTCTGTGTTTTACAGCTTTTGTGCAGAGGAAACAAAGTCTGTGACCTGGGACACGGCTGCAGACAGCTCTACCCTTGTGCATTTGGTGTAGAGTCTGTGGCTGGCCAGAGCCCTGATCTCAAAACCAAAGTGAGCTAGAGAGCAGGCAGCCATGGAGTCAGCATTGACTGAGGAGAAAAACATTCTGGGTTACCAGGAACCCAGACGGTGCACAAACACCTTCTCTGTAGCTTGGATCTTTTTTTCCAAAATCAAACAGAAAAGTCAGAAATAAAAAGGCGTACAGGCCACTTACAGCAGCACAGGAACCTTTTTCTGTCATGCTCCATAAACTGTACTAAAGAAGAATTCAGTCATCTCTAACATTTCAACTGCAAACCACTCAGCCCTTCATCAGCCACTTGCTTTGCTGTCTCTAACCAAGTGCGGGATGTATTTGTGATCTATAAGAGGAGATTCATAGTTTTAGATTCTGGTGCCTGCTGACCAAGCTCCACTCAAACACCGAGTGCATCTCAACACCCATTCTACCACGTGAGAGCCCGATCTCATCAGGCCTTCTGTGGCCCTTGGCAGACTGCATGTAAGGCAATCAGTGTTCACTCCTAAAGGGTCAGTGCTGTTTCACTGTCCCATTTTCCAGATGTGAAGCAGCCCACAGAGGCCATCAGCCAGACCTGGCATGCTGACTTCTGCTCTTACACTCACAGAGTACAGTATTGACCTTCGACCTCTCCTGAAAATCACCTTTGATTTCTCTTCAGATGGAGAGAAAAATCTGCCTCTGCCTTGTTTGTCTTCTTGATTTTTAGCTCTTAGAGTGTGGACATCTGTCTCAGGACAAATCACTCTAACATAGAGCTATATTTTCAACTCTTTTCTGAACTTACAGTTTAGGAAGGTCAACTCTATCCTTACTGGGAAGGTTCTGTTAAACTAGACCCTGAATACAGCATTGGACTCTCTGTGAAGATAACCTTCTCACACATTGCCTACCTCTTTTCTCAAGGGCAGGATTGGGGGTATCGGGGCCTGGTTGGTTCAGATACTTATGTGGTCTGAACTTAGTTGGGTGTGGCTTTGCTCAGCAAACCCATGGTGAGATCACTCTGAGGAACGTTGCTTCCTTGGCTAGAGATTCATGAAGAATTTGCTTACAAATCAGTTCTGTGTTGGATTCTATGGCAGATGCTTCAAGCTTGAGTCATCCTGCTCTGCAGTTCTCCCTTCTGGAAAACTGATCAGTGTCTCTGATTCCCATCTCCTGGGCCTCCCTTTCTCCTCACCATCTCTTATGAGCAGACTTGCAAACTCCCCAGATATCTTTCATTTGAGCCTAGAGTTTTGTACTCTTACCTCACCTGTGTTAGGCTGCATTTCCATATTTGTGTTTTTTCTCTGCATACAATCAGAAGAATCTCTGTGGAGAAACGTGAGAGTCAAACTCGGTAGCTTTGTTCTCACTTTGTCTTCCAATGACATCATTCTTTCTACTGAGAAGCAGCTTCCTTCCTTCTTCACTTGCTACACAGCAAGGATGACCACCTGTTTCATCTGTCCTTCAGAAGAGGCCAGCCACAGAGGTGCCCAGAAAGTGAGTAACCCTCACAGGGAAATTTTGGCCACGAGCCTCCCCAGAACTGTTTAGTTATATTCCTGCCTCCCCTCTTGCTCATTCGGAGATTACTTCTCCATCGTCACCAGACAGTGACCGTTGTTCCATATTCTCTTTCCAAAAACGTGTGGAGAACTCAAGGCTTCCAGCTAAGTGAGCTTACCTGATGCACTGCCTGTATGCAGTCTCCCCTTTCCCACAGGAAAACACTCAGATGGAGCCTTTTCACTTCCCCTGAGCAGCCCTCAGAGATCACTTTGTGTGCAGTAAGCATCAGCTCACTGCCAAGGGTGAATGTAAGGATGAGCAAAACCAATAATACTTCCTGGTGGAGAGCATGGTGCAGTGATAGAGACATTTGTTAATCAAGTCTGGCCAACGTCGTGACACAGGGAAATGCAGTGCCGTGTTGAGAATTTCCCCAGGGCAAAGGGTCTGGCTAGGGAGAGATGGATGAATTTCTCAAGGAAGTAACTTTTAGGCTCATGCCACTAGTGAGGAGAGAAGAAAAGAATCTTCAAGGCTGAAAGAACAGCAAATACAGATGCCCAGTAGCAGGACAAGTGGCGAGTCCTGAGGCTTTTAAGGGGCGTGTAGTTTGAACCAGGGAGGCAGATTTTCTCACAGTTAGCACTCCATTGTCCCAGAGGCATCTGATGACTTTAAAATTTTATTAGACATACCTCATAAATAATTTATTTGAGAGTTAGGTAAGCTGGTCATGTTGCCAGTCCCTGGCGGAGCCATCTAGTCACTGTGAGTTTCTTGCATTCATGATACCCAACAGTAGGATTTTTCCACTTTAGAAACAGTAGACACCTCACAGATTACCTAAGACCAGCTTTGTTTTTACAGGTGGGGAAACACAGGTCTCAAACATCCGACCAGCAAATTGTTTCACATGGCAGAGGCTCTGTCAGGAGGGTTCAGCTGCAACTTGTCGTCCCATGTCCAGAAAACTGAAAATAGAACTTATTTTTAACTTCCTGCTGAGTGAAGAGTTAATCAGGCATTTTGAGGCATTCATTGGGGCTCCATTTCATCAAGGAAAATCCAGTCGAGGCAAGAGCAGATCAGTAACACAGTGTGCCAAGCACTGTGTGAGGAGGTTTAGATCTGCAATGAGTGTAGTAGGGTTCTGTCCTTGGAGACTTTGTCTGTAGGGTGAGATGGGCAATCCACACACCACTAATAGCAGATGGAGCCCAAAACTGGAGCATGCCCAGTGTGTCAGGTCCATTTCCTATTGCAGTGAAGTACCTAACAAAAAGAACGTGAGAGAAGAAGAATTTGTTTGAGTTCATGGTTGGTTTTTTGACAGTTGTAGTGGAGGAAGCGCAGTGGAACTCACAGCAGCTTCGTCTGGGTGCTGTAGGTTGCCACGTGGCAGATTAGGGAGCAGAGAGCTGTAGCCATCAACACCCACCTCTGGCGAGCCACTTTTGTAAGCTAGGCCATATGCCCAAAGGTCCCACTGCCCCTCAAGATGATGCTACCAGCTAGAGGCCAAGTGGTCCACAGAATGCATGAGTCTGTTGGGGGCAGTTTGCATTTGCCTTCACAGAATACCCAAGGTATCTTGAGAATGTAGAGTATGGCCATTCATTGTGAGACATTCAGAAAGACTTCATGGAGGAAGCGACATCTGAGCTGAGTGTGGACCGTTACAGCTGAGCAAGGACAAGGATAGCTTTGTGGCTGTGGAAAGGGCCACAAGTGAGCCAAGCAGAGAAGCATAAAGGTAGATGGTGACCAGAGAGGTAGACACTAACATACAGGAATTGGGGTAGTACCAAAGCCTAAAGGTTGAGATACAGGGGAAGACATGGTCCCCTGGAGACGGCAGGAATGAAACTGTAAAGGGCTTGAAATGTTTGGCCTCTGTATCATTTAGGATTCAGCACCATTACCAGTCACAGGAAGCCTAAATGCTAATTACTTAAGCCATATAGAAACATGATTGTCTTGTAAAAATTCAGGGTCAGCACTCTCCAGCTCTGTCACGGAAGCTCCACAGAATACTGTGGGACCCGGAGGTCTGTGCTTCCAGTTCTGACACCTTCATGGCCATCTCTTAGTCTGAGATACTGGCTAAGAGTCCTGGGACTGGCTCTGAACTCGAATCCAGTGGTCAGAAGTGCTGAAGGGCACTGTTCCCAACTGTGTAAGCTCCCTTCTTGAAAGTATACATAATGGAGTTTGCTGGAACTTGGTCATGTGGCTGCCCTTAGCTGCAATAAAGACTGAGAAATACAGTGTAGTGTTCAAGGAATCATTTCCAGCTCACGTCCAGCCTCCTGTTGTTAAGGAAGGAGACCGTATTGATGAGGCGAGAAACAGGGTGGGCACAGTCTCTTCCAGGGAGTTTAGATTGAGCAGTCTGTGTGATAGGAGTACATTTTCATCTTGCATGTGTCAGGGGGTAGTGGCCTATGTGGACATGTGTACAGTGGGTGGCAACTCACGGGGTTTCTATCTGAGGCAGTTATAGTCTTATGACCTAAGTTTCTATCTGAGGCAGTTACAGTCTTCCTGTTGAGAAGGTAATGATGACCTAACTAGAGTATCTTTTATTGTAAAGTTGCGACAGTACATGTATTCTTTTTCCCTATTAATTAATTTATTCACTTTATATCCCTATTGCAGACCCTTCACCTCCCAGTCCCCCCCCCAAGTTCACAGCTCCCCCTCCCCCTCTCCCTCTTCCCTCCCTCTCCCTTTCTCCTCTGAGAAGGGAGAGCCTCCCCCCTCTCCCAGTGAGGCCAGACGAGGCAGCCCTGTTAGGGGAACAGGATTCATAGGCATGCAACAGAGTCAGGGAACACACATGAACACCAAGCTGCACTTCTTCTATATATGTGTGGAGGGCCTAGGTCCAGCCTGTGCGTGCTCTTTGGTTGGTGGTTGGGTCTCTGCGAGACCCCAAGGGTCCAAGTTGGTTGACTCTTGGTCTTTCTTCAGAGTTGTTATCCCCTCTGGGTCCCTCAATCCTTCTTCCCCCAACTCCTCCACAAGACTCCATGAGCTCTGTCCAAGTCTAACTGTGGGTCTCTGCACCTGCCTCGGTCGGCTGTTGGGTGGAGCCTTTCTCAGAGGACAGGTATGCTAGGCTCCTGTCTGCAAGCACCACAGGACACCAACAATAATGTCAGGGATTGGTTCTTGCCCATGGGATGGGTCTCAAGTTGGGCCAGCCATCAGTTGGCTACTCCTTCAGTCTCTGCTCCATCCCTGTCCCTGAACCTCCTTTAGGCAGGACAAATTCCAGTTCAAAGGTTTTGTAGGCCTTCTTTCTGTATTCTTTCTGCTAATAATTTAGGTGATTTTCTGTGAACCTGGGCAGCAAACCCAATCCTGGTTCTGGAGACCTGGGCAAGTTGCTGAAAGTCCCAAGCCATTTTACCCAACACACACACACACACACACACACACACACGCACACACACACATACACACACACACTCCTACACACACACCCCTACACACACACACACACACACACACACACACACACACACACACACACACACACAGAGAGAGAGAGAGAGAGACAGAGCCAGTGTCTCTGTAGGATGAAATGGAAGTCTGTAGTCTGGCAGTCTCAAGCCTGCCATGTCAGGAAGGACATTCTTTTTCTCATCCCAGTCATCAGGTGACCTTGGTTCCTTCGACTTCAGAGGTTGAAATTATGCTTAGGATGCTGCTGCTGAGATGAGGTTCTTCAAACAGATGAAATTTTATCTTATTAAATTCAGCCCTTTGAAGAGCAGGTTGTTGGTTTTTTTTTTTTCACCAGAATTCTTTTATTTGTATTTCAGTTCTACTTTGGAATGATAATTATTTATCTTCTTATCATATATTTGTTACAAACCTTTGAGGTGATTTTCTGGTGAGACTGGTGGGCCTGAGGGACAGATTTCGGAAGACCCTTTCTCTCTAATCTTGTCTCTAAAAGAACAGTTGGACTCTTGGTTTCTTTCTTTGTTTGTTTCTTTATTTACCTCCTCTAGTGTAGTGAAACAATATTTGAGGTGGTTAATTTGATGGGTGATTCAAGGGTCTTTCTAGACCATCAGTAGACTGAGTCCTGAAGACTTAACCCCAGTAATGCCTTTTCTCGAAGGACCCAGCTTATCATCAGAACAAAACACAAGCCCCGGGATACTTAATTGTTTTGTGTACTTCATTCATTAAATCAGAGTAGAGCCTTCCTGGCATGCCATGTCTGTGCCTGACTTTAGTGTCAACAAGAGCTGTGGTTATTTGTAACTCATTGATAAATGTGCTAATCGGTTTCCCTGGCTAATTAAATCAGACCACCAGTTTGGCTCTTTTTCCTACCAAATTGACCACAAAACCTGTTTTTCATTGTAGTTAGAGACAACTTGGATTTATCTGCTGAGCAATAAAAATGCAGCAGGTTGACCTTTCTGTACTGGCTGAATGCCGCCATTTGTCAAAAGCAGTTGAAGTGGACAGTTCAACAAATGTCTGAACTGCCCCCCCCCTACTCAGCTTTGTGTCCGACTCCTGGGGATCAGAGGAGGATAAAGATGAGCCCTGCCCTCAAGCTGGGAGCTTGTTCATGCCCTTAGCGTGATAAGTATCTCCTGTGTTCTACATAAAGCTCTGAAGAAATACAGGAAATAAAACAGACAAGCCCCTCTCACCCTCAAGGAGCTTAAATTCTAGCTCAAGTAGACAAGCCAAAATATGGATGCCAGATGTTGGAGTGATAAATTCTATGAAGAAAATGCTGGAAACGGAGAATAAAATTGACGACATTGATTTTACAGGGAGAATCAAGAAAAGCTTCTCCGAAAGGGGGCCTTTGAGCAAAAAGAAGAGCAGGTCTAAGAAGGAGGTTCTGTGTGAATGTCTCTTGGAAGCGCATTCGGGGTGAAGCCAGGGAGGGAGGAGCTGGACATGGTTGGGGGTGCTGCCACAGCAGGGCTGGAGCAGCGTGCTATCAATCACTTCTCCTTGTAAGGAGAAACTTCCCTGTAGGGTGTTTTGGTTTCTTTTACCTATTTAGTTCTAATTTCCTATAACTACTGTGCAAGTGGGGCCATCCTTTTCCACCAGAGAAGGGATTTTCAGGCTATGGGAAGTAAATAGGTGATGGTTGTTCAGTGTTACAGATTTGTCAAAGTTCTGCAAGCCTCCGTAATGACCCTTGAATCTTGTCAGCATGAGTTCCCTGGGCCTACAAGCCCTGTGTGGATTTGCTTTCTCCTTTGTCTTTGCCTCATGCCTACTAATCGTTTCTATCTCAGCTTCGATGTCACCTCCTTTAGCACCGTGTCCCTCAGCACATAAGACACTTCTGTTTTTCTTTAAAGATCCATTTACTTTTACTTACATATGCATGGGTGTCTTGCCTCCATGCAGTCTGCACCGTATGCGTGCCTGGTACCGAAGGAGGCCAGAGAGGGGCATTGAGTCCCTGGCCCTGGAGTTAACAGGCAGTGTGAGCCATCATGTGGGTGCTGGGAATTGACCCTCTGGTCATCTGGAAGAAAAGCCAGTGCTCTTTAAGTTCTGAGCCATCTCTCCACCAGCCCCTAACTGGGCCACTTCTTGAGGATAGGTCCTGTAGATCTTTAATGACAATACCTAACATAATGACAAGAAACTTAGCTGTCTATATGTGACAAGTATTCATAGACCTGATCAAGACTTCTAACCTAACCATAGTGGATTTACCTTTTTGAATGGGGCCATTATTTTTTTTAAAATATAGGCTTCCACAGCATGACATTGCTGTGGTCAGCAGTAAACTGATACAGTCATTGGCGGTCTAAGGCAGGCGAAGTGGGTAGGTAGGGCCTGGGTTTCAGTTGGTCTGGGCTCTGAGACTTCCCAGGAGTGGGGCCTTGAACAAACTGCACGTTGAGAGAATAAAGACCTCGATGCCCACCGAAGGGTAGTTGCTGGACTGAAGTGGTCGGTGCACAGAAGGCCATAGCCAGTGCCTCAGTGTGCAGTGCATGCTGGGTGAGTGCCTCTGAACTCTGCCCCCACAATTAGAGCAGAAAAACTCGTGTCCTAACAAGGGACAGGCCACCATCCTTCTGTCCCCTTTCCCTCGTAGACTTAAGAGCAGAGTCTGATACATTTTGACACATGAACACATTGCATAATCGCTGTTCCAACTAATACTTCCAGAAAGGTTTCCAGGGGCCTTTCTGTTACCCCTCAGCTGCCCCCATAGGCAGCCAGGGACTCTGGGGGGGGGGGGGGATGATTGGCCACCTGCTGCTTCAGAACTGTAGAGGGTCCCACTAGCCTTTCCTCAGTGGTGTTCTCGTGAGTATAAAAGTATTGTTTTACACTTTTAATTGTCATCTGTTATTATTGTGTATGGCATTGTAAAAGAGGGCATGCACATACCAAGGCCCACATGTGGAGGTCAGAGAACAGCTCTGGGGAATCTATTCTCTTCTGCCACCATGAGATCCTGGATCCAACTCAGGCCTTAGGTCCTGTTTAACAAGTGCCTTTATCCATGCTGGCTTGCTGGCCCAAGGATGCATTTGGGCTTTTGGTTGGTTGGTTGGTTGGTTTGGTTTTTGTTTTGTTTTTGAGACAGTGTCTCACTATTTAGCCCTGGCTGGCCTGGAACTTGCTATGTATACCGGGCTGTACCTGGACTCACAGACATCTGACTGCCTCTGGCACCCCAATGTTGGCAATAAAGGCACGCACACTTTGCCAGACTCTCAAGAATGGAATTTTATTTATTTATTTTTTAATTTTTATTTTTTGATACTTTATTTGCATTTCAAGTGTTTCCCCCTTTCCAGGTCTCCACTTTGGAAACCCCCTATTCCCTCCCCCTCCCCCTGCCTCTATGAGGGTCTTCCCCCCACCCACCCACCCACCCACCCACCCACTCCTGTCTTCCCTCCCTGGCATTCCCCTTTACTGGGGCATCTAACACCCTCAGGCCCAAGGGCCTCTCCTCCCCCGATGGCCAACAAGGCCCTCCTCTGCCACATATATGGTCCGAGCCACGGGTCCCTCCATGTGTAAGAATGGGATTTTAAATGGACATTGCAACAGTGGTTGTAAACAAAGGAAAGCACACCAATCAAGAGCCCTCTTCTCAAATGTCCTTTCTGCAATGAAGCAGGCAGCAAGGGTCATCACCTGCACATCAGTGCTGGGAGTCTGGGCGCGGGAGACAACACAGGTGTTTGGTTTTGTTTGAAGCCTTACTTTTTTGTGCTTTTCGGCTGTTTAGTAGTGAACAATACTGTACAGAAGCCATATTGACCCTAGAAGAAAGCCTTGGAACAAACCTCCAATATGAAACTCTCACAATATACTAGTTTTATGATAACCAAATAAAACTTAAATTTATAACTTCATAATCTGCACCATGGGCCTTGGGGTGCATCCTACCCCATGGACTATCATGAAAGTTGATTCCTGTTTGTTCTAATATCAGTGTTCATGATGGTGCACACACAGAGAAGTATGGTGTAACTAGGAAAAGAATGATCACTGGGCATAAAAGAATAAATCTACAGGTGTTCGTCTAAGTGGCCTGTCTCTGACTATCTGGGGGGGGGGGGAAGAAAGCTAAAAAGCACTCTGTGCTCATTTTAATCCTAGAAAGACAAAGAGGAACAGCAGAGGCCGGTTATAAGTGTGTGCGTGGACAGCAGATGCCGGTTTTAAGTGTGTGCGTGGAGAAACATGGAGAAATCCAACAGGTCAGGATGGAGCGAATGGTTTTGTCTTAGTGTATCTTCTCACTGACTGTGACGGAAATATCTTAGCTATTTTTTTTAAAGTCAGGAATGGGAATAAGGAGAACAGTAAGATGCTCTTAGGCCTGGGCAGACAGTGAGTGGGCATGTCCAGGGAAGGCAGACAGAAAGCCCTCACGTTGCGTCCCACTGTCTCGCTGATTAAAGGTTGCACCATAGCCTGTTTCTTTCCTGCTCATTTTCATTCAGTATCGGGGATCCTTTAGTTGTTGGCATGGGGCATAGGGACATTTCTTCATTTCTGTTTTACCTCTGTCCGCACTCATTCATCAGAATTCATTTCCTCTGGGTGTGAGTGACAGGAAGATTGATAGCGCCGTGGTGCCTCTGTCGATTGGAGAGCAGCATCAGTCAGGCCTGGGGGTGCAGGCCTATAAACCCAGCTGCCCAGGAGGCTGAAACGGGAAGGGTGCAAATGTAAGGCTAGCCCCTGACTACAGGGAGAGTTCAAGGCTAGCCTAGATAACATAAGGCAACTCTGCCTCACAATTAAAATAGAATTTTTTAAGGGACTAGGAGTCTGCCTCAGAGGTAGAAGAACCCTTGGCACCCTTAAAAAAAATAACTGTTTTAATATAATGTTAAAAGTACATTATGCATAGCCATGACCAAAAGGGGAGCAATTGTTAGCTGCTACAAAGGGAACACCGTGAGAGCTAAACCTCCTTCGTATTCCTGTCAGGGCCCCCCAAATTCTTTTCCTCATGCCTGTGTGTGCTCCCGGTAGTGTTCTGTGCATGTACAGGCAGTGTCTGAATGTGTTTCCTGTTGGAAAGCAAATGGTGGCCTATCCTACATGTACAGAATTGTTCCTCTGTCTCTATAGAGATTCAACCTAAACCTTTATAAAAAATGTGAGGCAAGCCCCCTCTTCTCTCTGAAGGGTCTCACAGTATCCAAGCACTGGAAGCATTTTGCTGTTTGTGCTGGAGAAACTGCAGGGGTTTTCAGATTCTGCAGCAGGCTTATAAAAATCTTATTTTAGCCGCACAAGACAACAAAGCTGCCTTCTACGTGAGGAGACACATTGATCGCTGTTTCTAACTGGGCTTCAGAATAGTATGCACTTCCCCGTGGTGGGCAGTAGCATGCAGCAGTAGAACACCTATGTTGGCAAGACAGCAAAACCAAATCCTGTCAAGGTGAGAAAAGGTGGAGGCAATCTGGAGTCCCAGCCCAGCCCCAGGTTTTTCAGTGAAGCAAGGAAGGGTATAACAATTCCAGATGATTCTAGAACTGAGATATTTGCCCCTCCCAAGTTACTCAGTGAGGATTTTAGCACTCCCTTGACGAAGAAATGGGAGCGGGGAGTAGAGGGGGCCAGGTGACACTGAATCACAAAATTCTTTTTTTTAGAGAGTCAGATCCTGCTGTAGAGTCCTTCCTGAGGGACCCATAGCTCTTATATTGATTAAAAGGAGAGAGACAGACAGAGACAGTCAGAAATCGGGAAAGGAGACAACACGCGAGGCAGAAAGCAGGCCTTTAAAGAAAAAGTCCTACACAGCTGGGGTTGAGCCCAATACTGGCGTGGAATCAGCTTCCAAAGCTAGTAGAATGTTGACAAGCATGAATTGTAACTGAGAATGCTGTGGGGTCCTTCACTTCCTTGAGCTACTGAGAACTGGGAACACAAGGTTGGCCTAAGGAACACTGAGAGTTTACTGTCTTCTCTGTGAACAGGTTCAAACCTGCCAAAGGCTATCCGAGTTCCCGTCTGACTGATTTACGTGTGTGTTCACAGTTCTTCTTCCCCCCCCTGCAAGAATCTGGTTGTGTAATTCAGAAGGCTAAAAAATAACACAGCAGAAATAAGTAAGAGACGTTAGCTGAGGTCCTCCACCTCTGCCAGGAAGGTGCCCACAGGCTGGAGACCTCTGTGAGGTCTTTGTTTCTCTCTCTGCAGATCCTCAGCCACTCCAAGAAGCCTGTGTTTGGTGTTAGGTTCCAGCAGCATTTAAGAACTAAGACCCTGTTCTCCACAGCTTATTCCTGTAAACTAGGAAGTTTATCCTCCCAGGCCAGGTTCCCAGCGTTTCCTGGCATCGCAGCATTGGCAGCAGGCTCTGGGAAAACTGAAATGTTTTATGGCCGGGAAGGCTAAAGCATGGTGCCTGTGTGCTTTGCCGCCCAGTGTGTCTGAGCTTCCTTCAGTCTGCCGCAGCGACTGTCTATGTTGATATTCTGGTTTATAACAAGAAAGAGGGAAAGTCGGGCTCACCGTCCAGGATATTGTCATAGTCATCAGCGAGGAAGGATGGCCTTTGCTATACGTGGTGGCTTTATCTCTGTAGTTTAGGGTGCTGGGATTCAAACCTGGGACCTCACGAGGACTAAAAATGTGCTCCTCCACTGAACTGTACCTTAGCCTTTAACATTTGTTTTCTTAATTCTGAAACATAAAACTTACTGTTAGGAACCCAAAATACTATGTTTTGTAAGGATTAAAATGTGTCAGAGTTCAAGGTGAGACATAAATAACACACTAGTCTATATTTGCAAGAGGTATAAATTCATCTGTGCTCATAACTTTGAATTCATCTATTTATTCACCCATCCATTCATTCAACGGTATTCATTGAAACCTACTGTGTACGTGGGAATATATGTTCCCAAGTTTTAAATGTCTAAAGTATTGGTTCATTCAGAATGCTATAATAAAATACCACTGGCTGATGTATACACAACAGAAACTTACTTCTCACAAGTCTTAAGTGTGGGAAGTTTAAGATCAAGATGCCGGGATATTGATGTCTTGTGGGAGCTTCTTTCTGGTATATAGAAATGAAGCAGCCAATGAGCTCAACCTCTGTAGATAGCCCTTGATAAGGACTATCTACGAGGGTGCATGCCCAGTGCACATGTGTATACGCAGAGGCACACACAATAAATAAATAAATGTAATGCATTTTTTGAATTTCACTAGATCTCCTGGGGGTTTCTCAGAAACTAGGGCAGTGCTAGAATTTTCCAAGGTAGTGAATTTTTTCCACCTGGTTGGAAACATTGAGTTGCTCTCCCTCTATGTCTGGACAGAAAGACTGTGCTCAAGGAGAGCCAGTGGGTAATCTGAGCACTTGGAGAAATGGCAGAATCCTGTCTTTCCTCATGGCATTTCTACATGTGGGGGTGGCTTCATATACCCCAGCCTAGGCCAGGGTAGCACTGTCACTGTCCACTTGGATTCCTACCTGAAGTGCTACCCCTGCTCCAGCTGAGTTTGCAATTCCTGGGTGAGCCTTCTCCAGGAACTCTCTTCTTCCATGTGTCCTGAGCCAGTCTTTGCTCCCACCACCCTCCCAGGAAGCTCATTTTCACTATCAGCAAACTCACAGAGATGTGGATTCCATCCCCTTCACGGCTTCTGTGAAGAAGAGAGAAGGCTTTGTTAACTGGCTGACAGCCCTTATTCCCAGACTGAGGAAAGAAGATCTAAGAAGGGGGAGCCTTCCATCTGTCACACACTGGATCTTCCTCAATAGGCATTTGATAAAATAGCAGTAATGCAGCTCTTAACGGGCGGCGGCCTTCCGAGAGGCCTCTTACAAAGCACTGGTGTTCAAACGGGACTACCACTTCTGTTCTCTTTGAAGATCTCTCTCTCTCTCTCTCTCTCTCTCTCTCTCTCTCTCTCTCTCTCTCTCTCACACACACACACACACACACACACACACACACACACACACACACACACACACACTCACTCTCCTGTGCACTGCCTACATTTCCCTGCTAAGGTCTTCTTTCCTGTTACACCAGGCATAAAGAGGAGGGGAAGAGGGAGAGAGAACTACAGTAGACTAAGGGGCCCTGTACAGACCAAGAAACAGTCACCCTCCTGTTGTGTGGATATGATTTGGCCCCTCAATTTGGTCTCTGATGTAACAGTGTTGAAAGACTCTAAGAAATGATCAGGCGAGGTGTGGCACACACACTTTGAATCCTGGTACTCAGGAGACAGAGGTAAATGAGTTCTAAGGTCTACACAGTGAGTGTTAGTCTGGCCAGGGTTACACAGTAAGACCTTGTCTCAAAGAGACTGGGGAGGGCGTTAGGACATACAGAGAGGTTGATAGGGTTCTTAACAGACTGAATTAGTTGTTGCAAGAACACACAGTGGCCCCTTGTTCTCTGTCTCTTCTGCACCTGGCCTCTGCCTTGGCCTTTCTGCTGTGTCCTGGAAGCACAGGGTCCTTGCCACATGTGTCTGTTCAGTCTTAGACTTCCAGCTTCATAATCAGAAGCCGAATGAACTCTTCTTTTATACACTGTCTAGTCCCAGGTGTTCTGTTATAACAACAAAGGATAGACTAAAACATCTGGACCTTTATGTGTAGTATAGCAGTATTCATGACAACCAAAATATTGAAATAACATAAATGTCCATCAGCAAATGGGTGAAGAAAATTTGCCTT
>CM052705.1:78386393-78432592 GCA_028551405.1 Uromys caudimaculatus | reverse complement strand
ATGACCAGTAAAGCCAGCTTATGTCCTCAGGATGCTTTTGAAATAAATCACTGGTATAAAGAAAATGTAAGAAACTATGTGAGGATAAATTAATAATAATTTTAAAATCTAGAATAGAGGCTTGACAGACAATAAATGCAAGCGACTAGATGGAGTGTAGAAGCTTGCTTCAATATATTTGTCTATTCCTGAGGAGCTGCTGGTCATAGCCTGAACAGATTACCCAACATCTCCAACAGTTATCACTTCTTCATGATGAGAACATTCAAAACCCTTTCTTACAGCTATGTGATTAATATAATACAAGATTATTAACTACATCACCCTCTGTGTAGCAAAACACCAGAGTCTGCTATCTGGCTGTGACTGTTCTCAATGCATAAAATGATTTTAGTTAGGGTGTCTATTAGTGTGATGAAAACACCTTGACCAAAAGCAACCTGGGGAGAAAATGGTTTACTACAACTAATAACTCTCTGGTCACACTCCATCACTGAGGGAAAGGAAGGAACAGGGTAGGAACCTGGAGGCAGGAGCTGAAGCAGAGGCCATGGAAGGATGCTCCTTATTGGCTTGCTCCTCACAGCTTGCTCAGTCTGCTTTCTTATACTATCTAAAGCCACCTGTCCAGGGATGGCCTCACCCACAGTAGGCTGGGCCCTCCCACATCAATCATGAATCCAGAAAATGCTGTATAAACTTGCCTTATAGAGGCTTTTTTTTTCCAATTAAGATTCCCTCATCGATATGTCTAGGTTTGTGTCAAAGTGACAAAAACCAATTGATCAATCTCAAATAAATGTTATTGAGGAACTGTAGAACGGTAAGAAAGCATAGAATGTATTTTACTCCTATGACGGAAGAAGGGTAGCCCACTCCTCATGCCTTAAAAGATGAGCAGATTCACAATTAGAAATAGAAAGTTCTGCTCGACAAAACACACAAAGCAAATAGTTGATAGAGACAAACTGAAGAGAAATGGGATTTGCAATACAAGGGAGAGGGTTACTACATAAGACATACAGAAATCAGCTTCAGTGGCACAAGCCTCAAATCTAGCTAGTTGGGAGCTTGAGCTAGGAGGGTCACAAGTTCAAGACCAGCCTAGGGTATAGGGTAAATTCAAACCTAATCTTGGCTGTTTAATGAGATCCTGTTTCCAAATAAAAAGTTTGAAAGAGGACTAGAGGTACAGCTTGAAGGGAAAGCAACTGGCTAGAATACCCTAGACCCTAGGGAACGAAGGGGGAAATGAGAAGGAGGGAAGAAGAGAGGGAAAGAAAGAGGGAGGGAAGGAAGGAGGAGGGGAGGGAAGAACTAGAAAGAACCAATAAGGAAAACAAGTGAACAATCTCATAAAAATAAAGCAGAGATTATAAAAGACAAATTTAAAACTATGCAGGTAGCCAATAAACACATCAAGACGTCGAATCCTATGTAAGATAGGCACTTAAGACAAAACTAAACCATGCTCTACCTTTTAAATTCATAAATATGAAGAGACTTGTGTGTGGGCTGACAGTGGTTGGTAGGAGGATAAACTGGGGTCCTGAACGTCCAGGACCTACGGAATGTTCTTGATACAAAGCCTCGGCACTCGTATGTACCAAACAGGCAGCACTGTCTTCCTAGCTCTGTCCAGGAAGGGTGATGAAGAACACATTCAAAACACTCAGCACGGAGCAACAATCCATAGCATTAAAAACAGAAGCTATCTCAGAAAATATCTGGGGACAAGGACTAATACCTTTCAAAGTTTAAATGTATACTTTCTTACATTCAGGAATCCTCTTGAAGGATTTTTGGCTTTATATATTTTATAAAAAAAAATGCCAGTAAGCAAGAACATACAGTCTACCTAGTTGTAAGTGCTGCAGTCTTTCCCAGGAGAAGCTGGGTAGCTGGGTGCTGTGGTCCACCTATGGTCCCAGATACCCAGGAAGCCAAGGCAAGAGAACTGCTTGAGCCCAGAGCACCGAGAGTCATCTGGATAACAAAGCAAGACCCTAAATTTAAAAAATTCTTACATTTAAAAGAATCTAAAACCACATGGAAGCAAAGGGGACACCACTAGCGATGGGTGTGGGTCGCAGAAATGATCAGTGCATCCCAAGTTTCCTATATTCACATATGGAGATGAGGTAAGGAGACCCCGTTTTGTATGCTAACGAGTACTAATAAAAGATTGAGGGGAAGTAGAGTCTACCTTGGGAAGCCCAAAGAAGAAAATGAAGAAGAGCCAAAATGCATTTGGATAAAAGGCCACTGAATTCAGAGGCTCAGACACAGGTACAATTACGCTGTTTCACCCTTTTGGTGGGGAGTTTGCAGTCTGTCATACTACCTAATTTACTTCTCTCTCATGTTTTCTGTCTCACGAAGATAAAGTCTAGCACCGTCCTGCGCCCTGTGAGGATAATGCATTACAGAATCAATATTTCTGCCAGGATCTACATTACAGCATCTACAATGTTGAGCAATGGCTACATGAGGACAGAAGTCACCCCACTGCCCTTCCCTTCCCCACTACGCTACAAGTCTCTCAGGAACCCCCGGTGAACAGGCTCTAAGGCTCCCTGGGTGGCAGATGATAACTGTGAGGCTGAAGGCATCACCACTTGTGTGATCACCAGCCTGAGACACAGCTCAGTGGCCAAGGCAGGATGTGTACTGAATTACAAAACACTCACCATACCGACACACAAATGGAATTCTCTGTAGGAGTCTAATTACCGAGAACCTACTCATTTACTCCTTTAATACTACAAAGATGGGCTAAAAGGTCGGCTCACTTGCATTTTTAATATTTCATGAATTAAATCCTTTTTGTTTGCTCAACGGCAGTCTGCAGAGCGGTAGCATGAACTACGAACTTTCCAGATTCCTTCTAACCAGGAAATCTAAGCTGGTTCTGTTGCTCTCCTCTATGCTGCTCCGGTCTTCCATCCTTCCCAGAACACCTCTCTTGGTTTTCCAACTAGACTTATCTTTATCCTACCTGCTTCAGAACTCAGAAGCCTCCACCAAATCCTCAGGCAGGGAAAATGCTCCCCGGCTGGCTGCACCGCAGCAGCCTGAGAGTGTATCCCAGTTTCTTCTAAGCTTCAACCCTGTGAGCCAGGCTTCTGCAGTGAATACACAGGCACTCTGCCTGCAAGCCACGCACTCTTTTCCTATTTCCTATGCGCAACTTTTTGTTTCAAAAGCAAATGTGCACATGTACACTCATGCACACACACATACACACCCCACATACACCCGGGAATCTGCAAGACATTTGAACACAAAAACTTTGGGGTCTGCGTTACCCCCACTGGCATTCTCTTGACTGATGCTATGAACAGAGAGGGGAGAGGGAGCTCTCCCACTGCAGACTTGCACCCCACTTCACAAAGTGAGGACAGAGCAGGCTTCCTCATTGCTGGGACTGGTTTTCTGTTTACTTAGGTCGGAATGTAAAGGGCTATAAAAGACTACCTAATCCCGACTGCAGCTCATGCCACCTAGGCTTTGAGAAATCTTTCAAATCATATTTTAGTCAGACACGTTGGGCAACCCTAACATGCTTTGCAGCTAAAACTTGCATCACAAGCTCTGCTCCGCTCCCAAGTGCCAGGGCCTCTTAAATAAATAGGAAGCTGGCTCTGAGCCCTGGTAAGGAAATGCACATTCCAGTCTCCAGAGGTCAGCAGCCTTGCAGCCCCGATATGTCCCTCCAGAAGGTGACTCTGAGCAGCCATTCTGGATAAGGTGCGAGGCAAGCCTGTCCATGTCATAAAAAGGAACCTTTCTTGACACAATTCCAGTGTTGCAGACCTGACTGCTAACCCACACACAGTTCTGAGAGCTGCCGGGTGATCACACCTAGGAGCCACCATGTAATTCCACGGAACACACACATTTGCAAAAAGTTGTTCTACACCAAAACTTCCATCACATGAGGCTTCACTGAGGCGACACGGAGCTTTGATATCTCTTTAAATTAGCTTTAACTTTACCTCAAAAAAGGTAACTTCTGCACCCTCAGAAGTTGTTTGTCTCACTAAGCTGATGTGAGGTTTATTTGAAAATGGTTTTGGAACATTCTGGTACAGAGCAAGAGCAATGCCCAAAGTTCCTAACTTTCTTTCTCTCTGTGTGCTCTTCCTTCACACAGAGTTTACCAGTATCTCTGGAAAGTAATACATTTTCTGGAAACTCAGAAACTAACAGGAAGGTTAAGTGGGGTCAAGCAGCCAATGACATCAGAGAAGAGGCCAGATTCTGTTTACCGTTACTGAACTGCTGAGTAACACCTACCCATGTCTTTTTTCTTTCTTTCTTTTGAGAGAGTTGTTTTATTATTTGTAGCATATGGGAGAAAACAATTATGAGCAAACCAAACCAGAAAACCTTAGGGTTGACCAATCAACCAAGTTACTAATCATGACAAAACCAAAATGCATCATATGCTCCCAAGACCCACCTCTGGAAGGGAATGGGGCAGCACAGCAGGAGAATTTTCCTCCATGTTACTAAACTCACAGAATAAGCCACTGTCTTATCACAGGGCTGCTTACAGAAAGCGTGATGGACGTGAAGATGGGTGATCCCTGTTTGAGGCAACGCTGATATGAACAGAGACAGGCTAGATGTGTACAAAGCACACATTTAAGTGAGCCTTTACAAGAATACACCACCCGTGGGTGGGAGCCTTCTGTAGGAGGTGACTGAAAAAGGAATCATGGGAGATGCATATCTCGTCCTCTGGTGTGCTACATAAAGGTGCTAAGACTAGCAGTTGCTTGGAGGAGAGGAATGAGAATCTGGTGAGTTAAGATAGTGCCCAGCTTCCAGGAACTTCTGTCACTGCCAGTGCCCAAGATGGCACAGAGGTCTATGCCTTTTTAAATGGCGGCAAAGCCCCAGCAGAGGTATTGAAAAGCACAGAGGCTTCTAAGCTTTCTAAAGGAGTTTAACTCTGTGACTGACAGCAACTTCCAAGTTCAGACTCACTGCCTTATGCTGGCTCTCCGGGAGCCGCATCCAGGTTTCCAAAGGATCTGGCTCCCTCTGAGGATCCATACGAAGACCAAGCATTCTGAGAGCTGGACAGGCCAGCTACCAATGCAAAAGAAGCAGCTTGTTACTAGACTGTCTCTCCTGGGTTAGACTAACCATGGTGTGTCCCACTAACCATGAAAGGTGAATGGACACGCTGTCACTGAAGCATTCCTTGGTATCAGAAAGTAGGTCAGAACTTAAATAACTGTGACACTCTGAAATGGCACCAAAGTTCCATTAAGAGCCATAGGGGAAGCCTCTCACCAGGGTTGAGGAGTCACCCTTGTCTCCTACCTCCTCCTCCTCATCTCCTTTCCTTCCTCACCTCAGGGATCTAACACAACTCCAAAGTACAAGCCTTGCTTCTCAGGACTTCTAGAAGAAGCTCTGCTCCATCCACAGCCCCCGGTTGCTCTTATTCTACAAGTCTCAGTCTCCTTCATAAGACTTCTGGACTTTCTGGATACCCATTCATCTGTCGTAACTCAGACTTTCTCTGTTCCCTTGGCTTCTCACGGTTGCCTATAGACCGACAATTCCCAAATGTGCATTCTAGCTACATCTTCTCTGTGGCTGCTTAGCATCCCTCAGTAGATCTCTAAGTGGCCTAAAACTTGACACTTATCAGACTGAACTTTGCTCAACACTGTCACTGGCCTCAGAAGTAACAGTTCCTTTATCCTTGGAGTCACCCACTCAGTGTTACTTTATCTAAAAAGTTTCTCAAAATAGCATAGTACGGTCATCTTGGGTTCAAGTTAGATTACTGTATGCTGGTTTTATTTGCTCAAAATGTAAGCATTTTTCAATTATCAGGATATTTTTCTTGTCTTTTGTTACAAACTTCACTGAGAGAAAATGACCCCTCACAAGCTCCTGTCCTGACAACTTTTAAAACATTGTATAAAAGTGAATTGCGCTTTGTTCTTTGTTACTCTTCTTGTTTAGAAAGATATCACTATGGGAAATGCACATGATTCAGAGACTATTAAAAAATTACCCTAAAGTCAGGCTTGGTGGTACACATCTTTAATCCCAGCACTAGGGAGGCAGAGGCAGTCAGATCCCTGTGAGTTCAAAGCCAGCCTGGTCTACGTAGTGAGTTCCAGGACCAGCCAGAGCTACATAGTGAGATACTGTCTTTAAAAAAGGGGGGGGGGGAGGTTGACTAAACAACACCTGTGGGGCTGGAGATTCCTAGCACCCACACAGTGGCTTACAGCCTCCTGTAAGTCCTGTTACAAGGGATCTGATGCCCTCTTCTGCCTTATACAGGGATCAGGCACACGCTAGACAGACAGACACACGTGTGGGCAAAGCAAAAAATGAAAACATATAAAGATATAAAAGAAGAAAAAAGTCATCCTAATCCTTACTATACAAATAGCCACCAAATGCCTTGGTGAACATGCCAAATACATACATGACACAGACACAGTCTTAATGGTGTCACACATGCCCTGAGGTGCTGTGCTAACTACTTTCAGCCCCTCACCCCGATCTCTCCACATCTTTTTTTTTAATGGTTGATATCAATACTGAAGCTACCATAGACTCATCATCTCTCATACAACAAAAACACATCCCAAGTGACTCAAGAGCACACCCATCCCCACCGAAGCTAGGCTTCTCACCGCCTGCAATCTGTTTTTCTCTTTTACTTGAAGCTTAGGGACTTGCTCCACCCCCACCTCAGCCTCCAACCCCAGGTTGGTCTTCCTTCCTCACACACAAAAAAGATTCTTACACAAACAAAGTATCCAACCAAAATCTTTCCCAGATAAACATGTGTTTCCTGCCCGTTCGTTGGGCTTATCCCATTTCCCTTTCATCCCGCCCCCCCCCACCCCCCTCTACTTTTCCACTTGTAGCTTCCTAAGGGCCTTTCAAAGCTCCCAAGTTCTGAGTCGATGATTTAGAAAACCCTCCCAGCATTAGCCATGGAGACAGCTGTCTCCAGTCCCACTGCTGGAAATTCCACTTCCCCAACTTCACTGCCCTCCCATGGCTGACCCACCATGATTTCAAAAATCTACCCTGCTCTCTAGAATCAGACTGATACAAAGCCTTACACTGGAAGTAAGCTGATCACACAGTCAATTCTCTGCAACACTCGTGAGGGATTTAAACATGTTACTTTTTTTTTTTTTAATAATTAAAAAAAAAACAGGCAAAGAGATGCTTCCTTTAATCCAATGTCATTTCTATTATTTGGTCACTCCCTCTCAGAAGCTAAAAAATTAAAAGCATACATCTTGGCTGCCACGCTGGGGCTTTTGCTGTTGTTTAACAATTAGATTATTCCTTGAATTAAATAATAACCAAATTAAGTTAAAGAGATTTTAAGAATTAAGCATGCTTGTATTCTGGGTTTGTGAGATAAACCCAGGGACATTGGTCTTCTAATGAAAATAGGTGTTTGGGTAGAATTCCCTCCTCTGTGACCCAGTGTTCTTTACCCAGTGCTACCAGAAACGGATCCTACTCAAGTTCATTCAAAAGGGTCTTTCTCTATTATTACCTTAACTTAATCTGTGGCACTGAGTAGGAGCTTGAGAACTTTAGCGCTCACGTATCTGAAGGAAATGCACAAGCTGCCAAGGGAGAAAGGCAGTCAATACTCCTCATCTGTAAAGCCTATGACCAGAGCAACTAGCCCAACAAGATATCCCCAGAGATGCAATAGTGGCACCTTGGGTGTAACCAACAGCTGTCTAAATTGGACTTAAGTAAGGTCCATGTAAGGGAAACTCAAGCCTAGTCCTCAGTCCAGCCAGCCACTGAAGGCTGGAGAGGTCACTGACCCCAGAGGAGTACCTGCTTAAACTGCATCCTAGGAAAAACAAACTACGCAAGAGACAAGAAGCACCTCGCATGCTGAAAGCCCAGTGCCACCCACACGTGTAAGAGGAGATTAGTGTGGGTGGGGCCAACTCACAGGCAGTAGTGCCACCCTTGGGAAGGTCGTGCTGGATAGTATAAGAAAGCAGGCTGGACAAGCCTTGAGGAACAAGCCAGTGGGCAGCACTCCTCCATGGCCTCTGCTTCTGTCCCTGACGCCAGGTTACTACTTTGAGTTCCTGCCATGACTTTTCTGGATGAAATAAACCCTTTTCCTCCCCACATTGCTTTTGGTCATGGTGTGTGGGGTGTTTTATCATAGCAATAGAAAACCTGAGATGTAATCCCATTGGAAATAGGACAAATGTTGAGAGTCCTGGTATGAAGTTACAACGTTGAACCCAGGCAATTCTCTGGACGAAGCTATCTTGTGGGCAAAAGGAACCCTAAACAAAATCAAATGTTGCTCTTAGCTGAGTGGCAAGGCTCCCTGGAAACAAAAGGCTGAGCTAAGTGATTGGCAGCACAACTACCTACTACTACTACTATTTTGGTGGTTTTTCCTCATTCTTAAGAGTCTGTGTAACTAGCAAAACTAGCTTCTAAGAGTGAGGGCGAAGTAAAGATGGCTCATGACCAACACTACGTAAACACTTCAAAATGAGGGAGAGGACCCTCAAAGGTCTATGCTCCTTAAAACTGTTGGTCTAAAATTATAAATATGTAGGTAGATATAAACAAAGGTAGAGAAAGTAGCAATGATACCTAATGAGATTTCTAAAGACAACGCCCTAAAACTAAAATACCAAACACTTGCACATAAGCCAGGAGAAAAAGGCATGCTAATAAGCTCATTGAATTGCTCTCAGTGGGGCCTGCAGCACTGAACTTTAGAATTCATTGCACACATATTAAGATTCCAGGCATAACCTCTTACAGAGGTTCTGTTTTACAAACCAGTGGAGATGAGGGAAATGGAATTAGTAAAATATACTGATAGGATTCAAGATTCTCCATCTAATTCAAAGCAAAACACTAAGCACGAGAAATGCGGGAGCACCTGAACACCCAAAAATACTCCTAGGATGGACCTCTAGATGTGACACATAATGGAGGCAGGTCGGCTTCGCCAGAAGAGTATGTTGGTATACCATCTGTATTCATGTTGTACACTATCTGTATAGCAGGGTTTGAAAAATAAACGGATGAACAACACTTACTATTTACTTATCATGTAAATAGTGTTTAGTGCAGAGGGTCTGAGAAGAGAGGGGTCACGTGCTGTCTCAGCGCCCACCTGGAACCCCTCTGAAGAAAGTGCTGCAGATGCTGAGCTCACACGCACGCACTCTCGTTCCAAAGCGCATGGCAGCTTGGCAGTTTCCAATTCAAGGAGGTTTGCTTTCATTCTTCTAGGACAAGAACCGCCAGTTCAGGAGGCAGATCTCTGTTTGCTTCTGGAGAAACCACGGCACCATCTTTCAGTGGCTGAACCATTTTGCAACCTTGCTATGAAAAAGTCCTGCACGTCCCAGTCTCAGGAAGATTCTGTGTCGTGAGTATTTTCATCATCCACGTTATGGCACTGTCATAGTATGTTCTTAATTAGTACCTCCCTAATTCCTAAGCACATTGAGCACGGTTCTTCGTCTGACAAAACTGTCTATTCAAATCAAAAGAAACAGTTTTCTTTCATTTGAACCATGACTTATTTGGGAATCTTTAAAAAAAAAAAAAAGAATCTAGTATTTTTTCCTATTGAGAGAAGAAACATGTCTTTACATTGGTTCCATGGAATTCCACAAAATAATACTCCCTGGCTAGACGCACAGACTGAATATAAAGGTGGCAGAAAAGTAAGGAAGAGTGTCTACTTCTCATTTATACATGGAAGGGAAGCAATAGAATCTATGCTGAGTTTTAAAGCCCCACAAATATAAGATTATTTGAGCCAAAATATATAGAAAAAAGTTTTTTTAAATAAAACTTTTCATTAAATAACACAGTATAAGATGTAAAATTTCAATGTCTTAAAAAATAATCCAAACAACACCGATTCTTTCTATTTATAGTTCCAGCACACAAGTACTGCCTTTTTATTTTCCTGGCCTCTTTCGGGTGAGTCTTGTTAGCCTCATTATCAAGTTCCTAATTAACTGACACAGCCCCGGCTTCGGCAACGGTCACTGTAGCTAGTCAACTGTGGCAGAGTCCAGGGGACACACATTCCAGGGCCTCAGAGGCTCTGCAAGGAGTAACCCTGGGTGTGACCACTTGCTTTTGTTTTGGAAGGAGGCACTAAGCCATTGTACAGACTGTCTTAAAAAAATATTCAACTTCATCTTTGATGACACAGATCAAAAACAACAGAGGAACGAGGGCCCTCTGAATGTCAAGCATTTACAAACAGTCCTCGTGTGCCGTGAGAAAGAGTTGACTTGGTTCTACAAGCTTCTCTCTGAGCTGTCACTCAAAGCTTACAGACTCAATGTAAACATAGTCATCCGATGCAAGGACATAGGAGTGACCGTGCTCTTCCTGGCCAACAAACTCGCCTTCAGTTTAGTATTTGTACTGAACAAGAAAATAGGAGCGGCTACACGTGATGCAGAAGGAATGGACAAGCCTTTTGTGTTTCCGTCTCTTCCCCAGACTAACTGGAAACTCCTGTAAAATAATTAAGAGATAATCCCATCTTGCTTTAGCTCTGCTTCCCTTAAGAACCTTGCTTTAGGCAAGCTCAGTGGTACAGGCCTCCTTGAATGCCAGGTTCTTGGGCTGCTGGGGCGGGCGGCCATGCATGCTCCAAACTCTTACACACATTCAGCTGCCTGTGTATTTTGTGTGCCTTTTGTTCTTTTTTCTCTCCCCCCCCCCCAGCTGAGGCCCGAACCCAGGGCCTTATGCTTGCTAGGCAAGTGCTCTACCACTGAGCTAAATCCCCAACCCCATGCCTTTTGTTCTTAAAGATTTTTTTTTAATGTCTTGAAGATCAGAACTAAATTTTGTGGTTTTGTATTCTCTCAATCTGTTATAATGAGTGCAAGTTCAAGGCCTGCCTGAGCAATAGAGGGAGTTCAAGGCCAGCAGAGGGATTTAGTCAGACCTTGTGTCAAAAGAAAAGGTAAAAAGTGGGCCGGGAATACAGCTCTGTGGGAGAGCTCTTGCTTAGCCTGCATGAGGCCTGTGTTTAAAAGTAAAAAGAACACAATTTTAACCTTTGGCCTTGAATACATGGACCACCCAATTCACGGTCCCTTAAAATATCTACACAATAAAAGGATAAAACCATGGCTTCTGAAAACTGATCTGCCTCTTTCTCCAAAAAGAGGTTTAAAGATACATAGAAAAAACAAGGAAGAAAAAGAAGAAAAGGAAAGCATTTTTAATAAGGTCAGATAGGCAACCATTGACTCTCAGAACCACACCAGTAGGGACTGGACTATCTTCTGTGCCTCACAGACACCGGAATGTCTCACTTACCCAAACTGAGACCTGCCACTGAAAGATTTAGTGTGTCAGGGCAAAGTTAGAGATGAACACAGATGTCAAAATTAAGCTGATCGTGTATCAGGCGACCTCTGGGAAGAGTCAGCACTGTCTGCTCAAATCAGAGCGAAGGTGGGTTCTGTGGTCCGGTGATAAAATGAAACTTCCAGAGGGAAGCTGCCTCTGCTCTCGACAAGGGCCTGCACGTCCTCAACATGGGCCCGCACGTCCCCACTTCCTGACCCACTCCCATCAGGAGCGTGCCCTGACTCACGAGAGGGGAAAGAGTCCAATACTGTCACACAACAACTTTCCATGGCTTCTTCTGATAAAATTCCTCTGTTAACAAAGGTATGGGGTGTCTTGCTTCACACTGCCACTGAAGAGAAGACATTCTGAACAGAAACTGCTTTAAAATAAGTAAGCTGCAGTCTCTCCACCTAACAGGATGAGTGACAGGGTACTGTCACCCTTCCCTATCTGCAGCAAACACAAAACACAACTGGACTCCTCACAGAACAAACTACCATGTGAAACAAAAAAGGCTTTCCCCAGTTGAAGGGCTCTTCAGAGGAGACCCGCAAACGGTGTGTGTGAAGGAATCTGTCCAGTCTTGCTTCTACAGCTTTGGGTGGGTGCACTCTGTAAGCTTTATCTCAGCCATGTGCCTGGCAACTTGAGAACTGACATTAGAATCAATAACTAAGGTGATTACAGTTTAGTCTGTTTGGATGTTTTCATGGAAGGTGCTGGCACAGACAGGCACGACAGGGACTGTGGCAGTGTGGCAGTGTGCATGCATGCAGAGGCAGGGACATGCAAACAATCCCCTGAACAACAACAGCACACAAACAAAACTGTCCCAGGTGCTCCATGGGCTGCTTTCCGTTGGCCTGGGAGTCGTGGGTGGCCTCTCCAGAAAGCACATGGAGATGTCTTAGGTGAAAAGTCCCTCAGTTTTGCTAAGTGCCTGGACCTGGGGTCAAGGATAATAGGCTTAAACTCCTGAATGTGGTACATGTGGCCTTTCATTTAAGACCTGTGGTGGTTCAAATGAGAATGCCTCATGCCCCTGTAGGTACCTAATGATTATTTGGTTCTCAGTTTGGGAAGGATTAGGAGGTGTGGCCTTGTTGAAAGAGGTGTGACAAGGGGCGTGGGCTTTGATCTCTCTCCCTGTGTGTCTCTCCTCAGTTCTAATGCTCTCCCCTGCTAAGCGAGTACTCTGTGCAGCCTTCACACTGTGCGTGCTTGTGTTCAGTTACCTTTGTATTTTTGCCTTTAGCTCTGAAAGATGACAATACTCTTGCAGGCAAGACCTAAATGTTATGGGTTTGCATCCTCCTGACTTTTGTATCAGAGACTGTCTGACTACCACTAATGGTGTCTCTGTAGGTTATACTTAAGTGTTATTAAAAACTATAAAATGCAATTTTAAGAGCTCTTATCTCATTCCTGCATCCCTGGATGCTACACTCCAAAGGGAGTTCTTGTTTCTCAAGGGCCATCCTGACAGGTCACAATGACTTAGTGATGATGAGAAGGAGCCTGCCACCGGGACCTTCTGTGAACTTTAGTGTTTAGGCTCTAACATACTTTCACCCAGAGATGAAGGCAACTTCACACCAACATCCTTTGTAGCCTGGGAAATCAATACCTGGTACACACACACCTTGTACATCAGAAATGGGTGTGAACTGTGAATAAGAGAACACAAATGAGCTCCTGTGAGCTTGTGTGCATGCTTATATGTGCACACAGATATGTAAAAGGCAGGGCCTTCAATAGCTCCCAGCTTCCTGTAATGCTTCTGCCAGTGACCAGAGAGTCCGAGACTCAGCCTCTCGATGAGCCATAATGGTTGAGGTGTAAACCAAGAATCTGCATGCTAAGTCCAGAGAACCATCGGTCCAGGAGGAAGGGCACACATGTCAGTAAACAGATAAAGTGCTAAAGCAACTGTTGTCTTATCTCCAGTCTAGGTGGCCAGGGTACTCGAAGACATAAGAAGAAGCCCAAGTACTGTCCAGGAATCTTCAACACATTTGGAGTAGGTGATGCCTGAATTGGCTCTAAAGTTTTGGGGGGTGAATAGGAACAAGAAAAGCCCAGAGGGTTTTTCAGCAACCTGCACCCTGCAAAGCTCCTACAGCAAATGGCTGCCTTTCAGGCCTTGGGCGACTGTGTATCTGCAGCGGGCCAGACCATGTTAGAATCAAACCTTATTGCTTACCCAGCCTGGCCAGGCCTGAAGTCCACATCAGCTCTGATCACTACTCTCCTTACCTCTCCAACCCTGCTTGCTAATCAAATGGCCAACTTCAGAGAGGCCTCAGGGTTTGACTACTTTCAGTCAGAGTCTGCCCTCCTCACAGAAGCAAGGCCACCACCCTTCTTGAGCAGGAGCACACTTTCCTGCTTAGACTAGAAGTAGGGGGCAGATAGCTGCATCCCTGGTGTCCACAATACAGTTGTGAACGAATGGGTGGATGAATGAATTCATGCTTGCAGAGGCAGTAGATGGGGGTGAGAGTGTAAAAGAGCCCGGCACACTCAGGGCCTTACACGCCTTGTGCTCTGACTAGACTGGAGTATGTGTGACAGACGAGAAGGGATGACAGTTTTACAAAAAGCCAGTTTCAGGCTGGGACCAGACAGAGAAGTGTGAGGCTTCCCAGGTCACAGGGAGGCCCTGACAGGTCTCTACAGCAAACTTGCCTAATTCTCCAGGTTCTGGCAAGGTGAGGCCAAGGAAAGACCATCATGAAAAGGCCGCTTGGAAATAGCAAGGCAAGACCATGTGTAATTGTTTTCATGTGTATTAGGTTAAGAAAAAAAGATGTAGGAATGCTCTCTGCAACTACAATCAAATCCATTCGATCCCTGCTGTATTCTTGTTTGTGTGTATGTTTTGTTTTATTTTGCTGTGTTTTAAGGTTTCACGATGTGGCCCTGGCTGTCTCAGAACTCAAAGTATAGACCAGGCTGGCCTCAAACACAGAGATCCTCCTGCCACTGCTTCCCCAGGGGTGAGATTAAAGGCATGTCCCACCAAACCCAGCTCAATCTTTGATTTTTATACAAAGCCTCATTGTGTAGCCCAGGCTGGCTTTAGACTTCCAGTCCTTCTGCCGAAGCCTCTCAAATCACGAGTCTATCCCGCTATGCTCAGCTTCTGATTAATTTAATAATGTCCGATTGTTGTGCTTCCATCAGTATCAGGTAAAACTAACTGCATATTTTGATAATAAGAAGTGACCGGTATGCAAGCTCAGGAGATGCCATCCTTTACAGGGAACCATGGGAGACAGAAGTACCCCCGGAACTCCACTCCTCTTCAAAACAAACCGACTATCTACTTGGCCACTCGAAAACCTAACAGCTAGATAACGATTACTAAAAACTAACAGGAACAGTGGTAACCTTTGCTGAGTCTCACTTCAGTTCTCCTGGTTAGGTAACTCATCTCATAGCACCAATCCACACCGGAGATGTAAGCCAATCAAATGCCTTCAAATCTCAGACCAGGTTTTGTTTTATACTGGCAGCCATCTCCCTCCATCAAGGGCCAGAGGGAGCTGCGGTTGAAGGTGAGGGAGGTCAGGTCTTTTGCCTGTGTTCCAGCCCAAGCCATGCAGGTGAGCTCATTTCTGGCAATCTAAGACACCAGGAAGGAACTGCCAATACCGGAGGCATGCTTCCACTGGCTCTTCCAGGAATGGGAAGCGTACCTCTGTGGGACCCACGGGAGTGGGTTTCTCAGTAGAGCCACAGATGACCACTTAGAGTCAGTGAGCGTTGCTCACTCCTTTGCTCTCCATCCCCAGGCTAGCTGCTGTAGACATGTGGTCTTTCTGAAAACTGAAACACTGCTATCTGAACAGGAGACCTTCACCTGCAGCCAAACAAATCATTAGGATGAGGGGGGACAGTTAGCCACTATTTAATGCCGCGTTTATGCTGCCAAGTAGGGTTAGATTGAGTTTTCTATGGAGACAGACTGACAGAGATCCTCTAAGCAGCCAATTCCCTCCTTTCCTTCTTTTCCCAGACTGTCTTTTCACAGTGACAAGTGGCTCACTTAGTGGAATTGGTTTTGGATTTTGCAAGGTCTGAAGAAGAGACTATAACAGTGCTTTCTCATCCTTAGTTTGCAGAGCAGGGGTGGAGAGGTGTGTGCCAAATTCCCAGAGTTCCCCTTGAGACCCACGCTCAAAGTAGCCAGGAGAAAAGAGCACATCGCTTCAGGAGCTGCAGTTCTCAACCTGTGGGTCACAACCCCCATAGGGGCTGCATACCAGATACCCTGCATATTAGATATTTACACCGTGATTCCTAACAGTACCAACATTACAGTTAGGAAGCAGCAATGAAATAATTTTATGGTTGGGGGTTTCTGCAACCTGAGGAACTGTATTAAAGGGTCGCAGCATTACAAAGGTTGAGAACCAGTGCTCTAGACCTAGACCATACACACAAGTACATGTCATTTGGTACCAAAAACCCCTGTAGTGACTTTGGAACAACTCTGGTCCAACCTGAAATCTAGTGAGACTAATCAAAAGAGACCACAAAAGATAGACCGTCCATGGGGCCCATGAGTGGAACCAGTTCTGCTAAGCCTCATGGGAGCTGGACTTTGATGCCACTAAGGGCCAACTGTATTCACATGTGCTGAGAACCATGTGATTGAGGCTGGCATGCCTGGCAAAGCAGGGCAAACTGGGGACTGGGGAGGGGCTTCAGTGGGCAAGAGCCCTTGCTGAGCAAGCACGTGGACCTGACTTTGAATGCCTGGAGCCCATTTAACGACAAAAAGCAGGGTATGCCATGGACACCTGGAAGCCCAATGCTGGGGAAGAGGGGAAGAGAGGAGGCTCTCTGGAGCTTGCTGGCTGCCAGTGTAACAGCAAAGTAGTAAGTTCCAGATTCAGTAAAAGACAAAGTCTCAAGGGAATAAGGTGGAACATGATAGAGAAAGAAACCCAAAGTCTTCCTCTGGTCTCTGAATGTGCACAGGAGCGCGCACATATACATGCACAAGATGGAAAGGCAGGGACCAAGGCAAACCGTGGTAGCTAAGCCACAATGCCATGGGGCCTGGCAGGCATCACCCAGTCACCTCCTTTTCCTTTATTAAGTCCACCCAGGTACACATGTAAAGTATACACACACAAGCATCTAGTGTACAGGGGTTCGAGACACCTATGTATCTGCCTAGTTCAGTTGTTTTGTTTTGTTAGCAACAGGCTCTCTATGCCCCAGGTTTTAACAGTTGTGATCTGCCCTGCTCTGGGACACTCAGAGATCTCTACCTCATCATCAGGGGACCCTGGGCAGAGCTCTCAGATGGGGCCTAATCCTACCACTAATACCTGAATTCCTTCTTTTTTGAAAATCAGTTTCATGAACCATATTGCATTGGGCCTCAAGCAAGGATGACTTTGTAATTCCTCTGGGAGACTTTTATCATATTTAGAGGCATTTTTCTGATTGTCACAATAATAGCAGAGCATGCATGTGACTGGCATCTAGTGGGCAGAGGCCAGGGAGGCTGGTAAGCATCCTACTGTGCAGAGCACAGTCCCACAGGCTGTGAGCTATCCTGCCCCTAACACCGAGCATAGAGAACATGAGAAGCCCCACAGCACTTGTGTTCTAGAGACCTTCCTTTGAGGGAAAAGGTATTTGTTGCTTAAAAATAAATGAAAACTTCTGCTCTAGGACACCTGCATGGACTCAAACTATTCAACAAAGTGTTAGCCCTTTGTGGTGGGCTTTAAAGTCCAGAAATAGCACAGAGTTTCACATCAGACACTTGCTTTTAAAGGTGAATCAAAGGCTGTTATAAAGAGGTAAAAGAGTCTGTCTTTTTCCCCTGAATTCACCACTGGTTGGGAATCAAGGGCCCTGTAGCCACCATAGAGCACACAGCAGCAAACCAGCAAACCTCCAGCTGAGCCCCTTGAAAGTCAGCCAGTGCAGGGCAGCCTGTTTGTGCCGGTGGGAAGCCATGGGTGTGGCCTTCATAGAACTCAGTTCTCTATCAGTCTGGCAAAGAGTCAGAAGTTAAATATATTGCTTCTTTTAGGAAGGAAGGTGAACAATGGCTTCTTCATTTGAAACCACAATGGGAATTTAGGAAGGGGTGGAGCCTAATTCTCAAGATGGAACACTGCCTGGGCTGTAGTGTTAATGTCCTTGCTCTCTGTCTCCAAGACACTTTTCCAGTCACTGCTATTTACTGTTTACTAATTCTAGTTAATCCCAGGAGTTAATCGGCACCTTTTGGTACCAAAAATAAACATACAAGAGGAATTTTGATTCTGGGGTCAAGGGGAGGAATGTAGCCGGCCTTCTCCTTCACAGATGCTTCCTGCTACCCGGAGACTCTCCGAGATACATCTTGGCAAAAGGAAGCAACACTCAACCCATGGTTAGGCTGGCCCCTAACAGGATGCACACACAGCTCCACAGCACATTCCTGTCAGCCCCATTTCATCTCCCATCCCTGGATTCTTCCATGGACCTCCAAGATCTGCATGTATTCTCATTATCCATCACACTGAAACATATTTAATGAACTCCCTCTGGAGACTGTGAGCATTTGTGAGACAGATATGCTGACACATTTGCCTCTTTGTCATGAGGATATAGACTGATGGGGAATAAAATCCTGATCTGTCAGACACAAAATATGCTTCAGAGTATGATCTACTGAGTCTACAGTGCAGCCCGAGTTCTCTCTCACACTGTACATGAAGGCTGCATTGTAAGAACACAAGTCCAGAAGTCACTTCAGTAAACACAGTCAAAGAACAGGACAGACCTGTGGCTGCTAGGTCTTCCTCCAGGAAGCTTTCCATATGGGAAACAATCACAGGGTGGAGAAATTCAATAAACAGCTGCCTTTGAGGTGGCAGAAGGCACACTCTCCCTTTTCAAGTTTAATCAGTGGGTCACACAGCCTTGACTTCACACATTCAGCCGTGAAGCAAGGCTGCTGTGGCTTCCACATCAGTCCTTAGAAGCATGTACATGAAATGCACATACACACACTGCAGTCACAAAGCCCTTCCAACTAGATGCCAGTCACTGTGTCTGTCAAGGCTATGGTCACTCTCCAGAGTATCAATTACATGATATGCACAAAAGTATCCACGTGACTTTCTGCTTGAGTCTGTGAACTATCTGAAAATACAAATACTGTCCCATCCGTTGTTTTATTACCAGGACACAAGCTGATGCCATAACACTGGCATATTAGGGTACAATATTGAGTGAATGAATAGTCTTGGCCTATAAGACACAAGATAACTATTCACTTCTCCTCTGCCTATTTCCTCACTGCCCCATTTCTTTTCTTTCCTCCTCCTCTCCTCTTCTCCTCCAGAACTTGTGAGGCAGAGGGAGACCTCCTTATAAAAATATCTGACTATGCCAGTCAAGCAAGCATCAACACATCTAGTGCTTACACACTTTCATAATTTAAAAAAACCAATGTGCATGGGTGTCTCACTTGCATGCATATCTGTGCACCATATGCATGCCTGGTGCCCATGGAGGCTAAAAGATGGTACCAGATCACCTAGAACCAGAGTTACAGATGATAGGGAGCTATGACGTAGGTTCTGGGAATCAACCCGAGTCTTCTGGAAGAGCAGCCAGCGCTCTTAGTCACTGAACCCCTCTCCAGCCCCACTTGGACCTTTTTTTTAAAGCCTCATGAATTTCCTTCCTCAATTCTCTGACTTCTGTGGGTAGGTTATTGGTAGCAAAGAAAGATAAAATGTTCAATGCTTCTAAGGAGGTCTGGGGAATTTAATGGTAGTCCTCCTAATCAAAGGATTCAAAACCACGAAGCCCCTTCCTGTGAATTGTTCCCTCTGCCTTAGAAATGGGGCACTTTCCATTCACTGAGAATGAGAAATCAGGGAAGACTGCCCAAAGGGGAAGTAATAAAGATTCTATTTGCTAAAGCAATGTGAGGTTCAGATAGCCTGAACCTGTGGAGAGTGGAGTCACCTGCACAGATTAATAAAAGGTTTAAAATCCCAGACCTTATTTCCAAGTGTGGTGGTCATGGAAGGGGGGAAATTCTGGGCAGAATTTCTGGGCAAACCCTGTCCAGGGCATGGGAAGCTACTAGGTCCTTTTTATGTAAACGAAGCAGGATATTGGGTGGACTTTTCCTCTTGTACCAGAATCTTAGTGCCCAGTACCCACAACCCCACACTAACACTCTCCAAGCCGTCTCCTCTGGGGACGTCTTGGAGAGGAGTACACTTCCCTTTCTGCTCCACAGCTTCAGAGTCAGAACATACCCGAGGAGGGAGAGGGGTGTCCGTTCTGGAGGTATGCAGGGCTTCAGGTGAGAAATTGCTCTAAGTGGGAAACTCTTCAGGGGCAAGTGGGGAGGGCAGAAGAAAGAAAACGTGGAGAGACAGGAAGAAGAACCAGATCTCAGGACAAGACCTCGTCTTCTTCTTCACTCTAAGCAGCTGAGTCAAGTTAGAGGCGGTGAGCTAAGGAAGTATCCACTTAGTCGGAGGCAAATTTTCAAAATGTACAAGGGTCAATTTTAATAACATGAACACATTTTAAAATTGAAGGTGAGTAACAGTGCATACCAGCAGAAGACTAGGCAAGCAAAATTACATAGAGACAATGAATATCTTTGGGCTTAAAACAACCCACAATTCTGGCACACAATATAATGTGGCTGACTTCTGAGTACGTCCTGTGGAGGGAAAAGAAGCCTGGAATGAACAGACACGGTGCTTACTCTAAGACAGCACTCATATGAGCTACGTAGAATAGTGACAGTCTAAGATAGAAAGCCACATGGTGGCTGTCAGGGGACAGAGGAACTGGTGTTGAATGGACACTCAGATTCAATTTTGCAGTAGGAAAAGACCTCAGAATATGGATAGAGCAGTAGTGGTTACACACAGGGAGAATGTGCTTAACACCACCGAGCTATACATCTATACATCCGTGTTATGTCTTAACACCACCGAGTTATACATCTATACATCCGTGTTATGTCTTAACACCACCGAATTATACATCTATACATCCGTGTTATGTCCTAACACCACCAAGTTATACATCTATGAGGTGGTAACTTTCATGTTATGTGCATTCTACCACAATCAAAATAATTTTTTATTTTAAATAAGGGTGATAGGAAAGTTGTAAAGTTGACCCAGTATGGTGTTAGCCAAAGGGAAAGAGAGAGTCCACACAGCTTAGTCTAAAGCAAGTACTGTCAAAAGAGTCATACAAACACCCCAAATCTTCCCTGACTGATTAGAGATTACACATCCCCGTTCAAGACCAACTGCCTTCCTCAGCATTTATCTAGCTGAAAATGGATAGCGGAATAAAATCCCCCAAATACACAGTCTCGAACAGGGAAGGGAGTAGTGGCTGAGGCAGCTGATTGAAGGGGAAATGACCGGAGCCATCGCTCTCTCTCTCTCTCTCTGTCTCCTTTAGACACATATCACCCTGTTGGGGAGTGGAGGGGACAGGGCACTCAACCAGTGGCTACCTCGGGTTGCTATTAACTTACCTGGAAATACAAAACACTGGGTGGGGAAATACTTGGGTTCAAGTTTTGGCATCTGAGAAGGAAGCAATGACAGAAACAGGGTGACTAGGCGGAGCCTGAGGTGATGAAAAGAAGGGCCACAGGAAGAACAGAAGTGGACCATGGTACCTCAGAAGTGCCCTGAGAAGGGAGGCGGGGCAAGTCGTAAGAGATGGGCGGGAACTTGGGAAGGAAACTGAAAAGCTAGTCAAGGACTTAAAGTGTCTGCGGGGAGGGTGGATGTTGGTGGGGGAGGGGTCTGGGAGTGTGGGGGGGTTACTTTTGTTCACCATATGCCACATGTTATACTCAAATAAACATAGGGACGGGACATGTGTGCTCGCTAAATGAAAGGACGAATACCAGGTAGGAGTGCACAGTGCCTGACTAGACACATGGCTAAAGTAAGGACTCAGGAGACCAGGACCACAGACACAGATGAAGGAGTAGAGAGTAGGGTACAATCCAAGGTCAAAGCAGAGCCTGTGGACTCTGAGTGACAGGGGCGGGAGCTGAGATCAGACCCCTGAAGAACACTGTGTGCGTAGACACCCACAGATATAAGCAAGAGAGAGCCAGGGAGTTCCAGGAGAGCCAGCATATTTCAGAGTGTAGATGTCAGAGGGCAGGGCTCTGAGAGAGTGGGCGTGACCGTGACGAGCATCATTGCCTTAAGATGGTGGGTGACAACTGCTTCCTAGATCAGGCAGTAGCACTGTCCTCAGTGACCTCGTCAAGACTCCCTAGGGGATGGTCTGAGATACAATTGGGGACTTTAAAAAAAAACTTCCACAATTGTAACTAACATTTTAAACACGGGGAAAACAGTTATAATTGTGTTAACCATCTTGTCTGTCAATTCTAACGTCTGCATTCTGGGTCAGTTTCAAATGAATTGCTCTCAGTGTGGGTAATACTTTCTTGCTTCTTTGCCTGGTGATTTTTGATTGGCCGCCAGACAATGTGAATTTTTGCCGACTGAGTGCCAGATGGTTTCAACGTACATTTTCAGTTTCATCTGTGACCCAGTTAAGGTACTTGGAAATAGCTTGATACCATCAGATCTTGCTTGTAAGATTTGCTAGGTAGACCAGTGCAGATTCAGTCAGAGCAAGTTATCTGCTGTCTATTTTCTGCATGCCCTGCCCTGTGCTCCAAAGCCCCTTTCCTCACGTTTGCAGCCTTGGTGGTAGGCATAGGTATTACTTCTGATCCTGTGTGGGCACAAGAAAAAATCATTTCTATCCTTCTGGATGATCCCCCCCAGCCCCACCCCAGCCCCACCCCCGTCTCTGGCAGTTCTTCATCCTGCTCAGTACTCAGAAGCTCCAGGGGGTACTTTGTGAATCTCCAGCTTCTGAGTAGAGATACAGTTCAGCCTGGAAAGCAATGTCTAGCCTGCACAAAAGTTCGGCTTCAATCCCTAGTATTGCATAAAGCAGGTGTGGTGGCATATGCTGGTAATCCCAGCACTTGGGAGGAGAAGGAATTCATTGTCATACTAAGCTGCATACTGAACTAGAGGTCAGCCAGGGCTACGTGTGGGAATCTTTCAATAGATGGGAGTGGGGGAGGGGGAAGGGGGAAGAGGAGAGAAGAGTCAGTCTCTCTCTCTCTCTCTCTCTCTCTCTCTCTCTCTCTCTCTCTCTCTCTCTCTCTCTCTCTCTCTCTGTCTCTCTGGCAGTCTTATCCTTGTGTCCCTGAACAGAGGCACCCGGGTACCTCACCTTTCTTCTACAGTCTGAAAACTCCCTCAGTGCTGATTTGTGGCCCTGGTGGATAATCACTCAATGGTCCTACGTCTGGATTTTTTTCCTTTTGTTCTGTTTGTGCTTCTGGGGATCAAACCTGCGCCTAACACATTCTGGGCGAGGAGCGTGAGCCGTGTGTAAGCACGTTACACATCTAGCTCAGAAAGCTTTCTTGGTTTTGTTTTCAGTTTTGTTTTTTTGTTTTTCAAAACAGGGTTTCTCTGTGTAGCACTGGCTGCCCTAGAACTTTCTGTGTAAACCAGACTGGCTTTGAACTCAGAGATCCACCTGCCTCTTCCTCCTGAATGCTGGGATTAAAGGCTGGTGTCACCGCCACCCAGTTCAAAGCATTTTTAAAATATATAAATTTCATATGGCTTGTTTCCCATTTTTCTTGTCTGATATCTAGTGTATTAAAACCCTCCTTTCGTTTATTTTATTCATATTTTGTTTATGTTAGAGCTGAGTAAGTGCTATCCTTGTTACAAAATCTTGAGTAACTGTAAAAGCCCCCTTAGGTATCCTGAGAACTACCTCTCCCACCAGCTTTAAAGGCCTGATAAATCCGTGTGTTTATTAGCTGAAGGAGGACTCCTGAATTGTTAACTCTCCTGTTTTATCCTCTGAAGAGATTCCATAAGATGTCTGTCTGTCTCTGTCTTTGTCTCTGTCTCTCTCTCCGTGTGTGTGTGTGTGTGTGTGTGTGTGTGTGTGTGTGTGTGTAAGAGATAGGGGAGAAAGAGAGAGAAAGAAGTTGCTCTATTTCCTACTACACACCATTGACACCTGCAATGTTGGCCACTTGAGATGGCACAGCATACGAGCAAAGAACAATGTGTAAACCATGGTCATGAGGATGGCAGCCCCCAGGGTGGCTCAGCTTGCTGCTTAGCAAAGATACCCTCTGTCACATGTGTCTGAGAGGTGACTAGGATGCTGCCTCTGCTGGGCTCTTGCTCTTTGCTCCAGGAGACTTAGACACCCAACTGACAGAGGAATGGAAAGATGGTGCCCATCACATCCCATTCTCTTCCCTGTATCTTTGCTATCACTCTCTACTAAAATGCATCTGGACATGCAGGCTTCAGGATGCCATGTAGGTTAGAATGAGCCAAGTATACCAGTCATTGTCGTAAGTGGCAGCTGGGAGAAGTAGTGAGGACGAGGGTGACCACTAAGAGAGCTAGCCCTGATGGCTGTCCTCATCTGTGTCTTCCACACCCAGAAGAAAAAGTCAGGCACACGGCCTGGGATGACTCCTTTCTTTGAACTAGCAAACGGAAGCTCTTGTATAAAGAAAACATGGCTCCCAAGAATCCAATGGGGAGATGAAAGTCAACCTCCCCCATACTCCATAAGCCAGAAATGGTGCTGTAAACAAGAAACAAATACCCCGAGAGACTCCATTCTCTTCTGGCAGCAGGACTTCCCAGCAGCCCTCAATGAAAAGAGCCTTGAATACACATTTGTGATATCTGTACACTGCAGCACATGAGCCTCCTCCGTCATCTCATATGTATCACCCCACACCCACACCCCCACACACCTCTCACACTCACACACCCACAAAGCACAGAGCAGAGTAGAAAGAAACACACTTGTCAGGCATCTTTCCCCTTTTGCATGTAATACAATTATAATTTTGCCTACAAAATCTGCATGGTGCGTATTAATCAATTATGCAAGCACTGGATTCTTCAATGCATTTTCACTTGAGCATTGTTACCACCTTTAATGTACAAAGGACCTGGGTGGTGGTTAGGCCTTAAACAAAACAAGCCAGCAAGCAAACAAAACCAGCTTGTGGACTCAAGCTAAAGATGTTATCTGGTAACTCAAAGACAACAAAGCCTGTCAGGTTAAAACCACAAACTCTCTGCATATTTTACCTTAAAAATGAAAACTAATTTAATAAAGGAAGGCAAATATTTGGGGAAAGACCAAAGGCAATTAAAAATCTACAAAGAATGAGTCAATCTCATTTATTTGTGAATTAATAACCAAGTAAATGGCCACTCCCTTGGTCAGGTCATATTCAATCTCTTAAGACAAGTCTTGTTTCTGGGACTTAGAAATGTCCTGTAAATACTGATGAATGTATTCATCTTAACAGAGCCTCGGGAAGAAGGAACACACTGTATTCCTTTATACTGAAAGATGCAGCTAGTGTGGGGATGCTTTGCAAAGAGGCCCCAAACAGCAACTCCCTGGGATGGCAACACTCCGGTTCTCTGATCACCATAAAGCTAAAGTCTGAACACTTCCTCAGAGCAGCACTGGGGATACCTAGAGCTAGGGTAGAGCTGCTCTCCAGAAGCCAGTCAGCAGCCCTGGCATTAGCCAGACCCTCGGGCAGAGCCCCAGGGAAGGGAAGATGAGGTCTAATTCATGGATCTAGGGGCAATATATGGTCCAGCTCTAGAGCTGAAAACTGGCAAGGCAGATAGAGAATGAATCCTTCCTGCACCTTCCCCACCCGCTCTGACATATATCCTGTGACATTCAGTTGCTACCTAGAATTTGAAACAATGGCTGAGAAACAGGGCTTATGTCATCATATTATTTTCCAGTGCCTTTTACATGATTCACCAACAAGAACCTAGAAGTAAATGGGTTATGGATTTCCTTACAAGTGGGTGGGGTCCATAAGCTGCACCAGACCCTAACGTGACATTGTGGGTGTGTGCTCCTGTGCACAATCTCCCGAAACCTTCACAGCGATCCTGGGGTAGGTGTCAGTAGGCCCGTGGTCAGTACACAAGCTACTTGCACGTGGCAGAACTGGTTTATCTGATCTTAAACTAATGGCTGGAAGCCACCCACCCCACATTTCCAGCATAGTAGAGGCACCCCCCAAACAGCAATCCATGAGTAGGGGGTTGTCATTATTAAGTAAAATTAGCTCTTTCGACCTGTTATACTATGGGGATCATTAATATGTCTAAAAGCAAACCCATTTAAAAAGATCCACCTGAAAGCAGGATTTATTTTCTGGAATCAAACAAAAGAATGAAAGGAATTTCTTTTTCACTTCTCCCTACCAAAAGCCCCTCAGAATAGTAGAACTATATTATCCCAAACTGCAAGTGAGGCCACTTCTGAGCACCAAGCAGGCAAAGAGTAAGAATGTAGAAATCAAACGTTCCAAAGAACACTTGAGAGAGAGGTGTAGAAAATACTGACAAGCCAGATACTCTTGAGTGTGATCCTTCTACAAATAAGCCGAGTGTTCCCTCAGCTCTCCCTACAGGGGGAAGGTATCAGTCCTCCTGAGTCGTTTACAAAACATTTTTGTAAAATAGTATGGTTCCTTTCCAGTGTAGACTCCAGTCTTTAGGACTCCTTCAGAAAGCCCATGATGAGAGAGGAATTAGCATCTGCTTTAGGAACTACGACTGTATGCTCCTTCAGCTCAAGGGATCCTTAGCATCCAGGAGATGAGACGTGGGTACCCAGACATGTACTTCTCCTAAAGAATAAATATTATATACTTACAACTTAGTTAAGAGTCAGAACGTTATCATAGACACCTAAGCTCATGATCTAAGTATTCATTACCAAAATGTCTCCTACAGGGAGATTTAAATATGCAAATTACACAATCAGAGCATTAAAAGGGTCACTGAAGAACATGCTGACTGTTTTCAGCCTGCCTATCCTGGCCCACCATGTAAACATCACTGTTCCCCCTTTCTCAGTATGAGACATATCCCATAATAGTCTCTACACAATAGGTAAGATCTTATAGTCAGTGCAGGAGGTCAGAAAACTGACAGAAAAGCACTCAAATCATAGCAAAGCCTAGACAAAGCAAATCTGGGGCACTGGACCCACCAACAAGAAGGAAAAGATAAACACTTACGGAGCTGGAAACACTGACCTTCTGAGACAATCTTGCAAACCTCCCCAGGACAGTGCTGAGAGAGTCAGCTTGATTTTATCATGCTTTCAAATCAGGCCAAGAGGTACACACTGAGATATTTGATCCATTCTGGCTTCTAAGAATTAGTACTTGGGTGCCATTGTTATCAGAGTACTGACAAATACAGGGTGGAAAAAAAAACGTTGTTTTTAAGACAGAGTACCAATCAAGCCTGTTTTTAGAGTATGCACTATAAAAAATGTGGGGGCTGTTTTAACTGGAATAATTTCACATTGCCTTCGCCTGCCTGGTTCTGTTCCTTGTAGACGGTCTCTGGTCTAACCTCGGATGGAAGCCGAGCCAGAACTCACGCTCACATTTGGATTGTATCACTTTCAAGGCTGGACTGAGCCCCACCCCCACCCCACCCCACCCCCCACCCCCACCCCCGCATCAGCACTGAGAGCCTGCAGACATTTCCAAGGCTATTAGCGGACAGAGTCAGTTCTTTCCTTCCACCATATGGGTCTTGGGGATTGAACTCAGGTCTTCAGGCTTTACCCACTGAACCATCTGGCTGGTCCATTCATCAACTCTTAAAGTACTACACCAAAGCAATCCACTCCTTGATGCATTTTCTCCTGTGTGGTTTTCAACTGGCAACTTTCCCAATCGTCAAAGCCTTCCCTTGATCAAATGAGATGATTTGGTATACAATGGAGGTAGACGAAAAAGGTCAAGAATCAGCCAAGCAGATGCCTTGTTCAAACTGGCTGCTTCCATCTCTTATTCAAAGATTTGGATTCAGTCTGAGGCTTGTGAGCCTATTTTTCCCCCCTAAATTTAAAGTGAACCCATCACTTTGGAGCAAGTTTTCATCTTGCCATTTCATACTTTGGAAGTTCCTGTTTTCAGTGCTTGGTAAATTCTAAATTCTGTGCCAGAGGACTCAGAGGGTGATGGCATACATCCACAGGTAAACAGTAAGCATCAGCAGACAGGAAGAATTAAACTTCTCAAGGGTACATACTGAGTCTCCCCACACCAGGCTCCTGCCTGTTTACAGCTGCAGAGCTTCTGGGGAAAGATGTGCCACCAACATCCATTAAAGCTGCACAACAAATGACAGCTGGCTCAGAGGTAAGGACAGAGGCTCCTTCTGACCCGTGTTTCCCAACAGTGACGTGCATAAATAAATCATTTTTTTAATGAGCCATAACTCAAACAAAATTGCAGCTAGTTACCCAGAGCAGTGCACAGACTTGTTACCTATCAGATTCAAGCGCCATGCAAAGTAAACTTTGAATGGTGAGGAAGCTGTAATAAAGTTAGGAGCTTGGAATGATTAGATGGCTTCCGGGGTAGCTTGGAACAAAGGAAAACCAGAGATCATGGTAAGCGGGGACAACTTGTGCTCTCTCGGCCTCCACTCAGCGTTACAAGCTGATGCTCTTTTGGCCCAGTGGGAAGCCGCCGCACCATGCTGCAGTGAGCTACATTTAAGTGACACGGGAATTTTCTGGAAGATGGAAGCAGCATTAACAGAGTGCTGATCTTGTGCCGACAGACAACCAGGACACTCAGAGCACCCCAGGCCTCAGGGCGTCCCTACACTCCCTCCCTACTGCAGGTCCCACCCAGTCACCATTTCCCCCCTAAGGGCTTACAGGCTTGCTCTCTCTCACACAGATGGCTCCCTTCATCTCTCCTTCAATGGCTCAAATGACACTGTGCCCTCCCTAGCCACCTGAACAGACAACTACATACACACAACCCCAGCACTGCCTCCTATGCCTTTCCACAGAGTAAGGAAAGTGCATTATCTTAAAAAGTCTAATTGTTAAAGTGTCTGCCTACACACCAAAGCTTGAATTCTATGACAACAAAACAGGGTCGTTATAAAGTATATTACACATATATGTGCAAACGCATACAGCCATTACATAATTTTCTATGTAAGTACTCTGTGTATGGATGGATAGGTGGGGAGGTGGGTGGATGGATAAACAGACCTCCTCTTGATGAAGGAGGCTGGAGCAGTAGTCATTTAGAAGTATTGCTCAATCCCACATACTGGGTAGCCAGCCAGATAGAAATTCATAGAGGCAGCAACTGTTGTCTCCTAAGGAAAATGAGCACCGAGGAGCCATATATACTATATAAGGAAATCTATGGTACACACACACACACACACACACACACAGAGAGAGAGAGAGAGAGAGAGAGAGAGAGAGAGAGAGAGTGTTTTTTACAACCCTAGGCCACTACACCAATGTCCTGCTAGGGTCTTCCAGCAGCACTTACTTGAAACCCAGAACCCATGATGAAGTTATGATGCTGACGGTCAGGATTAGAGGAGGAGCAGAAAGAGGGGCAGGGAATGTGTCCGTCTGCCCTCTGCCTGCTACTTGACACAAGGTGTTGCTGAGGAAACCTCAAAAGGGAAACATCGCATCCACAGAACCAACCGAGAAAAATGGAGAGCCTTCTGTCTCATTCCTTTGAACAAAATGAGCAGAAAGCAAAGAGCTCCTGTAGACAGCACTGAAATATAATTAGAAAAAAATGCTGAAGAAATAATTTTTTTATCAAAAAATTAAATAACTTCTGTTCTACTCAACTCTTTTTTCCACTGGGAGAATCTGACATCAGTGTAATTTCAATATAGAAAGATTAGCCTGAAAACCCACCTGAAACTAGCTGGACCATTTTTTGAGAGAGCTGTTTCCAAAGCAGTGTGCAGTTAACAGGTGGGTAGCCCACACACACGTGGAGCAAGGTTCCTGATCTCTCCGTGGTTTCTCAGGGTAGCTTGTCGCGCTCACAGCCCTGACCACCTACACAGAAGTAACCCGGCTGTCTCCATCTGCCCAAGCTAAACAGTCAGTAATCTCCCTGTGACCACCTGAAGTTTTTTGTATCATCACTTCCTGCGCTTATTTTTCTGAGAGCAGCAGGCTTGTATGTACAACTGGCTGAAAAGATGTGCCTTGTAGGAATAACAATAACAAATGTTATCGTTTTAAAAACTCAGCAAGTTCAAGCCCACCCAAGGGCGCTGAAAACAAACAAACAAACAAACATGACTAAATTAGTGCTGTTGCTTACAGCATCTAACGGTCCTTAGTCCTCCATAGAGCCTAAATGAACATCTGTCAGTGTCTTCTCCCACTTGTCACTAAATGGTGAGCTTTGGAGACAATAACCTAGGTATTATAGAAGTTTTTCTGGTTTGAGGACTCGTTTACACACTTTAAAGCTACTGGATCTGCGAGAGTTTCGGGTTGTATAGATTTTACTAATATGGCCACATTAGGGATTGAAATGTCAAAGTGTAAACCTTTCTTCCTTGATTTAAAACGGTAATGAGGAATCCATCCCATAGTAGCATGGCATTTCAAAAGGCAAGTATGGATTGCAAAATGAAGCAAAAGTTAAATGATCACATTGTTTTATAGTTTAAAAACTTCAATGGTTCCTGACTTAAAAGCAGCAGCCTCATTCTTCCCTCTGTTTCTGTACTTTATCCATGACGGAGTTTTTCTAGTTAAAGAATAAATAAAACCCAGCCTCACACGGAGAGCAGCTTAACGAGGAAGCACTTTAACAGCTCTTCCCGCTAATTGTGACTGTTCTTCTTTGATCCATCAAAGCTCAACCAATGGCAATGTCTTGAAACTTAGCTCCAATGTGGGAGATAAAGCTCTGGATACTTTTACACTAAAACCCACTGCTCAGTCTAACAATTTCAGCATGATTATGGTATTGGAACATCTTGTCTTGGTCATTTTGAAAATATGTGTTTACTGAGCCCTGTAGCTCTTCCAAAAGTTGATATATTTCATGACACAATTTCAAAAATCACAATCTTGAATTAATATAAACAGCACACTCAGGAAAAAATGTCAGAGATAAATTTTCCAAAAGCCTAATTATGGTGTAAAGGTTTTGTTTTGATGGCTGGCACCAAACATCTGCAGTCTCTTTTAAGTAACCGACTCAATCCACTTTTCTTCTTTTTTTTTTTAGGGAACTATTTCCCCAATTGCCAAGTTCCATTACTACAGTTTGCCTGCCGCTCTTCCAAAGCAGAGAACTGTTCCACGCACAAGATGGCGCACTCACTAGGATCCCAGGTGAACGTTGGTCTTCACGTCAAAGGAGGAGCCCATTGGAAACCTTGCAAAATGACAGCATCACAAAATGGGAGACTCTGGGGAGGGTGGCCCTATGCCACCACAAAGCCAGTTCTCCTCAGCGTGGGGGTAAAGAAAGACCACTCTGGTATTCGTGCTGGGGTGTTGGTGTGCTCCCTGAAGCTCATATGTGGGCAATGTAACCCTCGATGCAAGTGTTGGCACGTGGAGCTCAATGATAAGGTCACGAGGGCTCTGTCTTTAAATCAACTGTCATTACCACAGGCTGTTATCAAAGCGAGCCCCTCCTTTGTACGATAACACTACCCTATCACAAAGCAGCAAGGCAACCTATTAGGTGCAACTCCTCAACCTAGGCTTCCCTTTTCTGGACAGATGGATACCCTGAAAAGATCTTGGACTCACTCTGATTGGAGTTCAGCTCTGACATTTATTTTCCAATGGGTCAGAGGAAATCGCTGTCCCCAGACTGCCTTACCTTTTGCACAGAGAATCACCCCGGCCACACAAGTTTGTTGGGAGCAAATGAGCTAATGTATAGGATGGCAGGGACTCCATGACTTGAGTAAGAGGCCACCCTGCCAGCAGAAGAAATGAGGCAGGGCTCGTTCTAATGTGAGTGTGGCACTTCCCCAGTCCCCAAAGGTGCCCCATAAATATGCTGGATGCCATGGAGAAGAGATGCAAGCATCACCTCTTCCTTTTCTAGATCCTCTTCCCTGCTTCTACCCTGACTTCGCTTGACAGCCATTTCCAGTGCCAATCACAAGGATTGCTCAGGCTTGCACGAAGACTAAAGTATTCACTCATTCCTAAGACTAATGCAATACACAAGATGAAAACATTTTAAAGCTGATTTAAAAAAACCCTAAGCTAAGAAGTTGTCATAGGACTTCAAAGGTGACAAAGAAACGTTATAAATCAACTGCCTGCAGAGGTAACTGCTTTTCTTTTTAAAATGGCAGGTGCGAGAAGTGTTAGCCAGACGTGAAACTGTGGGCTGCAGCTTTGCAGCAGCTGCCTGTGTCCTCTGCTTCTCCGTCCCTGTGGCCACACTGTCTGAGCCGAGCTTCACAAGCATGCAACGGTGGTCTGAGACAGGAAACAGGAGCTTAAAACTGAGGCAAACATGCAGAAAGAAAGAGATCAAACTCTTACCCTGCACTCTAATGCACTGCCTGCTATAGAGGTTACTAATATTCAGGGTCAAAGGGACACATGACACAAAGGCAGGTAATACCACCACCCACCACCCCTTTTCCCTAAACAAGCTTCAAACCCACAGCTAACAAGTGTTCTGTGCGTTTGTTTTCGTTGTCTTCCAGAGACATTCAGTCTTTATAAAGATACTTCTATTATCATTATTAATTCCTTGGCTTTACTTGATTAGCTCAGAAAATTCTCTTAACCACGGAATGTTATGTAACTGTTAGGAGCCCATCCACCTGTCACTCATGATGCATGAGAACTTCCTGACAGATGGAAAGGCGTTCTCTTCCTCACCCCTTCCTACCTGCAGCTTTTGACTCACAACTTACGTGGGCATGTTAAAAATCTTTCTTGAGTCCTTTAGACATTTAAAATTTTAATATACCTCCTCAGCATACATAAAAATCAAGAATTAAGAATAAAATAGCCTCTCCCAAAATACCATTCCCTAGCTTCAATTTTAAAAGCAAGAACAGTACATGTATTCAAAGATACACCATGGTTTTGATGTCATACAAGCAACCCAGATTCTGGCTTTTTGTTTAAAAGATAAATATTTTCTTTTTTTTTTTTTTTCATTTCATTTTTTTCTCACTTTTTTTTTTTTTATTAAAGACAACTCCAAAAACATTCAAAATTAGAACGGGCAGCCTAAGAAACCCATGTCCAACATATAATCATTATGTAGCTTCAACAGTCAATTCATGGGGACTTGGGAGTTGGCTCTGTTGATGAAGTACTTAAAGGTCACGATGAAGTCCTGAGTTCAGATCCCAAGCTCCATCTTAAAAGGTCAGGTATGGTGGTGCACACAGCAATCGTCAGGGGAAGGTAGAGACAGGAACACTGGTGTTCACTGCGTAGGTATAGTCTTACTGAATTGGTGAGCTCTAGGTTTGGTGAGACTCAAGAAAGCAATAAAGGAAGACACTCAACACTGACCTCTAAACTCTACAAGTATGAGTGTAAAACACACACACACAAACACACACACACAATCAATCATCCATCCAGCCAATTCATGGTTAACCCTATCCATAAACCACAGATATTATATCATGTTGTTGGTAAATAGATGCTCATTTTATCTTAACACCCACAATGCCACAATCACACCTAAATAATGTTAACAATATCATATAATCACCACCTATAAGAATGATCCATACATCATACCTGGTTAAAATGTCTCTTTTCTATTATCTTGGCTCTTCTTTTCTTTCAAATTTGTGGTCAAAGGAACCAAACCTCTCTTCCTATAAAATGTCCCCACTATGGATTTTGCTGATGACATCACCTGGTGGCATTTGAGATATTCTCCTGTCCTCTGATACCCATGGTTGGATCCGGAAGCCTGTTAGACTCAAGACAAGCCTCCCTCCTCACTGGCCTAGGCTTCCATCCGGTGGCATGCCAAGTGGGGCTTTCATGCTACGGGCCAAACATGTCAGCCTGAGGAACCCTGAGTCCAGGCAAACCCACGTCCTCTCAAATCCTGTAACATTACTCTGTATTTTCCAATAAAGCAACATCTTCTTGACCTGTTCTTAAGTGAAGGGACACCATACCTTATTTCCAAATAAAGTGATTGTCTATTTAATTTGATACATTTCTGTCCCTTCAACATTTTTTGCTCGTCTCTAAGTGAAACCCAGCCCAAGACAGTGACAACCACTGAGGCAGCCACAATGCCAGTGTCTAAGTCTATTAAGAGCCAGGTCTGCTTCACCACTGTCATAAATCCCAACTGTATTAGACCATGGGCCCCAGAAATACTTGGCCAAAGAGGAGCAGACTGACATAAAACAATCTTTTCAAAATAACCATGGGCCAGCCATGTCCCTGCCTCAGCACTAAGGGATTCTGCTCCTGACCTAAGGGATAATACCTTTCTCAGTTGTGAGCAGTTTCTGTCCCAGGCCTGGGCTAGTGACTTCCACAAAGCAATGGTTTCTAGAGTGTTTTTGAATCTATCTTAATGAAGAAATAACTTTTACCCCCAATGCAAACATTGCTTTATACAGTCTTTTATGCTGCATTCTTTGTTCAATCTCCATTATCAGACATTCTCATGCCAACCTAGAGTATGTTATGTGCTCTTAGGGAAGCTCCAGAGCATACAGTAAGCATTCCAATATTGTTAGTTCAGTAATGAGTATGTTAGTAAGACAAGTGCTTATTAAGTAAATCCACAAGAAAGTTTGAGTTGATTTGACACACTCTAAGCTAAACTCTCTAAGTGTTGGTAGTAGCTGTAGCTGGTAGTAGTTGGCTGTAGTTCCACCACTGGTCAGGTCTGGCTCTCTACTGCTTCCCACTGGTCCCTCCAGTCATGTTTCCTAGTTCTAACCAGCACTTAGAGCTCGGTCCTAGAAGGAATATTTGGCCAGAGTCCACACTTTCATTTCAGGGTCAACTTGGACATCTCTTCCCAGACTTCTCACAAATATAAACTCACATTCCCCTGGCCAAGCCTAAAGTCATTATCATCCATGCAATGTTTCGAACCTAGCCATAAGCCCACAATACCACCGAGCAACTCTCGAGAGTCTTTCTTCGCCCCTGGTACTGAGGTGATTGGCAGGTCCTATTGATTGTGCTTCCCTGTATCTGTCAATGCTACCCTTCTTCTCTGGTCCTTCAGATTCCAACTTTGCTCAAGCCCAACAGTTTTCCCTTATAATCTCCTAATGGCTCTCCACACTCTGAGCTCTTACAACCTAACACTCTCCTCTCAAGCCTTAAAACCAACCGACACCAGGTCAGATGGTGCTTCTCTTTAAGTTCCCCCCCAGGGGCTGGGAAGATGGCTTAGTTGGCAACATGCTTGATGCACATGCATGCGGTCCTGCATCTCATTCCTATCACCCATGTTTTTGGGTTTTTTTTTAAAAGCCTGATACAGTGGTGCATGCTGGGAATCCCTGAGCTGGAGAGGCAGATAGAAGGATCCTTGGCTTGCTGGCCAGCCAGTCTATCCTAATCAGCTTCAGTAAGAGACTGTCTCACAAAAATAAGGTGGAGAGCGTTTGAAAACGACACCCTACATCAAGCTCTGGCCTCCCCGTGCACACCCACACGTGCACGCACACTATGCTGCACACACACAAGCAGAATCTTCTCTGGTCCCTCACCATCAGCTCCAGTTCTAGAAGTAGTGTGTACTCTGCAGCTTACTAACTTGGTACCCTTCAGAGACTAAAAGGTGGTGCTGTTTAATAGCTACAAAGGGGACTGTCCAGTCCCAAGTCTCTCTGTAAATCCTCCATCACCATGCCTCCAGCTTCAGCATCCCCATACTTCGTGTGTCAAGCTACCCAGGAGATAATATGAGGGGCTACTGAGAGCAAGCCCAAGCCGGACACATTCTCTACGAGGCACGTCCAGGCTCTCGCCACAGCTGTGGCTGGTACTTCAGTTGGGAGAGCAGCAGAAGAGAGAGGGGAGAAAAAGAAGAGGATTAGAGGAAGAGAGGAAGGGATGGAGAGAAGGAGAGAGGGAGAATATGAATCCCATGCTCTGTATTGATAATTGATAATTGACTACATTTAAACTAAAGCCATATGGTGAAGTTCAGGACCACAGATGACCACACAGAGGAAATCAGAGAAAGGACAGGGCCACAGAGCAAGTGTCAAACCTGTCACCTCCTTCAACCCATGCACCTTCCTTAACTGGACTTGCGCAAGGGAGACCCCAAGATGTCCTGAAAATGTGGGAGCCAAAACACTAAAAAGTTAAAAGGACTTAAAATCCTTGGGATTTTCAATGAATCACCGATTGCCTGTGCTTGTTGGGTACCCGTTGTGCCCCAGGAGGATGGAATTTGTCCTGAACGAAGTGAAACAGTCCCATTCCTGAAAGGTTCCACGGCTTCAGAGGATCAGCCAGTGATGTAAGTACTGCCAGAAAAATACAGAGGAATACAAGAAGACTTGTATAGGATCCTCTCAGTAAGAAACAGCGCTTGCCAGAATGTGACAGCCACTCGCTCCTATCACTTCTTTTTCTTAAAGAGACGAGAGATAAGCCAGAACTAGAAAAGACTTCATTTGATAAAGTCAAATATCTGCAGCTAAAGAGCCTGGTGCTTAAAGATTTGCCATCTTAAGAAAAGAAAACTATGATATTGATGGTGCATGCCTGTAACTCTAGGTACTACACAGGCTGAGGCAGGAGGATGGCAAGGTCTTCCTCCTTAGAAAGGGTAGGTATGAGACAAGGATTTAGGTCACAGTGGCCTCAGGATACAATGAGGGCATTTAAAAGGGCATAAGTGTATGAAATTGTCTCTATTCACAGACAATATGGTTACTTACAAGCATATGCAAACACATCTATTGGAAATAGTAGTGAATTTGGTAATTAGGCCATAGCATATAAATCTAATGTCTAAAAAACAATTTCCATACACCAATTTAAAAATGAAATTCTCAAAATTCCATTTTCAACATCATAAGCCTTAAAGTACTCAGCAATAAAAAAAATTAAAGCACAAGCAAGTTCTATATTGAAAATAATTCGATACCAATAATACGAATTATACTGCTGAGCCACATTCAAAGCCATTGTGTGGAGAGATGTACTATGTGGAAGACATTTATGAATAAGCTGCCAATTGTGCTCAAGCTGATCTAGACAGCCATTCCGAATTCATCTCAAAATCCAGAAGGCTCCTGTGTGGAAAAGATAAGCCTACGCTAAAACTTACCGCAAATGGAGAGTGGGCACAGCAGTGTGGCATTAGCCAAACATGCCCCACCATCAGCATGCAGACTAGGTAACAGAAACAGGCCCACTCTTGGGATCAACAGATTTCCAACAAAAGTTCTGTGGTGGGTCAGTGAGAATGGGGAGGGTTTGCTACAAATGCTCCTACAATAACAAGATGAGTGTCTGTGAATACATTCTGAATTCCTGTTATATCACAGACATTAAGGTGACACATGGGCTTCAACGTAAAACTGCAACATTCCAAAAAAAAAAATCTCTGTGACCCTCCATGATAGACCTCATAAAGAAGACACAAAATGCACAAATTATGAAAGATGATGCTAACACATTGAGCTTTATCATAAATAAAATCTTCTAAATTAAAAAAAAAAAAGCCTAAATTAAAAGCTCAGCAGGCTGAGGCAGAAAGAAAGATGACAAGTTTAAAGTTTTACGTGGACACTCAGTAAGATCCCCCATCAAAAAGAGAAGATGGGGGAGGGGCTCAGCACGAGCTGGGTGTAGAACACTTGCAGAGCACACACAAGACCCCAATGTCATTTCAGTTCCCAGGAGGAAGAGGAGGGGCAAGCACAGAGGAGACTGAGACACACACTTGCTGTTTGTATTTTCACAAAGGCCCGCCAGTCACAAGGCGTAGGAGCTCCTAGAAGTGGTATGAGAAAGCACTTCCATCTAACTTGGGGTTGGGGGTGGCTCCATGGCAGCGTGCTGTCTAGTAAGCACAAGGCCCTGGGCTTAATCATCAAAGAAAAAGCATAAATAATTCACAATTTTCAGAAAACAGGACAAAATACTTAAAGAAATTAAAGTGGGCAAACACATGGCCCGTCTAACACCTAACAAGGCCGCTCCTATCCACCCACCTAAAAGCGGTGAGTGTGTACATTCACAAACATGTACAAGGATGTTTACAGAAGCTCCGTGCATAATCAATAATGACAAGAAACCCCCCAGTGTCTAAAACAAATGGGTACTAGACTTAAAACATGGAATATTACTGGTAATAAAGAAGAAATACTGATATATACAATGATAAATGAATCCGTCAGAAATGATGCTAAGCAAAAGACACTAGACCCCCCAAAAAGAACACACTGTACGATTCCATTTACACAGACTTCTAGAATGGGCAGAAGCACTTCATGGGAATGAGAATGTATAATACTTATTGCCTTGGGCAACAGGAGTGACCAGTAGGAAGCACAGGGAACCTTCTGAAGAACCGAACAGTTCTGCATCTTGGGCTGCAGAGTTGAGTTATTGGGTTATTTGCTGAAATTCAAATTATTCACATTTGATCTTTCATTTCACTATATATAATTTTTGCCTCGATTTTTAAAAATGTTTTTTGGTTTGTGGGGGACAGTTTGGTAGCCGTCTGCCGCGCACTAAAGCACAGAATCAGTTAAAAGATAATAATAAAGTGGAGATTATGAAAAAGAGAACACAATCCGCACATTTCTTTTAGAGGCAAACTAAAAACCTGGCACAAGACTCTAGAGTCGAATACAACAGGTGTGACTGAAGAGAAAGGAAGCGATCCAGCAGTTCAGCTAGAACCTTGCGCTCTGAACCGGTAGCCTGCTGGGCCACAGAGCTCACGGAGCTCAAGTTACCCTCATGGTTTTAAAGCATCTTTCAGGAAATGTTCCTGTTACAATTTCCATCAATAGACATTCCTCTTAATCATGTACTGAAACTACACACATGACAGAAACCCCTCAAAACTCATTCTTACCTTCAGTGAAACTCCCTGTTAGGGTTATTACCACAAACACTTTCCCCTCAGGCTCCAGATCCACCTAGAGAGAGAGAGAGAGAAGCACATTATATTTTAATATTTAATTACTTTCTGTGGCTCTTAAATAATTCTTTACAAGGTGGCCTAAATGCATAAATCACAGCCCACAAACTGAATCCAAATCTTTTATTGCACAGTAGAGACAGAGAAATAAGTGAAATCTCGAGGAATGGTCAGTCTTGGAAACTCCGGACTCAGCTCCCTTCCTCTCGAATTGACTTCTCTCCCCCTTTACCTTACTTGATGTGTGGCAAAAGCAGGCACGGATTTGCTTCTTGCTTTGGAGCCACTGTATCTTTTGCACATCTCTAGGAGGAGCCTCTTGTAACTAAACCACCTGGCAAGAAAGGGAGCTGGAGGAACAATGTCAAGACAGTGGCTCATTCAACTTCAAAGGTCTAGTTTCATGGAGCCAATTGCACGAACAGTCTCCATCTTTTTCTACCCGTCTAGTCCATGACAAGGATTAGTTACTCTTGACTGCTCACAGCCACTGAAGTTATCTATCAGCTGAGGCATCAAGACATGTACTCTAAAGACCCTCACGCAGCAGGCTACCCAGAACGGAACTGCAGCATCCCCAGATACCTGAGCTGGCACATTCTAACCTCTTCCCACAGGATGTTGGACTCTCTGTACACCCACATTTCAAAATCCTGCAACATGAGATGCTTGTGGATTTAAATACAAACATTTCTAAATGCCCTCGAATGGATCCTTCAGATTCAGCTCATGGCTCCACTCCTGCCTCTGACCTTTCACCTACAGTAAGTCCAACTAAATATAGACTCATGACCTATGGGGGCAGGGTAGCACTTTAAATAACCTGCATGCTACAACAGAGGACCCCTGCACTGGAGGACCTGCCTGACTCTACTGAAGGTGGCACTGAAGTGGCCTCATCCTCCATCCCCAGAGCCTCCCTGTTCCTCAGAGTTTGGGGGATCAGCATGAGGCATTTCTAGCCTGAATGCCATCACAGAACTTAACAGTGCTACCCATTGCTTTTATTGTACCTACAAGTAAACAAAGACCCCTCAAAGTGGATGGGTCTTTCTCTAATTCACTACCATATATATTTTATTCTTACATGACGCTCCAATTAGATACTTTTCACAATACAATGTGCTTTGCACTCTCTAAAGGCTTTACCTCTCTACTGTGGCAGCCAGTTCTTAAACTTTCTCTGCACAGAATCTGTGTCCAGTAAGATTACCACCCTGTAAATAAATCCCATGCTCAACTCAACCTGCAGTATCTTGACGAATGCTAACTTATAACAATGTCATGTTAACTACCTTGACACCACTTGTGAATCTCTATTGAGTGGTTCTGAAAATAGTCTCTCTGGAGAGATGACTAAACAGGAGATGTCAGTGTCTAATTGTCTCCTCTCTCTGCCTTGACTTGTTTCAAGTTAAAAAGATGTTATTTTTAAAAGCCACTCCCTCGCCTTCAGCAAAGAGGCCTGACAAAGAACACATACACTCACTCAACCTCACAGCACAAACTGCTGCTAGTGCTGCTACAGCCGCTGACAGCCTGCAGACAGACAGACTGCCAGGCCACCTCTGCCATCCTACACCCACAACCAGCAAGTGAACCTTCACCAACAATGCCTAGAGGGCCCACAAAGATGGGTACCTCATCTCAATGAGCTAAGAGCTCTCTGACAGATGTCAGGAAACCACAGCACCCAGAGTCAGGTGCTCACACACATAGGCTTGCCTCTTCATTTTTCTCCAGCATTATGGGTATCATGAGAGGCCAGATTCAAGACCCATCTTCAAGATTTGTCTGTGTGAAGCAGATATGCTAAGACAGGGGACCTAAGTATGAGGTTTCAAACTGTAGGTCAAGACTTAATCACAGGTGTGGGAAAACAAGTTAGTACATTGTACATTGCAAGGATTTTTAAATAGAATCAAACAGAACAGAAAATATAAACACAAGTGTTAAAGAAAAGTACTGTTTTGTAAAACTTTGGGTAAACATGTTCCTCTGTGTGTAGACATGTGCATATGGACACACATGCATACATGTAGATACCATGGAGAGCCTTCTTGCTCTCTACCTTATTTTTTGAGACATACCCGGCCAGTGTTTGCATTTTGATATGCATGTAAGAGTAGACTTCAATGTAAAGATGCATTCTTTTTAAATTAATTAATTTATTTACTTTATAACTCACAGTTTCCTCTCCCTCCTCCCCTCCCAGTCCTCCTGTCCCCATCCTCCTGTCTACTCTTCTTCTTCCCTCTCTCTTCAGAAAAGGGGAGGCCTACCATGGGTATTAACCAGCTTTGGCAAATCAAGTTGCAGTAAGACTAGGTGCATTATCTCCTACTGAGGCTAAAAGAAGCAACCCAGTAGGGGAGGATCCCAAAGGCAGACAACAGATTCAGAGACAGCCCTGCTCCTGCTGTGATGAGTCCCAAGCTGCACAATTGTTATGTATATGCAGAGGGCCTAGGTCAGTCCTGTGCCTGCTCTCCAGTCGGCAGTTCAGTCTCTGTGGGACTCTATGAGCCCAGGTTAGTTGATTCTGTGGGTTTTCTTGTGGTGTCCTTGACTCCTCTGTCTCCTACAATCCTTTCTCCCCCTCTTCTGCAGAATAAAGATGCCTTCTTTACTGTGTTATAGAGAAATGAGAGATTATAGAGCTGGAAAGACAGACAGGCTGTTGTCACTTGATTCCTGGTGTTTGCTTTGACGTCCCTATTGCTAGCTGCCTACATCAACGATGGGCCTGCTTTATTAGGATGCTCCACAGGAAGCTCTTTCTCTAAGAGCAGAAATGTACTAAGATCAATAATTTCCACTCACTGACTCTAGTTCTGTCCGACACAGTTTTAATGGAAACTGTCTCTCTAGACCGTGATATCTGTCTAGATCTGCAACACCTAGAACAGCTCTTGATCTTTGATCCGAATGGTTCAGCTAGGACCCCACCCACATCACAGGGTACCTAGGATGTGACCTAGGATTAATTACTCAAAGCACACGTCCCTACAGCCAGAGTGACAGACCGTGATGCTTAGCAATGATGTCAACTTGATAGAATTGAGAATCACTAACAAGAACAGGCCTATGGGCACATCTGTGAGGAGAGAACAGGCCTATGGGCACATCTGTGAGGAACGGTATCTACACTAGGTTAACTGAAGTGGGAAGAGCCACCATAAATGTGAGCAACACCATTCAGTTGGCTGATGTTCTGGACCAAAGAAAGAGGAGAAAGCAAGCTGAGAACCAGTGTTCAACACTTTCTGACTCATGACTGCAGATACAATGGAACATGCTGCCTCAGGTTCTGGTTGTCATGTCTTCCCCGTCGTGATGGATTGTACCCCCAAACTGTGAACCAAAATAGCCCCTTCCTTCTTTAAGTTGCTTCTGTCAAGTCTATAACACAGCAATATGTAACTAAACCATCAGCCTAGAACTGACTCTGTCTCTGTATCTTGGCTATTTGCACAATGGAACTCTCCCCTCTTGCTCACTGTGAATTCAAGTTTGAGCATAAATTATTAAGTAGACACAATTAGGAATTGTTAGATCTGCAAGAAGGAGACAAGGTCTCACTTCTGCTTAACTTCATGCTGGGGCGTCAACTGGAAGTATCTGGCACCCCTGATGTTGCGCAAAACTAAAGGAAGAGGCAAAGATGGGAACGTGGAGAGACAGAAAAGACCAAGATTTTATGATATTGTCTCAATCTGTAGCCCCTGTCGTGCTCTAGCCTCGAGTTTTCAATTATTCAAACACTCAAACTCCTCCTTTATCATTCAGCCACATTGAACAGGGCTTTCTACCACTCATCTGCGACACTCTGGCTCATATAATAATAAAAAGAGAACAAACCAAAGATTTAACTTACACACCCCTGTGCATGCTCTCTCCTAGAATCTAATGCTCTGAGCCCCTCCATCACTTAAACAGCTCCTGCAGACCATCTCAGCCTCCCGTCAAATCCAAGGACCAGTCCATTTTCACCATCCAACGACAAGTGTGTTCGTCCCAGCTGATTTCTCTGTAGCATTTTATCTTATTGGCAGTTTCCTTCCCCACCCCATCTCAGGACTACTGCTGCTGGACATCCCTTTCATGGCTCTCCCCACTCTTCTCTAGCTTTCTCAAGCTCCTAGAACACAGTCGCTCATGGTCTCTGTTTCCCTGTCTGTCTCTCTGTCTGTCTGTCTATCATGTCTCTATCTATCTATAATCTATCTCTCTATCTATCTATCTGTCATCTACCTACCTATCTTGCTGTTTGCTCTTCAATCCTCTTTTCATTCCATTGGGAGATTCAGACACATGATTTCCTGAGATGTCAAACTTTGGGGATGGAAGAGAAAAGAGAACATAACACATCTCTAACAAAGGGTGGGCTGAAGGTGACAGGCAGTGTCAGATTTAGTTCCTGTGTCGCAACACAGACCTTTCCCCCAAACCCATGAACACCTTTCTGTGAACGTTTGCATTTCAGTGTCCACCTTCTTCCGTTCCTTACCCCTCATTTATCCAGCAGCCCACAGGAAGACCCAACAACCCTCACCATGAAGTCTCCATTCTGAAGCTCCCTACATCCAGCCCTTCCCCTCCCATCTCTCATTCTCTGATCTACTGATGAAAAATATTTTATGACAGGTCATTTACAGCAGGAATAAATTCTCTGATGAGGGTTAACTGATACATTGATCTATTGGTATACCGACGAGTCACTGCGAGTCATTTTATGGTTATGTCTATTTAGCAGGGTAACAATGGTAGGTTTTCTCTTAGAGCCCATGACCTACCTAGCCATGGACTATTGGCTTCATTGATAATGTCAAGCATGAGTTCCATGTCTTGAAGATGGCCTTAAATCCAATTTAAAAAAATGATTGCTCCCATAACATTCATGTATTATTGTATCAATGTGTTCATATCTTGCTGCGCAGGTCATTACTGAAATTCTTCTAAGAGTTTTATGATTTTATCTTTTACATTTAGGTCTTGGTCCATTGTAAATTAGTATTTATACAACTTCTGATGAAGGAGTCCAACTTTACATATTCAGGTGCCATGGTACTATTTGTTTAAAAGAACGTGCTAGAATATTTACAGGATGGTTGAAATTGTATGTGTTTGGTGTAGTGAGCTGGCAAAGACCGAAAGCCGCAAAGAGTCATAGAACCCACGGCTATGTGCTGTACCAGAGAATCTAGACCATAATCAAGGAAGGAGATGCAAACACTAAAGTGTTACATGTGTGGAAGGCATGTGGCCCTTTTCATTTTTTTAAAACACATCCTCAGACAACAGTAAAAACAGCTGAAAGTCCATGGACAGAGGCCAGACATGAGCAGTCAGTAGTAGAGCGGACCATGAAAACAAGAAGCTAATCATAAAGACCACACATCCGTGATGATTCCATTCATACAAAACATTCAGATTTGGAAAGTGTAGAATGACAGAATGCTCCCTTTTCTCCACAATCTCACTGGAATGTTTTAATCGTAACCATTCTTACTATAGAGAGATGATGCTTATCAAAACTGCAGCTTTGATTTGCATGTCCTCTGCAGCAGAATTCTGCATTCTGGCCATTCATACAGTCTCCTTTGACAGGACACATGCAGGTCATGGGCCCTCTTCACTCCATGGCCTCCTTTGCAACTCAGTGGCTTTTCAGTTTGCTGTAACCCTGTTTGTCAATTTCCGCTTTTGTTGCCTGTGATTTTGAGTCATCGCCTACAAAACCTTTGCCCAGACAAATGTCCTGAAGCAGTTCCCCTTCTATATTCCTCTGGCAGGCTGGAGACTTAAGTCTCTGACCCAAGTCAGAGTCTTCACTTTTAAATGTAATAGTAGCATCTGTTCAGGTTTAGTCCGGTGCTATGCACTGTAATGCTAAATACTGGCCCCCAAGGTCTGGTTGCTTCTAGGGATGAGGAAATCCTCACCTACACCAAGTGATGGTATATAACCTTGCTCCTTAATGTAAAACTGTTGGTTGAATAAGTAAGCCTACAGCGTACAGCTGGGCAGAAGAGAGGAGGCATGGCTTCAGTTCCTGAGCTTGGGGTCTGACGCAGGCCCATGAGGAGGAAAGAGAGAACATGGAGAGAGGAAGACACCGTGGAGTAAGGGATCGTGAGAACTGACCATGAGGGCTGGACAGCTGGAGTAAGAGTGGGCCAGGTGGAACATGGCAAGTCATATCTTGAGGTTATTGACAGGGAAGTAGACAAAGTAGCAGAGAGGGTTGACATCTGCCCAGCTCTAGTGCTATTAAGGCTTATTATAAACATAAAGGTTTGTATCTTTTATATGGGACCTAAATGATCTAAGGTGGGGTAGAAACCCCCCATTATTACCACAACAAGCATCAATATACTTCAGCTTAAAAAGTTTCTTACTTGAGGGAGGTAACATGTCTTCATCCTTTCCCTAACCAAAATACCCTGCAAGGATTCTTTGCCTCTCATCCTTCTTTTATCTTCTACCTATCACTAAGTGTCTATCTGTGTGCTTTCTACTCTTTACCTTCTGGCCTCTTTATTTTCTTTACCTAATAATATATAGCACTTTCAATCACTGAAGGCTGACTTAGTACCTAGTGTGTAACAGCGCGTGGGTAGAGTATCATGCAGCTGAAGGAGTCCCACTACGCATCTCCATAGTAATCTGAAGAATCACGAAGAAGGAAGTTCATGAGGTTGTAGTCACAGGAATGCATGTTGCTTAAATACCTCACCGCCCTATCCAAACTTATCCTCTGAATCTGTTTGGCAGCAATGCCAGAAGAGACTTGGGCTCTAGAGCTAATATCTTCTGTAGGCTGTGTCTCTGGGCCAGCCATTTAACATCTCTGTACCAGAGATAGAGGGAGAAGTGTTACGTACACGGACACAAGACCCTACCAACTCTCTGCAGACTGAACTAGCTGGGGAAAATGGGAGATGGGGGCCTGATGTTTTTCAAAACTCTGACACAGTCAGACCTTGAACCTCCACTATGAGTTAGGTGATCTCTCAGACCTCAGACAAGGGAGTTTCTTGATGTAGCCCTGGCTGTCCTGGAACTCACTTTGTAGACAAGGCTAGCCTTAAACTCAGAGATCCACCTGCCTCTGCCTCCTTGGTGCACTACCACACCCAGACCTCTGAGAACTTTAATGGCTCTGATTCCTTGCTAAGTTTCCAGTTACGCACAGAATCACCAACTCTGTCTTTCTCAGCAGCACTAGAGCATCCCGTTCCCAGGGATCCTTTGTCTCCCAGATGTGAGCAGCCTCCCCAACACACCCAAGCAAGTATAGCATGTGTGCACCTGCTATCCAAGGACCCTTTCCAGAGTGCCACTTCATCGCCCCGACCTTCCCGGGACCTTCAGAACAGAACGCCCTTCTCTACTGGCTCTCAAGGATGCACAGGCTCTCTCCCTGGGCTGCCTCTCACTCACCTTCCCAAACCTCCTTGCAAATTCAGTCCTGTGAACCAGCTCTTGAAGCCTGTCCCTTCCATCCACTTCACAGCCACACCTCTGCTCCTGCTGTGTGAGACTTGGGAATCACCAAATCATCCATCCATTCACCCCTTCCCAGCAAGCCTCCCAGCAGGGGGCCGTTACCAGAAGCTCAGGGTTCCCCAGAGCAGGGTTGTAAGTGGGTTGGCCCACCAGGTACACCTGTGGAGGAGGGAACAGACGGGGGGGGGGGGGGGGGGGG
>CM052705.1:78335607-78386293 GCA_028551405.1 Uromys caudimaculatus | reverse complement strand
CCATTTATTTGGAAGTTAGTCGAAGATAAGCTTAAATTGCTCAGACTAAACACTCTGTTCTCCCAGAAGCTCAGCAAAATTCCTTGAACCAAGTATCTGCTCAACAAGTATTGACTGATTGGGTGTAATGAGATCAAAGGGAAGGCCGCTTGACCTCACCTATAAGGTGACCTCACCTATAGAACAGGAATGATAGTCTTTACTGCAGGATAAAATACAGAGCTTTGTTTTAAAAAAAAAGTTTCAGGGCCAGCCAGATGGCCTGGAGGGTAAAGGCACATGACCAAGCCTAACAATAGGAATTTGATCCCCGCACCCACATGGTGGAAGGAGAGCACTGACGTTTGCAAGTTATTTCTTTACCTCTACATGTGTACCATCACACACACACACTAATAACAGTAACAGTGCCTCAGACACGTTAGGGTACCCGGCCCACAGCTTTGGATTTACACTCAGCAGCGTGCCAGCCCACGTCTGCGTCACCATGATGTCACTTTGCAAAAGTTGCCCGAGTCCCTTTCACCGCTGGCTCAACCTCCATGAGGGGTTTCTCAGAACCCTCCCTCTAGCGCTAATGTTCCGTGATTCTAAGCAGGCTTTAATAAAAGCCTGTGCACACGACTCAAGGGAAATGCTCATTTAATTAACTGATAATAACCTATAATCATTTCCTTTCACAAAAGGCATTAGAATTGATCACAGGCAGGAAACCGCCATCTCCGTAATATTCATCTCGGCCTGAAGTAAGCAGAGGAATGTGGCCTGTTAAAAAGGGAAGGCTTTGATTTGAGCAAAAGGTGTAGGGTGTCTGTAGGCTGCATGGGAAACATCCATGTGGAAAAGGTCCGTGCACCTTGAATCATGGCTAGGTGGTCCTTTTCTATTGCTTTCCCGAGTCTTGCACAAAGGAATCTGAGAACGTGCTAATCATCATTCTTCAAAGACGAAGCTATCGAGATTATGATGAGCGTGCAGATTCTTACAGGATTCTATCAGCGACCCGTAAGGAGACGGCCATCTGCATTTTGTCATAAAATAGGACAACTTCCTCTTGACCTCCGCCAATGTGCTGAGTCCTTACTAAATCCCTGTCTGTCATTATCTCTCACCTTTACTCTCTGTAGGCTAAGCACCACAGTGCCCATTAAACAGATGGAAAGATAGAGTCACAGTGGGGTTTCTGAATGAGTCAAATCATATAAGCATGGAAGGTCCAATCAAGGTTTCAATTCTGGGAAGATCCCCTGCTTCTGTATCAGACTTGCTCCATGCTACTCTAACATGGTGCCCAAGATCTGCGTGCTTGCTGCTCAATCAAACGCCAGCCTGCACGTGAGGTCACCACATCACCAGTTCCCCTGAAGTCCTAGCAAGATGTATGTCATCATCACCTGAGGGTGCTTGTCACCCTCTTCCCACAGGGGGCCTATCCTCCTCAGTGCCAAGAGCAATGGGAGAGGAGTCAACCTGACAGCCCTGTTCTGAGGCTCCTGATAGGAGCAGGAGCTGGGAAGAAGGTACATCCCTGCTGGAATTCTTGAGATGTGGTGAGTAGCTCAGGTACTGTGGTGTTTTCTTTCATTTTAAACCAGTCAGAGTTTTTATGGTCATTGTTTTCTAGTAGCTTTTCAGCTGTGGGTCTCTGTGTGCTTTCAGCGCATAAAACTGAGTTCAAGAGCCGGGCAGCAGTGGTCCATGCCTTTAATCCCAGCACTTGTGAGGCAGAGGCAGGCAGATTTCTGAGTTCGAGGCCAGCCTGGTCTACAGAGTGAGTTCCAGGACAGCCAGGGCTAAGCAGAGAAACCCTGTCTCAAAAAAAAACAAACAAACAAACCACCACCACCAACAACAACAACAAACTGAGTCTAAGCACTATGGAGACAACCAGAGTGCGCAGGCGCATAGTGTTTGCCTCGTCTGCCGCATTTTCCCTCTGAAACTTTCTGCTGGAGGAACGTGTCCTGGACTTGCCACATGTGAAGCTGACTCGGGCTCTCCTGCCGCTAAGTACCTGGGCAGTCACTGCTTATGATGAAGTGCCGCAACGACTGTGCCAAGTTCTAAAGATGTCCTCACTCCTGAAACTAGACATAGTGTCAGGTTGATATTCTGCTCCAGTTAGCCACCCCAGAGCTCACCCCAGAGCAGATGCAGGTGGAGAGGGGCACCCCACTTGCCTTATGCGCTCTCCAAACTGCAGGTCTCCTACAAAGAGCGCTTCTGCAGGAGCCATCGCTTCTCCTTTCTGCTGGGTAAGGCCTTCCCAAATGGGATGAAAGAGGAAAGAGAAGTCTGTGTGACCCTGGTGGAAGGAGGACTGCATCCACGCTTCTACCTCCTATTCCAGGAACTCACAGTGTACTCCTCTTTTATTAACCACCTTAATGGGTTCGGGACTGGACCTCTTTTTTGCTTTGCTTTGTTTTACGGAACTTGCTGCACGAAAGAAGAAATATTAGACTAGGAAGAATCTAGGTAAGATGCATGTGCAAAACAGAAGTATCTTCGGCACGATGAAATAATTATTCTTTTGTACCCTGGCCCACTCTAACAGTTTACTCTGAAGATGTTGGGTATTTTAGATTGATATAAATAATCCCAGAATTATTCTCTATTTTTAATTCTCATTACCCATTTGTAATGGAGGAAAGAGGTGAAGGCCCCAGCAAAATCAAGCAAAGTACTAAGTAAAACTAAGCATTTCAAGGTGTTTCTAAGAGTAAAATGCACACCGGTCTAGTTAACGGCTCACTCACTGGGTTCTCTTTGGAAGACTTGACCCGACGCACATTTCGAGGGCGTCAGACCCAAGCATCCATCTCCATAGCTGTTTTATGGCATCTTGACTCCCTTGGATCTTCTAGGGGGAGACACAAAAACCCCTCACGAGATGGAGCCACGCCTAGAAATTCTGCCAGCTGTTTTCAAGGTGGCTGGGGAAGAGCAGGCAGGACCGTGGGGCAGTCAGGGTGACTCATGGTTAAGCAGGATGTTCAAGTGAGGTCAGAAACAAGGCTGAGGAGCAATATAGCCTGGTGACATGCTAGAGGCTAGCCCTGACCCTGGGGTGCCGGGAGCTACTGGGGGTTCAACCAACGAGGTCACAGCATCATCGTTACATGTCAGACCCTTACACGCAGAGGTGGGTGTCGACAGGAGACAGAAAATGGTGGTGACAGATACACATTAGAGAACGTTTCCAGGGTGCTGATCTGAAGGAAGAACGTCTGCGTCAGAATGGGAGTTTAGGAAGAAAGAATATCCAAGAGGGAGAAGCAGCCAGATGTGCCAGGCTAAGGTGATGGCATGTCCAGGATCAAGGACCAATTCTTAGACCCGAACTGACTGAGCCACTGCCAGGGGCTCCATGGGAATGAACAGGGTTAGAAGAAAGAATTTTTTTGCCTCTGTTGACTGAGTATCCACTGGGCTACCTAAGCCACTCTGGAAGCCCTGGTGAAGGGGGAGGGGACGACAGGACACAGATCACAACTGAGCAAGTGGCATCCACATGGAAAGTGCTACTCAGACCAAGAGAAGCAAGTGCACTGGGCCACCAGAATGTTCTCCCTGAGAAGTGGCACCTAGAACCAACAGGAGAGCACGCAGTAGGGCGGGAGGCTGGAAGAGAGTTCACAGAGAATAATCAGAACCGTAGGAACAGCTGCAAGCAGGTGACTTCGCCCCATGATGAAGACCAAGGAGAAACTGTGGGTTCAGCACTGGGTAAAATGATAGAGACCACTAGGCAGAGGGGCAGGTTACCTACTAAACCAGGAATAGCAAGTGACAGTCTAGAAATATGGATGATTTGGGAATTATACAATTAATGAAAACCATCTGATGAGAACAAAGAAAGAAAAAGGCCAAAGGGATGTCGCCTTAGGTTGAGTGACCCAGACAAAAGTCAGTAAACAGTACCCCAGAGCCAATTTCAACAGCCGGTCATTATTTTTTGTAAGTAAAGTTTTACTGAAACACAGTCATGCCTTTATAAGTCTCAGATTATCTGTGAGTGTCCTGGCTCTAAAGAGAGCCATCATTATAGTTACGGATCATATGATGACAATTCTCCAGGGACAGACTGCTGCTATGGCAGTGGTCCTGTCAGGTACTATTGAAGCTCAGAGTTCCTATCAGTCAGTTATATCGTAGGGATGGTGATGTCTCTGCATGTGGAATTATGGGTCTGTGGCGACTCGGGGGTAAAGAACCCCGCTGTGCTGTCAGGGACATGAGAGTGTGGCAGGTGCAATTATGTCCTACACATAACACTTGATAACAGACAATGAGTACTGGATTGTGAAACTCTATAGTATGTTTGTCATTATTTGAAAATATAGTCCTACTTACCAAAACCGCCTCACTGTAAGACAGCATGCCATGTCACAGCTGCTCACCTGTTCTCAGGTCTCCTGATAGCATCGGGACAGGCTCAGTGAGGCACCTCGTCACCTACATCTGTGTAACTGACTTTTATGACCTTCCATGACAAAAACGCAGAACAATATATTTCTCAGGATGTGTCCATCATTAGGTAACATATGACTGTAGTTATGACAAAGACGATAGGGTCCACAGGGCCGAAAAAATATTTACCTTCTACCTTTCACAAAAAACAAAACAAAACAAAACAAAAAAGAAACAAGAAAAAAAAAAAACATTCTGAACACTGTTTCCATTGATCATGGGGGAGCTCTGAGGGAAAGAGCAGGTTTCAAAGGGAAGGAAATGAGTCTAAGTTTGGACACAGAACTCCTGAAATAGAAACTACCAGTAAGAAGTTAGAAAGAAAGGCAAAACGTGGAGTGAAGATAAGGCTGGGTGACTATTTGGGAAAAGGTAATCCCCAACATGCATAAAACTCCTCAGTAGGGGCTACAGGAAAGGAGGGGGAGACAGACCCAGAGAGAAGGAAGAAGAGCAAGCCGGAGCAGATCCTCAGGAGGCAGGAAGTCCGTGCTGGGCAACCTTGGAGAAAGTTCAGTACGGGGAGCCACCACGTGCCACAGCGAGCGAAGAGAGAAGACACTTTCAAGGGACATGGGAAATAGAGGCAAAAGGTAGACATCATTCATCACCATCTCCTCTGCGGTGGGCCTGGGGAAGAGGCTCCTTGATGCAGCAAGGAATATTAAACTGTGTAATTTAATGGTGTCAGAAGATAAATTTAGAAGTGTTGGGCTAAAGGTTTCTGACACCAGGTTAAAAGTTGAAAAGTCAATTTCAATAAATAAATAAATAAATAAATAAATAAATAAATAAATAAATAAATGTGGGCTAGCAAGACTCCTTAAGCAATAGTTTAGAGCACAAGCCGGGTGGGGGTGGGGACGGGGTGGGGGGGCAGACTGGACTGTGGGAGACCAGAGTGAGTGCTGAAGAGAAAACCGAGAGAGAAGTGGATGGCCCAGGGTTGGAGACAGCGGGAGCCTTGAAAGGGCTCCAGTATCTGAAAGGTTATAAGGTTTACCTGGAAGATTCTAGAAGGGGAGCTAGTTTGGGGTGACTCTGGTTTTCAAATATACTGACTGTATTAGGAGGTTGTTCCAGCAGAAATGCTTGGCAGAGGAGAGAGAGATGAGGCTTGAAATTCAGCCAGGCTGAAGAGAGAACGCTGTAAGAGCCATCCACCCGACAGCCAAGCTGCGAAACAGCGGACTCTGACAATGGATTATACAGTTTAAAGAGCAATGGCGCAGGGACCACGAGAAAATGGGAGCAGGCCCGCAGGAGAGAAAACAAGGAGTCTGAAGGGGTTCCGCTGCTCCTGTGGGTCACAAGGTGCATCACACATAATTCTTTCTCTTATCTTTACAACCGCCTTCAGTGACTTAGTAGGTTAGTGGCAGGTTGAACTAGTTTGGATGTTAAGGCCTCACTACCATCCCTGCCACCCTATGACTGGACCCCAAATATGTCTGTGACTTTTTAATAAACCTTGTCATTTAATGTCTGTCACACATATAGCTAACGCTAACACTTGTTAAAATCTGCACAACTCTACACCACCATGAAATAAGACGCAGCCAATCTGGGAAGGCCTGTGAGAGGAGTCAGTGCCCAAAGACGGTTTCTACAGAAGTCTGATGACCTGATTTGATCCCCAGCACCTACAGAAAGGTGGAACGGGACAGCCAACTCCTCATGACTCTGGCCTCCACGTGAGCATCATGGGAAACACATCTCTCTCTCTCTCTCTCTCTCACACACACACACACACACACACACACACACACATACCACCACCACCACCACCACCACCACCACCACCACTACCACCACCACACCACATACACATGCACACACACGCTTTTTTAATAATTAAATTCAGGGCATCAAGAGTCCCTGGGTAGAATACAGAAGGCAGAGTCCAAATGAAAACCAATTACTAAAATGTCTGAATAGCGTCACTGAAGCAAGGGAGGGAGCCAGCCTGGTCTAAGCAACTCTAGGACAACGTGGAGACTCGGAGTGAAAGCAAGAGGAGCTCAATGCAAGTTCTGAACAATAGCTGGGAGTTCTTCTTTCCTGGGAAATACTTCTTAGCAATTTTAGAAGTGAGCAGATGAGGGGTAATGAGAGCCAGGAAGAAGAGTCTTCAGCCAGTCAAGGGGCAAAGGCTAGAAGGATCCATGTGGCATCACACTAGCGTTAGAGACATCATTATGAACTCACAGTGAACACAGATCCATGCAGATGGACACACACAGAAATTCGTAATGCATGAGCACATATGCACAGGTTAGGAGACACCAATTCCCCTAGTCTGTTAGTTGAGAAAACTTACAAGCAGGGTCCCCCAATAACAACAGGACACTTAGCATCCTGAATGTGATTTCTTTTTTCTCTTTCTTTCCTTCCTTCTTTCTTCCTTTCTCTTTTGGTTTGTTTGTTTGTAGACAGGGTTTCTCTGTGTAGCTCCAGCTGTCCTAGAACTCACTCTGTAGACTAGGCTGGCCTCGAACTCACGGAGATCGGCCTGCTTCTGCCTCCTGAGTGCTGGAATTAAAGGTGTGTACCACCACTGCCAGGACCTAATTTGATTGCTAATATCAATCACTCTCCAATAAAAGAAACACAAGGCTCCCTGAAGAAATGGATGATTAAGATGGAGCAAAAATAAGTCAACATGAAGCATCCGATGACTTGACTTCATCGACGGCACCTACACAAAGATGGAAGCGGAGAAAATGAACAAGTGTTTAGTGCTTAAAAAGATAAACTACAGCCACAGTGAGGACAGAGATGTCACTAAGAAGGACACTGGCTGGGAACACTCCCCAGGCCAACACTGACAGTGTAAAACTGAAAGTCTAGAATGATACAAATGGCTGAATAAGGACTGGAGAGATGGCTTGCTGGGTAAAGCACTTGCCTGCCAAGCATGAGGACTGGAGCTCAGATCCCTAGCACCCACCCACAAAAATGCCTGGTGGGCAAGGAGCACACCTCTGATCCCAGCATTCAAGAGCCAGAGATGGGATTCCCTGGAACCAGCTCGCCAGGTAGACTATATGAATTGGTGAGCTCAGGGGTTAATGAGAGGTCTGCCTCAATATCCAAGGTGGATGGAGGAAGACATGTAACATCCATCTCCAGGCTCCTCATGCATGTGTGTACACATGCACACGCACGCTTGTACTCACACATGGCAGCACACACACACACACATGCACACACATACACACACAAAAATGTCGAGTGAATAAATAAGCAAACGAGATTAGAATTCTAAATAACTTATTTCTGAACACCCCCTCAAGGAAGTGACGCATAATTTCCACAGCCTAGGTGTGGGCTGAGCACAGTGACTTCCTTTCAAAGACTACAATATAGATGGGGGAGGCGCAGATAACATAAGAAATGCCTGACAAACCTCACCTCAGCCAGGGGAGCAAGACTATCACCAGTGGCGACCTGTGTACATTCACCATATGTGTGTACGTATATACAGGGCAATACATTAATTAGCACACTGTGATGCCATCAGATCTGCCACTCAGCACCTATAGTCTTCCTCCCCAAACCCTAGATCCGAAAGAAACATCAGACAAACCAGATCAAGACATTGTACAAATGCCTGGCTAGTATTTTATAAATTGGGAAGCACACCCAAACCAAGGAAAGTCTGAGAAACTGTAGTAACTCTCAGTTACTAGAGGGATTCTGACATAGAAATAAGACATTAAAGCAAAATGTAAGAATGCAGAGAAGCTATGGAATTTAATTAGTGCAAGTGCCACTAATGGTCCATAAACTGTGAGGCACACCACAGAAGACACTAGTCCTCGAGGAAACAGCGTGAGGGTATGACACTCTGTGTGACCTTCCCAATTGTTCTGTAATTCAAATCTATTCTAAAATGTGCATTCATGTAAGAAATGTGACTTTTAAAGGAAAATTGTCCCCACGGAGTTCTAAACCCAAGTAAATCTCAGAGGGACAGAACTCTCAGTTACTTATCAATTACTACAGATGTTCAATCTGACTCCATCACCAAGTGTGTGAAAAGAAAGCCAGAGACAGGAATGCAAAGGGAAACCAGACCCTCGCAGGCTGTGCAGGGCACACAGCTAATGTTCCTTCCCAACTTCCTGGGTGTCAGCATCCCAGGCTGAACAACTGTGCAAAGGTCACGGGAACTGTTAGCTACTTCACAGTCCTGAGGAGGGGCGGCCTCGGGGAGAGCCCAACGCAGTTTTCAAAATAACTTCTTTCTCAGAATTGTTCTCAGACAAGATTGGTGAAGTACCCTTCCTAAGCTGCAAGCAGAAGAAAGGCCAAGACACACAAAGGAGGGGGAGGGGGAAGGGGAGAAGTGAAGCAGGGCAGGGGTGGGGCCGAGGGACAGAGCTACAAACTGCCAAGGAATATCTCACATCATGAGTAACTTTTTGCAGCAAGGCTGAGTACTATGGATGACACCATGCACATTACACTATTTGATTTCTGCAAACTCGGTGGAAAAATCTGACAATGTTTCCAACACAGCCCTGGCCGTTTATTCTTGTCCCCAATGCGTAGGGATTAAGGACTGCCAAAGCTTTGGCCATACATCTCCCACTAGCCAGATTCTCCCCAGAGAGATTAAGGATGAGGACCTCCTACACCCCTCACCCCACTCCCCATCCCACCCCTACATCAAGCCTCAGAAACCAGCATCCCAGTTAGCAGACTCCGCAGGTGACTCCCATGCCTGGCAACCACTGTGCTTAGTATCTTCTTCGTGTTACCACCACCCCTTCCCTTCATTTGTCATCAACAGCCAAAGATGGTTCCTTGTACACACAGGGCTGTCTGTTCAGGGAAATATGCAGGTTTAATATCTCCACTCAGAAAGGCTGGGGACCAAAAGTATTTTAAATGCCAGCAGAGTTTTTTAGATATTGGAATATCTGCATATACTTAATGAGATGTTTTGGGTCTGGGACCCGAGTCTAAACATAAATTTCGTTTATGTTCCAGACATACCTTGAAACATACAGCCTGGAGGTTATTTTGTACAAAATTTTGAGCACACCTGTATTTCAACTACAACCCACCACATGAAACCAAGTGGAATCTTTTCAACTTGTGGAATCATGTTAGCGTTCAAAACACTTCAAATCTTAGAGAATTTTCCATTGTGGGGGGGAGGGAGGGAGAGAGAGAGAGAGGGGAGAAATATGTTTTTCTGTATGTAGATCATATGATCTATGTGACTTTTTAAAATAAGTCCTATTTACAATTTTTTCTTTTCCATTCTCTCACTAACTGCTTGCTATTAATAACCCAATGCTTCTGAGGAAACCATTGCCCATAGTTAAGCCAACAATCCAAAACATTCAAGAGTTTAGTGTTAAGGTAAAACCCAAATGCTCTGGAAAAGAACGCTGTTCAAAGTAATATTTCTTAGTAGCTCCTAAATTCCACAAAACAGACTCAACATCCAGAAGTATATGTAATAAAATTACAATAAACATGTGGAAATCAGAACGGGGCAATGAAAGCGGAGAACGAGTTAAAATACAAACAGTGTAAGTGGTGTTAAAGTTGAGCCACACAGGTGATTTCTGAGTTCTGAAGCAAAGGCAGAGGGGAACTGGAGTCAGCAAAAAGTTCACGTCAGTCATGCTAATACCACACCCACTTCTCAGGAGAAATATTTCCAAGGCCCTTCAGTCAAGGGAGGTGTTTCTAGTGCCGCGGTTCTCGGTGTATGCTTTCAAGGCAGGAGCATCGTCATCAGTACCTCCTGCTAAACATACAGAGTCAGAGCTCAAGGTTGAGACCCACCCACCTGTGAAACAGCCCCTGCAGGTGACAGTCACGCTGGCTGCCTGCATGCTGAGGACCCCTGCCTTGCGATGTCTTCACACACCTTACAGCTAGGGTGGTTACACACCTGTTCAGAAACATCCCAACACTCCACCCCAGGGGTTTTCCCCAGGGCATAAGGAGGGCAAAACTGATCTACAAGGCCTGGAAACATGGAGCCCAGCAGACAGCTGGGGCAAGTAAAGATCCATGTCTCCCAAGTATCAGACATGGTTTGGGACATTTTCAGGATAGTGGATAAACACGGACATGAATGGACATCTGCCCGACAGTAACACTTGGGCAATAAGTACCCATAAGCAAATACAGAATATCCTTTTCAAAGGCTGTAAAAATGCTTCCATGAATTTGTTTTAGTTGGAGGAAAATTACCAGTTATAATTAAGACATCTTCCTGTCTTAATTTAAAAAAAAAGAAGATAAAATCTGCACAAAGCCTTCCACAGAAGCTCTGCAGCTTTAGCTCCACAGTCCAGTAAGAGGATGTAATTAGTACCAGCCCAGATTTACAGACGAGAAACACCCACAGGAGAGTGCGGGTGCCAGAGGACTCATCGCCCTAAGTCCTCTGACCCTTGGCCTAGTTGTTCCTTTGACCTTAAGCAGCAGTGTCTGCTGAACCACAGTAAAGCACAGGCAGTTCTGCTGTCCATCCCTTTTCTTACAGTTCAGCCAGGAGAAGTGTGCCTGTGTCAGGCATGAGATGGGATCCCACAGACATCACAGAGCAGGCCTCTGCTTGCTGAGAACACGCAGGCTCAAAGGCCAGACCATCTTGGGATTCCCTTTCTCTCTTTCTAGAGGAAGTGCTGGTAATGGATGAGAAGAGACTAGGGGTGGGCTGCCAGGGTCCAAAATCTGCAGCAGAAATTGCCTTAGCGATTGCTGTCATGCCCAGTGGCCCCAGGCAGCAAGGGAGGACTGAGTCCAACCAATGTAGTACTTTTCATCTGACTTTTCTCCCTAGGCAATCCTGCCTTGAGATGCCATTTCATAAGATACACACACACCTGGAAGCTCTTCCAGGCGTCCCAGGTCAAGGGCCTGTTGTCTATCTGGGAAGACAATATTTATTGTCATTTTAATAGAAAGTGACAAGCAGGGCATATATCAGCTCTAGGATGCCACATTCTTTCTAGAATGATTCCAGGTCACAGGCCCTTCAACTAGGCCAGAGTTAGGGAGTTGGCATCAATACCCACTCATCCAGCTATTCATCCAATAAACATTTATCAGACACCATTATGCACCAGATACTATGCTGGGCGCTGAAAATAGGGAAATTTATGGAAGGGGACAGAACCAAGCTGGGTGTGCCTCTTGCACTGTGATCTCACCCATGTGACCTCATCCGTGGGGAACCTCGGTGGCTGTTACACCATGGCTAACATCTAACGCATGGAGTCCCTACCTCTCTCTTTGGGGCAGCAGCATCTCCTACTGATGTCTTAGATCCCATGTCCCTTGAAGACACTGTCATCTGTACAGTTTAGACAGGGGTAGAGGTGGGAATAGGTCCCTTTGACATTAGCGACTGGCTGTTTCTATGCTTCTCTACAGATAGAATTCACACTGTCTTCATCTTTCTGGCTCTCTCCTCTTATTGTCATATCTTCTGCTATCTCTTTTTAAAAAGACTCTTCTTTTTAAAGATTTTTTAAAAATGTATATGAGTACACTGTAGCTGTCTTCAGACACACCAGAAGAGGGCATCAGATCCCATTACAGATGGTTTTGAGCCACCACATGGTTGCTGGGAATTGAACTCAGGACCTCTGGAAGAGCAGATACCACTGAGCCATCTTGCCAGCCCCTTCTGCTGTCTCTTAAGCTCTAGTTCTCTACTGCACTGAAATGGGGGAAAGCCCTCACTGTTCCAGAAGGGATGGGACACGTTCAAGAAAACAGGGTTCTTTACAGTCAGAAACGTTGTTTCCCACACATCCCACACCACAGTAGAGAACCTTACTTCTACCTTACAGCAGAGAAGATGCCAAGAGCAAGAGTCCTGACAGGTATTCTCAGCAAGATCAAGGCTGGGGAGACCTAAGGCCTTGTAGTCCAATTTCTGTCATCACTAAAGAGCTGCAGGAACCACAAGTGCCTCAGAGCCATTGGCACCTGAGGCAAGTATACACACACACACACACACACACACACACACACACACACACGCACACGCATGCACGCAAGCACCATGAAACATGGGATGGGGAAGGGCACTGCTTGCATACAGATTTGCATTAATTACCAAGTCTGGATACAAGCTTCCTTGTCTAATGAACACCATTCCTGTTCTCAAAGCAATTAACGTAAGGTTGCAGTGACTAGTTTCTATTTCCTCACATCCGGGAAACTGTGAACTCTGAACTATTACTTCCAAAGTTACCTGACGCCGACCTGGGCTTCCCCCAAAGTCGTCATCAGTCACTGACCTTCCTGAAGGAGGCCTGGGTCAACAGGCAGAATCACAGAATACCTTCTTCTAGGTTTGGATTTTCTTTCTGTGGTGGCTCCTGACTCTCTGTGATCCTCTCTCAACAAAGTAAAAAAATACAAAAGGATACAAAGTCACGGAAATGATCTTCCTAATCTAAAGTCTGCTTAAAGTTCCCTCAGCTCTCATGAGGAAAGGATGGGGGTGCTAATATGTGTCCATGGGGCTGTTTTCACATCTTACTGGGTGAACCTGAGCAACAGAAATAAAACCTTGTTAAAGTAAAACTCCACACACCTTCAAAGTGTGTGACTGTTACTCCCACACGCGTTGGGAGGACCAGACCTCATTTGCAAAGAGCTTTGCAATCAGTTTCATCAGCTGAGAGAACAGGTTGGGAAATTGAGGCAAAAAGGCAAGATGGGAGGTGCAGAGCGAGGGTGTGGTGACGCCCAAGCTCTCATCTCTCTGTTACTTTCCTCTTTACTGTTTTCTCCTTCAGACTTGACCACCTTCCTGAGCTGCCAACGTCCGTAAAGGCCCCTGTGCACTGACCCCTTGTATGTGTCTCCTGGTCCTGTGACGCCTGCTTGCTTAAACCCTGTAAGATCCCTACTTGGTTTTGTGCTTGCATGCTGCTTCTGCAACTCAGTTGGAGAAGAGCAAGAAACACGATTATTCACTTATGTGTCCTCACTCCTTGATACTTCATAGAAAATGGTGATTCCATCGTTTGTTTAATTATTCTTCATCTTAGAAGACACGGATGCCCTCAGTTTAAAGTAAAAAGAGAAACATGTAACCTGGCGAGTGAGACTTTAAATGGAAATATACGGAAATGCACAGAATTCAAGCCCATCTCCGCGGCTGTCCTCAGCCCGGAAAACGTTAAAATAGACTTTACAACTTTCAGTTGTTTTTATTACTACTCCATTATCTAGGGAAATATGTTACACGCACATACCTTCCTATCCCTTTAAAGAAACTAAAAGAGAGCTGTAAATACATTGCCCAGCTGGGTGTGGTGGCACACCCAATCCCAGCACTGGCGAAGCAGGAGCAGGTGGATCTCTGAGTTCAAGACCAGCCTGGTCTACACAGAGAGACCCTGTCTTGAAAAACCCAAAAGACAATGATCATCACCAAGATGATCTTGATGACAGTGATGACGATGACAATACATTCCCCAGAGCCAATACACTAGACTAAATTGCAAACAACGGAATGATTAAAATGTAAAATACAAACAGATAAAATATTATCATAAATTATACCCATTGTCAAAACACCTGAAACAGTGAGGAACTGACTTTTTTCCATCCTTAAACAAATGGACAGGCGTCTTCTAAGATGCTGCTCTATACCCACTTCTGTATCTGGGACCACAGGACAGCTAAAGCACGTAGGCCCTATGCAGACATACTAGCCTAATGTCCTGTAAGGAGAGCAGAGGTCCTACTCCTCCATCCACAGGCCACTTCTGCCATCTACCCCAGGCCACACCCTTGAGTATCTCTGCCCAGAAGTCTACATCACTCAGCAGCCTCCCGCCCTTCTCGTATGCCAGCTGATTTGTCTGGGTTGAGGGCTTGTGTTCTGTTAGCCCGTTAGGCCCCTTTGACACATTTTCTGTATTTTTAACATCTCTCCCATACACCCACTCCTCCCTGACTTCTCTCTCTTGTCTTGTCTTTCAACCACATCTAACGAGTCAATCTCATTATCATCTGTTGTGTGTGTGTTAGTGTCTGTGTGTGCATGCAGATGTGTGTATACGTGTGCACATGTATGTCCGATACACACATGTTCGTGTGTGCATACAGTGTGAACAGGTATGTGCACAGATGTGCACTTACACCTGTGGAGGCCAGTGTCAACCTCAGGTGTCTTCCTTAGTGGATCCTCTCTGCCGCTGTGTTTTCTTTTCCAGACAGGGCATTTACTTTTACCTGGAGCGTGTTAATGTGGCCAGCCTGTTAGCCAGCAAGCCTCGGGTGTCCCCTGTTTCTACCTCCCCAGCAGTGGGGTTCCAAGCATGAACCATGCCTGCTTTTTTTAATGTGGGTTCTTGGGATCAAACTCAGGTCCTCAATGTCTCCACTCTGCTGACTGTGCGTGCCGTCTCTCTAGCCCCAAACTCATAGTCCCAACTCTCCGTTGGGTCTTGGCATCTCTTCAGATTCCTACACGGTGCTCATCTCTTCTCCCTCCCCCTTCCAGACTATCTGACTCCAGGCATTGTCTTCAAGACCTCAACTCCATTGTACTCTGCTATGAGACACTAAAGCTGACTCAGGGGCTGCCTATCCCATTGGCTTTTGTCCTTGTTCAGGTCATGTTTAGGCAGCCATAACAGTAAGACTTATTGGCATAGCTTCTCTGACACTTCTGGGAGACACAATCTCACCGAAAACTTCCTCTTCCTCTGGCTCTTACAGTCTTTCTGTCTCCTTGTCTGCAATGATCCCTGAGCCTCAGGTGCAAGAGTTGTGTTATCAAGTGATTCACTGGCTGCCATTTTCTGTAATGATCTTTGTTACAGAACTAAGTTTCCTTGATGAGGGTGGAGAGTACACATCTCTGTGGGCATAAGGGTAAGTATTTAGAATGTCGTTAGAAACTGTGCTGGCGAGTAAAGGGACAGTTGTAGGTTCTCCAAGATCCATGGCTTTACTAACGCTCACAGGAGCAGCTGGCTAGGTTATCAGGCCCACGCGTGATCTCCTTCTTGTTGAGTGCGCCTTAAGTTCAGCTAGACAGCCTCTGGTTACCTCTTGCACCCTGTGAAGGTTACCATGCCATGCAGGTCACTGCTGTGGTGACACCATAGCTGAGCACTGGTTGCATCCCTCCTTTGGAAGCCTACAAGGCACTTTCTGGTATCACTAAAGCTAGTCCTCAGGGAGGAGGCTTTCAGGTCAGATCCAGCTCAGGTCCTCTGAACCCTGTGTCTGAAATGTACACAGGTGTCGTGAGCAATAGGGACTTACCTTCCACTGGGGGGCAGGGGGGTAAACACGGGCAATAGCAATAGCCTATGTTTTGAAAGACTCTTCCAACCCTAATAACAACTCAAAGGAGGGCTTCTCATGGTGGCACATGCCTCTTTAATCCTAGTAGTTCAGAGGCAGTGACAGACGGATTTCTGTGTGTTTGAGGCCAGTCTGGTTTATATAGGAAGCTCCAGGCCAGCCAGACAAAGCTACAAAGTGAGACCCTGTTTTAATTTTTTTTTTTTTTAAAAAGGGTAGGCTTCTATGCCTCCTGCTGTTGGGGGCAGTATTGTCGGCCCAGATGGGAAATTTTTACTTGAACTATCTATGTAAATGTATATATCAACTAATATGTACTACAGATACTTTTAGTTAATAGTATGCATCCTTGTGGCTTTTTAAGATGCCCTTATCACTATTTTACCCTCATTTCTCCTTATTCTGTATTTATCTCCCTCTGTTCTCACTAATTAGAACTCCCCTACCCCATTTTTCCATAATGGGCCTGTGATCCAGACAGAGAGTTCTCAAAAGAAGAAACAAAAATAGTTACAAAATTTAAAAAAAGGAAGAAAGAAAGAAAAGAAAAAAGAAAAATCATCCCTAGCATTTAGAGAAATGCAAATCAAAACAACTTTGATATTTCATCTTCCCTTGGTCAGAATGACAAAGATGAATGGAACAACCAACATCCAATGCTGGAAGATGGGGGTCAGAGTGGGGTACCCCCACTCACTGTCGGAAGGATCCCGAAGTGGTGCCGCCACTACAGAAATCAGTGCGGAGAATTCTCAGAAAACTAATGAAATAGCCTCCCTTTGCATAGTGAAAAGACGTACATATGCACGACAAAATACTACTCAGTTGTTAACTTTGTAGGTAAATGGATGGAACTAGGAAAGCTCGGATTAAGTGAGGTAACCCAGATTATGGAAGACAAAGGTCGCCTGTTCTTTCTGGTTGGAGGCGCCTACAGATGTGAAAATATATCCTGGAGTAACCACAGAAATCAAGAAAGTAAAGTGGGGCCATTGCTGGCAGAGGACAGGGTGGGCACTAGAGAGGAAAGTGGCAGGGTACAAGTGATTCTCTTCTCATCATCAGGACCAGCCACACTCATTATCCAGCACCCAGCAAGCTGGCTCCTCTGGACAGCTGTGTTCTGGATGATCTTCTTTTCACAGGGGACAAGGGCTCCATCTTGGCAATGCCCCTTAAGGACACTCTCACACTAAGGTGACACTGGCATCACCTGTGCAGAGGTTTCTCATTCTAGATGACCTGCTTCCCTGAAACTGACGCTACTCCTCACTCGTCCCCTCGCTCAGGGATTAACCTAGTAGCAGATGAAAGACGGCCATCAGTGCATTGTGGAGCTCTGACAAACTGTGTTCCCTGACACTAGTCCAACTGGCACAGGCATTCGAGAAAAAGGAACCTCGTTTTTTCTTGGTATGATGGTTGCAAAGTGATCTAGAGAGAAATGCTTGATTAGCCCACCTCCTGTGTGGCAGGGCCACATGAAACATGATATACACAAATATGTAGTCATATGCATGAGCAACAAAAACCAAGCAGTCAAACAAAAATGAATTTGTGATTTCTCACAGGCATGGATGAATCCAGTGGCTGACGTTAACAAAACAGTAAAAAACAATCAAATAATCAAAGGTCTCGTTGCCTTGTGAGCAATCTTCCAAGGGACTGGCGAGATGGCTCCATAGGTGAAAGCATTACTGACACACGCCAGACGCTGAGTTTAATCCCAAGAACACAAAGATAAAGCGGAATGTGTCAATGGCATCTATAATTCCAGCACCCATGGCAAAACAGAAGGCAGAGACAGGCACGTGCAGCTAGCTCAGAGTATTCAGTAGAAGCAACAAGCGAGACCCAACCTTAACAGTGTGCAAGGTGAGAAGCAACTCCTGAAAGTTGACCTCTGACCTCCACAGATCTGCCTGTATATCCACCAGGAACACAGGCCACACAAGTCAGCGTGCACGTGAGTGCACGCACACACACATGTGCACATGCGCGCGCACACACACGTACACCCGTGCACATGCGCACAAACGCACACACGCAAACACACGCACGCACACACGCACACACACATACACAGATAAATCTTTGTTTTAAATTAATCCTTTTAGCACCCTAGTTTCTTCATTAACCTTGGCCTCTTCATTGTTTTCCTAATTCAACAATTTGTTTCCAAAAAGTTTTGGTACTGCAGTAGAGCCTTTTGAGCACATCCACTTTTTTTCCTAATTACTTCCCTAAGAACACCACTTCTGAGACTGTCTCAATACTCACCCGCCTACTTCTATTTTTCTAGCACTGGGAAACTACATACAGTAAAACTCAAGTATATAACCAAATATACACATCAACATGGTCAAGGAACGTGGTAAGTCTGTTCATTTTTAAAGCACTTTCTGAAAATGAATCAACCTGCTTTTGAGGTTTTTGGTCTGTTCCAAATCCTAACTGCGTAATCCCAGGCTAGCCTGCTTCTTCTCAAAGGGCACAGTTATAAAATGAGCCTAAGAACAATGTTGGAAGTTTTAGATATATCATACAGAAAACTCCACCAATAACTGTCTGAAACGCTATGTAGTTTTTTTGTTTTTTTTTGATAAACTAAACATTTAACGTTGGTCAGTAGCCCTCCTTCCCTATTATGATATTATGACTATTATCTGGGATAAATACCTTTATTACTCATTTACAAACAGGCCTTCTACCTACCCTGTTCCTCAATAAGGAGAACCCAACAATGGAACTTCTTACAGAAAGGTAAAAAGTGGGAGTTCTACACCTGCTACCTGCAAGCTCTGCTCCTTCCCTTTCAAATAGACAAACAGGATAAAGCTAGTGACTCACTCAGGCAGTGTTCTGAATAGTGTGGGTAATGGGCCCACCAACGGGAGGCTAAGCAGTTCTCTATAATCTAAAGAAGAGACTACCTGCTACACAGTCTGACATGAGCTGGAGAAGCCATCTGGGTGGGCATCACCTGTGGACTCCCAGGGAGAGTGATCACGGACTCACACCCATCCTTCCCATGAGTGGCAATAAAGGTGATTCTTCATGTGTACATGCGTATGAATGTGCGTGCGCCTGTGAGTGTGAGAGTGTGTGCCTGTGTGTGTGTGTGTGTGTGTGTGTGTGTGGCGAGCTGGATGGGTGGGTCTACCATTTTTATGCAGAATGTTCCAATCCCCCCTGGCCCTCTCAGCCCAGGTACCCAAGATACTTGGAGTGGGGAAAAAATGGCTGCCTACAATGAAAGATCGCGACATGTCCATGATGCTGTTCAGTTCTAGCAGCAAGAACTTCCTGGTCCCAGTTGCAATGAGCCTTTGCTTGCTTCTTGACCCTCAGGCCCTGAAAGCCACAGAAGGCAGGAAAGGAAGTTGAAGCTTTTGCCTTTCAACAATATACATCATTTCGTCCAAAGAAAACACATGGATTTTTAAAAAGAAATGTAAATGTTTAGTTCCAGGCATCATTTTAGCCCCTAAGGTTTTTTTTTGTTTTGTTTTGTTTTTTTCATGATAATGTAAAACAGAGAGAAACAATTCCACTTGCTAGACTTACATTCCTCGCTTTCCCCTCCAAGTCGTATAAGAAAGTCGTTTCCAGGTGGACAATGCTACATGATCAACGCCATGTTTATTACTCTCTGAACATTACAGTCCCCAAAGATGGTCACAAGACATAGTAATACAATGCTATACTCTATATAAAATAATTTAGTAACTGGGTGGTGTTCCCAGGATGAATTCTTATACCATGATTCCCTCTGTGGTAAGGTGGTTGAAGAATTATCAGGATTCACACATCCTCAGTGGGTGCTAACTGAACACTCGGCACTGAAGGAAAGTTTTACCTCTGAGACATCCAGCTGTGCTACCACTACCCAGGAGCCATTGAGGAGGACTTCGATGGGGCTGCCAACGAGGAGGGACTGAGCTCTTCATTTTGCTTCCTTTTAATTCAATCCAAACTGAAATAGCCACATGTGGTCACAATACTGAACAATACAGCTCTAAAATGCTCACCGCATTTGGGGGCTCACTCTTTACCTTTTAACATAGAAAGTTAGGGTTCGGGCAGTCTACTTCACATCTCATGTAAATTCTGTGAAAGTGGTTCTACTACGGTTTAACACTAGTTAGAAAATATTCCCCTGTGGGACCTACCACAGACACGTTAACATTGCCAGAGGTTCTAAAATAGTGTCCTAAAGGGAAAAAAAAAAAAAAACCTAAAAAGTAAGCCTACAATATGAAATCTTTTATTTTGCTTATGAATAATTCTCAGGGTCACGCTGACATCACTGACAATCTCAGTGCTAGGCCTTAGGACTGAAGAGGCAATAAAAGGAATATTAGAGTGTCAACTTCAGTTATGGATGCCCTGGGCACAGGAAACTCCTCAGACCCAGCCCTGCCTCAGAAACCAATGTCACCCAGAAGCTGGCCCATCGTTGAACTCAGTAATCCATTTACCAAACATTTCATTGGTGCTACTACATGTCAGTCATGAGGATGGACCTATTAAGTTAAGGAACTCACTTTCTGTCTCTTTGGACTGAAATGTCGGGGGAAAGATATATAAACACATTATGATACAACACGGCAAGCTGAGGTTGGCCCAGAGGGCAAAGGATATGACCTCTCCCAAGGGGTCAGAGAGGAAGGGGGTAACATGTGAACTGAGGGCCTGGAATGAGGAATTCGTATGTCGAAAGCAGGAAGGGGCATTCCAAGCCCTGTGGCTCAGGAAGGTGGGAAGCAGGCTGGAGAGCCTGGTGGGAAATGCAGGAAGTGTTGCTCAATTACAAATCTGGAGTCAGGGAGTGGTCAGAAGAGAGGCTCAAATGGCTCCAGGTCAAGGAACTTGGTCTTCATCGTACGTGCAGTGGGGAGTAGCTGCCTGGCCGTGTGCGGGAGGGGAGATCTGCAGAGCCAAGGAGAAGCAGGAGACTGGCTTCATCTTAGAGATCAGTAATAAAGGCCTGCACACAGACTGGGAATCCAGAGAAGGGAGACCTCAGAAATTCCCAGATCTATGAGATAAACAGTAATTAGAATCTGCTAGCCCAGGTAACCGGATGGATGTGGGAGCTAAAGAAAACAGGTATTCGGGATGACTCCCAGATTATTAGCTTTGATGACTCCATGAATGGGGCTAAATGGGAACGAACACAGCCGGAAGCCACTCACATATACTACACTCTGACTGCACTGTGCGAATACTTTACGGCTACCTCAGAAGACTCTTGTGAGGTAGACATTGTTATCGCTAATTCAAAAAGAAGCTAAGGACAGGCCCCAATGGGTAAAGGCACTTGCCCACTGACCTGAGAGTTTGATTCCTGAACCCACGTCAAAATGGAAGGAGAGAATCTTCTCCAAAGATTTGTCCTCTGACCTACACACATGTCACGACACACACACAACCCCACATGCACATATCCTCCTACACAAATATCATGCATAAGCCACTAATAATAATTTAATTTTTTTAAGTAAGACATTGACGCCTGGAAAATGAATTACTTGCTCAAGATCAAAGCATCCAATAAGAGTAAGAGGCACAACTCAGATCTATTTCTGATTCCAATGCAGTCTCAACACAGCAGACAAGGCAGGGCTGGGAGGAATGGTGGCACATCTCCGGCCTGGAGAGTTTCAGAAACCTTTTCAGATACATACATGGTAGCCAGCAGTTGACTGGACTCCAGGCTACAAAGCCAGGCAGAGACACAGGACCATCAGCCTGGGCGTGGCAATGAAGACTGAGGGAGCAGATGAAGCTACAGAGCTAGGGGTGCAGGAGAAAAGCAACTCTCCCTGAACTAAACTCCAAAAAAAAAGGATGGATGGGCAAAGAATGAGAAACCCACTAAAGCAACATAAGGCAAAGAAGCAGCAAAAAGTAAGGAAACCACAAACGGAGCCAAAGCCTCTTCAAGAGCCAACAGGAGGCAGACCGTGCTGAACGCTCCAACAGTGGTTGATCATATACACCGGGTTAGGCACATGAGTACGTCATCGCTGGGCCTGGGAAATGCAGACATGGGAAACACAGACCATGGCCGAAGAAGAGACATTGACTAATAGAGCATGGCCTATGAGAAAGCGGATCAGATGGGATGACCCTGGCAAAACCAAGCAGCCAGTGACTGGGATTACACTTAAGGTTATAGGCACCAAACGGGCATTGGTGGCCATTCCACCCAACCATCCTTAAGTTTCTGAATGACGTTGGATACAAAGTCATCTGTGAAGAGTCACTGAGGGAGAACCGTGGCTGTGTGAAGAATAAAGAGAAGCAGAGAGCAGCACCCTCCTGCCCAGTGCAGCCTGACTTAAGGAAGGGGCAGTCTTGACTTGAGCATGCTGCCCAGGGATGGCAGGTGCACTGGTATGTCACAGTGTCGAAGGCACTGACCATGTTCAAGGACTCTCCATTTTACAGACTGCTCATTGCTGGCTACCCACCAATACCTCCACTCTACTCAGAGAAGGCTCCAGTCACAGAAACAAAGAACCCAGGAAGATGTCAGTGGGTGGGCTGGTAAGAAGGCTCAGAGAGTGAAGGCATGTGCCTGTTAGCTGGACAGCCTGAGCTCAAACCTACACTGAGGGAGACAGCGAGCTCCAACCAGTTGTCCTCTGATCTCTCTCTCTCTCTCTGTGTGTGTATGTGTGTGTGTGTGTGTGTGTTTGTGTGAGAGAGAGAGAGAGAGAGAGACAGAGACAGAGACAGAGAGAGACAGAGAGACAGAGACAGAGAGAGACAGAGAGAGAGAGCATGAAGTATGTCAGGATAAACCTACAAATGGCCTGTCAAAATCTCTGTCTCTGGCCTTTCATACTGTACAGAAATTCAGCATAGAAGAATCCTGGTTCCTAAAAATGAGCAATACAAGGATAAAATGGGTACCAGGCCCTCCTCCTTGGAAGGTCAACAGGACATCCACATGGGGACCAGCTACAGTGGAAATGCATGACTCCAGACTCCAGTTCCTCCCAGGCCCCCCTAACAACCCACCTCACAAGCCAGCAGTCTACAAACAATGGAAATGTCAGCTCACACTCCTGTTCCATGCCCCCCAGCTGCCCTCCCGCTTCCTCTTTCACCGGTATGAGCTGTCATCTTTCCATGAAGGAATGCCAAGCGCTCAGGCCATCTGACTGGCAATTCCTGCTCTTCAGGTTCTCTGCATGCTTCAAAAGGGTGGCTAGCAATGTGCTACCGGAAAGACCGCCCTCCCCACAGGCTTAGCTCCAGGTGTCCGCCCCTTGTGAGTCACCTGCCAGTTTCTATCATGTAGAACAAGATCTATGATTTCAGGAGACTTCACCTAGGCACTATGGGCTATAGACAGCCTCTCACCAGTGGCCCTTCTAAACTCAGACTGGCTTAGGCAAGTGTTTTGATGATGCTCACCTAGATTTCCAGTTAGCATAAACACAAAGGCAAACAAAAATTAAAATTATGATGTAGCATAAAGCATAATGATGTTGGCCCTGAGCCATCTGGTGGCAAGAAATGTATGCTGAAGTCACTCAAGAAACAGCTCGTAAGTCCGAGGTTTTCAGTCTTAATTACAAGCCCACAAAATCTTCCCTTGCAGTGTATACTTTTTAGTTTAAAAAAAAAAGGCCCAGTTTGGGTCAAATTATTTAAATATTTAATTGACGATCATCCTTTTAAAGGGAAAACTCTCCATTTGATTTAAGAAACACATTACACCATATATAAGAAAATGGATCTTCAAAGTATCCTCCCTCGGTTTGAACACCCCTCTTCTTTAGGAGTCGGTAGTGGATACACTACAGGACATCAGGACATCAATCTTTTCTTCTGAGTTAAGATTTTAAAGGGTCATGGAGACGGGAATAGGTCTAGCAAAGAAGAGTAAAAGAAATAGATTTGTCTAGTAAAAGAAAAATCAACAAACCCTAGATATCAAAAGGCAACAGCAGTGAGTGCTCATGGCACGTAGTATGAACCGGCCACTTGCAGTGACTCATAGATGGATTTACACAGAAAAGCCACATCTATGGCACGAAAAGAATTAGCTTCAGGTAAGCTGTCCTTCCCGTATGGTCATACGGCATTACACGGCATGTTGGGATGCTTTCCAGGGACCTCACTCTAAAGAAGGAAATGGAATAGCTAGAAAAAAAAGTTTTTCTGTTTACTATAAATCACATCTGCAAAATTGATGTTGTCAATCCAGTCTACTGTTCACTTCTAACCCTTCTAAGCTTCCCAAACCAGGAATCACATCCAAATGCTTGTTCATTTAATTCATGGCCAATTGTATGCTATGCATGACATGCTGGGCACTGAAGGGGCAGAACATCAGACACATGCTTCCTCTCAGCCTTGAGTCTAACAAGATAGGCGGAGCTAGGGCAAGGCATCCCAGAGTACCGTGAAAAAAAAAACACTGCAATGCTTTGAAGGCCACAGAGGCTCCCACTGGTAAAGTGGAAGTTAGGCGGAGAATCAGTTAACTAGGGGGAAAGGAGCCAGTTCCAGCACACACACACACACACACACACACACACAGAGCTGTGCATCTGGTTCCTAAAATCCATCTCTGTAGCTCCAGAACCGAGCAGATGCTCAATGAATGCTCCTGGAAGAAGTGTGGAAGTTCTTAATGGAGTCAGACAATCTTTCTTAAGAAAACCACCCTAACTGCAAAAACAAAAGAGAACAGAAAAGGGAGAATTACAGGTTGGGGGAGGTGTTATTTGTAACACAGAGAAAGAATTAGAAGCAGCAACAAAAACACAGCAAGTTACGTAAAACTCTGTAACAAATACATGTAGCCACCATGAAAAACAGTGACATTACTAACATGGGTAAGGAAACAGGTGGAGTATAGGAAAAATAGGGGAGAGTGTAAAAGCAAGCACACTTCAGATCCCGAAATACCAGCTTATAACATTCCACAGCCAACCATCTCATTTATGTTACAGACATAAAATGTCCAACAAATTCACAGGGAGCCATCCCCTACCTTCGCTCACTGCAGGCCCTTTTAGAAGTACAGCACTGGGGCTGGAGAGATGGTTCAACAACCAAAGTCCTTGTTGCCTTTGCAGAAGACCTGAGGTTGGGTCCCTGCTTACAACCACCTTTAACCCTAGTCCCAGAGGATCTGATGCCTTCTTCTGCCCTCCACAGGCACCAGGCACATGGAGTACAGATACATATAAGCAGGCAAACATGCAGACACATGAAATAAATAAATACATCTTTAAAATCATGTCTAAAACTAAGTGCAACATTACTTCAAGGACATCTTACAGTTACTAATCTCAGCATTGTATTTGGACAACTATCGCAAGCTTCTTGTAGGTGATACGAATGGATCAGGTTATCCTAAGAACAAGCACAGAGGGGCTTCTAGCAGCAAGTATCCTGAATGTAACAGGCCAGGCTAACACTCAGCAAAGAGCATCAAGAAAGTAGTGGTACATACATCTGAGAGATAGGTTTTTCAGTCACAGACATTCTAATTTACTGTTAGTCCTCCCCCCCCAATACGATCAAGAAAAATAAAATCCAATAAAATATAATTCTAATACAAAATTCTAAAAAGTTGAGAAAATGGTCTTGATATCCTAAAATAAACACCACTATAGAGTTGTTAAATATAATTCTGCATAGTTTTTGTTTTTGTTTTGCTTGTATGTTGGTCGGTTTTTCATTTATTTGGTTGGTTTCTTTGTTTTGTTTTGGGCAATGTCTTACTCTGTAGCCCCGGTTGGTCTGGAACTCTCTACGTAGACCAGCCTGGCCTTGGATTTGTAACAATTCTCTTGCTTTTGCTTCCTGGGCGCAGGGATGACAAGAGGTTCCATTTATTTCACCTGTTTAAAAAGGTCTCTGTTTATTTAGTCTGTCTGTGTCATACTGGAGAGTGAAGTACTTACGCCTGCCATATGCCAGGTAAGTGACCAGCTAAGCAGTGCCTCATCTCTCCCAATACATCTTATATGTCTATCTTAACCATTTTTATTGTTATGAAATTGCAGTTCCTTATTGGAAAAAAATATATAGCTTGGAAAATCAAAGTCTCCATAATCCCATTCCGCTCCTCCAACTGGTCCCCAGTGGTTAAGGGGGTCCATCTTCCCATCTTCCCAAGGCTACACAGGACCAGACTCTCTTATCCACAGTGGTAAGGTTCAATCAGCTCTCAAAACCAAAACAGAATTTAAAGTATTGGTCAAAATGTGCCCCAAAGTGAGAACTCATAATCTTTGTTCATCGCACTTCAGAGTGACATTCATCTGTCACTGCAGAACTGTTAATGTTTTCAATTACAGGTGCCACCCCACTCTCCACGGGAGATGTTATTAATAGTCAGTGTAATTAATACCTGGCCAGATGTGAGTCTAAGGCAGCTCTAGCGCTTAGACACATGGTTGACCCCAGCAGTTTCAAATATAAAAGCTTGGATTTCTACTAGTGTTTCTCTCATTTTCATTTTTATTTTAGAAATGGGTCAAAGCTTGCTTACTTCTCTTCAAGTGCATTGTTTTTTAATGTATCAAGGGCATCTTCCCATATCAATTCACTATCTTAACAGCCACAAGGGTGCAAGGGAACAAAAACCAAAACAAAACCAGAAGAATAAGAAGCTTGATCTTAAGATGGGGATAACATAATTTAAAAGATTAGACTCGCCGTAATGATTAAGAAGGAACGGATACCACAGACCTCAGAGGTAGGAGAGCCTTAGATAATGGCCTGCTTCATCTCGTGCAGGACAGACACAGTGACTCCCAGAGATCTCAGAGCCTCTTGGCAGCTGACCTAAGACTGCAGGAGCCTCATCTCCCAACTTCTGCCTCCACTCTGCCGCTCTCTCAGATACTGTGGTCTGACAGCAAGGGCTATTGAGGGTGACTGTGAAAGATGCCTCAGCAGCTTTCTCTGTGAGGCAGCCACGACTTACCGAGAGATGTTAATGGAAGAGTCAGTCCAACTGGCCTGGAGAGCAACAGCCTCCCAGACTTTCACAGCTAAACTGAAAGTAGGAGAGGCCATCACCAATTATCTCAACTTGTGTTTAGGGTACCAAAGAGCTATCCGTACACCAGTGAACACTGCCATTATTCCACCACCTGGCAAACAACCAATGCCCAAGAGTGTCCCCCAGGATTTCCCTACCCCTCACTACCTCCATGCCCAGTAAATTTACCCAAGTATGACCCTCCAGCAAGCCAATGTGTTTTCATTTGTGTACACTAAGTCCCATGTACAGCCAAGCCCCACAATTCAGAACATGGAAAGTCGAAGGGGATGAACAGTCTGTGTGCCTGCCCCTGCCCTTCCCAGGGCCGTGCTCCCCCCCCACCCCCCAGGCTTTCTCACTCAGACAGAGATAGGCAGGCAAGGCAACTCTACAGGACCTGGGCCCAAACTGCCATCCAGAATCCAGCATTTCTCGTCCCCTCCCCAAGAGAGAGGGAGAAATCGGAGTGATTGATGCACCTCTGTCTCCATGTAGCTCGGTTAGTTATGGGGGGACAGCAACATTTAATCAAGAATCATTTCCTGACAGCTCTGCCCCTTCCTAAATAAGCATGACATAACGTGTGCAAACTAGCCGAAGGCGTATGGTTTTATACCTTAGGACCTGACCATGCCAAACAAAGTGGTGCTGCGGCAAGTAGCAGGAGGAGGAAGTGGTTCATGTCCCTGTCTCGTGCCACGTGAGAGAGAACTGGCTGCCACAAGGAGGGCCAAAAATAACCCATAGCCCTCACAGAAACTGTCTCAGATCCCAAAGGCCAGGTCCCATACACTATGCGATCCAAAACCATGCCATTATTAGAGATTTGTAACACGTGTCTGGGGTAGCTGAGCACTGAAGTAAGAGAAGGAATTTCAAAGCATTGACACATGCCCACATCATACCCCTATCTTGTCCCATGTACAGGAACTGCAAAGTCTCCTTCTTGTCACTTTCTGAGGCTCACCCCAGCACTGCCAAGACAGTGGCATCGCCCACTGTATCCGTAGCTACAAAAGAAGGGACATTGTTTAGTGGGCTGCTGGTGAGACAGTGACAGGAGTGGGATCCTGTTGCAGAAACGGTTCTTCTGGGTAATGAGACGGTCTGGGCATCTTGAGCAGCAGGGAGCAAGCATAGCAGCCGACCTCTACAAGGTAACTGAGGCTCAGGACCCATCAGTTCCCACCTCTGCATTTTTGTGTGACGTGTGTACAGACAGAGAGGCAAGACAGGCACAGATGCTCTTCCGATGAGTGGCAGCCAGCGGGTGGCCTTTGGACAGGTTAGCATCTCACCCTGAGCCCTGGAGAAGCTGGAGGAGAAGAGGGAAGGAGATGAAGAATGAGAATGTGAGAAAGGACACCACAGATGTGAGTGGATCTGAAAGTAACAAGTCAGCATACACAAGCATTGCACAAGCGCTGCCTACTGCTCAGCCTATGCCTCCACAGTACCTGACGCAAACATTTTGGGTACATCAGACACGCTATTGTGCACCCTAAAAAAGCTACTTTCTGAGTCTACACATCCTCATTTGTAAAACAGAGATAATAGTATCCACCATAACAGGATTAGTGGGAGATAAAGATAATAAATGTCAAAGATGGGCACACAGTAGGTGCTCAACAGGTACGGCAAGTAGAATAAGACAGTGGAAAGGCCTACAGAATCTGAAGTCTAAAATCATTCACCAGGTCCCAGCTATGCTCTTACGTTACCAGCTACACACAAGATCATGTATCTCCAAGCACAGTCAGTGGTGAACTTAGGAGAAACACTAGGGGCTTCAAAGCAGACAGCACACAGGAAACGGAACAAACATTCAAACTCTAAAAGGCCAAGTAAGCAAACTATTTCTTAGGCACTCAAGTACACACTTTAAAGAGCACAAACTGATCTCCCACCTCTCAGGAAGACTGCATTTAAACTGAGTCCCATCTTCAGAAGGAAACACTGTCAATTAGCAACAGACGGTAACAGATACAAGAAATACTTAGTATCTACTGTGGGCCAATCGCTGTGCTGAAAACACAGGTGCAGAGGCTACCAAGGGACTGCGCCCTGACAAAGCTGCCAGTTATAGGCTAGGATGAGTAACTGGTTGTAAGAAATCTCACCCAAATGCTACAAAGTGACAAAAGAGCCCCTGGCTAGAGAATCATACTAAGATGGACGAAGTAGAGGGCTGATCCTAACTGAGCCGGAGGATGGTGAGCACAAAGAAGGAAAGGTCAGAAGTTGCATACCAGAGCTGGTGCCCAGCCCATCACCTCATGGCCAACTACAATTTAAAAAGCTGCCAATAAAACCTCTGCCTTTTTATGGGGTCCATAAAGAACTGAAGAAGCTTCCCTCCATCTTAACTCGGTCTTCTGCATCCACGGTTGCCCGAGCATCAGAGACAGAGAGGCACTATCTCTGTCCCCTCCATCAGTGACCGGATGCTGTCAGGCCACCTCTCTCTCCAGACTCCACATGTGGTTGAGATACCCTATTTCTCACCCACCCGACCCTTTCTGGTCATTCAGAATATTCTTCCCAGCAACAGACCCCAAAATCATGTAACCCTGGACCACACAGGCAGTCAGATGCCTTGCCTCTTCCTGGCTGTGACACATGGGAAGACAGGCCCTCCCCGGAGGACACAGCCTTGTAGGAGCTCTAAGAAGGAATGGTGCTGACAGAGCCAAAGGGTTGCCAATGGAATGAACTGCAGTGGGACCTTCTCTGAGGGAGGAACAGGAAGGACCTGGGCATTCCCCTGTGGGTTCCTTGGCCTTAGATGAATCAACTTGAGAAACAAGGGAAACACCCTCCTCCAAGGGCATATTAACTTCCTCCCCTTGTCCCACTGCCTCAGCCACGCTCATTAAAGAGGTCATTCACCTGTTCCCTGGAAACCTGGGTCCTCTCTTCCTTTCTATTCCAGCAAAAGTACCTAGCTCCTCCCTCGATGACTGAATGAGCAACACTAGAGGTACAAAGCACTTTTAATGTCCAACACCTCAGGTGTGCCAGTCTGTGCTCAGATGTGCCAGATGTGCCTGAAGAGATCATTAGTGGCATTGTTAGGCTTCTGATATCTAAATCAGAGAGTGCCAGAAGGCCTGGATATAATGACAGGGACCCACATCAGCTGTCTTCTCTCTCATCATCTGCTTGGCACTAACCACTACTTTCAGGTCACTGAGCCTAAGCCAGTGTACAGAGCTCCACAAAAATGAAGGACTGGGGATAAACTATAGATGCTCCAACTGTATCAGTCCCAGAAATAGCACAGGAAGCTGTCATGAGAACCACTAGGGGATTCCAGGACAACCAAAGGAGTCACAAAAGCACACACTTGCCATGGCATCCTCCGGAGTCTTGAAGAGAATCATAGAAGTATCACCACACACAGACTGTTTAGAACCACAGCAGCCCATCCCCCGCCACAAGGAAAACAATGAAATAAAAATAAAACGCATTCTGTAACCACACCAGGATTCATTTCCCCTGTTAGTCTGGCACAAAGACAACGAGATGACATTTTCATCCAAACTGCCTAACCAAAATCCCTCCCCCCTGTTCAGGATGTCCACCCTCAGTTCCTCTGCCCATCAGTCCCTAGTCCTCAGGTCCTCACTGTCCATCCTCTGAAAGACACAACCAGTCATCTGCAGACAGGTTTCAAAGAAAGGAGCAGCCACAGAAAAGAGGCAGCTAAATTCCCAAGCGACTCCTAGACAACACTGAAAATGACTTGTGGACAGGCGGCATCTACACCTCCAGCTAAGGTTCGGAAGGGAAGGTGACCGATGAAAAGAAGTCACTTAAACATCCACCTCCATAGTGGCTGATCAGGTGTCATCCAGGGCTGTGGCAAGACTTTAAATCAAGCCCACGTTAACAGAACAGGTTAATGAGCCACAGACAGACAGATGTAGAATGCCTGCTTCTCACCACTGTTGTTGAGAAAGCTCTCCTGCACATGTTCAGTGTGAAGCTCTGGAATACACACAAATGTAAATCTCTAGGCTACTAAAATGGGCATGCATCTGCTTCTGCTATAAGACAAGCTCCCCGCATGTCCTCTGTCTATGGCTAGCCTAACACAGGACAGATACCTGTACCAGTCAAGCGCTGAATCTAGCCTGGGCTGTAGTAAGACAGAACTGGGATGTGGGTTTAGCATGTGCAAAGCCTTAGTCTTGGTCTCTAGCACCAAACAACAGCAGAAGTGATGAGCCTCTTGGCAAAGTGACAGTTCATTTTGAAATACTTCCAAAGAGGATAAAACAGCTCAGGACTGCAGGTGGGGAAATTCCACCCCACATCAAGTCACTGTTTGCGCCGCTTACCCCACACTCCACACAAACACCCGTGCCAATACTCAATCACGCCTACTTCTTCACCGTTTGAGCGAAAAGAATGAAATCAAGCCAGAAGTGGTAATGTATACCTGTAATCCCAACACTTGAGAAGCTAAAACATGAGGGAGAACTAAGACAGAGTAGTTTGAAGCTATTCTGGACTACCAGTGAGCTCAAGGCCAGCCTAGACTACATAGCAATACTGTGTCTCAAAAAAAAACCCCATAAATTAAAAATAGAAATATTGCTCAGGGTAGATGTGCATATCTTTAATCCCAGCACTGAAGAGGCAGCAGCAGGCAGATGGCTATGAGTTCAAGGCCAAGCTGATCTGTATATCTCATTCCAAGCCAGGCAGGGCCATATAATGAGACTCTGTCTCAAAATGAAAAAAAACAAAACAAAACAAAAGCAAAAAACAAACAAACAAAAAAACCCAGAAAAGGTAAGAAAAAAAAGAACAGGAAAAAAGGGTAGGTAGGTATAGTGTGCTGCTGGCACAGTGTGAAGAGGAGGTAAATCCCAAGTCAATTTAATTTGTGTTATACCCTCATTCACTGTTTGAAAGTGTTAAGAAATCCTGGGTGCCACTGTGCCAAGCCTTTCCTGAACAAAGCAGGGACATCAATCCCAGCACTTATCAGCATTGTAGAGACATATACAGAGCATATACAGAACATATACAGAGCACATATTGTGTCCTTCCTATCCAGGGAGCTATCCTACAAACTAACCCTGGGGTGTAATCTTAAAAGGTAAATATTCAGGCATTCTGCCTCAAAGTTATTCATCTTGCCCTAGAGACACACCTGGGGCAGGTAGAGCCAGCTGTATCCTGGAGCAGGAATCTTTTCATTTATTTGTGTGGAGACAGAATGAGAGAGGGGGACAGGAAGCTCACACACACACACACACACACACACACACACACACACACACACACACACACACACACACACACACACACTGGAGCTCACTGGTTCTGCTAAACTAGTTAGTGAGCCTTCAGAATCTACTTGTCTCTGTCCCCGACTCAGGATTACAGACAGACACCAGCATACTTGGTTTTTATGAGAGTACTGGGAACTCAAAACTTGGGTCCCCATGCTCTCAGCAGGCATTTTATCCACTCTCTCCAGTCCTTGGGGCAAGAATCCTACCCTCCCTGGGCCTCAGCTACCCTGTGAAGAGCAGGATTATAATATGATCTATAGGTCTCTAAGGAACCATGAGGATCAGTTGAGTTAATGCATGTGAAGCACTTAGCCTGACACCTAATTAATCTTCCCCAAGAAGCGACCACCATGGCCTCCAGCCCCTCCCCCTCCATTCATCCCTTCCCTTCTCCCTCCTGACACTGCAGGCCTCCAAGGCCGAGGCAACCACACTCCCGGATGCTACCGCTCTTAATATGCACAGTTTGCAGTGAATTCTTCACTGTGGTCCATTAATCTGTGGCTTGTCCTCATCAAATACTGAAAGGTGTGCTCTTTGCACGGAGAAAGGCTACACTGATACGTGCCTCTCATCTCAGTCTAAGTGTACACAGCCCAGACAAACCAAGTACAGTATGGCTGTGGAGATGACTGTAAGCAACTTAGGAAAAAGTCGCAGAGACTCCTGGGGGACTTTTCACTAAAAAAGCAACCTGGAAGGGAGGCCATTTCTGTGTGAATAATGCAGCACATGCTACCCTAGAAATAGTGGACAGAGGGAAATGATTAGTTAGGAGACAGAATAGAAACAGGAACTGAGGGCACATGAGCACAGGACCTTCTGCTGTGACAGAAATAGAAAGAAGCCCTCTTAGCAAGCTTCATAAGGCCCCTGAAGTCGGAAACTGAGAAACCAGCCTGTGGGGCTGATCACACTGGAGTCCAGCCTCAGCCACTCCCCTATGAGCTCAGAGCTATCACTATATTTAAAACAACAACAACAACAACTTAGTCCTGAATGACCATCACGTTCCTTCAGCTTGTAGAGCTAGCAATCTGGGCCCAGGGAAACCTGACAGCCACACAGGCAGGCCTTAGGGGAAAGAAGACTCACCCAGCGAAGGCCAGCAAATCAGGTCAGGGGTCGTAGCCTGTGACCATCCTAGCCATCTCATTCACAAACAAACCTGTACTATGCAGACCTGCCAGCCACCCCAGCTGTATCTACAGCTGTCAGATGGTCCCACAGCAGGCTCCATGGCCTGAAAGGAACAGGTCTGCTCAAAGGTGTCCACCTAGCACCCACTCCATGACATCCACTTGCTTTTTGTCTCTTAAATTTTCATAATCATTAAGCACTTGAACAAATGAAAGGGAAGGGATAGAGGGGGAGATTAAATTTGTCACTAAAATCTGTTTTCAGTATGTCACACCAGTGGTTAGGGTCATTTCATAGGAACACCTGGTGAACCTCAAGCCTGCCTTCTGTATCAATAAGGCTGAAAAATGCCAGGTATCATCTAGCTCAAATCTCATCCTGATTCCCATGGGCTTAGTCACACTAGGTGACATTTATTTCCACATCTTGCTACAAATCCAGCCTCATACACAGCAACTGTGGCAGTAGCTGTGGAAGTCATTAGATCTCTTAGCACCAAGGGAACTTAAGCCCAGCCAGCTCACTGCCCGTGTGAAACGAAGCTGCTGCTCTTCTCTCTTGAGCACCCAAGTTAGTACCCTTCAGTTACAGTTTCCACAGTATTGGGGTGGTATGCTCGCCATTTCAGGATAGGGGGTGGGACTTGCTAGAAACCCCCACTGGAAACCAACACCCACAGAGCATGCACGATAGCATGCAGAACCTGTCTGGTATAATATCACGGTTCTGGGAGCACAGGGCACACACTTAACAACTGCTCATCAAGGTTCTGGACCTCAGAAAAGCCAACTGCCCGACTACACTTACACACAAGAGGCACACCCAGAAAGCATTTGTTCTGATTATCCCAGATGAGTTTCTTGGTGTTAAAGACAATTCTACCCAAGTTATAGACAAAACTCTTAAAACTTCTCTGTACTCATATATAGTTTTTACACAAAATTTTACATTTTTGCAGTGTGTCACGGGATGTTATATAGCAAAACATTACTCAAAATATTGCCTAGTGACAAAAGGCTAGATTTTTACTTCTGGAGTTAAGTTTGATGTAAGAAAACGGTAGAAAGAAACCTGCCATCCACCCTGCATTCTCAACTCCTCCTGTTATCTTAGCCCTAGAACAAATTAAACTCTTTTTCTAACAGTCTAATCCTTTCTTTGTTTGAGAGGATCAACTGGTAAGTCTCCACCATCCAGTCCAGTGTCATACTTGTTGGTCACTGTCCTAGTTTGGTTCTTCCTGCTGTGATAAACACCATGACAAAAGCGACTTAGGGAGGAACCGGTTTATTTCATCTAATGCTTCCCTGTCCGTCAGTCACTGAGGGAAGTCAGTGCAGGAACTAAGGCAGGAGCCTAGAGGCAGAACTGGAACGGAAGCTGAGGAAGAACACTTCACTGGCTTGCTTCCCTGCTTCTTCAACTTGTTTATACAGCCCAGGACCACCTATCCATCTCATTCACAAACAAGCCTATACTATACAGACCTGCCAGCTGTCCCAGCTGTGTCTACAGCTGTCAGATGGTCCCACAGCAGGTTCTGTGGCCTGAAAGGAACAGGTCTGCTCTCCAGTAGCCTGGGCCCTCCCACACCAATCATTAATCAAGAAAATGTCCCCACAGACTTGTCCACAGACAATCTGATAGAGGCATTTTCTAAACTGAGGTTTCCTCTCTAGATGTACCTGTGTCAAGTTTACAAAACCAACACAGTCCCCATTACCCCATGGGCTTAACTGTAGTCAGATCTGATCTCTTGCTTGGGTTACATTTGTTTGAGACCTGTTCATTTCTTAATTGCATTAAGAAGTTGCATTCTCCTTCTCCTGACAGTACTCTAGGCTCCAAGCCAGACCTTTGATTAATCAACCCCCAAACCAGGTCCTTTTGGCAAGTGCTTCACTGCAATTACTGGTAAACAGGAAATCCAGGCATAGGGCCTCAGACCTGCAATCCCGACAGTTGGGAGGCTGAAGCAGGATGATCACAAGTTACAGGCCAGTCTGCACATGGGGGAACCTACCAGAAAAATAATCACCACCACAACAAAGGGTTGACTAGAATCCAGGCTACCTTGTAAGCAGTAGGGAAACATGAATACAGTAAGCGCATACAAAGAGAATCAGAGAGAAAAAAAAAAAAAAAAAAAACCCTCACTGACAGTGTCTGACTCCCAAAGAAGCAGGGACAAAAGTCATTTTCTACATAGCTAACAATTCTGGCTGGGCTGAGGATAATACCACACAGTCCCCAGGCTTCAGCGATTTATGTGCCATTTCTATTCACTGAGCAGGAAGCATAAAGCCATCTTTCCAGATGCCAACCTTCAGTGAACCAGTAGGGATCTCTCATTATCAGTTCTTGTGTAAACCCTGGGGTTCAAGACACCACAGTGGTCCCAGAAGCCACTGGAAATTTCACACGGAGGAATGGAAAGAGCTGTTGAGTTTTCAACGGGGACGGTGACACCTCCGCCCTGTGGGTTCTGTGCACAGCCACCACAGTGACACAGACAAAGGGCAGAGTTCCTGTGGAAATATTTACAGTGCGATGCTTCTGATCAAGTCGGGTCTTTGAAAAAACACAAAGGCTTCATTCGCCCCAACAGTAGGGAGTAATGAAGCCCAGTGGAAAGGCGAGTCTGGAGCCTGTAAGTCAGATTCCAACTAAGTCAAACATTGACTGCCCTTAGGCAGAGATTTAAAAAAAAAAAATCTCTCATTAACTGAAAGATAAAGCCTGAAGATAGGTAGGACACATTCTGGCATCTTCAGACCTCTAGAGAGGTGCTTACTGATTAACTCATCATTAAGGGTACCTTTCCCAGCCTTATCTAATGCTAGAAAATGGCAAGCCACAACCATCAACATCCGTATGAATAAGGAGAGTACCATTATATAACTTTAAAAATGTGATCCACCTTCACCACCTTTCTATGTGCACTGAATTAGTAGCTTAGGTATAAACAGGGCCTTCTCTTCACTTGCAAATCAGTTTGGCAGTCCAGTTCAGAACAAATGAATACCTAGAACTCTCTCTGCCCATCCCATAAGGTACCAGAGCTGGAGAGGTGGATATCAGGGTTAACAAGGATATTCCCACAAGGGCACGCAATGTCTCTCAACTACCACAGAGATTTCTGCCAGTTCCAGGGAAAGAAAAGAACACTTTTTCATGCCTCTCTTCACGGTGTTCAATCCAATGACATCCTTCAGCACAGTCAGTGGGGCCGCTGTGTCAGGGGCTTAAACATCTGCCGTCAGGAAGCCAGTTTCTACCAAAAGCAATGACCTCGGCACACGTACTTTCTGAAAGCACTCAGCTAGTGTCTGTCTGCTGAAAAGAAAGACAGGTACAGGGAAAACTCCAGGTGATAATTTTAAATCCTCAAGATGAAGGGGAGGAAAGGTGTATATATCACCTTCAGCCTGGTTAATACCAACTTCCCCTGGAGATTGACTCTAGGACCTACCTCCTACAAGAAGTGCCCCCTGCATGCTCAGAGGTACAGTCCCCTAGTTCTCTATTGACATTTCTATTCTGAATTCAGTCATCTATGATGACATCATAGGTCGGTTCTGCCCTCCAACCATAGGACAACCTCCATGAGTTCCTCCAAAGAGCACCCGGCCTGCTCTCCAGTCACAGGAGAACCTAAAGCGAGTGTTGAGATGTGTGTGCCCAGGTCTGTTTGTGGGTGTTACCTAGAGAGAGACACTTCTTCTACAGACCCCCTTCACCCTGTCTAACATTATACAAGTCTTCTCCCCTCCTCCTCCAGCAGTTACTAAAAATGAAGCAACTGAAACATGAGCAGAGGCAGGAAATGCTCTTCTGTGTATGAACCTCTCAGTCGGGCAAGTGTGAGGAGGAGCAGAAGTGGTCAGAGCCAGCCTATGGGGAATTGTCCCCAGCAGCCTGAGCGTCACAGGGGACAGGATTCATTTAGATCTCCAGCAGAAAAGCTGTTGGTGTTGAGTCTTAGGAAGCTCCTTGGGGCGGCACTGAGGGGTCATCTGAGATAGTAAAACTACTTAGTGAAGAAAGTTCTAAAGCTAACTCAAGAATCCATATAGGTGATAAGGCTACCAAAAGGTATGATACTGATGGAAAGGGGGAATTCACACAGCAAGCAGTTTGCAATCCACTTAGTTAGAATCCATCAATAAATGAACTGGGGGAAGACAGAAGGGAGAAGGATACAGACAGACACAGTGGCACCCGGGATGACTGGAATGATGGTGAGCTTGGTAGGAAATGGGCAGAGGAGCAGGGTGATGGTGAGGTGTGTGCTTAATTGTGAATTTGTTGGCTTGGAAATGTCTAGAGGATGCCCAGGTGGGCCTGTGCAGAAGCACATTAGACCCTCAACTGGTCTGCTCCTGCACCTGCCTCAAGTGGAAAAGGCATGTGCCATAGTTTTCATGTCTTCCTAATCCTGTTGTGGGAGGGGGGAGGCCACAGGAGGCAGAGCAGAAAGCCCTTTGCCCTCTCTGAACCTGCCTATTGCTAGAAGCAGAGGTCACAGTCAGCCGGAAAGATGGGACGTGGGGCTTTTGAGCCCCTGGCACAAGAGCAATACAGTGAAGAGCATAAAAGAAGATAACACCATCCGGAGTATGTAAGAGTCTGACAAAGGAAGGGAGCTTACTTTGTTAAGGGAGTAAGCAAGGAAATTCCAAGAAGCATCAGTCCTCACAATGTCTGATGCATGGTAGAAGACGCACAAAAGAAATAGAGAAAAACATCCCGTCAGTAAACACTGGCGAAACAGAACCCAAAGTACAGAGAGCCGGAAAGAAGCAGCAGCCACCCAAACAAGTAACAAGTAGCAACTTACGGGACACCATGGGCATACCTAGGTCTTGGCTGGAGCCAAGACCTCATGGCTCATCTACAGGAAGGCTGAGCACTACTAGGATGGACTGGAGAGGCGGCTCATTGAAGTAGTTTCTCTGGGAAAAAGATGGAGAGACACCATTGCCCACTTCAGAAGGACAACAAGCCAGGCCTACACAAGGCTGGGTCGTCTGATCAGCTAAAGCCAGAGATGCTGTTTGGGAGGTCTGGAGATGCTTCAAATGAAGAGAGAGGGAAGGGTCAGTCCAGAGAGAGCACAGAGGGGACCGCACAAAGCGGCAGGGAGGAAGGTGGCCCACCCCAAGACTGCCAGCCACTGAAAGCAGGGCCACAGCAGAAGACAGTCTGTGAAGGTGGTCACTCTGAGGACTCCAGCCTTCTCAGAGAAACACTAGCGGAGAATTTGAGAGCTGGGAAAGAAACACATTTCCCCCTATGCTAACTCTGGCTCTAGCCTAGGAACTTCCTGCAGCCTGCCTGGGTGAGAGAAAGGTCAGGAGGTAAAGAGTTCTGCCAAGCCTGAGAAGAGCTCACTGGTAAGTGAGGAACTGGATCTTGGGAAGATGGAAGTGTCTACCAGTTCCCTGGGGCGGTTTCTTCCTATTGATGTGATCTCCACTGACACACAGCTCCTCACAACTATGTCGAAGAGAAGGCTACTGGTTACAAGATTCAGTGGGTAAGACCTGCCACCAGGCCTAACAACTTGGATTCAATCCCTGAGACCCATAGGATCTTAGCCTCCTGAAGAGAATGTATTCCCACATGTTGTCATCTGACATCCGCATGTGCCGTGACACACGGGTATCTACATGTGAATACACACACATAAGAAGTAAATACAGGAACGAAAGTTTTAAAATTTAAAACAGTGACAATAGAAATGCTGATGAAAAGGGTCCAGTGATATCTCCACAGAAATGACTTCCCAGAATCATTATTCTTTTCTAATTTAAAACAAAACTGTGAATCACAATGAGTGACGTACTTCCAGCACGTGCGAGGCCGGTCTGGAAGTCACATAATCAGTACTGGGACAGCCAGGACACTGCCTAAAAGAATACCCTAATGCTATGAAAAATTAATAAGTCAAAATTTTATATGCATAAGTCCTACAGAGCCAAATTATAACAAATGGAGTCAAAATGACCCCTGAAAAACTCAGTTCTGAAGGAAAATGCAAACCAGAGGACTGAGGCAGCAGCTTCAGGATATCTCCTGAGAAAGGGGGAGCTCAAGGACAATGAGCTGTAGTGGCAAACATCCCTTCACAGCTGTACTTCTGCAGACTTTGTGCTTCTCACAGGCGCCTGTTCTCATGAGGCCTCTTAATATATTCTGGACATCTGATGCAATAGACAGTGCTTAACCTCTCAACTTCTCCTATTTGGAAATCTACATCCTATCACCCAAACTAAAGTTATTAACATTTTACTGGAGTCTGGCAACTCATTTCTTTCACCATTTCACTTATTTACACAGCCAAGGGAACAGAATCCATTCTGGAATCATTACCCATGAACTATTCCTGAAGCTTCTCCAGACCTCACACATGCCCTACCCCCAAAATATACTGCTGTCTCCATCGGAAAGACGTATCTCTAAAGGAAACCTTTCATCTCACAGGGTAGAATCGATGGTGCTTAAGTCTCCATTTTGACTCAAGAACTGAGAGCAGTCAAGAATTTCTTCCTTCTACAACTCTGCAAAAACCTCACCACATTAGGGCAGGCACTTCACCAGATGCCAAGATGAGCTTGAGGGTCCTGGTGTTCACATGGAGAACACGGCTTGGGGTTGAAAATAGCAAAGTCATCACCAAAGCCAGGGCAAAGGGCCACGCACACGTTCTCCTTCACTCCAGACATCTGCCCCAGCAGCGCCACAGCAAATCAATAGATCTGCATCCAGGTACAGGGCGTGCATGATAAAGAAGCAAAGAGGCCCAGCAGGGACCCAAACAACACAAGCTCCACTCACCACTTCATGGAGGCTTCTGAGCAACTTCAACCTAATACAAACCTTACTTGCCAGTACTGGGGTTTTGTTCTGAAATTTTAAAGGAGGACAGCTCAGAAAATGCTAATATAAAGCCAACTGAAGCCCCAAAGACCCCAAAACAAGTGCCCAGACAACAGACAAAAGTACAGATAATCCTATTCCAAACGAGGGCTAAAAGCATTTCAAGTTTTCTGAGAACCAATCAGAGCGCTTGGCACCCTTGATTTCATCCATAAACCCACATGCAAATGGCCCACTTTTTAAATTGGAATTTCCCTCCTTGAAAGCAGGACTAAACAATGCAGCCCAATAAATATTAACCAGACTTCAAGCCTGAATCAACAGAAATATTTTTTATTGTCAATTGGAAGGGACTGTTTACCATCACCCCCTTAATGGCAACAATAAAATGTTCACATCAGCTTTTCAAAGGGCTCCTTCAGTCTTCTGCAGCCAAACATTGCAACTTTATTTCTTCCTGGTTTATTGATTTGCACTAACTCTGAGCCTCTGATAAGCCCAATACCGAATAATTAAACCAAAAGATTCCACTGACAGCTTTCCATCAACTAATTTTGGCCAGCTTTGTAGCCATATATACAATGGGAACTTTGCAAGATCTCTAAGCAGACTTGTGCAGAATTTACCCCAAATCCCTAGGAACCTATCTTTCTATATAGCGGTAGCTACAAGTAGCCCACTGATTACTTGCCCTCAAAGATAAAGCAAAATAAGAAAGCTGCACTCAAACCTCTCTTCTAACTCTAAAATTTTGTGTAAATAAATGCCCTAACCTTACCTTGAGAAAAGAACCTGCGCCCTCAGCTTTATATGTATGCATTGAGGGTGCAGGGTGGCCGTGGCCGTGGCTTTAACAATAAGCTTTGTTTTCTATGCAATATCTATGACTGCGTAATGGTTTACATAAGTCCATCCTGAATTCTCCATGACCCTATGAAGTGGGCACTGATAGGGATAGGAAGCTGAGGCTGGGGGCTGGGGAGAGGCTCAGTGGGAAGGTGCCTGCCATAGCATGCAAACATGAGGCTCTGAGTGCAGATCCCAGCACACAGGTAAAAGGCTGGGGTGTGGCAGTATACATGTAATTCAAGGGCTGGGAACCAGAAATAGAAGGCCAATCAGTGAGTTCCAGGTTCAGTGAGAGGAGAGAGAGAGAGAGGGAGGGAGGGAGGGAGAGAGAGAGAGAGAAAGAGAGAGAGAGAGAGAGGGAGAAGAAAAAAGGAAAAAACCACAGAGGAAGATATCAAGGTCAAATTTTGGCCTCTCCTCTACAGGAAGACCCACACATGCATACTCATGTGTGCACACGTGTGTTTGCACACACACACATATACACACACACACACCACATGCACACATATACACAAACACCACATATATACAGATACACACAAAAACACACATACATACCACATACAAACACAAAGACGCAAAAACACACCAAGAAAAAGAAAGGAAGAATGATGAACAAATGGACGAACAGACAAACAGACAGATGGACAGACAGGCAGACTGGCTTGCAGGAGTTAGACAGCTCTGCTAACAGGAGGTAAAACTAGCAGTGAACCTAGCATCTTGCTGAAATCCAGGCATCACAGCATGATGAACTGGTACAGACATGGTACAGAAGGCGGCTGTCTGACAGAGCTTGAAGCCTGCATCTGTGTGTTAGTAGTCCACAACTGCAGACTCTGCACACCAACTTGTAAGACTTAGGCAAATGCTCATGTGACATTTTTACTCAAACACAGGCTAAATGGATGTTCCAAGAGGAGGTTGGAAAAATCAAGGGAAAAATTATTGCAAAATTGATCTTATCCAAAACCATTTAAAATTGTCAAGAGCTAACATAAAATTATAACCAACCAAGTAAGTGAATTTCCCAAAGTAATCAAGAATAAACTGTATGTAGTTTTCTTAGTAAGAATCTTAGTTATGTCAATTAGTTAATTTCATCTAGAAGTCTGTATTTTTATTAAAAGCAGCCACCCTAGCACCCTATCAACGATACCACTGCAATGCAAGAGTCCTATCCCCTTAAATGATTAAAGCCTTCCACTAATACTTAGGAGTTTACAGAAACAAATGAGACAGTTTAAAAGCGAGAACACAGTTCAGACTCTGGTTTCTTTCTCCACCACAGCTCTAGGCCTTTAGCCAGCGATCTCAGTTCTGAAGCTGGCAGACAAAAGCAGATCCTTGGGTTTGATAAGCAGAAGTTTCTCTGATGTCATCTGAGGAACAACCACGAGGCTGCCCCTCCCCCCCCACCCTGAGAAACTTTTCCATGGCCACCTTGAAGTGCTGGTGCCCTAAACACAATCTTCTGAGTGACTTTTGTTGGCCAGTGTGATTCTTTTCCTAATGTCACTGTCAACAAAGCATCCGCAGTTATTCTTTCTTGAGGGCCTACTGTGCGCGGGGCATATTAAGGTATATGACATGACATCTAACCCTAATTCCCCAGAAATGGAAGGGACTTGTCACTTGCCAGTGTTGAGATAGTAACCCTAAGCTGGCTGGCTCTCACTCTCCCCTCTTCCCACCATCCTGACCTGGGTCTCACATACCAGGCTGCTCTGTCTCTGCCTGAGCACTTGGCTCTAACCTTCACACAGCTGTGTGTTTCTTATCATTGGTTGTGACTGAGATGTCACCTTCTCTGTGCACTCTCCTTTGCAATTCTGGACAAAGCAGCTTTGACTCTTTCGCTTAATACCATCTTGTTTTAATCTCGCCCCAAATCTCTGTACAATTAGGTATAATTTGCTATCTTCTCATCGTCTCTTGCTTTCTTGTCTTTTAAGTTTTTGGTTTTTGGTTTTGTTTGTTTATTTTTGACACACCATCTCCTGTAGCCCAGACTGGCCTTGTATTTGCTATATAGTTGACGATGACTTTGAATTTCCAATCTCTCTGTCTCTACCTCCCAAGGACTGGCATTACAGGCCTGCACCACCATACCCAGTTTATATTGTGTTTGGTATCCAATCTGGGGCTGCCTGCTTGCTAGGTAAGCTTCTGCCAAGTGAGTTCATTTCCCATCCTTTCCTTTATTGACTTCTCTGTGCAGGCAACAGCTCTGTGAGGTTACAGTTCTGGGTCATGGAGACACTGCTACATGGGTCTCTACAGAACACACCTGGGCACACCTGACAAACACCTGTGGATGACTGAGTATTTACACTACCCTACATCGGGGTGCAGTAGAGAAAGCATGTTGGCCTAAAGTACAGATGGCCAGATTCTCATGCTACCCCCCACTAGCCAGGGAGGGGCTCCCCAGATGATCTCCGTTCAGCTCATTTTCAACATCATCATGCTGGGTGACAGGGACTCAAGCTATAGGAGACCCCCCCAGATCCAAAGATAAGAGAAATGCAGAATTGCCACCCATGTCAGTGATCTGTCTTGCACTGACAGCCGTACACCACAATGCTACTACATTTCCCAAAGATGGCGAAGGGTTTGAGCAGAAGTTATAGAGCAGACAGATTCTACTCCATCTCACAGGGGAAGGTTTAGATCTTCAGAAGAAACCAAACCAAGATCGCTGGATGAGCCCTAGTTTTGCTTTTTCTTTTTGTCTGCTGTAAACCTCAAAGCTCCTGTTCAAATACAGAGGCTTTTGAACCTACCTAAATAACACGGCCAAATAGGCCCGAAAGCAAGCCAGGGTCTACTATATTCCACCAGGAGCCAGAACTAAGAAAAAACAGAGCTTTTAAAGCACACCTTAAAATGTATAGCTTCTCTCTGTTCGTAACTGGCCTACTGTCTCCTAAGATTAACAGGAGGAAAGGTGTCTTCCAACACAAGGGACAGAGACTAGAACCACACCCTGTAAGTTGTTAGGATTAACAAAAGCCTGTGCTTCATTATGTTTCAAGTGGGCATTTTTACCTGACACTATATTATCCAAAGTCAGGAGTCAGGGGATCAGTTAACACTACCTCCCAGAATATGGCCAGAAAAAAAACACATGCATATTTTTCTAGAAACAGGTCCATAGTTTTTACCAGTCAGGACACTGAAATGGTTTCTGAGCCATCTGCTTAGCCTGAAACCTGCTCTCAACTCTTCCAACCACCAGGAACACAGACAGACATGTCAACATGTCCAAGAGACTCATAGCCGATGAATAAATGAACACATTTCCATTTAGAAAACCATGCTAATACATACGTGACTTGGGGTCAGAGGCCACACAATACCACAGGTAAGTGCTGCAGACATTCAGGGATGGCACTGTGCATGCACACGGGATAAATATGACTTTAAAAATGAACATGCAGCCTGTGGTTTTAGCTTGTGCACAGAATGAAGCCTAGGTTTGAAATAAAGTTCACAGGGCCGGATAGAACATGCTCACACTGGCCCCAAATGACTTGGCTTATTAACGCAATTATGAGGGGCTCCTGTTGACCGTGGCTCTATGCTCTGGCAAATTTCTTCAAGCACCAACCAAACACCACTGCTAACACGGTAAGCATTCCTCTGCCTATGAGGTTGAGTGTGTACAAGGGTAAAATACAAAACCAAAGGACCTTTCTGGGAAGGCAGTAAACAGTAAATGCACTTCTGATGAGTGGCCTGTGGGGGACTTTCTGCCACACTCTCCTGTGCCCTGATGGTGAGGGCTCTGACTCACGGGGGTCCTGCGGAAGCAGACTGGCATCATGACTGTGGCAGAACCTTTTGGATGGTACTCAGCAAAACTTCCTGCCTTACAAGATTCTTCAGCAAAGCCTTGCAGGGCTGCAATAGCCAGTACCCTGGGGGCTCTCTGCCATCTAATTAAAACACCTGTCCTGCAAGTGATTTACTGTGTCGTCAGCACCTGGGGGGAGATATAGACTGGTAGGTAGCTAGACACTTCGAGACCACAAAGCTCTAATTACCCTGCTAATGAGAATCTATCAAAAGCTTAAACAGTGGGACATGCGCTCCTCTCTCTCTCTCTCTCTCTCTCTCTCCCCTCCCTTCCTTCCCTTCCCCCTCCCTCCCCTCCCCCCTCTCCTCCCCTCCCCCCTCCCTCTCTCTCTGACACAAGGTAAGAGGGGCATAACTTACAACTGCCCCATAGAATAAGAAGTGCATTAGTGTAAATTAAGAACTACAACCACTTGGCTTGAAATGAGGCTTTACCATAATTACTTCAGTCTGATTTTTAAGCCAAGGAAATAAGCCAACATCACTGTTGATGCCGGACAAGTCATTTGGACACAGGCTAAATCCTCTCCGAGCCTGAGCAATTTAGATTTGGGACCAATTCAATCCATAGGAGTCACTAACTCTAATGAGACATAACTCACACTGACTGCTTTACCAACCCAGCTACTCCCTAAGGGAGGAAATGACAGTCACCTAAAGCAGGAAATGACATATAGAGTCGCCTACAGGATGGAGGCAGAGGCTATACAGATGGAAGGGTCCTTAGGGATATCCTGGTGCAGTACTTTGGTGATAAAAGCCAGAAAGCTGAGACTCTGCTAAGTGGAGATTTACCTGAGATCCCAGCTGACAGGGGACAAAGTCACACGCTGAGCCCAGTTCTCCTGACTGGAGTTACAGCGCAGCCCTCACGTATGCTGTGATCTACAAAGCAAAGTGGGAACGACCTGACATACGGAAACACTGGGTTCAAACCTCAGCACTACAATAAAATAAGACACAAAGGGCCTTCCTCTAGGATGGTTCCTACAATACTAATTTCCAGTAAAAGTTAACTCCCCAACACAATTAGTGGAATGTCTGCTTCTCTGAGTAGGACACAACTCTACAGATCTAAACTGGAATCTAGATAAATATCGATTAGTATATTTACAAACTAATGAATATCTTATATGTATACCTAGTATACAGATCTCGAATGTGCTCATGTTTGTGTGTCACACTTTCTGTGAGCACAGCAACAATAATGCTTGGGCTGGAATTTTAGTTCCCACATTCTGAAAATGAAGGTATAGGCTATGGTGTCATCAGCTCGAACCCTCTCAGGACTGAGAAGGCACTGAGTCAAAGGGTCTGCTTTCATAACAGGGAGTGGTGGAGTCGGTGGCAAACTGGAGTGTCACAGTACTAAGTGGCTCCTGATTCTGTGTCAAAAGCATTTGTGTCAAGTAAGTACACCTTCAGGCTGTGTACAGGCGCATCCACTGTCAGACTTACTGTGGTGCTTCGGAACTAGGTTGAATTTTCAGTTCAACTTCTATAACTCTCTTAAGATACATACAGAACTTGAGGTATATTCAAATACAGTATTAATTGCTTTCTGCCTGTGGAAGTCACAAGTAGTTGCAGGCTATTTACAGATATCAAAATTTAATTCCTTCCCATAGTTTTCAAAGACGGAAATACCTCTGGGGGCAGGAGGGTCAGAGACACAGGAAGGCCTTTCACCTATGATGTCTCCTGGAGAGCATCATCAGGTCAGTAGTTCCTGTTCGTCTTGAGGAAGGATCTTTCTGTCATTTAAGCAAAGCAGCCCATCCAGGGTTATCTATGGAAGAGCATTATAAATCAGCTCCTCTTCCCTCCGGGAAAATGTTCCGTATCCCCCAAACCAGTTGCTTACCAATACCTGACGATGGGCCTCTGTGCTGTAGTTTCCTGGCTGACTTTGTTTATGAGTTTTCCATCCCCAATTTATCTCGTTGGAATTATGAAACCTACAAAGGAACAGGCTGCGTCTGCTTCACCCCCAGACTCTCAAGGGTACGACATCAAGCCTGGTCCACAGCTTACTCTTCCATGGCGGGCATGCCTAACTGGGCATTTCAGATAGAAATGGGTCTGTTACACTAACTACCTCAAGACCAAAAGAGAAGAGGCTTAGTCACTTGCCCACTGTATACTCTGAACTGCTGCAGACCAGTTTCCCAGATGTCTGTGAGAGACAACCCATTCACATTCCATTCCTTCAGGCTGGAGACACTGAGGCCAAGAGGGATCGAAGGAGCAGCAAACCACAACTGGGCAGGTCAGAGAAGGTTCTCTGGGCTGGTATTGTCTGTTACGAAGCCTGCAGGTAGGAATTAGCGCTATGCTTGGCCTGTGAGGAACTGGAAGGTTCTCACCCTGAAGAGTGTGGACTAGAGAGTGGGGAGACTTATGTCTCAAGAGGAAACCAGCAGCAAAACAAAGGAGAACATCCCAAACCGAATTAGAGACTAGGTTTATTTGCCCCAACATCACATAAAACTTCTTTCTTTTATTTATTTGGGGTTTTTGTTGTTGTTGTTGTTGTATTTTGTATTTATTTGTTTGTTTTAACAAATATCTGGTGTCACATGCCACAGACTGTTCACAGTGCTGGGGTCAGAAGAGTACCCTGCTCCCCAAGACTTTACACTCTCCAGGCGGAAGATATGAGGGCTAGCAGTGTAGCTGAGTGGCGGAGAGATTGGCTAGCATGGGTGAAGCCCTCAGTTCAATCACCAATACTGGAAAAATAGGAGAGGCATAATAAAGAAATTATTAGCAAAGTGATCTCAGAGAGTACTAAGAGCAGAGAAACTGAAGTGGCGAAGCAAGATGCCAGGACGATGCTCCTGAGAAGGCAGATATCCATCCCAGCCACAACCTACATGACAAAGCAACCAGCCCTCCCAGAGCAAAATCCATTTCCCGATGAAATGAAAGGACTAGATAGCTCATTCCGACAGCAGAACAGACTTCCCTAGAGAGTCTAAATCACATTCCCCTAAAACACTGCAAGCTAGTCAATGCTAGACGCTCCTTACAGCTGGCTCAGGGGGAACAAAAATCAATCACTGGAATTAATAACCACTACAAAGTACAAAAGAGAATAAGCCAAGTGATAGAAAATATAGAATTGGGGTGTTAAAATCTCATGCCCTGGTGTCCAGCAATCAGGTCAAAAGTCAGTCACTGACTGCCCACAGGGCACCAGGAGGCTTCACCTGACAGGACTGTCAAACGGGTATCTCAGAGAGAAACCGAGAGAGTTGCTCTCCATGGCCACACAGAACACAATGACTTGGGAGGTTGAACAGGAAAAGAGCCTGGGATTCCGCCAAGCAGGTCCTTCCTTCCTGAGGGGCGCCAAGGTCTTTCCATGACGCAGCCTCCAGCTCCTCCTGCCTCCTTCATGTCCTCCACACCCAGCATCAAGTTTTAGATACCAGGGGAGTCAGAAAACAAGGGCAAATACCAGAGGGAAAACGGAAACAGTGCCTTAAGCAAACTCTGAACATTCTGGAGTCCAAGAAAATATGCAAAACAAACAAGTTGCAGAAGAAGAAGAAAAAAAATGTAAGTGATAATCTAGACAACGAAAGTGCCCAAAAATTAACTTAATACATTTGCTCTATTGGATTTTGGTTTTCCGGGCTTCTGCTCTGAGGGAGCAACGCTGCTTCCCAGAGGCGGTGCTGGCTCAAATCCGTCATCGTTAGTATCCATTTTACACTTTCAGCAAAATAAACCTTGACTGTTTTTCTACAGTCTTTTTGAAGTATGACTGAAATATAGCACGAGGCACATCTATAAAGTGAACTACTTGGTGAGCTTTTGGTGTAGTCAGTGTGAGTCCATCATCACTGTAAAAATAATAAATAATTCACCTGTTCCCAGAATGCCCCTGTGCCTCCATTATGTTCTATCTTTCCCTCATTCCCAGACACCCACGAATGTGCTTCCTGTCACCATGGGCTTAATTTCATTTTCCAGAACTTTGCATGAATTGAATCCTCTAACAATGCTCTTTGGGGGGAGGGGGATGTGAGAGGAGCAGCTGCGGCCAACCCACAGGGCAGATTTCCTTTGAGATTTACCCACGTCGCTGCATATATCACTAATTCATCTGCTCTACCTGGCATGGCCATACCATGATTTACTTAAACATCGCGGGCTGCACGCAAGTTTCCGGATTGGTAGCCATCACACATGAAACCACTGTGGATGATCGCGCATAGGTCATACTGTGAATGGTTTGACCTCTCTTGGTAAACACACGAGTAGCTAAATCATACAGTAAGTACGTTTGGCTTTCCAAGAGGACTGCAGCATTTGACCTTCCCAGCAGCTGTGTGGGAGCGCTCCAGCTGCACCCTTCCTAACCTACACTTGTGATGGGCGGGGTCCTGACTCTGGCCTTTCCAGGGGGAACAGAGTGACATTTTGTGTTGTTTTTATCTGTAATTCCTTAGTGATTAGGATTATAGGGTCTACTTCAATATGCTATTTACCACAAAGGTATTTATTCAAATACTATGAACTGCTTTTAATTTGCACAACTCAGATGTTTTCTCATTACTGTTGAGATTTTAAAGTTATTTTATTTATTTGTGTTGCCGGTACTTTGCCTAACTTATATTATGCAACTCAGACACTGGCTTGTGTTTTCATACTGTTGAACATCTTTATTTATTTATTTATTTTTGATACTTCATTTACATTTCAAATGTCTCCCCCTTTCCAGATCTCCCCTTTGGAACCCTCCTATCTCCTCCCCCTCCCCTGCCTCTATGAAGGTACTCCCCCACCCACCCACCCACCCACTCTCCTCTTCCCTCCCTGGCATTCCCCTATACTGGGGCATCTGACACCCTTAGACACAAGGGCCTCTCCTCCCCCTGATGGCCAACAAGACCCTCCTCTACCACATAATGTGGCCCGAACCATGGGTCCCTCCATGTGTATTCTTTGGTTGGTGATCCAGTCTCGAGGAGCATCCAGAGGTCAGGCCAGTTGACACTGTTGCTCCCTCTAAGGGGTTGCAAACTCCAGCAGCTCCTTCAGTCCCTTCTCTAACTCCTCCATCTGGGACCTCACGCTCAACCGAATGGTTGCTGTGAAGTGAATCTTGGCTATCCCTAACTTTTGGGATAATAACCACTTATCAGTGAGTACATTCCATGTTCGTTCTTTTGTGATTGAGTTACCTCACTCAGAATAATATTCTGAAGTTCCATCCATTTGCCTAAGAATTTCATGAAGTCATTGTTTTTAATAGCTGAGTAATATTCCATTGTGTAAATGTACCACATTTTCTGTATCCTTTCCTCTGTTGAGGGACAATTGGGTTGTTTCTAGCTTCTGGCTATTATAAATATGGCTGCTATGAACATAGTGGAGCATGTGTCTTTATTACATGTTGGAGCATCTTCTGGGTATATGCCCAGGAGTGCTATAGCTGGGTCCTCAGGTAGTATTATGTTCATTTTTCTGAGGGTCCGCCACACTGATTTCCAGAGTGGTTGTACCAGCTTGCAATCCTACCACCAATGGAGGAGTGTTCCTCTTTCTCCACATCCTCGCCAGCATCTGCTGTCACCTGAGTTTTTGATCTTAGCCATTCTGACTGGTGTGAGGTGGAATCTCAGGGTTGTTTTGATTTGCATTTCCCTGATGACTAAGGATGCTGAACATTTCTTTAGGTGCTTCTCAGCCCTACGAGTTTCCTCAGTTGAGAATTCTCTGTTCAGCTCTGTTCCCCATTTTTTGATAAGGTTATTTGGATCTCTGGAGTCTAACTTCTTGAGTTCTTTGTATATATTGGATATTAGCCCTC
>CM052705.1:78321989-78335107 GCA_028551405.1 Uromys caudimaculatus | reverse complement strand
TGAGAAATGATTTTAAATCTGAGTCTTGCTTTTCTGGTGTGTTGGGGTATCCAGGGCTTGCTGTGGTGGGAGAGCTGGGTTCTGATGATGCCAAGTAGTCTTGGTTTCTGTTCCTTATGTTCTTGCCCTTGCCTTTCACCATCTGGTTATCTCTGGTGTTAGCTGGTCTTACTCTCTCTGACTGTGGCTTGTCCTTCCTGCAAGTCTTGGTGTCAATACTCCTTGAAGACCAGTTCTCTCTGACAGGAAATTGGGTTTGGAGAGCTGTGGTACAGGGTCAGCTCTGGGGTGCAGACAGAAATCAGAAGGATCTAGTCCCCAGCTGTCCCTTGGTTCCTGTGTCCCGATGGCTCTGCAAGGATCCCTCTTGATCCAGTGAATTTGAACAGAAGTGATGATCTTGCCTGTGCTTGAAGGTGTGTCAGCACTCCTGGGATACCAGCTCTCTCCTGGCACTATTTGAGTATGGAGCCCTGTGTCACAGGATCTGCTCCCTGGCCACCGAAAGAAACCAGAAGACCACTCCCCAGTCCCTGTGTCCTGGGGATTCCAGGTGGGTCACTCTGAGCAGACAGGCTTGCCCACATTCCTGGGAGTCTAGCTTTCTCCCAGTACTATTTGGCTATGGAGCCCTGGTGGCCCAGGCAGAGGTCTCCAGCCACAGATGGAAACTGGAAGACTCCTTCCCCCAGCTGTTCCTCAGTCCCTGTGTCCCAAGGATTCTGGGCGAGTCCTGCTGAGCAGTGTTGCTCCTCCTATCCCCTCTCAAGGGCTTTTCCACACTCCTGGGAGTCTAGCTTTCGCCCAGCGCTATTTGGCTATGGAGTCCTGGTGGCCCAGGCAGAGTTCTCCTGCCACAGATGGAAACCGGAAGGCCTGTTGGACATCTTTTAAGAAGTAATTTTTAAATCTGACAAAGTTCAATCTTTCTAATGTTTGGGGCTTTGGGATTGCTATGTTTTCTTCCTTTATTATATATTTATTTATTGGCTGAACTCAAAATTATTGCGATTTTCTGCTATAATTTCTTACAGAAATCTTACAGGCTCTTATCGTAGGTCTATAGCATTTCGAATTGACTTTGTACATGGTGTGCGATAGAAGTCAAAGCCTCTGTTTCTCCACAGGGCTACACAACCCAGCCACTTGCTGAGAAGACAGACAGGTTCCCCACTGAACTAACTTCCAGGTTCTTCTGTCAAAATCTAACCCCTGGTTCGTGTGCAGATCTGTTTCTGGATTCTTCTGCTCTATTGGCCTATGGTAACACTACAATAAACTCTAAAATGTGAAGTGCAAATCCTTCCATGTGTTCTTTATAAAACTAATTCTCAGACCAATATAGGTCCTTTGTATCTCTCTATATATAATTAGTATCCGTCTGTCAATTTCTATGACTTACTGAGCCTTCCTGAGATCCTGACTGAGATTGTTCTAAATCTACTGAATATTCTGGAAGAGCAGGGTTCTTAATAATTCAGAATCCTTCCAGCCATGAATACATCATAGTCTCCGTTTCCTCAGCTCTTTATTTCAGCAATGTTTTATCATTTCCACTGGGAAAGTCTCCCATCTATTTTGTCTAATTCATCCAATTTCATCTTCAGTTTTCTTACAAGTGATATATTAAAAATAATTTCAGTTTTCAATAGTTCACTGCTAATGATATAGAAACGCAGTTGCTTTTTGTACATTGGTTATTAGTTTGGATCCTGCAAACCAGCTAAACTCAATTGTTGGTATTCCCTTTTTGTTCTCTGAATAAAGATGGTTTTACTTCTTCCTCTGTAACCTACGAGCATTTTGTTTCTTTGAGCTTCCTTACTGCAGTCTTGGACAGTGTGGGAAAAGGAGAAAGAGCAGCACCCTTGCCTTGTGCCTCATCCCCGTGGAATATTACTCACCCTGTCACCAAGATGTCCCTGCTGATGAGCACAGATGGCCTCTACGCCAAGAAGCTTTTCTCTGTTTCTAACTTGCTTAGAAATTTTATCCTTAATGGATTGTTCATTTTCTCAAAGCTTTTTCTGTATCTATTGAGGTGATCATACAAGCCTTCATTTTGACCCTGTCCACAAGAGGTGCGCACTGGCAGTTCTACAAACGTTCAATCCGCCTTAGAGTCCTGGATATGGCACTCACTTGGTTATGGTGTACTCTCTACTTGCTACCATGTTAGATTTAATTGACTAAAATTTAAAGCCTTTTGCATCTAAGATCATGAAGGATGATACCTGCCTGCAGGTATTTTTGTCTTGCTTTGTAATGTCTTCGTTGGGTTTTGGTATTATTTCAAATAATGAAGTAATCTGTTTCTATTTTCTGAAAGAATCCATACAAAGCAGGTAATAATTCATTCTTAAGTACATAGTATAAGTCATCAGTAAAGCTATCTGGGATGCTGAGTTGTATGGTTGAAAACTTTTAACCATAAACTCAGTTAGTTTAATGATGATGAAACTACTTACATTACTTGAGGGGAATTGGGCAGTTCATGTCTTTTCAAGCTGTCCCTATCCTACCATTAAAGTTTTCCAAAATGCCACCAGTAGGTCCTCTTGACATCTAGGCATAATGTTAAGCAATAAAGACCTTTGAACTTTAGTGCACATTTAAATCTCCATTCATCCCCTGCAACAATAAACAGCGCCATGCCCTCCCTCGCTAACCCTACCCTGAGCTTCTACCATAGCCTCATGTCTAGGTCTTCCTTTATGCTCCATGCGCTCAGTCCTATTTTTTCTGTCACCTAGGAAGTCAAAAGGTACTGATGCTGGAGACCCACACCCAGAGGCTCCTATCTAGTTCATTTCAGAGTTGAGGTGTTTAAAAGCTCCCACGGGATTCAAATCTTCAAGCTAATCTAGGCTGTCTCCAGCATGACATGCTTATCATGGCTGATGGCCAGCCTGTACCACCCTACTCCAGCACCTAATTCCTCTAGAGATCTGCCCAGTCTAACTCCTAACCAAACACTAAGTCAAAATTCTCATGCTCAGTTCAATTCCATATCTGGAAATTTACAGACGTGTAAACTTATTCAGGAAACTGAGGCACAAGGACTGCCCCAAGGTCAAGCCAGCCTGGACTACTGTGTGAGACCCTGTCTCAGACCAACAACAAAATTTTAACTGTATTTAATCATATCCTATGTAGCCCACTACTAAATTCCAAAAAATAAAAAAAAAAAATTTAGGCTGAGGAGAATGAAATTAACCCCATAATTTGAGAACTAAAGTTAAAAGTTCATAGATTTTTTTTATTTCTATTTAAAAGGTGGATTTTTACAAGCCTTCTGTTCTATTACAGAATATATAGTGAAATTAACACCACTCCAAAGTATAAAATACGTATCTCGACGAATCTTTGTCACTATCCATCTGGTTCTACCACTTGTGAATTTCAAACAGATTCTGCATAACGATTCACCTCGGGTTCCAAACCCACTCCTGTCAGAGCTAAGACCATTATTAAACTCTAGAGTCTTTACCACACACTACATTTTGCCAGACCACTTCGTTGTAATTATCATTTCAGCCTCTCAGAGTGAGCACAATAACCCCAGCATCACAAAGACAGAGTGAGGATTAAGACATAAGGGCGTTCTGGCGCTGTGGGAGGCACTCTAGAAATTTACAGTGTAAGTTCTATCTCCAGGGAACTATGGGAATGGCAGCAGCTCCAAGTTGCGGGCAGCTAAACGTCAACACAGAAGGAGGACATCCAAACCTAAGGTGTTCTGGCTACCTCTTCCCAGAGGAATAGTTTGGAAACACTATTGCAGCACACACACAACCCAGGCTGACTGAACTTAAGAGCAAACACAGAGAAGTTTTAAACCTTCCCCCTTCCCCCGCCGCCGTCCCCAGCCCCCAAGGGAAAGCTAAGCAAAACTCCGCCAAGGTGCAAAGCCTTGCACTCACTCTGATCCCTGCCAGTGAAGCTTTTGTACCTCTGGGATGTAATGGATGTGCATGCTGAAACACGTGTGCACGTCTGTGTGGCTGAACCAACATGCATCCATAAACACTATGAATAATACTCGCGAGAATGTATGGCTTTCTCCTAAGAAGTGTTTGGAGCACTTGACTCAAACCATGTCACTTTCATATCGCCCCTTCTCTGCTACCCGTGGGCTGAGAGCTGAGATTCCTAAACCCCCTACCCCAAGAGGAGGGGCATGGAGTTCTGAATCACTATGGGGCTTCCCTAAGTGCAAAGTCCAGGTCCACAGAGGACGGTGGCCAGGCCGACTTCCCAGAGTCACACCTGCGCCCGCATACACCCACGGCTGTCGCGTCAACAGTGCAGGCCACCTGAGAAAGAACCAAAGTCTAGAGGGAATTCCTTCCCCTGCAGGGCGGTGAGAAAGCGGGACCCTGACGAATTTTGAAAATTAAAAGGAGGGAAGGTCCAGCAGACACGAAGGGGCGAGGCGATCGCTACTTACCCAGCCTTCGAAGGTGTCCGAGGTGCCCGCCGTGCGTAACAGCTCCTGGAACTGCAGCGTGCAGTTGGCCACAAAGTGGTCATAGCCCAGGGGCGTCTCGTGGAAGACGGCTAGCTCCAGGTGGCCGCCGTCGGTGACATTGGCGCAGAATTCCTCGTTGTAGGTGGGTTTGTTGGTCTTCTGCTTTGTGCTGGTCTGGCCCACGCGTACCTGATCTACGCTCACTGTCAGGTAGGGGTCCAGCAGCTGGTGGCCCTTTTTGAAGAGCGAGTGCCGCAGGGACCAGCGGGTGGGCTGCAGCCCTACAGCCTCTCCGATGCGGACCCTCAGATAGCCATTGAACTTCATCGTGCCGGACGACATGCTGGCGCTGCTGCCGGAGCCCCGAGGGGGCCGCGCTGGCTGGCACTGGGGAACCGGGAGCCCGGGCTCAGGGCAGTCCTCTCCGCAGCCACGGGCGTGGAGGCAGCTCCGGGAAGAAGCAGCGCCCGAGCCCCCTGCGACCGGCCATTCCGCCTCCTCCGAGGGACCTTCCCCTCCCCTCCTTCCCTCCCGCCCTTTCTCCCGAGGTGGAAAGGAGGGGAGCCGGGCTCCGAGCCCTCGGCGGGCTGCTGGGCTCTCGACCGTGCTCCTGGAGCGCGCGGGGCTCGCCCCTTCTCCGGGGCCGGGCAGATAGTCTCCCCGGAGAGCAGGAGCGACCCGTCCGGCTAGCTCCAGCTTTGGCGTCTCTGCCCCCGCCTCCGCCCGCTCCTCCTGCCCCCGCCTCCGCGGGCTCACGCTCTCCCCCACTCGGCGAGCTGAGAACCAGGAAGCAGCAGCCGCCACCGCCGCCGCATCCCGAGCTGGAACCGCGCGCCGCCAGGCTCCAAGTTCTCAGAAGCCCGGCGCGGGCTGCCACGCCTTCCGGACCCCGGGGGCGTGGCGCCCCGCGGGCAGCCCGGCCTTGCGGGGTGGGTACGGGGCTCAGGCAGTGGAGGGGGCCCGCACTCTCCACCCACCCCGAGGGCGGTTCCGGCGCGGAGTGCTCGCCGATTCTTGCTCCTGGAGTCCCGGTTGGCCGTGCGTTTCGGGTTGGAGGCTGCCCTAAGGGGTTGGATAAAAAGAAAGGATTCCAGGCCCACCGCCAGCAAACACCTGAGGCGTGGGAGACAGACCGGGAGAGAGTTGGCAGGACCGGTGGACGCGGAAGATAAGCAGCTGGGAGCTCTACCTCCCACCCTAAGCGGTGGCCTGGAGACCCTGCCCGAGGGTGGCAGAGCCCTAGCCAGAGGCGGGTGCTCGATGGGGAAGGGGCGGTCCCTTTCCTAATCTTTACCGGATGGCTCATCCCAGGTTCAGCTTAGACTCATCCTGTTTGTGTGCCTTTTCTGCAGAGGGTAATTAGTTGTTTTGTTTGTGTATTTTTTTTTAATAGGACCATGGTAATGATGAAAATCCTGTTCTCCTCCTTCCTTGGAGAGGTGTGTCACAGCACAAAGAGCAGGAAAGATTGGTTCTGCTGGAGACAGACAGGGCCAAGATGTAATAAGTCCCTTCCTCCGCGAGAGGTGGTTACTGGTCCACCTAGTCCTGCATTATTATAAGGGCAGAAAAGTGTTCACGTGCGCCACCCTGATACATGGCGGCTTAGGAGGAACACTTTCGGTTGTTATTGTCAGAGTGGGCAGACCCTGAGTTTACCCATCTCATGGATTCTGCAGGTTTGGTTCCCTAGGCACACCTTTTGGTCTAATCCATTCTACAGTAAAGCTTGCTCCCTGAGGGCCAGCCACAGCCAATATGTCTCCCATAAAGTCTAGGCCATTCTTAAGATTCTTAAGGACACTCGCCATACTGGTTCTTACTAAACAGGTTGGTTGGTCATCTGTCCCCTTTCTATCACCTGGATTGGCTCTCTGAGAAGGTTCTGGGCAATTTCCCATTAGTGAATTGAGGCCTCATCGATAACAGCTTCACACTATAGGATGAAATGGAGAACAGTGAGCTGGCCGGAAGAGCCTCTCTTGGAAATACCAAGGCTTCCTGAAAGAGTGGGGCAAGGACGTAGAGAGTCACTACAGTTCAGGCAGAGCTCTCGTAAGTACGCTAGCAAACGGAGAAACTCGTAGGGAAGAGGTTGAGTCCGCTGGGTGAAATTAACTCTGTCTCTCCTTCCTTAAAGAGCTGGACCTGGCTTCTCCAAAGAGCTGCTGGCTCGCCTTAAGAACCACTGAGGGCTGCTCTTCAGCTTTGGCATAGGAGAATACTGTCCCCAAATGAAGAGCAGCTACAAAGCTGACCTGGGGTTGGGGTTGGAAGAACACCAGACATTTCATGTTCGTCCTGCCAGGCACCAGGTTGGACAGCGGCTGTAGGACCTAGGAACAACAAATAGAAACATCATGTGTGACAAGTGTAGAGAAGGGAAAGGCCAGGGGTCCTGGCACATGTAATCCCTGTGGATGGGAGGAAATGAGTCCTCTGAGGAAGCAAGCAGCAGCAGAGATGGGTCAGACTCTCAGAGAAGCACCATGGTTTGACTTGTCTGGAGAAAGGACTGGGTAGCTGGAGACAGGAAAGATGGGAGTCAAATGTAAGAGGACCCTGAATAGGTAGTCACACTGCCAGACTGGGGATGTGGAGGGGACTCAAGAGAAAGTCTATGGACATTCCCTATGAGCAATTTTAGCAGCCCAGGAAGCTGTTAAGCAACCCCAAGGCAGGATGAGATTTATGTATTTAAAAATATTTCTTGGACCATGTGGCCAATCTATTGAAAGAAGCCCGGTGGAGAGGGTCCTGTGAGGAGGCTGCTATTGACTGAGATTTCTGGGTGTTAATGGAGATGAAGAGAAATAGGTTGATTTGAGAAATGTTAAGGAGGTAAAACTGACCGGCTTGGAGGATAGATCACACACGGAGGGAATGAGGAAGGCAAAGATTGAGCATGACTTGCAGAATGCAGCTTAAGCAGCTGGGGCCGTTGGGGAGCTGTTAAGGAGTTCAGAAACATTGCTGGAGAAGAGATTTGTGGGAGGAGATGAAGAGTTCAATTTGAGACCTGTCGGGTTTGATGTATAGTTGATACATTTAAGTGGAAATCTGAAACCCGGCAATTGGCTAGGTGATGGTGACAGTCCAAGGGACAGTCTGGGCTAAAGACATAAATTTAGGAGCCAAGGTATACAGATAGTAATGGAAGCCAGAATAGTGGGTGAAGCTCTGCTGTGGGAGGAAAAAAAAAGACAAAGACAGTGCAGCGGGAGATAAAAAGAACAAAGACAGAGCCACTCAGAAACCCTAGCATTTGTGGGTGGAGAAGAAGGCAGGGATGCTGAGAAGCAAGCATGAAAGGGAGAGGAGGGCCAAGAAGGTGCCGTGCACAGGTATCATGGGAGCGAAAGGAAAAAGGGTTCAGGCGGAGAGGCGTGTTCAGCTGGGCCAAACGATGCTGAGGTCACATAGCACAGAGCATAGGTACCCTGTGGTTTCGGCAGTGGACAAGGCTTTGAGGCAGTAGACAACCATCCAGAGGGAGTTGAGCTGAAAAATGAAGAAGTAAAGATTGTAAGATAAAACTACAAGGTTTGGTCAGAATGAGGAGAGTGTGCACTGAAGAAGAGGAGACACACTTGGAGAGGCTCTCCAGGAATGGGAGGCAAGGCAAGACAGGAGAGAAGACACCCAGCCCTGAGAATGCGGGAGCAATAAAGGGACGGGTCTTGCTTTAAGAGAAGTATCTAGCTGAGCTCACATGGTTGCCTCTAGACCCAGCCACTGGGAAGTTTGAGGTAGAAGGATGACCTGAACCCAAATTCAAAGCCAGACACGGGCTCCAGGGTGAGAGAAACATCTATGTCTGACTAAAGTCACACATGACAGATCCCCAAAAATACCACAGGCAAAGTACAGGTCACTGCTGGCATCGGCCAAACTGTGTCTTAGGGCTTTTGCATGCTCGCTTACACTCTATGCCCCTTTCGTCACCGGCGGCTCCTTTTCTTCATCTCTCACCCACATTTTTAGACAGGGTCTCTCTGTGTAGCCTGGAATGCTGCCACGCTGACCTCAAATACAGGCAGCCAGGGCTGTCTCAAAACAAAGAAATGACAAAACTGGAGCCAAAGATGCACATCTGTGATTCCAGCACTCAAGAGGCAAAGGCTGGTATATCTGTGTAGCCCTGACTATCCTGGGACACTCTACATAGACCAGGCTGGCCTCAGACTCACAGAGATCCACCTGCCTCTGCCTCCTGAGTGCTGAGATTAAAGGCATGAGCCACTTGGCAGGCTTTTTCTTCTCTTATCGCTTTCCTGGTTTTCTCCTCCAGGAGCTGGCTCCTTCTGGACAGCGAGAGGAGAAAGCCACTGGCAGCTCCAGCTTCCCAGCTTCCCAGCTTCCCAGCTGAGCAGTCCTGACAGAGCAAAGACATCCCTACCAGCATCTTCAAGCCAAAATCCAGGAAGATGGCTTCCAGGAGACACTAGACAGACCCAAGGGCTCCATGGGGGAGGGCTGCCTGTTAGCCCAAGCTTCTCCTATAAACAGTTTTTATTCAGCTCTGGGCTTGTTGTAGAAGAAAGGCAGATGACCAAGAAGCCCTTGATGTCTGTGTATCCTTCCCAGCTCACTACACGTGTGTTACGCAATAAAGCAGCCAATGTAATAGGGGCAGATCTGTGCCACCACTTTGAAATCTGTGCTACTGATGCTTTGTAAACAAGGATCTTTTGCTAGTGCCTCTTAGCCACACAGTAACTGAGCTTCTCTGTATGTGATTCCTAGCACATTTTTGAGACATCATCATCATCATCACCATCATCATCATCATCACCATCATCACCATCATCGGTGGACTGGGTTGACTGAGTCACTGCCAGTTTTCTGATTTCTTAAGGACCATTTCATGCAATGTTCATTCCACTTTTGAAATGGAATTAAAGAATGTAGCAAATGTCACAGCCAGGTCAAAACTTACTTCCCGTTTCTATGTCACACACAGCCTTTGGGGAGCAATCTGACAGTGAACATCAAAGGACTCAAAGCTGGTCCTTATACTGGAAACATCCAGTAATACTTGGATGTGTAAGTAAGTCCTAGAGTAACAACTCAATGGACTACTATGCAGTTATTAAAAGTACATATAATTAACAGCAAAAAACCCAGAGTAAATAACATTTAAAAGTAGACTATTAAATTTAAATATGTTATAAAGTACACAAGATACATATAATAAAATATTATATTGCAAAATAAATGAAAACAGGTGATAGATTGTTGTGTTTGTGAACAAATCATAAGCATACTAATCTCAAAGGGTTCTGAAGGTAACCAAGTCACAAAAACCATGTGGTCCATGCCGAACAGGTGGTGCACTTTGGCCGTGTTATAATGGACTGAGCATCCCCCATTGTAACAAGACACTTGACAAGCTTTATTTGTTTGATCCCCATGACAACAATACAAGTTTTATTAGACTCAGTGCTTTACAAATAAGGGAACCCAGGGTCAAAAGATTTGTATGAATTTGATCATAGTTAATACATGTTAAGCTGGGTTTGGCCCACTTCTTTTTTAAAAGCATGTATACCTAAGCCCCATGCTGGAGTGACTCCAATCCCCACTACGTCAGGAAAGTTCTGCTGGTTCTGAGTAGAAGGCATGCAGGGAGGGGTCGGCGCCGTTCTGTCCTGTACCCATGCAGAGAAACATCTGAATAGGAGGGGCCACAGTGTCCTACTTCCCAGTGTTCCGAAAAGAACAGAAAATGCTAGATACTTCACAGAAACTATGATTTCTCAGAACAGAAGAATGACACTCGTCTCATATGGAAAAGTGACACACATATTACAGGGACCGAGTAAAAAGACCCACACGCAGGCATGTCATTGTGAAGCCTCTGTAGGGGACAGCGAGTACAGGAAGCACTTCTACCTCTACAGAGGAAAAACTGGGCAGAACAATGAGATCAGAGAGGGTTGTCAGCCCAGGATCCTGACCCAACAATCAGCTAGGGTGTCCATAGGACCAACAGACAGCCTCTGAGGAAAGAGGAAAGAAGGAACGGAAGTGTAAAGGAAATGTCTGACTGACCCTGTGTCCTCTGAAGACACGGGAAGAGAAGCCTTAAAACCCAAGGAGGACAGGTTTCCAGACTGAGGGCAGAACAGGCCATGAAAGCGATGTCCATAAACAATGTCAAGTTAGTGACTCTGTGTACTGTCTCCAGCCCAGTGATCAGGGCAGCCACCTCATAAAACACTTCTGCCACTGTTTCCTAACAGGAAAATCAAGCGAGGCTAAATATTTGACGTGGCTAAGACAGCAAATGCAAATCTCTCTCACGATTAATTTACTGCTCGACATAACTCGCCCAGCTGAATCTACCCAGATTAGAGCGTTACAGTGTGGATCGGCTGCATACGAGGTTGGGTGTCACCCCTAGAAAACCTTATGACAGTCTATTAAGAAACAGACTCGTAAAGGCCTGATTATAGTTTTGTCAATTAAGAAAACACATTTCATATACAATAAAAAGATAAATAGTTTATGGGAGTCAAAACTAATTGCATGTAGTCACCCCAAACTTCTTGTCTCCAAGTATATAATAATGACTGGAAATTAAACCATGTCACATGAGGCAAGACTCTCACTTCAGATTAAAATTTAAAACTTACTATATGTTTTCATTTTTAATATTTTTTCCTTGGCACATAAAAAAGGCATTCATGAAAGAAGCATGAACATGGCTTAAAATAGTAATCATTTTTCTCTAAACCTATTATTAATACTGCCTATGGTCAGCTTATCCTATTAATTTGTCTGGTTTGGTTCTGATCCATTAGCAAGTCAAGTGGTTATTAACTACAAGTATTAACCAAGTTATTAGCTGGTGATTTGTGTGAGAAACTTGGGAAAGGAAAATGCCAGCCTGGGACCCTCACCCTTCAGGGGCCTTTCTGTGGTCCACAAAGTGACTGTCTGTATTCTCACTAATTCCATCCTGGATAATGCCATCACACTTGGATCATTAAGATCTTCCACGATTACATTTAGGTCATTTAAAAGAACCTTCACACACAGACACAGACACACAGACACACAGACACACACACACACACACATCCTTTGATTAAACCATTTGATAATGATAACATTTAATACACTAAATGCTTTTCATCAATTCGGATGATTGCACCATCAAAGTCACTTGAGTGTGAATGGGGAAAGCTTCCCTTGAAACATCACCAGGATAAAGCCACACCTGCTTACTTACTATTCTGGCCATCTTACTTTCTCATGATACAGAGTGAACGAAACAGCAGACCAAATGGTTCGGTTGACTAGAATCCTGTTTGGCTGAAGACATGTATAAGTGCTGTGTTGTTGTAAATTTGGAAGGGTGTACCCCTAAATGTGAACAGTGGTTGTCACAGGTCACGAGTGGATTCAGAAGGCAGCCCATCCTAATGGCAAGAGTTTATGCCCTACTGACCCTTACTGCACTTCATGCTCCTTATCTACTCTAGAAGTTATTCTACCCACTTGGAATAGTGCCTGATAAGCAGAAAACAACTTTATTAGTGTTTCTATCGCTATGGGTTCTTCTCCAATTATCTCTATTTTGTATTTTTTTTTCCATAGTGAAAACTTTAGCAGTATAATAAAGGACTTTGAGGTCATATTAAAATTTCTAAAACTATACACAAATCACAGTAAAACCAGCTTTGATCATTTTATTTTTATTTTTTTCCGTAGGTATATAAACTATTTATTAACAGCAAAGGCCCAGAGACTCATTTCTTCTTGGACACACCCACAGTACGGCCCCTGCAGCCAGTGGTCTTGGTGTGCTGACCGCGGACACGAAGGCCCCAAAAGTGGCGCAGCCCCCTATGGGCTCGAATTTTCTTGAGCCGCTCCAGGTCCTCACGCAGCTTGTTGTCTAGACCGTTGGCCAGAACCTGGCTGTACTTCCCATCTTTCACATCCTTCTGTCTGTTCACGAACCAGTCTGGGATCTTGTACTGTCGTAGGCTCTGCCTGATGGTGATCACACGTTCTACCTCATCCTCCGTGAGTTCTCCAGCCCTCTTGGTGAGGTCAATGTCTGCTTTCCTCAACACCACATGAGCATATCTCCTCCCCACACCCTTAATGGCAGTGATGGCGAAGGCTATTTTCCGCCGCCCATCGATGTTGGTGTTGAGTACTCCCAGAATGTGCTGGAACTTCTCAGGGATCACTAGAGACATGGCAGTAAGCGGTGGCGCGTAGGCCTCCTGCGGAAGAGAGCGCTTTGATCATTTTAAATGTTAATCATTTCCTATGTTCTTTCTGGTGAAATGTGGGCTTTTGTTCTTTGTTTGGTTGTTTGGTTGTTTGTTTAGTTGTTTGTTTGCTTGCTTGGTAGTTGAAGACCCAAACTGAGCCCTGTCCCCAGAGCTTGTAGTTTTTAAGAATTCATAACAGACTCCTGTCCTTGAAATCTTGCCTAAGACCCCAATCATCTTAATCATAGAAGAAGAAGAAGAAGAAGAAGAAGAAGAAGAAGAAGAAGAAGAAGAAGAAGAAGAAGAAGAAGAAGAAGAACAACAACAACAACAACAACAACAACAACAACAACAACAACAACACAACAATGTCTATATAACTGGCCAAGACATACTTCTACTTTGAAATCATC
>CM052705.1:78277658-78321889 GCA_028551405.1 Uromys caudimaculatus | reverse complement strand
CACACACACACACACACACACACACACACACACACCCCACATGCACATATAATAAAACAAGCAGAGCGGGCCATCGTGACACAGGGCTTTAATCCCAGCACTCAGGAGGTAGAGGTAGTTGGATCTCTATGAGTTCCTGTCTAGCCCGGTCTACATAGTGAAATGTTGTCTAAAAAACAAAATAAACAAGAAAACAAAAACCAAACAAACAAAAAACCCTGACCAAACATAAATAAATAGATAAAATTCAGAATTGAGGCCTTTGTCCTTTGGGGATTTGTGGGTAGTGACTCCCTTAGGGCTCACATATCAGACATCCTGCGTACCAGATATTTACATTACAATTTATAACAGTAGCAAAATTACAATTATGAATTATCAATGAAATAATTTTATAATGAGGATCACTACAACATGAGAAAGTGTCTTAAAGAATACTCAGAGGGCATTTCTGACAACACTTTGAGAGCAGCCTGGGGAGTTAGATGACCCAGCAGCTGGAATCTCAGACAGTGTTTAACAAGCCAACCTGGTCCTTCTAGAGGCAATGGCAGTCGGGCACATGGGTTCACCCCCTCCAAAGTTGTTGGCCGTCGAACAAGTCATACCTTTACATATGTGAGGAACTGGAGTTAATTTAAAGGAGGCAGCCTGTGGAAGTGCCCAACAGAGCACTCTTTCCTTCAGCCTACCTCATCCTTGCTGTAGCATGCTCCCTTGGGCGAGAAAGCCGAGCCACAGACTGAAAGTCATTAAGAGACCCATCAAGGCAGAGGAGGCGCTGAAATCTCTGATTCTCTTAGTCCAAACACACTCACCAACTGTGAGTCAAGGGTAAATCCCAGAGACAACGCTCAGTGCAGTAACGGGACACAAAGGGAAAAGGGAAAAGGACTCTGGCCAATGTCACAAGAAAGGGACGCAGCAAGCTCAAGGACAACAGGGCATGGGAATACAGAATCTCCCACCACGCCAAGATGAAACGTGGGCTCGATACTCAGAAAGGAAGCCCACAAAGGAATTTTACACGTTTCCCTGGGTTACTCATTTTTTGCGGGGGTCTGAACAACTGAAATCAGGAAACACCTGGGGTTGTTAACATTAGTTAGGAAATGACTTGAAAACCTTGGGCTCTGTGTGAGATAATAGGTGGCAGGCAGTGATGCGGCTCCAGCATCTATGATTCCATAAAAACACACAAGCTGTTTCTCTTCGTTTGGATCCATGTTCATAACAACAACTACAGGGTCAATGTATTTACGATTTTTTTTTTAAGTTTTAAGATTGCCTGGCATTTAGCTGCATTTTTGTCCATATTTATAATTATATAAAGATGGTGTTATAACTGATGTGAAAATAAATGCATGGGATAATAGACTTAAGATTAAATTATTTTAATAATGGGGCTGGAGAGATGGCTTGGTGGCTAAGAGCACTGGCTGCTCTTTCCGGGGACCTGGGATCAATTCCCAGCACCCACGCGACAGCTGACAGCTTTAGGAGATCCAACACCCTCATACATGTGAAAGCTCCAATGCACATAAAAGAAAAACAAATAATTTAAAATATATGTGTATACAGTATTTAAGAGGAAGATGAGCTAGAAGGTAAAATTAAGGACACACAGAAAGGTAGATTATTTGGAAGCCTTGCTAACAGCACTCCAGACAGAACCTGTCTTAGCACTCAGGAGCTGGGATGGCGAGCCCTTGTCGGACTGTTGGTTAAGCTCTCTCTGAGTTCTTGGGACTTGGAGCTCAAGTTCCCCAGGTTCCACTCTCAAGTAAACCACTGGCGAGCATGACTTATTGCTGATTAATTTATATTAGCAACAATATCACCTACATTGCTTGGACATGCTTTGTTTAACAACGAGGCGAAGTACACACATTACCATGCAATGCTTTACATCAGTGTTCTTAGAAAAGACAGTGCCAGGCAAGTTTGTTTCTTGCATTTTCCTTTGATATGTCATTTAAATTTTTAATTGTGAAAAAGGTTATTTTTTGTTATTTTAAAGAAAATAACAGATTGTTTTTTATATTAGAGAATAATATTTATTGTGTTTCACTTTTTGAACGTGTATGTGTTCCTGTATTCGCAGGTTCACGTGTGTGTGTTTGTGTGTGTGTGTGTGTGTGTGTGTGTGTGTGTGTGTGTGTGTGTAGACCAGATGCTGACATTGGGTGTCTTCCTCTATCGCTCTCCAACAATGGTTGATTTGTTTGAGACAGGATCTCTCACTGAACCTGGAACTTATGGATTTAGCTAGGCTGGCTGGTCAGCAAGCCCCAGGATCCTCCTATCTCTGACACCCACAGTGTGGTGGTTTGAGTGAGAATGGCCTTCATAGGCTTATAGGTATGAACATTTGGTCCCTAGTTGATGAATCTATTTGGGGAGCATTGGGGGTATGGCCTTGTTGTAGGAGGTGACATTGGGGGGAGGGGACTTTGAGGTTTCGAAGTCCTCTGCCATCCCAGTTGTCTCTCTCTGCCTCTGGATCACACGTAAGCTCCCAATCACTGCCCTAGCACCATGCCGGCCTACTGGCTGCGACACCACCCACCGTGATGGGCATGGCCTCTTACCCTCCAGAACAGATAAGTTGACTTGACCATGGTGTTTTGTCATAGCAACAGAAAAGTAACTAAGACGTGTTATAGCTATGCACAGCAAAGCCTGGCTGCTTACACCTGCTGCAGGCAGGTCCAAATTCAGGGCCTTATATTTCACAGCAAGCACTTTGTTAACTGAGCTATCTCCCCAGCCCCTGCACCTTGATTCTTAAATAGAATCCTACTAGAATACACACTGCTCCATCCAGATTTGCGCTAAACTGTATTGACAAATGTATTTCAGTGTTTGGTTAAGTGAGTTTTATTAATCATAATTGTTTATACAAATTAGTTGCAATCATTGATGTGAACTCCAGTAAACTACTTTTTCAGTCCCGAGAGTTGAACCCTAGGCCTACATATGCTAAGCAACCGTTTTGCCAGGGAGTTGTACTCCTATAGCTAAACTAATGATTACTAAGGTCAGATTAAAAATACAAAATGGTCATCAAAAACAATGACCTGCGACAGAAGTGAAATGAAGACCTGTCAAGTCAGAGGTCAAAGGTAGCTCGTGGTAGAGTGCGCGCTTAAACATGCACTGGGCCTTTCATTAAACCCCAGAATGAGCCAAAGGGAGAGAAGGGGGCAAGAGAAGGGCGAGGAGGGGGAGGCCAAGGGGGGGTGATAATGAATGAGACAGAGGAGAATGGGGAAGGAGTAGATAAAGAGGATGAGGAAGAAGTAGATAAGAAGAAAGATGAAGAGATGAGGGGGAGGATGGGAGGGTGGAAGAAGGATATTAAGTTTAAAGCTAGCCTGGGCTACATATGAAACAAAACAAGAACAAAGACCTGAAATAGAGCTGCCCAGACAGGTAATTTTAAAAAGCCTTGTAATATTACTAGAATTTGTCAATAGTTCAATAGCCTGATAGAGTAAACTTTGAAAGAAAATTGAATCATTACAATTCTATACAATATCTCGTGTTCAGCAAGTGGACTCTGGGCAGGGTGGGAAGGGCCTTTAGAACCAATTATGTGAGAAGCCAGAGTAGAGTCCAGAAATTCCCAAGCAGAATAAAGACAAACACACAATAACAACAGAAATGTCAACCTAACTATATCACCGTCGAAAGTCTAAAACACAAAGATGAAGTATCAGCATTGAGAGCAGAAAGAACAACTTCTTTCAGGGGAAGACAATATTACAATTGACAGTTTACATCTCATTAGAAACTGGGGGAGTGGCTGGAATGGAATGGCCGGCGGCCCAGAATTCCATTCAGCAGTGAAAACAGGGCTGGAGAGATGGCTCGGAGGTTAGGACCACAGATCACATACTGCTCTTTCAGAGGACCCAAGTTCTGTTCCCAGCACCACATCAAGTGGTTCACAATGTCCCTTAACTCCCGAGTCAGGGGATTCAACGGGTCTGCACCTCTTCTGGGGGAACCTGCACTCATGCATGAGCACATGCACAAATACACACACACACACACACAAATACACACATGTGCACACACACTCATGTGCACACACACATGTGCACACACACACAAATACACAAACACATACTTGAACACACACAGAGACACATTACAAGTGATATGAAGTGAAAAACCTTAAAAGATAACTTTGGATAAATGATTCAGAGAGAATTCATAGTGAAAGAGAAGATAAATGAGCAGTAGGAATATTTAGCAAGACAGGAAATGCTAGCAGGGAGAAATCCAAGCCACGAAATAAACAGCAACACAAATAACATTTTCATATATACATTATGAATATGTATATTTAATACAAGTTGTTTAAAGATAGCACATTGTAGGGGTTTTTGCTCATAAGAAGTAAAATGTATGACAAGAGCAAAAAGAACAGAGTTAATAAAATTGTACTGTTTTAAAGTTCTTTTCAATATTTTATGTTTATTTAGTATGCGTGTGTCTGTGTGTGTCTGTGTGTCTGTGTGTGTGTCTGTGTGTCTGTGTGTCTGTGTGTGTGTCTATGTGTCTGTGTGTGTCTGTGTGTGTGTCTGTGTGTATCTGTGTGTCTGTGTGTGTCTATGTGTCTGTGTGTGTGTATCTGTGTGTGTGTGTCTGTCTGTCTGTGTGTCTGTGTGTGTCTGTGTGTCTGTGTGTGTCTGTGTGTCTGTGTGTCTGTGTGTGTGTCTGTGTGTCTCTGTGTGTGTCTGTGTATCTGTGTGTGTCTGTGTGTCTGTGTGTCTGTGTGTGTGTCTGTGTGTCTCTGTGTGTGTCTATGTGTCTGTGTGTGTCTGTGTGTGTGTCTGTGTGTCTCTGTGTGTCTGTGTGTGTCTGTGTGTGTCTGTGTGTGTCTGTGTGTCTCTGTGTGTCTGTGTGTGTCTGTGTGTATCTGTGTGTCTGTGTGTGTCTATGTGTCTGTGTGTGTGTATCTGTGTGTGTGTGTCTGTCTGTGTGTCTGTGTGTCTGTGTGTGTCTGTGTGTCTGTATGTGTCTGTGTGCCTGTGTGTCTGTGTGTGTCTCTGTGTGTCTCTGTGTGTGTCTCTGTGTGTCTGTGTGTCTCTGTGTGTGTCTGTGTATCTGTGTGTGTCTGTGTCTGTGTGTGTATCTGTGTGTCTATGTGTGTGTGTGTGTCTGTGTGTGTCTATGTGTGTGTCTGTGTGTGTGTCTGTGTGTGTGTATCTGTGTGTCTGTCTGTGTGTGTCTGTGTGTGTGTCTGTGTGTGTGTCTGTGTCTGTGTGTGTATCTGTGTGTGTCTGTGTGTCTGTGTGTGTGTATCTGTGTGTCTGTGTGTCTGTGTGTCTGTGTGTGCATGTGCACATGCACCATAGCGCACACATGGGTGGCAGAGGACACACACACTCCTTCCACTATATCAGTTCCAGGCATCAAACTTACACCGTTAGGCTTGGAGGACAGTGCTTTATCTTCTGAACCACCTCACCAACCCCAGGTAAAATTCCCATATTTTACATAAAGCAGCCCAAGTGGTCCAATATGCTATTAACTTAAATAAATTGACTAATAAAAATTTGCTACCCAATTTAACACTCTAGCCAAACATGACCACATTTAAACTTAAATTGGTAGAAAATAAGTAGAAATTTAAAATTTGAGCTCTTTGGTGGTATTTGCTTCCAAGCTACTGGGATGAGCTGTTATCTTGAAGTGTAAGACCGAGAGACTCTGTCTTTCCAAAGTTATTTTGGTCATGGTGTTTAATCACAGCAATAGAAACCCTGACTAAAACATACCCTTAAAGAAAACTATCTCTCCCAGAAGCTATCAAATGCCAGTTGCCCCTCAGCTACGGGTGGCACTCTGCGCCCATCTGACTGTTGTGCTGGGATCCTGCCTGTCTTGAGCTTGTGCGTGTCTTGTGTATGGGGGTGATAATTATGATAAGAAAAGAGGACACGAGAAAGGAAAACCATAAACGAAAACAGACAAAAAATGAATAGCGTGGTAGGCACGTCCAGCATAATAATAATATATTAAATATAAATAACTAAAGAAAAGGAAATGATTATAAGGGTAAATAAAATCAGGATTTGATTAAATGCTTCTGTATAAAAGATTTTCCAAAGACTCAAAAGTGTTGAGAGCAAAAGGAGAAAAGCAGATTATACTAATCTAAGAAACTGAGTATTGATAATCTTATCATCATACGGGATATATTTCAAACCAAAGACAGTTGTTGGATTTGAAAAATGACATTCTTTAATGAAAAACTGTTATGGTGTCCTAAGAGACATAAATGGTATAAGTGTGTGTCTGAGCCTTTGTGCTGGCTAGCTTTAGGTCAACTTGGCACAGGCTCAAGTCACCGGAGAGATGACAACCTCAACTGAGAAAATGCCTCCATGAGATTGGGATGTAGGCAAGTCTGGCAGGCATTTTCTTAAATTGTGATTAATGGGCAGGGATCAACCCGTGTGGGTGGGGCCATCCCTGGACTAGTGGTCCTGGCTTTTATAAGAAACAAGCTGAGCAAGCCATGAGACGCAAGCTAGCAAGCAGCACTCTTCCATGGCCTCTGCATCAGCTCCTGCCTCCAGGTTCCTGCCCTGTTTGAGTTCCTGTCCTGACTTCCTCCAATTATCAACAGGGATGTGGAAGTGTAAGCCATATAAACCTCTCCCTTCTCAAGTTGCTTCAGTTGCAGTGTTACATCACAGAAACAGGGACCCTAAGGCAACCTTCCTGAAGCAAAAAGAGAAAAGAAAGAAACAAACAAAAGAAAAAGAAAATTAGGCATAAGAACCAAAGTCTGTAACTATAGCTGAGCTATTTTAAAGACATCTTTATACCTTATACAGCTACACTAAAATGAATATAAATATAAATGACTGAAATAATTTTAAAATTTTTAATTTAATGTGTGAGTACTTTGCCTGCATGTTTGTATGTGCACCATGTGCAGGCCTGGTGCCCATGGAGGCCAGAAGAGACTATCAGACACCTTGGACCTGGGTTTACAGATGCTGTGACCCACCATGTCAGAGATTGGCACTGACTGAATCTGGGTCCTCTGTACGAGCCGCCAGTGCACTTATCCATTTAGCCATCTCTCCAGTCCCAGGTCGACAATTTTATAACCACTTTAACTCAATTAACATGTTTAGTATACCTCATTTATCATCTATGGAATAAATATTGTTTTCAAGAGAATATGGTATGGTTACCAAAATCACATGCTGAGACATAAATACAAAACTGAGGGAATATATGCTCTGAACATAGAATAAAATTTTAAAATAAAATATTGAAAAACTTGCTAAATATTTGAAATTCCCCAACACGGTTATAACTCTTGAGGGAAAAAGTCACAAGTGATTTTGAAAAAACAAAAACAAAATTTGAGCTATAGATAACATATTGCTTAAAAGGAAATTTAAATATTTACACTTACATTGAAAAAAAAGAATGCTTTTAAAAGGTAGAAAAAAGGAGCAAATTAAACTCAAAATAAGTAGAAGGAAGGACATAATTAAGAGCAGAAACTGCTGAAATAGAAGGCAGGTAAAAACTTGACTCTGAAAGATTAATAATATTTCCAACACCCCAGTAAAGCTAGCCAGTATAATTCTTCTGGAATCACCAAGAGGGTGTAAGCTCTGCCCCTTTGTTCTCTTTTCCAGCATATAATACATACATACACACATACATACATACATACATACATACATACATACATACATACATACATACTTGCATGTAGTAGTTTGAAAGAAAATAGCCCCACAAGGTCATAGGGACTGACACTATTAGGAGGTGTGTTCTCATTGGAGGTGTGGCTTTGTTGGAGGAAGTGTGCCACTGAGGGAGAGCTTTGAGGTCTCAGAAGCTCAAGCCAGGCCTAGTGGCTCACTGTCTCTTCCTGCTGCCTGCCGATCCAGATGCAGAACTCTCAGCTTCCCCAGCACCATGTCTGCCTGCACACCGCCATGCTTCCCGCCACGATGATAATGGACTAAACCTCAGAACTGTAGGCCAGCCCCAATTAAATGTTTTCCTTTATAAGAGTTGCTGTGGTCATTGTGTCTCTTCACAGCAATAGAAACTCTAAGACAATGCATATATATGGACACATATATGTATCATACATATATGTGCATATACATATATGTGCACATATAGACATACACACATACACAATACATGCATACATAAACATGTACTTGCCTACACACATGCATACATACATACATATGCATATATACACATGTACACACACATACCTTGCAGCCAGTGATACGTGAGCAAGTATAGAAATGCAGGTAGCTGTCAGCTTGTAAAGAGGAAAGAAGGAAGGAAGGAAGGAAGGAAGGAAGGAAGGAAGGAAGGAAGGAAGGAAGCTGTGAGGATGAGAAAAAGCAATGACTGCATGCTTACTTTAGGGCTCCGGGCACTGACGCTGTGGGCTCTGGAGTAGGAGACCGGGGAGAACGCACTTTGTGGACAGACCTCCCTTTTCATCTCAGGTAGCAAGTGATATACTGAAACGGGGCTACAAGGTGTTATAAACGAGACCATAGCCTCCCTCCATCAGAACAAGGAAGGGCGTGGTGCTGTCACACGCTCCGTGCTGTAGATGGGGCTCAGGATTTGGAGACTGACTGCCTAGCCCAAGCTGGGCTCCTCCCCTCACTGCTGATCAACTTAAGAAATGTCTTTGTACCTTGATTTTCTGGTCTCTAAAATGGGAGTGACAGTTGATGGCACCGGCTTCAAGGGCTCTCTTGTAGAATGAGTTGATGTATGCAAATTGCTTAAAAAACATGCCCTTGCACGCTGAAGCGTTTATGCTTGCTGTAGGAAAATGGATTCTACCACTGTGTGCCTACCTGAAAGTCCAGCAATGCATCCAGACATGGGCCTTGACACTCTCCAGTCACAGGGTAGTTGTTTGTTCCCCTGAAGAAATGTTTGAAGTTTTCAAACCCTTCAATTTATTTTTAAAGATTTATTTATTTTATTTATATGAGTACACTGTTGCTCTCTTCAGACACACCAGAAGAGGGCATCGGATCCCATTACAGATGTCTGTGAGCCACCATGTGGTTGCTGGGAATTGAACTCAGGACCTCTGGAAGAGCAGTCAGTGCTCTTAACCACTGAGCCATCTCTCCAGTCCCAAACCCTTCAATTTTAAATAAGATTTTTTTTAAAGCACTGAAATGAAAGATTTGGGCCAGAAAACCAAAACAAGGCTTAAACCCTCAAATCAAGTGAAAACTTTATTCTGCCTTCATTGTAATTTGCTGCATGATTCTTAGAAGCAGGAAAATGGTTCTGTGAACAGCAGCGCGGCTGAGGAGGCTGCAGGCCCTCCCGTCGGCAGTGCACAGGCCAAGGGAAGGGCTCACAGGTTGTCCACAGAAGCTTCATGTTCTCATTGGGTCCGTAGAAAGTGCCAAAGCTGCCACAGACATGGCCTCGTCTCTGTACCAGCCAAGAAAGACAACAGACCTGGCTTCTAAGGAGGGAATAATGGGACTGGGAGTGTAGCTCAGTGGTAGGGCACGTGATGAGTACATGTAAGGTCAGCATTCTCAGAACTTCAAATGCAAACCAAAAAGAAAATAAAATATTTTTAATGAGTAGAAAGGAGACTGTAGTCTGGTGATGGTGTAGGTAGATCTTCAGTCATCGAACAAGTATTTATTGAGCACCTACTGTATGTGTGACACTAGGCTGGACTGGTAGATACAGGACTCTAGTCAGAAGAATAAACAGACTACAAGAACTGCAATCCAGTGTGAGAAGGTTCCCAAGGGCTTCTGAGAATCCACCCTAAGTAGAGATGGCTGTGTGAGGATCCTTCCCCTACAGGAAACAGAGGAGGGTGGGGGGAGGTAGGAATTGACAACCAACGTGCAGAGGTTGAAGAGAGCAAACTGACTGAAAGGCCTGAAAGGCCTGTCCTACGACAGAATATAGAGGCGAAGCGATGGGGCCGGGGAGATGAAGGTTGGCCCAGGGCCTTAAGGTTAATGAGTTTAGATCAGTCTTCAGGAAGGTGAGAGGCCATTGGGGATTCTTGTCTGGTGCTGGACACAAGACATGCGTTATACCAGGATCACACTGGCTATAGTTATAGTGGGATTGCGAGTCAAAATCTAGCAGATGTTTGACCAATCATTATCCGAGTGACCTAATCCATGATCTGATAGCACAGAGCGAATGCCAACAACTAGGGCACTGTAGAGCAGGTGGGCAGTGGGGTGGCTGACCTGGAGCACTGTGTATGCTGGGGTGGGAGTAGAAGGTCCAACTTACCTCTCAGCTCCTACCTATGGCAGGCAGCCGCATGGAAAACACAGGCACTCCCCAAGAGAGAAGGAGCATGAGCGGGCCTCAGGCACCAGAGTCTCATTTCAGATGATTTAACTTTCAAAATACCCAGGGACTTCCAAGTGAAGACGGAAACATCAACACTTCCGCAGGCCAGGCTGCCGGGGAGGCTGTTGAGAAAGCTGTGGAAAGAGAGGCCTTTCCCAGTCCAGAGCTCTGGAGTGGAGGCTGGAGATGAGCGGGGACAGGGAGACTGCTGGCATCACAGGGCCGCGGTGCCTACGGGATGGAGTCTAAGGGAAACCTCAGCACAGCATCTTCCATTAACTGGATACCGGGGAGAGTAACGAGACAACCTCTGGGGCTAAAACCAACCAGTTTTAGTTTTCTTCGCCTCAGATCATTGATAAAGGAACGTGGACCCTCTTTGCAAGTAGATGCTTTGAATGGCGATAAACCTCAGGATGGCAAGATTTGGCTAAATTATCACAAACTATAAACCTCCGTAAAAACATATAAGCACGGGGCTCAGAGGAGGAGGGAAAGTGACAAACGACCCTGGAGTCGGCATGGAGAGGTATTGATCTAGTGTCACAGCGGAGATTTTCCACACAAGGTAAACCTCGGCTAGCCTGTTGGGTTGATCTGGATTTCTGTTCAATATTCCATGAAATACTGGAAATTTCATATTAAAATGTTTATATATTCATGGAAATAATAGCATGAATATGTTAACTTGTAACACCCGTGACTCCTGTATTTGGAAATGCATAGCGCCATCTAATGGTCACAAGCCATAAAGAGAAAAACGAAGAAAACAAAATCTAATACATTTATTTCACTTTTCAAAGTTGTTCAGTTAATTGGATTTTTAGACAAAAATTTTATCTTTTCCAGATTCACTGCCAAACTGGACAACGGATTACCCTCCACCCAGAGTACCTCTGCAGCTCATTTTAAGTCGAAATATTTCCAAACAAGCCATAACATTTGCATTTTTAAATCATAAAATCATTTTAAATACCTTGGATAACACAGCACGTTCAACTAGGATCATTTCATTTTTAAAAGTGTGATTAAGTTAAAGAGTAAGCTTATCTTGGTTTTTGTAAGATTAAAATGTGACCCACCATCTATCCAGGCCGTAATTATTGCTGACACCGTCCCTGCAGCCCCTTGAGACTGTGTGATTTAATGAAGCTTATCTCTGCTGATTCTATTTTGGAGAGCAGCAGCCTGTGGCATGGCCCTTCCACAGCTCAGTCCTGGGGTCAAAGGAATTTTCCATTGCTTACACATGCCACTTAACCTGGGACACACATGAGAGAAGTTACAGCAACCTCAAGAAAGGGTGGGAAGGCTGCTCAGTCTTCCTGGATCTGGCCTGAGGAGCAGCTTGCCTTGCTCCCCCAAGAACAGAACTTTGCTGCCGAGCTCGACGGCTTCGTCAGACTTTCATCTCTGTCCTTCTGACGCAGCTTGAATCAGACTCTTTACGAATTGATAGCCCAAATAAGAACTAATTTTAAAGTAATATTGCTCTTGGAGGGCTACAAAAAAAAAAAAAGAGTAAAGAGGGGGGTAGAATGTGACCATAATACATTGTATACATGTATAGAATCGTCCAGAAGTTATTAAAATTACTAATTTTAATTTTAAATTTTAAAGAATTTTTAAAAATTAAGTATACCATTTGACTCTCCTTCGCAATATACTGAACAACAAAACCCTACGATGTAATGTTGCGCAAAGCCGGCGTTTTCATTGGCTGTTATCCTGGACTGTATTTGGGGAGTGCAGATCACGTGTTGCCTGGCATATGGCTTGTGCACAATTGAAGATCCATCTTGAGTTAACTTCTAGGCCTACCAGACTGGTGGGGGAGTTTCCATAATGGGAAGAAAACACACATGCAAACAAAAAATTAAACCAATAATTAAAAAGAAGACAAGGAAGGGTGAATGGAGACAAGGAAAAGGAACAGCGAAGAATTTGAGTTAAAAGGTAAGTTATTTATTGAGGATTTTGTCATTTGCCCATTAAGTGTTAGAAACAATGATTTTCACAAATCGGCAGCAACAGTGACAGTCACATTAAACCGTTGCTTTCTTTCTTCTTTAGGGGCTAGAATGTGTTGCACATGAAAGTGGGCAGCCACGTGGGTTGGAAGGTCAGGGGATCGGCTTGAGAACTCTAGCTGCATGCTGTGGAGACCACGTGCTCACCGACGGGGTTTCCTGGGCTCGGCATACAGTGGGCTGCTGGCGCTGGACATGAACTGTTGCCGTGGTCCCACGTGTTTGAATGCTCACGTGGTCTTCTGCTAGCGGCTGTTTTGAAAGGCTGTGGAGCCTCTAGAAGCCCAGCCTCTGTCTTCTCTTTTCTTTCTGGCGGCAGACACTAGGTAACCAAGGTAACCAGCCACCTTGAGATCCTGTAGCCAGGCCTTCTCTTCATGCAGTTTTCCTTCAAACTGTGACCAAAGCAAGCCTTCCCTCCCCGAGTTGCTCCCTGCCTACCATCTGATCACATACACAGGAACTGCAGCAAACACACATGCACTGCCTGCCTAAGCCTCGCCAGCGCCCCTTAAGGGAGTTCTTGACACTCTCTCGAGCAGCTCTGAAGACACTAAAAGGCTTTCCTTCTCCAGCTCAAGTCCCCTGAGGTCCCACATTAGGCTGGAGATACAGTGCAGTTGGTAGATGCATACAAGCATACGTGCACGCATACATGCATGAATAGGTGCATGGGTGCAGGGAGCACTTGAGTCGATCCTTGGCTCTAGGGATGGTAGTGCACACCTGTAATCCCAGCATCCAGGTGGTAGAGGCAGGAGGATCAGAAGTTCAGAGGTTAGCTCTGGTTACATTATGAGTTTAAGGCTAGCCTAAGATACAGAAGACCCTGTATCAAAGAGGGAAGGGATTGGAACGGCTAGTTATCATCATAATTAAGCAGCTCCATCCTCTACCTGTCCAAGAATGAACTGTCAATAACACTGTGGCTTTCCCAGGGGAGGTTTTTATTTATGTGTTTATTCATTCATTTATTATTCTAATTATGCATATGATGTGTATGCAAAGCGTATGTGCGTGCATGTGTGCATGCGGGCATCTGTGTGCCATAGTAGATATGTATAAGTCATGACTGCCACCTTGTTTGAAGGAGGGTCTCTTGCTCACTGTTCACATGCCGGGCTATCAGGCCCAGGGCTTCCAGCAATTCTGTCTCTGTCTCCCAACTCTTGGTAGGCATGTGCCACCTCATCCAACTTTATTTGGGCTCTTGTAATCCAAACTCTGGTCTTTATGCTTGCACAGCGTGCTTTTGGGTGGGGGTGGGGGGCAAGGTGGGTAAATCCCCTTCAGGAACTCCCAGGCAGGGGCTACTCTGTCCAGCAGGAGAGGTCTTTAAGGGCATCTCACGGATGAGCTTTCATCTTTTGTGAATTATCCTTAAAACACAAAAGTCTTTGTTGTGCCCCCGGTTCCTGGAAGGAATTCTTGTTTATTGAGTTATTTCTAAGAACATACAGATAGATATTAAAAGGGGAAATTGCTGGTAGCGTGATCACACAAAGATAAATACTGACATGTTTGATATATTTCTTTGTGAGCCTTTTTCTATGTTTATATATATATCCAAAGGTTGTGTAACAACATGATGAAAATACAGACATTCAGTAGGAAAATTCAAGTAAACAAAACTGGGGTTGGCCACCTGGGATCATGCAAAATTTTAAACTCACTATCAACTTATGGCGACCTCCAAGGAAGGAGTTCTTCAGCTCTGCCAGCAGGCAGCTTCCAAGGCAGATGTCTTGGTAAGGTTGACCCAGGAGTGAACAACAGTTCCGAGGGAGCTTGCTGTGTGGGTGGTGCCTTCACACAGTGGACTACCAAAGGCGGGCTGCTCTTTGGGCCAGACACGGAGAGTCGTACGTGAGGCTACTTGGCACATCCTGAAAACTGATCTAAATGAAACTCGGAAAAGATCAAAGTCACTTCTGAGAAAGAACTAGGATCTTAGCTAACTTACGAAACTAGTTGCATTTGTCCTTGTTTTGGGGGGAACTGGGTCATTTGGTCCCTTTGGCCAGGGTTACGTGTTTCTATAGGCCAGCAGAGGGCGCTCTGTTGCTCCAATGTTGGGATGAAAAGCCAAGAATAGTTGGGATTAGTAGACTAACAGGAGCAGAACTAAGGGGAAAGGAGGGGCTTCCTCCACTTCTGAAAGGGGGCGGGGTGGGAGCGAGTGTTCAAGACCAGCCTTTCACGAGCCTGTATTTTGTTCCTGTTGTGCTAGCTTTCAAGCCTTACCAGACTCTGGTGTGCTGCTGTTCCTGTCACGGTCATATAGGATGGGGTGAAAAGGGCCGGTGAGACTCAAGTTTCTGTTTGGGGTGACGGCTGACAGGCCCTCTACAATGGCGAGAGAGTCGGTCCCCACAGTTATGACTGATCAGCCGTTGCGGAGTTTGCCCTAACTTTATTATTGATTTATAATGTGTATATGATGTGTATGTGTAATGTGCCCGTGTGTGATCTCCCACTGCCAACCTGTGAGGTGAGAGAGCATTGCTCTGCATTTTATTCCCTTCACAACCTTCCAGTCTCACACTTTAGTCACAGCTATAACAATACAACTACAACTCCACAGACATGCAAATCCCTCCTACCCTACTTCTGACACAAAGCTTGAGACATCAGTGGCTTTGTAAATAGACAGGGACGGTGTCTATCTTGGTGTTTGTGCTTTTAATAAGAAATCCCTCCTTCTTAATTGGATAGGAGTCTTGTCTACCCCACTTTTCCTACTCTATGGCCCATTGAAAATGCAGGCCATTTTCTCGATAACTTGTTACCTCCTGGACCCTGGGGCCAGTGTTCTACACGAGGCTAGCCCAGGCATGGCTACTCCATCACTCATTACCACATCTTTCTTGTCCTTGTGCGTCGATCTAGTGAGAAACATCTAAGGATGCTTGTGGGTTAATAGAGATTTCCACAATCTTTGATTCTGGGGAATGAACAGTTACAGGCCAAGATACATAAGCTCAATATAGATTCCTCAGCCCCACCCCACCCGTAGCCTCAGTGACTTATAAAAATCATATATTTATTAGAACTGTCCTTCAAGGTCAGATATGGTGCTAACTCCAGTTACAAGAAAGACAGATATAAGCCTTCTCTGGTTTATTTTTAACAAGAATGGCCAGTTCTAAATGTAATCATCAACACACACACACACACACACACACACACACACACACACACACACACACACACATACACACACACACCTACCTCTTAGGTATAGTCTTATTCTATTGTGGCTTTACTGAGATTAGTTTATGGATTAAATAGGCAGTTGGATATATAAAGGGTTTAAATTTTTGCAGGCTAAAATCATTAAGGCTTCTCATTGCGTATTACCTTGTTAGAATGCCAAATCGCTCTTTGTGAAGAACCCGAGCGTGCCAGACCTTGCATAGCCCACCTATGCGGAGGTGTAGCCTTCTGTCCACCATATGCCTTTGTTGGGTAACTCAGATTTAATAAGAACTTGTCGGGAGCTCCCTGGCTTGCTTGCTTATTAAACACATGGCTGCAGATTTAGCCGACCACCCAGCAACACTGTGCCCCCAGAAGCCTATCAGATTCTTAATCTTGGAACTCAGGGCTGCTCCCTAGTGTTTAATATCTTTGAAAAGTGGGGCTTGGAAAGGAGGCTCAGCAGTTAAGAGCACTTGCTGTTCTCACAGAGGAACCAGATTTAGTTTCTAGAAACCATATGGTGGGTGGCTCACTATCGACTCCAGTCCCACAGAACCCAGCGCTCTCCTCTGGCCTTCATGGCACTAGAGATGCTTGTGATACACATTTATATGTGCAGGGAAAACACCCAGAAGTCTTACACATAAAACAAAAACAGATAAATCTGCCTTCAAAGCTTTGGGAGGTTAGCTGCAGGCTCATCCAACCCTTTCCATAGACATGAGGCCCAAGCCTGGGTCACGGGACCTCCGTGGGATGACCTCGTTCCTGACCACACACCATCTCTTCTCTCTCTGCTTTGCTGAAATGGGAATTGCTATAGGACGTACTGTAGGCCACACAGCGTAGGAGGATGTTTAGTTGGTTTTTTAATACCTATGTCACATCCTTTCAGAAAGAACTCCAAGGAGAAGGTTTTTCCTGGCATTTGTAGTAGAAATTAACACTCTTCGGAGCTAGTGTTTTGTTTTCTCTTGTGAACACAGTGATTCGCCCACTGCTGAGGAGGCGACCTGGCAGCTACCACCAGAAGGGCCTCTCACCGTTCAGCTCGGACTTATTCTACCAATCAAGTGCCCTTGGCTTTCATTTGTGTGCCTGAAGTGTTTGTTGTTGCTCTATCGAGTTGTTTAAGGCCACCAGCAATCGTTCTGAAACACTATTGAACACTAGTAACCAATTTTAAATTATTTTAAGAGGATCTGCCAACTCAAGGGAACCAGAGTGACAAGGTCTAGATGTAAAAAGCAATGGGGAATTGATCAGAGCTGGACTGGCCACAAAACTCTTGTGGTGACAGCTTCAGGAGACTGGGCAGACACTGGGACCTGTTGATCCAGAACCTCACCTGAACCTCGGGGAGTCATTGCTGGAGAGGATTTCTTACTTTGCAGAACTGGAGGCAGTGACGCAGGGTGCAGCCAGAAGCCACCCTGTGCATGGTGGGCCACATACATCACACCCGGGAGTGCTGCCTACAGAGACTGAGCACCCATTCTACTCTGAGGTTAGCTGGGCCGTCAGTACTGCTGGTCTGTGGGGGGCAAGGGGTCAGCAGGGCCCTGGGCCACGTCCTCACCCTTCCAGAATACATCCTACAGAGAACCCAAGAGGTTCAAGAGGACACCAGTGACTCTTTCGCGTGACCTTTGACCCTTCTGCTGCCCACCTCCATCCTGCTTCCCATACTCTCAGGTCCCCTTCTAAAGGCAGCTGGAACCCACCACCACTCCCCAGCATGCTCACTCCATACTGTGGTATCTGCCGGAACTGCTCACCTTCATCAATGCTGAGCTTGAGGCTCCAGGGTATTTAATTTACACAAAAATTTAAAAATAAAAGAATATCATCTTCTCATCCGGAAGAGATACAGTTTAATTCTGTAATACTCAAGCAGTTGTGTCTCTAAGTCTAAAAGAATTGCTGGAGTAACTCAGAAGGGGGAAATCAGTATATTGCATTTTCTTCATTCTAGCACCAAACAATAAGAAAACATTCAACACTCAGGAGACAGAGGCAGGGAGAGTGTCAGAAGTTCAAGGCCGGACTAGGCTACAAGACAGAGAGGGAGGGGGAGGAAGGGGAAGAGAAGTGAAGATAGTAGAGAGAAAACAATTTACAGTAGAAACTAAAACTATAAAGAACTATGAACAACCTCCACAGAGAAGACAGACACTACTGAAAGACAAATTGTTGAAGATATATACTGCTGATTGAACCAATATCATAATAGTATCAGGTGTTTTGAAATAATGTTATGTATCCACAATCAAAATATCAACAAGACCTTTTAAATATTAAATAATCAAAGCCTATTTGAAAGAATAAATGCCCCACAGAAACATTTGCTGTGTATTTATTTGTGTATTCTTTCAGAAGTGTAAGAATGAGAAATCCCTCTTAGCAGTGTTTGATGGCGATGCTCTGTGACTGTGAAGTAGCACACAGCAGGGGAAGAATAGGGGAGCTCATGGAGAAACAAGCGGTATCCAGAAATGAATTCAGTACATAAAAGCTTAAGGTGGCAAAGGGATATTCTGAAGCCAGTGATGAAAACTAAGCCATTTATGAATGATATCAGGGCAGTGGCAGATTACTTAAACATTGACTTGGGATTAAAGTCCCCCCGCCAAATATTCAAAATGACATTCCATATATATGTGCGTGCGTGTGTGTGTGTGTGTGTGTATGTGTGTATGTGTGTGTGTATATGTGTGTGTGTGTATATATATCTATATCTATATCTATATCTATCTATCTATCTATCTATCTATCTATCTATCTATCTATCTATCTATCTATCTATCTATCTATATACTGTTGCTCTCTTCAGACACACCAGAAGAGGGCACTGGATCCCATTACAGATGGTTGTGAGCCACCATGTGGGTTCTGGGAATTGAACTCAGGACCTCTGGAAGAGCAGTCAGTGCTCTTAACCACTGAGCCCCAACATTCCATTTTTTTAACCAAAGTAACTTGCAAAATGCAAAAGTCTTAAGTGTAGAAAATGAGGCCCTAAAAATAGTAGACACAGCATAGGGTTACATTACCCTGGACTGGAGAACAGCTGTCAAGCAGGTCCCCAAGGCAAAAGCAATGAAGATGTTTAAAGATTTGAAAGCATAACAGTTTAAGTATCATGAGTGAAGCGTAAATGATAAACGGAAGCAATCTGTGACAAAAGTGAACATCTCAAACCCACGGAAAGTTACTCTGTGTCACTAAAAGGTAGGGATACGCACCAGTGGGACGTGTAAGCAAGAACAGAACTCAGATGTGTCAGAGAGAACAACAGCTGGCTGAGCAATGCCCTCTCCCACTAGCAACGAAGCAGATGCAAAACTCAAGTGTGAGACACCATCTCCTGTCAACTTGTCAAGGATTTTTTTTTAATCATGAAAATAATAAATGCCACTGAGGGAAAGGGGCTGGGTTGGCTCAAGCATCCGAAAGATGGCCTTTCAGGCAGCAATTCAGTTTGTAGCCGTCAATTCTGATCAGTAACTATGGAGGTGCAAGGATTTAGCTGCAGGAATGTCACAAATGCATTCTTTCTAGTCATCCACCAACACAAAGTAACTAAAGGAGGACTGTGCTTCAGGATATGCCAGCCATTTGGTAAGACGTTATTCAGTTATCAAAAATTATATTGGAGGTCTGGGAGGTGGCTCAGGGGGTAAGAGCACTTGCTGCCTGTATGAGAATCTGAGTCCATGCCTGCATAATCCTGGACTGCCTGCTTGGGCCTCAATGGGAGAGGATGCACATAGTCCTGATGCTACTTGATGTCTCAGGGCAGGGTGGTACCCAGGGGGGCTCCCCCTTCTCCCCCTCAGTTTGCAGATTATAGCTTTGTCCTGATATTTATTTTATTCTATTTCAAATTCTGATAATGTTCTGAGATAGTATGCTATATAGCCTTCCTAGCCTCAACCTGTAATCCTCCTGCCTCAGCTTTCCAAGTGATAGGATTACAGACATGTGTCATAACTACGGGTGTCATGATACCCAGTTAAACTTCCTGAAAATTTATAAAATGTTTAATTTCTTTGACTCATAAGTAAGGAATTCTTAAAGTTTCCAATAGGTGTTGTCACAGAGTTAGAGTCAGGTTGTAGTCAGGAGGTGACATCTTTCCTAAACTAGCAAGCTTCACTCCGTCAGAGACAGTATGGCCAAGGAGACAGCCTCTGTCCACAGATGGTCTGGCTCTACAGAAGCTGTTCTATCTTCATGTCCCCTCCCATTTCCAGTCCTTTCCTTGGGTGCTGAGTCTCTCTTACCTGAAATCCAGGACAGCCCATTTCAGTATGGATTCAATTCCATTTCCTCTTTCCAGAGGTAGCTTTTCCTGTCTTTATGCTGTCTCACAACTTGCCTCTCCCTTATTTGGAGTCTCTCCTACCCATTCACCAAGCCCCACCCATATCACCAGACTCACACAGTCTGAGACCAGTGCCATCCTTGTTGGCTAATCTGCTGCCTTTTAAGCTGGCTGTCCCATACTCAATGCCTCTGTCATTTATGAGCTATTGGTGCCTAGCTCAGTTCCATTTTTCACCTTACACTGCCCCCTGCTGTTCAGCCCATGCAACTGTACTCACTGTACACAGTCGACCAGCAACAAAGAACCTCAAAGGGGAAAGAAGTGTGCTTTGAATCTCCTTTGCTTCAGAGCTGGTTAACTGAAGATTCTGCAGAACTCCCACTAGAGGGCACCACCCCATAACTTTTGAAACAGGAAGGCTGCTGAATGCAATTCTTAATGAAAATTGAAGTCCAGACACATGGAATTTTTAGAAACTTTTCTGAACACATGCTGTAATTTTACGAAGCAATTTAACTTGACTCTTTTAAAATAAAAGCTGCCCCGTGGGCAGAGCAATAGACAGCAATCTTAAGCAGTATAAACCTATATAAGGGAACACCAATTAAAAACCCAGACTCCATTACTGTAACATAAATAGTCATGAATTATATAAAATACAGGCAAGACCTTAGTCCAGCCAGACAAGTGAAGTTATTTTTACTTTAGCAAGAGAAACAGATATGCAAAGGTTGGCTTTAAAGCAAAGGCTTTGCAAAAACAGAAATTAAAGGCAGCTCAAACGTGCTGGGATTCCTTGCATAATAAGTACAATGGAATGATTGATTCTATTATCTCTGGGGTGTAAGAAGTTACCTACAATACTACAAACTGGTCCAAATTTGGAATCTTTTGAGTTCTTTTAGGAAAAAATGTGCCAAAGTACTATAGGGTAGTGGTTAAAATACAGGACTCTAGAAATAAGTTGACCTTTGAACCCTTCATCTCTTGCTTACTACTGTGAGAACTTGGACACTCTTTCTGGGACTCCCTTAGTTCTGCATTACTTCATTGGGAATGATGACAGAACCCACCTCACTTGTGCTCTTAAGTAGATAAAATAATTAATGTGTGACTGAGGTACAGAAGACCCTCAATAAATGGTAAATTTTCATTCAGTGACTGATTGTAATGAAGGCCTTATAAATGTTGTCTTAGTTGGGGTTACTTTGCTGTGATGAAACACCATGACCAAATGCAGCGTGGGGAGGAAAGGGTTTATTTTGCTCACTGTTCCATAGAACAGTTCATCATCAAAAGCAGTGAGGGCAGGAACTTGGAGGCAGGAGCTGATGTAGAGGCCACAGAGGGGTGCTGCTCACCAGTTGCTTCCCATGGCTTGCTGAACCTGCTTTCTTATAGAAAGAACCCAAGGGCCACTGGCCCAGGTATAGCACCACCCACAATGGGCTGGGTACTCCCATATCAATCGCTAATTATGAAAATGCCCTACAAGCATGCCTACAGCCAGGTCTTATGGAGGCATTGTCTTAATTGAGGTTTCTTCCTCTCAGATGACTTAAGCTTACATTTTTTAGTTGACTTTAGTTTTTTTTTTTTGTTTTTTGTTTTTTGTTTTTTGGTTTCTCTGTGTAGCCCTGGCTGTCCTGGAACTCACTTCGTAGACCAGGCTGGTCTCGAACTCAGAAATCCGCCTGTCTCTGCCTCCCAAGTGCTGGGATTAAAGGTGTGCGCCACCACTGCCCGACTCGACTTTAGTTTTAAGTACAGTTGACATACAACCAGTATAGAGAGATGACTAGGAACAGAAATATTGGCAGAAAGAGAGATTAACTATCATTTTAAAAAGATTTATTTATTTTTATTTTGTGTGCATTGGTGTTTTGACTGCATGTATATTTGTGTGCGAGAGTCAGATCCCATGGAACTGGAGTTGCAGACAATTGAGAACTGCCATGTGGGTGCTGATGATTGAACCCAGGACCTCTGGAAGAGCAGCCAGTGCTCTTAAATGTTGAGCCATCTCTGCATCCCCTATCATTTTAATAAACGCATTCATACAGATAAGCAGTTATAAGGTAGAAAAATTTAAGCTTGGCTGTAGTCACACAGGTATTCCCTCATCTTAGAGTAAAATCTGGACTTCCTTAATGCCAGGCCAGCGCCCTTTCCCGCATATCATGTGGCTCTTCCAGTATCCAAAGCTTACTAACATAGACTAAATGTATCCCTTAGCTAAAAATAGGATTTTTGGACAAACTTTTGCTGAAGTAACAAAATGCATTGTGTGACAGTTTGAAAGAAGCTTCTTGCACATATATTTAAGACTTTGAATTTTTCCAGGTGGTGGCACACGGCTTTAATCACAACACTTGAGAGGCAGGTAGATCTCTATAAATTCAAAGCCAGCCTGATCTACAGAGTGAGTTCTGGGATAGCCAAGGCAAAAAGCAATGACAAAAGAGTTTGAAATTTAAGTTTATTTCTTACTTTAGAAATTTATCTTTAGGAAATAATCTAAAAGAAAATTATATGCAAAAACATTCACTACTACATACCTTGGAATGCTGAAAAAGTAAAACTCTGTATGTTCAACAATAGGAGAACAATTAAAGATGACAGACCTATGAGTTATGGAACTTCTAGAGAGAGAAGCCTGGGGGTAGCTCTCAGCAGTGACCCTGCTCCACGCATGCGAAGCCCTCAGCTGGGTCCAGCACTGAAGAAAAAAGAAGTTGGGAAATAGATTGTTAGAGAGAAAGAAGAAAAAAGGGAGAAAGTGAAAAAGAAGAAGACAAAAAAACAAGGGAACATAGAAAGTATGTATTTCATTCATTTCATTCCAAAAGGCAGTGATCTGGGAAGTAGAGCGAGAGTTTATTTTTATCCTAATTGTAACCAATTAAAACTAATACTTACTTGGGTAAAACCTAGAAAATAGAAAGACAGAGTGAAGCAATTTAGAAGTGTTTAAATAAGAAGTTTCTTTTTCTTTCCCTTTGGGTGTTGTTTAAGAGTAACAGTAAAGGATGCAGGGTGAATTAATTTCATGTGACGGTTACTAAAGAGTCCCCATGATCCAAACCCCCTTTAGTACATGGTGATAACATGTACACTAACAAGGAAAGGCCCAAGAGCAGAGCTTTGTCATGTGGTCGGTTCTGAGGGGCACATGGTATACACCAGTCCCCAGGTTTTCTGAATCCGAGAGCTGGTACGGGAACTAGGACACATTCTGCCATCCCCCCAGTCCTAGGCATATTGATTACAGGAACCCTGAAGGATGCCAAGATCTACAGATGTTCAAGTATCTGACATAAACTGATGTAGTATTTGCACATAATCTAAACATGTAGCTGCCTGAATCCTTTAAACCACCTCTAGGGTTCTTGCAGTACAAGAAGTGTTCTATCCTGCCTAGAGAAGGACAAAAGAAATGCATGTACACATTTAGTGCAGGCAATTTTTTTTTTTACTGTTTTCTATTGAGTCTGCAGACATGGATCTCAGCACCACTTTACCTCAGCTTCAATATCCCGCCTCAGACAGGTGCTCTCTCTCACCTTCATGCCAACAGCCCATTAACTAGGGCTGCCAGCCTGCTGGAACCTTCGTCTTCCTCTGGACCACCAGCTTGGCTTGATTTTTTTTTTCCTGAAATACTAAGACTCATCACATCAGCTGCCTCTCCACAGGGATCACAAGATGACGAACATTTTCTTTTCTGATTCATCTGTCCAGAAAACCCCCTAAGCTGGGGATATTCTGAGCTGAGTTCCATGGTTCTCTGGTATTCCTTGGTGTATTCGTGACAGGGACTTGCTCCCCAACCCCTCAACCCTTCCTCAGCCCACTCACACCACCTCTGCCTTCACCCAGGCAGCTGACAGCCTTTTATTGTAGAAGGAAACTCCTGGGCTCAGGAGCTCGTCCTGCACCAGCTTCTCCAGTGACACAATGTTGGTGTCACATGTCTAGCCAGAAAGAATTCTTTAATGAAACCTTGCTGAGCCCAGTTGTAGTTTGCCTCTGTCCTTAACTTCCTACCCTCTGGTTTCAGAGCTAACAAGGCACTTGCTCGCTGGCCTCAGGACCTTCAGCCTACTCCTGTCTTAGTGCAACCTGGTCTAAGACATTATCTCCCCCTCCCCCAATAGCATGCCTCTGCCACCTAGAAAGAGGTCCTTCCCTAGGGTACAAGTTTTTCTAGGTCATTATCACTAAGCTTCTCTCCTCTACAAATTTCTAAAGAGCTCTTTCCCCTCTGCCCACCTCCCCTCTTTCCACTGCAGCTAGCTCCTCCCACCCTGAAGTGGTGCCTCAGACACTAATGTCAACTGTTCTTTTCCACTTTCATCTTGTTAGGTTTCAAACCTGGTACAAACGGCTGAAGTGCCTGTTTAACATATCAAAGCAGACTTGTCCACCAAATTGTCTCTGCAATTCCTCAACTCTTACTTGTTTCTGGACCCTCCTCACTGCTACCCTGCCCCCTACCCTGAACTCTCCAGCCCAGGGGCCTGTAGTTCCTAGGAGAAGACAAGAAAGCTAGGAGAGAACACAGAAAAAAAGACCCAGACCCAGACAGGGGTAGCAGGCCAGAGCCGAGAGATTTGAGGACCTGAAGTGGGTAATGGGAAACTTGTCAGAGAGAAAAATGTTCCAAAAAACAGAGGAAAGATGTGTCTTGTCCCTGTGAATGCAGTAGGGGTGAGAGGGGCTTCCTGGCATACTGGTGTGGCTTCTGTAGTAACTGTAAACAAAGCAGGCAGCTTGGGGTGACACTGACCCAGTAGAGAAGGAGAAGGGTATACAAAAATCTATACAGATCAATACAAATATTTTGGAGACTAGTTGTTGCTTCCTATACATATAGTGAGTCTATCTCAGACTCGCCAGCGATATAAATAACCACACAGAGGCTTATTAATATTTTAAAGTGTAGGCCTTTTGCTGGGCAGGAGAGTAGCCTAATCCAGGTACTACGTCCTACCACATGGCCAGGTCTACCTCTCTGTTCCTCTCTGGTCTGCCTGTTCACCTCCTTGTCAGCTGGCTGAGTCTCCCAACCTCTTCTTTTCTCCCAGTGTCTACTTCCTGGCCTGCTATTGGCTGTCAGCTCTTTATTAAAGCCAATCAGATACAACTCTAGATTGCCTTAGGCAGGTGAAGAAGGAACAACCTGAGACCAGTGATGGGTCACTAGCTCTGTGCTGGTACAGAATTAACCCTTGAATACACTGCACACGGTGTACCTCAACAGCTCCGGAGGTCCAACAGAAGATACAAGGATAAGCTAAGAGCCCAGTAGGACTGAGACATTTTAGAATTGTTGCTTTATGCCATGTGATCATCTTAAGATGGTGGAGTCACATGGCATGTACCCTTTAACCTTAGTAAAGATGGCTGCCAGCCATGTGGCTACTTACATCTTGTTGAGGTTATCTGCCAAGATGGAGGAGAGCCACACGGTTGCTATTTAAAAACATATATTCATGTAAACAAGAGTTGGATCGCATATATAGGATGTTACAGCAAATTAAAATTTTTATGTATAGGTTTTAACTGTAAACCTTTTGTTATAAAGTTTTAAGCCAAATCTTGTTACAGATTCTTTAACCATACCCAGTGAATTTACAAATCTTGAGATACGAGTTTACAGCATAGTCTTACATTGAGTTTTTGTCTGTTTGTTTTGTTTTGTTTTTGAGAACACAGTGCAAAGAAATCATAGAGATAGAAGATTTAAGAATGGAAAGTTGTAGAACCTTAGAGATAAGAGATTTTGGGATCATTTGCTTGTTCCATGGCAGAAGTTGCTATAATCTGGGAGAATTTGGAAAGCTGACTTGGGGCCTTTGATCTGTACTGAGGTGCGGCTATCGTAATAAAATGAGTCCATGGAGGAAGAGGACAGCAAAGCAGAACACCGAGCTGTTGGATTGGTGGCAGGAGCTAAGGGACAGCATAGTGGGACTGCAGGCAGGCTATCCCTCGTTCCTAGGGGAAGGCATGGGAAAAGGAGCCAGGAAGTAGAGACCCAGAAGATTGTCCACATGGTGGGTGGTCCTAAAGAGGGGAGCAGGAAGCTGCAGGAGACAGAAAGATGATTCTGGAGCTCCAAGTGGGAGAAAGGAAGGAAGAGTCCCAGGCTGCTATAGGCTGAACTGCAGCTTCTGATAGAGACCCAAGCAATGCAGCAGGAGGGGAGACATCTATGTGGGTGTATAGGCTACAGGCACAGCAGGCTATAGGAACCAGTGTCCACATGGAGGGAACAAAAGGCAGAGCCCAGCAAGACAGGAGCAGCAGTTAGAAAGCAGGTGGAGGAAGAAGCAACAGCTAGAGAATCAGACTCCAGATTTTGGAATCAAATCTTGTGGGTGGCAGAAGCCAACAGAAACAAATGATTCCTACTTACCTTAGGAGAATCAGATCAGCAGCTCAGTCTGGAACGGCCACGGTCCCCAGAAGGGAGCTCATTTATGCCATTACTGTGGTTTTGGCACAAAATAAACAAGTAAAAGAAATAAAAAGTAAAAGAAAAGAAAACATGACGGTCATCAGCGTGGTGAAGGAGGTTGATTATAGTTATGTGGGAGAGCACAGCCAGAGGCAGAGTCTCTGGGAAAGGCCAGAGTGGCCATAACCAGACTGATCTGTGCCATGTGAGGAGAGGGGGAGGGGGAAGGAGAGCGGAGAGAGGGCAACCAGGTACAGTAGCCAGGAGGCCCAAAGGTCAAAGAGAGAGTGGGTAACCAGAATGCATGGATTACATAGGAGAGAGTAGGCCAGCCCCCTGGGATGGAGAGCTCAGGGTAAGGAGTGGGATATGGCGGCCAGGAGGGCCCTGGGCCAGCTAGGGACTGCAGAACTGCAGGGAGAACCTGGTGGCCAGATGTGCTTATGGGCACCTATCAGTGTTGTCCTGGGTTGGAGACCTAGCACATCCTGCTTCACCTTTCTGTTGTGTTTAATCCTATTGCCCATTTTAAGTTCTGAAATATCCAACTCTTTCTACTCGTCTCCTTATCAGTGGAGTGAGTGCACTATTGCCTTTAGACCACTGGGGAAAGCTCTGAGTTCCACAGGTGAGTTTGTAGGGGTGTGGTGGCCAGGCGACTGTAGACTTAAGATCCATTAGATAAAGTCATGAGAACCGGATTCCTTCCTGCAGTGAGAATCACAAAGAAGAGTGACTCAGAGATTCGGGGTGGGTGGAAGTCTCCAGAAGGGTAAAGAGATCTGTCTATTCTTTTATTAAGGAAAACCTTTTGGCCCTTTGAATTCCCTTTCGTGGGGTGTAAGGAATAAAGGCAGAATTGAAGACAGCTGGGTCATCTGCAGTAGTCTCTAAGTTAGCACTTCCAAGCCACCTTCACTCAATGGGACAAAATCAATTTGGTGTCACTCTCGTCCATATGTGACCATATGCCAGCTACTGGCTGTTTTGATTCTTATTCCTACATAGTATGTGTCTGCCTCAGAAGGAAGGGCTTATTTCAGACTACACTTCCACATCACAGTCCATCACCAAAGAACTCAGGGAAGGAACTTGGAGGTGGGAACTGAGACGGAGGGACACTGCTTACTGGCTTGCTTCCCACAGCTTGCTCAGCCAGCTTTCTTCTGTACTCCAGGACCTCCTGCCCAGAGGTGGCCCCGCCCACATCAACCATTAATCAGAACAATACCCCTCAAGCTTGCCTGCAGGCTAGGATTATGGAGACTCGTTTTTTTTTTTTTTTTTTTTTGCTGTGGTTCTGTCCTCTCAGATAACTCTAGTACAAACAAGCAAGAACAGCCTGGACATATTAGACTACTAAGATCCCAGTTTGGTCTAATTACCTTTTTCTTCTACATTGTTCAGCATAGGGCTGAAGACTTGGAAGGCAACATTAAAACTATTTTTAACAACTCTGTTATGTTTCCAAGTCTCTTTGGATTTTGGATGAGTACTGAGTGCAATACATAAACAGGTATGAAAGATTAGCAGGGAAATCTTTTAAGTTACTTACACTAAATGACCTGGAGAACTTCAGTACCTAAGGAAGATTTACTACACAGTCCCCTATGCTCTTGTGTATTCTAACCAACCTAGAGACAAGCAAAACCAACCAACAAACAGACCCCAAATCCCAGGCTAATTAGAGTTTTTATACAGTCTATAAGTCCTTCTAGTTCAACTCGGGCCAAACATGCAAATGTCCTTGACTGTGGATATCAGGTACCCCCCACCCAAGGGCCTTGGATCAGGCCTTTCTCTAGTCAAGCAGAAGATCTGAAAAGAACATCACATGCAGTCCACAGCATTTTTTTTCCTCGTTGGTGGTTTCTCCCACCAACTAGAGAAGACATTCAAAGGCTGCAAACTCTCCCAGTCTGTGATTCTTTTTAAAAAATCATTTTATTTTTACAGAACTTTCCACCTTTAGTAGTTACTAAGCCAGACTGAAGCATCTGGCTAGAAAATAATCCCTCTTTAAATAGGAGAGAATAAGAACTCCTTGTTGAAATTGATACAGTTACCATAATGTAACTCCCAGAGCACTGTATTTTGTGCTTGAAAACTAAGTGAAACCCTACTTAAGACTCACCCTTTTCCTTAAATAAAGAGAATTAACAGCCTTAACAAGGTAATAAATAATGAAGCCAACAGAACCCACCCTGGAGCAAGCTCTGGGGTGGAACGTTGTTGTTTAAGTCAGGCTTGTGATACGGAGAAAGTTGCTCATGCTGTAGAAGGCGAAGGGAACCTGAGCAAAGGTAAGACCCACTCAGAGCTCATCACTTGCCCAATGAGGAGGCGTGGGAGAAGGAGGAGGAGGAGGAGAGAAGGGGAAGGAGGAGGGGGAGGAGTGAGACAGGGAGGATCGAGGAGCCAGAGCCTGGTGAGATGAGGAGCCTCACCCTGCTCACCTGGGAAGGGCGCCATGCAGGGGCGGAGCCAGTCCCAGGTCACCTGGGCGGTGGCGGAACTGAGCAGTCCGGGCAGAGGCCTTGCGCCTGGCAATCGGCCTCACCTGCGTGGGGGGCGGGGCGGCGCACCTGAGTGGGCGGGAGGCGGGGTCGGGGAGCAGCCGTCGAGCAGAAGCCGCGCGGAGGCGGGAGGCCCGCCGCTGACCCGGGTTGAGAGGCCGCCGCAGGCCCCGGCTGAGCCCCCGCCATGACCTGGAGCGCCTCGGCGCGGGGCGCGCACCAGCCCGACAACACCGCCTTCACGCAGCAGCGCCTCCCCGCCTGGCAGCCGCTGCTGTCGGCCGGCATCACGTTGCCGCTCTTCTTCTGCGCCGGTCTGGCGTTCATCGGCCTGGGCCTGGGCCTCTTCTACTCCTCCAACGGCATCAAGGAAATGGAGTACGACTACACCGGCGACCCCGGCTCCGGCAGCTGCTCGGTGTGCGCCGCCAAAGGCCAGAACCGAGCGCCGCCGCCCAGCTGCCAGTGCGCCTGGAGCTTCAACCTGACCGAGCTCTTCCCGGGCCCCGTGTACCTCTACTACGAGCTGTCCAACTTCTACCAGAACAACCGGCGCTACGGCGTGTCCCGCGACGACGCGCAGCTCAGCGGCCTGGCCAGCGCGCTGCGCCACCCGGCTAACGAGTGCGCCCCCTACCAGTTCAGCTCCGACGGCCTGCCCATTGCGCCGTGCGGCGCCATCGCCAACAGCCTCTTCAACGACTCCTTCTCTCTATGGCACCAGCGCGGGTCCACGGACCCCTTCGTCGAGGTGCCGCTCGACCGCAACGCCATCGCCTGGTGGACCGACTACCACGTCAAGTTCCGCAACCCGCCGCTGGTGAACGGCAGCCTGGCGCTGGCCTTCCGCGGCACGGCGCCGCCGCCCAACTGGCACCGACCGGTTTATGAGCTCAGCCCGGATCCCAACAACACCGGCTTCATCAACCAGGACTTCGTGGTGTGGATGCGCACCGCCGCGCTTCCCACGTTCCGCAAACTGTATGCACGCATCCGCCAGGGCAACTATTCCGCCGGTCTGCCTGGGGGCACCTACCGTGTCAACATCACCTACAACTACCCGGTGCGCGCCTTCGGCGGCCACAAGCTCATCATCCTTAGCAACATTTCATGGATGGGTGGCAAGAACCCTTTCCTAGGCATCACCTACCTGGTCGTCGGCTCCCTCTGCATCCTCATGGGCTTTGTCATGCTGGTCGTCTACATTCGCTACCAAGACCAGGACGACGATGACAACGATGATGAGTGATCCTGCTTCCCAAGAATCCCTTCCTGCTTCTTGGCTAAGCTGCTTTTAGCGGTGGCCTTTTGCTCCTAACACAACTTCAGGCTCCCTGATCTGATGTGGATGAAGGTCCTGGAGAAAAAAATTACTTACCCGCTATAGGACTGTTCTCAGGGTTTGGACTGCAGGATGACACATCTTGCCATTTCTCCCCATCTTCTCCATGGCTTACCGAGTTGACATGCCAGGTCCTTAAAGTCTACAGCATTCTAGGGCAAAGGACTTGGAAGATCCCTGGATTGGAACTCATAAAGACCAACAGCCAGCGGTTGGATCCTGATTCTGGGTCGAAGATTTTCCTCCCTCTAAGCTTCCACTTCCCTCAGCTTTCTGGGAGGGAGATGTCAGATGGGGCAGGGAAGTGTTGGGATGGAGAATGGTACCCACCCATTGCCTACAGAAGCTTGGAGGAGCGGGGAAGCATGTTTGTTAAAATTTAAGTCGATGACGAGGCACCAGGTCCCTCAGGTCCTGACACAGTAAGGCCTGGAGTCTCTGTGCCCTTGAATTTGGGACTCTTGAGCCAGGTTGGGCCTGAAGTACTCACCTGCGATCAGTTTTTCCTGTAATAATTTGTTCCTATGAACGGTGGCAATCATAGTGCTCCTGTTTGTTCTTACACATAGGAAGGAAGCCGGCTATTTGTGGGATGGATGAGGAAAATGGCTAAGTCTAGGAAACCGCAGATCTGCAGGGCCGAAGTGCGTCATTAAATGTAAAAGCAAACTAAGTAAAAATCCGAAAATGCAGGGGCGGTTTGCATGGCTCAGGGGGAAGCCTTCTAACCTGAGAAACCGGGCTGCAATGATCTTAGTGGGAAGCTGTTTCCTGCAACCTTGAGGGACAGACGCTGGCCTTCTTCCTCACCCCCCTTTGAATCATGCTGAAGGGAATAATCTCAAGTCATTTGTATTATTTTCACAAAGAACTATCTTAAACCCAGTTTCAACTCTCAAATGAAACCCATTTCTAGTGATCACGTTTAAGAACGATAAGGAATATATTCTTATATGCAAAGTAGACTCGGGATTATTCTAGCCTTTAAGATAATGTTAAAATTACTCAGCTGATTTTATTTGATTGCTACAATTGATATAAAGCTAGTTTCAGAGGCAATTGGGACATTTTTATTTTAACCCCCCCCCCTTTTAAGGAACAATAATTTAGAAGAAAATTAAAAATAAAATTTCTCATAATACTGTCTTACAGTTTCCCTGAAGAAAAGTTACTTGACATTTGTCAGGGTCCTCTGGGCCGGCTCCCTAGTGCAGTTATTTTGTGGTTATTGACGTATGTTAATTCCTCGAAGGCAGCACAGGTCTTGGGGTACGTTTTGTGGCAGTCAAATGTTGAGTTATAGTGATTATTTCCATTCATTCTATTGTCTCTTAGTTAAGACTTATTTGTGGATGAGCAGCATGCTGTCTAAGATAAAAAGTGACTTAAAATAATCTTGTCTCATTTTTATGTACATCAAAAAAATTCTTTAGCAACTCCAACGTGTTGGCTTTCTGACTTCTGAATGTGATAACATTTAATCAGGTCACATATTGTGATTTTTGACGATGAACGCTGAATGGCATGCGCCTCAGAATGTTTTATTTATTATGAGTGCTTAGTTGATCCGCTCTCTTGTGTCAGGAAGAGGAGTTTGCTTCAGTTTTTCCCCTATATAGTTGAGGGGAACTATAGTTTATCATTTTGTAGAACATTAGTCTTTTGTTATAAATTTTTATGTGAGACCATGAAACTTAGAGTCCTGTGATTAAATTGTAGTTCCAGGCTCTGTTTTCGGGTTTTATGAAAGAGAATAAAGGTTGTGTTTGTCTTTCTCTGTTATCACATTACTTAGTTCTTCTGAACTATGGTCTTAAAGGCACAAATACCAGCCGTTGGCCTCCTGTTCCCAGCATATTTATATTGCAGACAGAGCGTCACCATTCAGAATGGTGTCCAGTCAACATGAACTCAGTCTTTTATTGCTAACTTCCTAAAACAGAATTTGAATTTATATCAACAGTCTGTGTTTGGATGACATGATCCTCAATTATTGTTTAAGTTTGATAAATGACAATGTCTTTTACATTTTAATTGAAAAGTTATTAAAGAATGTGATCATGGCAGCCTGCTGCTCTACATTCTACTCAGACTGTAAATTACGATTATCTGTTGGTATTTGAGACTCCGATGAGCAGGAAGTTTAAGACGAAAGTGTCAGGCCTGTGCTTCAGCGGCCCCTGTGCTGTGTAGCAGTTTTGTTCAGTATCATGATTCTGGTTAGTCACATCCTCCTGTCTCCAACTGGAGGTCTGTCTTCTAGAGTGAGACACAGAGTGAACCTCGGCAGCTGGACTAGAAATCAGCTTTAAGTCACTTTGTGAAGTAAAGAACAAACAAGTGTTCCGTGAAATGCCCACCTCCAAAAAATAAAACAAAACAAACAAAAACAGGAAGAAAAAACAAACAAACAAAAAACCAAGCTGAGGTTTCTAGCATCTCCTCAAATGAAATGGCTCAGCAATCTGCTGACTAGGTGACTGTTAAAAAACCAAGGACAGACCTTCCTTTGGAACAAGCGTTACTCAGTACATATAACCAAAATGTCTTCTGACACGCCAATGCTGTTGGTGAGTCTCCATGGTGCCAACAGCTCCTTATATGGACTTGAATGGAAATCATCAGTCACTATCAATAAAATTAAATTATTTAGTTTGCACTGGACATTCATTTGCAACCCACATTTTTTGCTATAGGTAAAACAGAGCTGGTTAATTTTAGTTAGCAATTAAAAAACAAATTTCCCCTAGGAGAATTTCTCTTAATTCTCTCTCCAACAAACTGAAGAGTCACTTAAAGGACCCTCCCAAATCTGACTGGAACTCATTAAGGGCCTGAAGAGATCTCATAAGATAGCTTCACTTTGTCGAGAACTGGCTAAGTTGTTTGGCTGTTTTTCAGTTGCCGATGTGGTAAACCAGCATCCCCCATAAGTTCCCCAATAAAATCAGCAGTGTGCATTTGGGAAAACTACCCGCACTGCTGTATCACCTTGTATGAAGATAGCCATCGTTAGTCCTCCTGGTAAGCTCTCTAGAGCATGTCAGCCTTCCTTCAGCTAACATACCTGTGGGCTAAGCTTGCATGACACAGAGAAAACTAGGCAGTGAGACCAAACACGGTCAGGAAGGGAAGGATGAAAGGGAAAAGTATACCAGACATAGTCCTAGGTTAACAGGGTATCCAGAGTGCAAGGGGTCGGCTGCAAGGGAAGCTGTGGAGAAGGCAGGGTTGGCTCAGCCATAGAATCCGCTAATGAGGGGATTGGGGGAGATGCAGTGAGTGAAGAGTGGCTCACCCCCTTCCACTCCCCTTAGCTTGTTTTGTCAATCAATTTGAGTGCAATATACCCTTTCATTCTGAGCAAAGGTTCTGCCATCGGGAGCCTTCCTAGTCCTCCACACCGCCTCCTCACCAGGCTCCCGTAGTAGATGACACGTTAAATCGCCAGTGAAAACTGTAAACCATGTGTCCTTAATAAAGATCGTTTTGTTTTTCTAAAAGGGCTTTGTTCCAGAAGCCCAAGGTGCTTAATACTGTGTGGTCTCATTAACCCTACCCAACAAAATGCATGAGCTTCTAGAAGGCTATCAAGACCAAGAGGTAGGGATATATTCCTTTTTATTTTGTTCAAAACTCTATGTAACAAGACTCAGTAGGTAAAGGCATTTCCTGCCAACCCTGCCAACCCCAGGTCTATCCCAGGACCTACCTAGTGAAAGTGGGAGCTCAGTCCTGCAAGTTGTTCCCCGACCTCCACACTGGAGCGCTTTCACATATATGCCCACACACATGCACAAGCACACATAATAAATAAGTGCAATCATAAAGTAGTGTTCCTTAGAAACAAAAGAAAAAAGTCTAATATTGAATGAAGTGACAGTCACTGAAATAGAGTGCTTAATTATTTAATTATTACATTTATTTATTTGCTATGTGTGTATGTGTATGCACTTGTGCACACCTGTGCATGACACATGCTCAAGATCAAGTGTTCACAATCCATCACACACATGTGGGACATAATTCTCAGGAGTCCTTTTTCTCAGATTTATGTTTTTATGTGCATGAGTGTTTTGCCTGCATGTGTGCACGGGCAGCATATGCGTGGCTGGTGCCCACAGTCAGGAGAAGGCACTGGATCCCTGGGGCTGGGGAGACTGATGACTGTGAGTTACCACGTGAGTGCTGGGAATCCCTCACTAGGCCTCTGCTAGAACACGTCCTCTGACTGCTGAGCCACCTCCAGCCTCTCAGGAGTCTATTCTATCTCTCTCCCATGGGGTGCCTGGGGCTCAAGCACACAGCATCAAGCTTAGTGAGCAGTGTACCTGCTGAGTTATCTCGCTATTCCTGCTTCAGTGTTTAAAAGAATTAACTTCATTGTGGGGCAGTTTCATGTCTGTGAGTGTGTGTGTGTGTGTGTGTGTGTGTGTGTGTGTGTGTGTGTGTGTTGTGCTATGTGTGTGAGTGTATGTGAGTATGTGTGTTTTGTGCCATGTGTATGCATATGTGTGTATGTGTGCACAGTGTGTATGTGCATGTGTCCATGTGAGTGTATGTGTGTATGGTGTGTGTCTGTGTGTGTTGTGCTGTGTGTATGCCCGTGTATGTTGTGCTGTGTGTGTGAGTATTTTGTGCCATGTGTATGTGTGTGTGTATGTGTGTGTGAGTGTATGTACAGTGTTTGTGTGTATTGTGCTATGTGTGTGTCGGTGTGTGTTGTGTGTCTCTGTGTGTTGTGCTTTGTGTGTGTCTGTGTGTATTGTGCTGTATGTGTGCCCATGTATGTTGTGCTGTGTGTGCGTCTCTGTGTGTGAGTGTGTATGTGTGTGAGTGTATGTGTTTTGTGCTGTGTGTATGCATGTGTATGTATGTGTGTATGGTGTGTGAGTGTATGTGTCTCTGTCTGTGTGAGTGAGTATGTGTGTATGGTGTGTGAGTGTGTGTCTGTGTGTGCTGTGCTGTGTGTGTCTGTGTCTGTGTGTCTGTGTGTGCTGTGCTGTGTGTGTCTGTGTCTGTGTGTGCTGTGTGTGTTGTGCTGTATGTGTGTCTGTGTGTGCTGTGCTGTGTGTATCTGTGTGTGTGTGTCTGTGTGTGCTGTGCTGTGTGTGTCTGTGTATGTGTGTCTGTGTGTGCTGTGCTGTGTATATCTGTGTGTGTGGGTCTGTGTGCTGTGCTGTGTGTGTTGTGCTGTATGTGTGTCTGTGTGTGTTGTGCTGTGTGTGTCTGTGTGTGCTGTGCTGTGTGTGTCTGTGTATGTGTGTCTGTGTGTGCTGTGCTGTGTGTGTCTGTGTGTGCTGTGCTGTGTGTGTCTGTGTCTGTGTGTCTGTGTGTGCTGTGCTGTGTGCTGTGCTGTGTGTGTCTGTGTCTGTGTGTGCTGTGTGTGTTGTGCTGTATGTGTGTCTGTGTGTGCTGTGCTGTGTGCATCTGTGTGTGTGTGTATGCTGATTACTTTCTCCAGCACCCTCTCATTTCTCTCCCATCCCTATTACAGACTCCCCCTCCCCCATCCCTAGCAGACTTTTTCCTGTGTTCATGACTTTTAGTTTTGTTTTATTACCTATTTAATTAGCCAGGCCACCAGGTAACTATTAAATTGAAAGTACATATTGGAGCCTAATGGGGTCATCAGTGAGTGGACAACTGAAGGCAATGAGTGCTCACTTCCTGAATCTCTCAGTAGCAAAAAGATGGGTCAGGGCCCCCGGCCTCTCCTCCATCCAAACCTGACTGTTGAAGTTGTTTTGTTTTCCAGACCTGGTGTTGCTATGAGTTTGTAATTACAATGGCTGCATCTTGCCCAGAAAATGACACCTAGCCCTTCTCCCTATATTCTGGCTCTTACATTCTTTCTGCCCTCTCTTCCAGTGTTCCCTGAGCCTTAGAGGAGATGATGTAACTGTTACAGTGACATAAATTATATAAACGAGGGCTGAACAGTCACCTGTCACTTATTCTCAGCACTCTGTGCAGCCAAGAGTTTCTGTTGGGAGTCTTCATCCACTCCACTCATTCCCTGAGGCAGGGTTCTCAGTCAAACTCAGAGCTCACTGATATGGCTAGTCTTGTTAGCCAGTTTGCATCTGGTATTCCTCACGTTTTCTTTCTGGGTCTGATATTTCAGGCAGGCTGCCCACCTGGGATTTGTATGGGTTCTCTTGCTTTCAGAACGTGCTTTAATCACTGAGCCTACATTTACCATTTCTGTCAACACATCTAAAATAGGAGATACAACACTTCCCACTCAGACCGAGTAATAGAATTGAAAACTCCAATCTTTTCATTTTGTTATGCGAGACTTTAAAACTTAAGACTTACTAGTTGCTTAAACACAGTGTCCAAACTCCTGAATGTGGTGGCATCTGTCAAGTTTTCCTTAGAGAAGCCAACTGGTGCTTGTGTTCACTTGCATGAATCTTTAAAACATTACTGAGTGACTGGTATATAAGTGTCAACTCTCCTGCCTCCACTACTATCTTCTCTCCTAACTCACACTTCCTGTCACCTCTTGGATACACTTGAAGGTCCCCCAGGTGCCACCTGTCTGTGTGGTCAGAGCTAAATTTACTGTTGTCTCCTGCAGGCCTTAGACTTCTGTCTCAGTTACTGTTCTCTTGCTATGAAGAAACACCACGACCAAGGCAACTTACAAAAGAAAGTATTTAGTTAGGGGATTGCTTCCAGTTTCAGAAGGTTAGTCTATGATGGTTATGGTGGGGACTGTGAAAGCAGGCAGGCAGGTAGATATGGTTCTGGAGTAGTAGCTCAGAGCTTGCATCCTGATTAAAAGGTAGCAGGAAGAGGGGGGTGGCGTACAAGACTGAGGACAGCATGAGATTCTGAAACCTCAGAGCCCACTCCCAGTGACACACTTCCTCCAACAAGGCCACACCTCCTAATCCTTCCCAAAAAAGCTCCACTAACTGGGGACCAAGCATTCAAACATATGGGCCTATGGGGACCATTCTCACTCAAACCACCACACCTTCCTGGATCATTCCAGGTACTTACCTGCCTCCTCCATCCCCTCAGTCAAATCCTGCACTGCTTGGCTAGTCTGTGTCTGTTTTCTCTCACTTTTATTCTTCCTCACCTGGAAGTGGGAGGAGCCTCCTGACCAGGAGTCCAGTCGACTTTCCACATTACAGCCACAACCCAAATAACAAACCTCATGTGTTAGCCCTCAACTGACAATCACCTGTGCTATGTCCATCTCACTGGAGGGAGTCTAGATCCCCAGAGGGTCTCCAGGCCTTCATGGTTGGCTTTGCTCTGGATCTTCAGGCACCTTTCTTCCAACAAGATTCTAGCCTTGATCGCCTCTTCAACGTCTGTTTTCGGTCCAGTTCTCCTTTGTATTCATTCCAGTCCTCTCTCAGATATTGGCCATGTTGCCTAGACACCTGCTGTTCCCCTCTCCGTCTCCATGCTCAGTCCGTTCCCCCTTGGTTTTTTCATTGCCAGTTCCCAGTACCTGAAACAGTACATGCAGATCCTTAAATAGTTGTTGAATGACAACTAGGAAGCTGATAATTCCATTACTTTACTACCACGGCACATTTCATTTCCTATAATTGAATGTGCTGGAAATAGTTCAAGAAACAAATGAGATGCAGAAATGGCACTGTAAAAATTACAAATTTTAGGGTTAAGGGTGCTGTGAACACACGTATATTCTGAAGGGCACACAAACTCTAAGCTTGGAGCTCCCATCTGGAGAACTTAAATGTTCAGTCAGGGCTCCCTCCATAAAGTAATCTGCAGAAATGAATAGCAGATGTGTTACGTTAGCCCTTGATAGTGGGACGGTTCCTTTATGCTCAGCTCACAGGGAATCCATGTCCTTGCTAGTAAACTGCAGTATGTTAATGGAATATTTACATTTCTGTGGTGCTTCTTTATAGAGGAGAATTCTTTACTCACTGAAGTATTTTATAATAAAGTGTAAAATGAACATTGTTTTCCTCTGCTGGGTAATTACCTCAGAATCCATTTAAACAAAAATAGCATTATGGAGAACTACCCAAAAAGGAAGGAAAAAGAGAAGTAGCTGCCCCATTTGCTGGCTGGTGTTTGGTTTATAACATTTGGCACATCTTGTTATCTCCATAATAGCAATTTCAGAACTATAACTGATACTTTACAGAGGTCACACCGTAGCTATTTAAGTTCAGGGGTTGATTCCCCTGAGCACTAAGTAGCTACGAATGAATTATGTTTAGCTTGATCTGCCACAGAAGAGTCATAAACCTCCAAGTCGGTGCAGACCGCGGAATATCACTTCAATTCGTCAGGAAAATTGCACATGGAGAAGAATAACGCAGGACAAGGGAAAGGTATGTTTATATTTTTAAAGTAAAGAAGTTATAAAAAATTATGTTACATTGAACTTTCCTCTTTCTGGAAAACAAGTTAAGAAATGGCTTTAGATTTGTTCTAAGCCACAGAGGAACCAGAAAAATGAATTAGAAAAGAATCTTGGCCCCAGAATACGGAATGGCTTCTCCTCCCGAGTTCATCAAAAAGAGAAAATCAAAGAGAAGCCTCAAAATGCCACAGTGACCTCCCAAGTGTCTCAGGGTTCTTTCCCAGTGGCTCCTGGCAAGTATTTCTGTGGCCACTAAGAACCGAGCGTTGGGGAAATGTTCAGCAAAAAACAATTCACTTTCAAAGTTAAACCCATTTAAACAGCTTACACTGAAATGCGTCCAGATGACAAGCTAGGTGAATTATCTTGGCTTTTGGCTTCACCTTGACAAGTCCAATGTTTTCTCCATTTTGTTAGTGTGGAAACAAAATTTCGGAGAAAGAAACTGGCCTTGGGTTGAAGCTAGTTGAGAGACAGTGGGGATTCCAGCTAGCACAGGGAGACTACAGAAATGGTTTGGCTCCTGGGAGTCCATTAGCTGGTGTTTGCCATGGGGTTCCCAGGTAACCTGCCAAGCACATTGGCTATCTTGTTACATTGTGATGCTTGTATCGATCCTGGACAGCAGGTACTGGTATTGTCTTCACCTCACCTAGGAAGGAGCAGAAGTTATGTGACGTTAAATACCTAACTTCAGGCTATAAATTGGGCCCTCAGGCTGAGGGGACGGCTAAGTGACTAAGAGACTCACTGTCTATTTTTCTTTTAATTTTTATGCTCATAGTGATTGATTACAAATGTCAAGATTAATTCAGTGAAAGATAAAACAAAGAGAATTTGGGAGTAGGGTCTAGTAGTAAGGGGGTAGGAAGACTCCCATTTGGCCTACCCAGAATGAAGTTTTACTGAATAGCCTCAGTAACTTGGACAGGGTGATTTTAGCACAGAGACTGACAGCTAGGCCAATGGAACAGAATAGATCCAGATCAGAAGGAAAAGACACAAAAGATACACGGCCCTTTCTGCGCCTTTCTTCTCAACGGTTTCATGTAGTATTTACACTCTTTAGTATGAAAACGGGCAACAATAACAGCTGGGGTATATACTCGGTGCAATGACAAACTCACAGGGCTTCTAAAACTACACTCTCAGGATAGTTCAGGTGTCTTTCAGTGCTGAGGACACAAGACAGACACAAAGTGTCAGCCAGCCGTAATTCATCTATAAACATTCAGTGCCTTATTAAAGAACGTGGGAAAAACGAATTCAGCATTTTCTTTAAATGGAACGACAAAAACAACCTGTGGATTACTGCCCAGGGCACTCTAACGGAAAGTTGAAGCTTCCGTTCCTCAGCAATTCTAGCGAGGCTGGCGTGCCCAAATTGTATGAAGGAAGTAAAGTCTTGGGCCGTGCTAGTGTGGGTGACTTTTGTGCACAGCGCACGTCCTTGCAATTTTGCTCCTAGGCTCATTACAAACCTTGGAAGAGGAGGCTTCAGTTTTTCATCAAGTCTCTTCTAGCCAGCGGGATGTGGCCTCCCTGATCCGGTCAAGAACCGAGATGAAAGCTAACGGACAAATTCTAGTTAAAGGTTTCTAGGGCAAGTCTAAAAGCATAGAAAATCCAGTTCCAAAGGTGTACACTACTGCCCTCTTCTGGAAGTAGACAGAATCACCGGCATTTACTGTCCAGGGGGAAGGGGAAAGCACTGCTCTTATAGATTGTGGAAGAACATGTGAAATATTAGCAGTATAAACAAAAACCCTGCTGCATGTGATCGCCCAACCTGCAATCTCAGCACTTTGGAGATTAAGGAAGAAAGAGTGCTCTGAGTTCCAGGTCAGCCTGGGCTAAAGTGAGAGACTGTTTCAAAAAATAGAACGGGCTATGGAGATGGCGCTATGGAGATGGCGCAGAGGGTGAAAGAGATGGTCCTGCAAGCCGGGAGACCTGAGTGTGATCCCTACTTTTGTAAGGGTGGAAGGAAAGAGCTAACTCCACAAAGTGCTCCTCTCACTCTATCTGTGCTCTGTGGAACGGGCACGTCTCTCCAGTAAAAACTAAAATAAAATAAAAACATAAAACAAATGATAAATATATTGATAGATAAGCAGAACTCTTGATAGTAAATGAAATAAGTACTAATGAATCGCATGATAATTATGTGTTTTTATATATTTAATTGCTTGATTGAAAAAGACACTGACATGTTTATGTTTAATTTTTACTCCAATAATATAGACCATTTCTTCAATAGATTTCTAACGGTTGCTATTTTTTTTTCTTTCTCTCTCTCTCTCTCTCTCTTTTTTTTTTTTTTTTTTGGCCTGAAACATCATTTTTTTTTTTACAGAATAGATAAGATTCAGAGCTGTGTCATAAAGAAGGGATTTACACTCTAATGCTAGAAAAGTGTCAGTCATTTGAGGTTTGATGTCATAGGCATAAACATAAAGAATGAGAGGTGTGACTGCTGTTCTTTTACCAGACAATCTTGAAAAATAATTATCTCTTTCTCCGTCTTCTCCCCCTACACCCCAGGGGTGGAATTCTAGGCCATGGACATGCTAAACAAATACTCTGCACTAATCTGTAGTCTGCTGCCCCTGGGTTTTTGAGACACAGTCTCACTATGTAGCCAAGGCTGCCCTTGAGTAGCAATTTTCTTGCTCCACCCTCCTGGGCACTGGGATTACAAACATATACCGCCATGCCTGACTCTAAGTCTTTTTATATTAGCTTCCAAGATCAGACGAGACTGGGCATGTTCAGGGCGGTATAGCTATAGACTTTTAAAAAAGATTTATGTCTGCATGGACCTCTGCATGCTGGAAGAGGGAATCAGATCCCATTATAGATGGTTATGAGCTATCATGTGCTTGCTGGGAATTGAACTTAGGACCTCTAGAAGACCGACAAGTGCTCTTAAAGCACTGAGCCATCTCTCCAGCCCAAGTTTTTTGATGTTAGAAACTGCACTTTTGAAATAAAAAAACTGACAATATCGGCAGACACCCTCCCCAGGAGTTGTATGAAGTTGCTTCCCAGCGTGATGGGCTGACTGATAAACCCTGTCAATAACAATTTCTTTCAAAAATGAAAATCTGGCACCTTTTACTAGAGGGGATGTGAGTTTACTCGATGGGGGGTTGGGCATGGGTCCCTAGAAATTGCTGACACTGGAATGACTGAAGCGAACTATCTCTGGTGCGAGTGACTTTAGACCTTACATACTTTACTGAGGTTGGAATTATAAGATCAGTGAAGCCATAAAACTTTTTTTTTAAAAACTACTTTGAATTTTTGTGTAAGGGAACCATGCACCATGATCAACACCCAAACAAACCACATTTATCCCTTGCCAACTGCACACTCCCAGACACATTTTAACATCTCTAAAATCAAGGTGTCTTCAGTTCTTGGGTTCTCATAATTCATGGCATCTCATACTCAGGGACTGGAGTACAGACCTGCTGTCAGCCAGGTGACAACAATGACATAGCTGTGATTGTGTTCTTCCATCTTGCATTGGGGCAAACCTTGACTTGTGTTTAACAAAATGGACACTGAGGCTTTCTTCCCTGAGAGGGTTTAGAACATTTAGCCCAGTGCAAAGAACGCTCAGGAAGCCTTTAGCCAACTTACTCTATGCTTTTCTTTTGAGGTGATCTCATGCATCCTGGACCAGCCTTGAATTTACTATTTAGTTAGGGGTGACCTTGAACTCCTGATTCTCCTGCCTCTGTGGTGTGTGCTACCATGTTGGATTATTGTTTCCTTTCTGTGTCTTCAAAGCATGATACATAAATGAGTTCTGTAAATAATTTAGAAGGGCCCTTGAAGAGGGGCAACATACACACGTTTGAGTGTAAGAAATGACTGGGCCACACTCTAATTGCTAATATTTTCTTTCTCGGTGGTACACACAGCGAAGGCAGATCTTACGATTAATGCCATCTTGGATTCACTGAATCACATAGCATCATAACAGAGCCATGGAAAGAACGCTTCTGAATTTAAAAGCAGATGGCGTACCACAGCGGTAACGGAAAAGCCCATCGCTCGATTTGCACTGCCCGAAACATCGATCAATTTTGAGAAGAAAATGGAATGTTCAGAACTCTCACGCTCCTCCTGGATATTGGAAGCATAAAATAACGCACCAGATGCCAACATGGATAAGCCCCCCAGCAGGCGGCATCTCACCGTAACTGCCATCATGGGACAGGTAGGGGAGACACTCAGAGATCAAAGCTGACACGGAGCTCAGCTGAAGCCCCGGTAATGTACCTCACTAAAAAGATGCACAGGGGTGGGGAGGGGGTGGGAATGGAGTATCAGCAGAACAAGAATACTGAAGTGTCTCTCCCAGCTCCCGAGGTCTCCTTAGGACCAGGAAACATTGCTGGAAAGGCATACATCATGGGCCTGCCTGCTACATCTCTCTATGTGTTCTCCGGATGAGTGGAACAAGAGTGTGTGAAGTTGATGACTGAATATAAATCAGAGTCATTTCTGTTGACAGGAAATAAAGTTAGACTATCAGACATACTCAGAGCCAATATCTGCCTTCATGTTTTTCAAGTTATGAGGGAAAGATGTCTTCCATTATGCCAAGTGTGTCAGAGCTGACACCGGGCCAGGCTATGACTCTAGCTTCATTTCTCAGCCAAGACTGGAAACCACATCGTGATAGAATATCACTGGGGGAAGGCTCCAAGTAAAGCATCCTCTCTAAACTGGCCTGGCTAAAACCCCTCCCGGTTACCCTCTGCCTCCCTGCTCGAGGAACCGGGCTTCGGTTTTGCCATCAAACATAATTTGTCATGTCCTACTCCTGATCACCTACCCCAGGCTTCATTTTAACAGAGCACAAGGAATCCGATTTTTCTTCCTATGCACACACTCTCGGATGACAAGAAAGCAGACTTATGCATGACCAACAGGCATACAGAGCAATTCCCAGGCCCACAGTCTTATGAGACTTATTTTGGCCTTTCATAAAGCAAATGTCCATGTGTGGAGCTTGAGTTTTACCACCAACTCAAGAGGTTCATGAGCGACTCTTCCTACAGGTCCCCCTGAAGTGTCCACCACTGTCCCTAGCAACAGTCAGCCCCACCCGCCGCCCTCACTCCCCATCCCCCACCCTTCACCCCTCACCCCACTTCCCATCCCCCACCTCTATCCCCCACCTCTCACCTCCCCACCCTCCACCCCTCACCCACCTCCCATCCCCCACCTCCCATCCCCTACCTCCCACCCTCCCCACCCCTACCCTTCACCCCCACCCACTTCCCATCCCCCACCTCCCACCCTCCCCATCCCCCACCTTCCACCCCTCACCTTCTGAAAACATTCTGTTTTCTTTATACAGCCACAGGGGCTGGTCATCTGTGCACATACCCTGTAACTTCCCTAAACCCCTTCGTCTAGGACCTACTCTCCAGCTTAGTGCTTCCCCCAGGCAAACACCAGCACAGAACAGCCATGCGGCAACGTGTCTATTTTCATAGATAATTTTGGATGGGGTGTTGTTAAAGGTACGGAGTGGTGGCCGCCTGAACTGACTCAGGAGGTAGTGTGATTCTA
>CM052705.1:78270158-78272658 GCA_028551405.1 Uromys caudimaculatus | reverse complement strand
TGTGAGTTCTGGGGATCAAACTCAAGTCATTGAGCTTGCACTGCAAGCATCTAACTGGCCCAGCGATCTCCTGTTCCCCCATACAGGACATTTCCACCATCACCAATGGCTTCTCTGTGCCCACCACAGACAACTGATGCTGTAAAAGGCAGCTTCTTTCAGCCTTTCCTGTAGACTAGCTTTGTCAGCGAGCTGTGTAGACACGAACCTTTGATGAACATAGTGTTTCAGGGATTCTCTCTATTGTGTTGTATCAGAAGCTCAATCTTCTTTATTGCTCAGTGGCAGTCTGACATAGAAATAATCAATTGGTTATCCTTCCTTTCTCCTTTGGATGGAAGATTTGGTTTTTTTGTTTGTTTGTTTGCTTTTGCTTTGCTTTTGTTCTTCCATTCTAGAGTTACTACGAATCAGGCTGCTACAAACACTCCTGCATAATTACTTTTGTGGAGGCATCTTTTCATTTTTCTTAGGTAATGCCCAGGGATGGCATTGCTGAGGCCAACGCCTGTTTATTTTCATGAGAAACTGCCAGTTTTCCAAAGCGGCCGGGGTCATTCGGAATCCTGAACTCTGTTAGATCTAGCTGCAGTTAAGAAACCACCCCAACAAGGACCCATTGTGCCTGGGTCCTTGTTTTTACCAACTCTAAAAGGACTCCTGGCCAGGCAAAATAAAAATCTGAAACAATATGGACAGAAATGGCAACAGATGAGTCTCAACTTTTCTGACAGCAGACTGTAGAAAACCAGCAGCAGGAGAAAGAGCTTCCCTGCTGACTGAAACCACAGCATGAATCATGGCGAAGAATCCCTCTTGGGTGAAGTGTGACCCTAAATCATAAGCTCTCTGGCTGGCTGGCTGCCCTTCTGCTCCTGGGCTCGACATCCAGATGGCACTGTCATCTGATGGGGAGGAGGCGGGTGGGGTGATGCTCGGTGAACAGTGGTAGGAACATGCATTGCTTCCAATTGGCTGGTTGGTTTGGTTGTAAAGACAATGGCCTGCCTGGTCCCAGGGAGCTTACATCTGTTTCTCATACAGCTCAGCCACCCATGCTGCCTCAGCCAGCCCCTCCTGCAGGCCAGGCCGGCGCTTTACGGATTTTTTTCTCCTGACCTTTTAAAAAGATGAAAGTTTCTAAAAAGCTTTTTGCATACAAGTGTGTGCATGTTTGTGTGCTCAAAGGTGTTGGTGACAGCAGTGATCGACCCCCACTCCACCTCCCCCCCCAGTGGGGGGAGCCACACTGGGCTCTTGTTGGGGGGGCGGATTGGAGGCAATTACTCTGGGGTTGGGCACCTACAGTGGTGGAGCTGGCAGAAGTATAACAAGTGATGACAACAGTTTAAAGATAATTAGTTGACAATGAGTTGAGACCTCATTAACCCCTTTAACACCTCATGGTCTGTGATTAGGGAGAACCCCATGAGGGTCCTTTCAAGGGCATCTTGTCTAATACCAGAAATTGATTAGGTATTGGCAAAATATTGATGTTTAGATGGGTCTATACTATATAACCCAGGCTGGCCTTGAACTCACAATTCTCTGGCCTTAGCCTCCCATGGAGATAAAAAAGGTCACCCTCTTTGTTCTAGCTTTTGTGGATCAATAGTGTTTGCTAAGATTTTTACTGATCTACCTGTAATAAAGTTGAATGGCTGGAAACTCCCATGACGGCAATTTGAAGGTTGTGCCCTTATTTAGATGAATCTGGGATATTTCAAAACCATGCCAGCTTCAAGTACCAGGGAAAATGATGTTTTTTACTCCCCTGATGGGTTCTTTCTAACGGTTTAACAGGAGGATAAACCAATGCAGAAATACTGAGGTGTCTGTCTGCTTTCAAAGCATTTAAATCACGACACACAAGCCCTGGAGGCTCTCTTTGCTCCTAAATATTTCTTCTGAAAATTATAGTGATTTTGGGAAAACGCAAGTGCACTACTTGTTAAACCTTATTAGGAAGTATTCTAACACTCCAGAATGATGAAATAAGTTTTATTATAAATGATTAATTAATGACAAAGCTATCTTTCAGTTTTTATTTTATTTTTGTGTATGTGTATAATGTGTGTGTGTGTGTGTGTGTGTGTGTGTGTGTGTGTGTGTGTGTGTGTGTAAGGGTGCTTGTGCCCATGTGAAGGTCAAAGAATAACTTTCAGGAGTCCATTCAGGATCTCCAGGTAGTTCTAAGGCAGAGGGAAGTTTGTGAGTCTGTCTATCCGACTCTTCCTCTTAGACATTGCCTTTTCTGAAAAGCACTTTATACAAGCACTTTGTTCTGAGGCAGGGTCTCCATCAACTACCTTTTGACACAGAAGGTTCAAATCAATGAAGCCAAGGCTACTGAGTTTGCACACTGTGAGGCTAGTGGCCCTTGCCCTTTCATGAGTCAGAGACTCACTTTGGCAATTTGGTGGCACCTATGACTCTTTCAGTGCAGAACAAAGCTCTAAGCTATGTATACACCAAACGTACTGGGTTTCTGGGGTCTGTG
>CM052705.1:78231238-78270058 GCA_028551405.1 Uromys caudimaculatus | reverse complement strand
AAGGGAATGGACTGATGTGACCAGATCATCTTCAAACGGGAACTCGTATTTGAAAGAATCACCTTGGTTTCTAAGAAACCCAAAGGACGGGGGGGGGGGGGGGGGAGGGGAGTGCATTGTTATAAAACAGGGGTCAAGTGGATAGCAGACATTTATTGAGAAGACAGATGACCAGAAGCACCAGGTTAAGTGGGTTGCTGGTATCGTCTAAGCGACCCATCAGCTGGGATGATGGCTGACAATGTCATTTGGAGGTCCTGCCTCAGCAGACTGTGTCCCGTGCCCTTTGATGGGAGTCGGGGCTCTAAGCTTCAGCTTTTTGAGATCTCCAGGTAGTTCTAAGGCAGAGGGAAGTTTGTGAGTCTGTCTATCCGACTCTTCCTCTTAGACATTGCCTTTTCTGAAAAGCACTTTATACAATATCATCGGCCAGTCGCTGTGAATGAAGGGCTTCCATAAACAGCCAGAAAATGCTTTTGATAACTCCAATTTGTGCAATGAATGTCAGCTGAGAGCCCCCTAGAAGGCAGCTGTAAACAATTGTCACCCCACTGCCCTTTCCATCAGAAGGCCACTTCGGACCGGCCTATCACAGTGGTTCATTTTTTGGTACTTAGTCATTTGTTACAATAAAAATTAAGTTCCAGGAATGGAATGCTGTGACGGGATAATGGGCTCCCTCTCAGGAGAAGCCAGCCTGTGTCCAATTCATCACCGCGTTTATAGTGCATTAGAAGACATTACAGCTGGAGCACCGTTCCTCTGGGGCAGGAAGAAAAGCCAGATTGAGAGAGAAAGAGGAATTTGCTCCATGAACTTGGCAAGAGTGAAACAAAAATAGAACACAGGGGCACTTCCAATGGCCACACTCAGTGCCCAGTGGCCATGGCTCACAGTCTTGTGACTAGCATTCAATGCACTAAAAGTTAACTCACTTCACCATGCACCACAAGAGTGGTTTGTGTATTAAAATGGAATGGTCATCTGAGAAATCAGAGGAAAGAAGGCACAAAGAAAGTGGGCAAAAGTTAATTTAAAATGATTAAAGCCTACAATGTATTTTGCAGATATAAAGTCCTGGAGAGAACCTTAATAATAATATTAGTCAAATAGATGGGGCCAAAGATATCAATATTGTCTGGGTATTTTAATTGGCAGATTGAAGTATCATTATAAACTCATAAGAGATCTATGTCTGTGTTCTCATAAAAGTAAAAATGCTTATTTGATGTTAAAAAGCTGGCCTTTGAAACATAGGAACTGGAGGAATGCGGCATTGGGTAGGTACGCCTGCCAATTTAGGCCTGGGAACTTAATAACTCTATAGTATTTTTATGATTGGACCTTGTACTGTGGTAAAGACTTGAAGGGGAATGAGGGCCTCAGGCCACCTGGGATAATGGGAGCAATGTCTCAATTCTGTGATTTTTTTAAGGTAACATTTTTCCAAACTCTACTTTTATATTAAAATAACATTATTTCATAGATAGACAGTTTGAGGGAGGGCTACAGCTTTTCCGTCTTAATAAAGTCTTTAATTCACTTCAGAATGTATTTGAACAAAAACCTGTGTGGTCTCATTTTCTTCTCTATCAATCTGTGTTATTTCCAGGGTGAAAGGTAATTCTGACCATAAACATGGCTTCCATCACACATTTCCGATTTTAACCTATTTGTCTCAGTTTGATTTACATTTGGTTGAGAGCAAATTAACTATTGGGAGCTTTTATTGAAAATTAATTAGGTGGCTAAAGTGCCCGTGGCAGAGTCTCTGCCAGGACAAGTTTCTCTCTGGGTCGCCAGCCTTCTCCAGTTAAAACACCTAGCAACTTTAAAAAAAAATCCATAAAACCAATGATATAATTAGTTCCAGAGTGGAACTTAATCCCTTTGAAATCAGATGCTGTTTTCTAGTGCAAAAGAGCCATGTTAGACCCAGTGTTTCATGGTATCACAGAGTTGTCCTTGGGGGAAAGATTCTGGCTGAACCACCTTCCAGACCACTCAGAGGTACCCTGCAGTGCCGGACTTAGCTGTGCCCACCATCCCAGGGGAGTCAGGGAAAGGAAACAGGCCTAACAATAACTATAAAGATGAAAATAATAATAATAATTAATAATAATATGCTACCTGTGTTGAAAAATAGACTCCATAAATGTGTGTGCACATGAGGGGGGAAGGGAGCCTATATTTTCACAAATCCTGGGTATAAATGTGATTTATTGTAAATAGTTCTACAACATTGAAATGAGTTTTTATTTTCTACGTATGCTGCTTCAAAGAGGAGCTCGTAGGCTCGTAAAAACGCAGAGAACAAATAGGGGCCTCTAAGTCCAATTTATATGCCATGCCCACTGTGCACTGAGACACATATAATCTGTAAAACGTCAGCTTCAAAGTTCCACGGAGATTGGTGTTAACCCTGACCCCTGACCCTGCTGCCTCTGGCTGGGCCTGTGTGCTTTCTTTACCAGCTGTTTTAGATAAATGTGGTCCATTTTTAAGAGATTGTCTTGGTGGTTTTTACATGAATCGTGGCAACATTATTAACTCTCACTGGAGAAACCACCTCTTCCAAGAGGACTTTACAGACGAACCAATCACTTAATGCCTCGTGCAGAGAAGAGCAGATTAATAAATATGTCATTGGACCAAAAATATTTAAACAACTCTGGGAGAAAAGAGCAAGGCACACAACAAAAGGAAAGCAAAGAAGTGTGTTTCCTGTCAAAATACACAGAGGAAGCACTTTATTTGGACCGTTCTCTCCATAAAGGGACATGGTGGGCCAACATAAACAGAGAGGAGGAATCTGGTTTATTCCACTTTGGAGACTGGAGTCCATTGGCTCAACCAAAGTTAGGAGTCCAAAGCCAGGTTCTTCCCTGGAGGCTGCTAACTAAGGGGGGCCGGTGACAACGGCAAGCAGATAAACTTAGCAGATCAATGCTCTGCTGTTGTTAAGTAGTACCTATGGTTTCTTGTATAGCTGAATGTAGGCACTCACTTCCTAGGATCAGTTAAGAGCAATGTATATAGAAGGTTTTGCACAGCTACGTCTATAAACAATGATTTCAGCCAGAGCCTGGGGAAATTTTTACATTCGTACAGACCGACATAAATCCTGAATTAACGTTTACAGAGCACTCCCCACATGGAAGGTAGAACTAGATGTGGGGTGATTTTAAAGATATAGTAACCCTCAGGTAAGCAACCCCCCAAAACTAACATTTGGGATTCAAAAAGCCAGTCAAATGTCATGTGGATGAGTGTCACGCTCAGGAGGTGGATTGTTGAGGAACTCAGGTTTTGGTAAGATGTGGAAGAATCTGGAAAGGTTCACTGGGAGAGAGGTGCTAGAGAATCAACCCTGAGAGTTTCAGGTCAGCAACTAGGAAGTCAAAGACTCTTTGCTCAGGGAGGTCATGGCCAGAGACTAAGGAAAGAATCCAAAATAAAAAGAGAAGTGCCTTTGGAATGATATGTTCAGAAGCCGATAGAATCTTCCAGTCCTGCTGAGCTCTGATAAACTCACTGTCTCGGGTGGAATTTCTGGCTGGCAAACACTTATATGAACTGCAAAACTGTGTTTTGCAAGATGCCCAGACTTTAAAACAATGAAGAAAACATTACAAGCCCCTGAAGTGATCACAGTCCCTCTCCAAATCCATGGGTGTTTGAAACAGGATCCCAGACTCTCACACTTAAACCTCTTTCAGGGACAGACTAACAGCAACTTAGACGCAATAAGCCACAATTAGTGTTTTAACATGAAAAAGGTCCCCCAGATGGGTAAGAACCCCTAAGACCATTAAAGACATGGTCTTGAGAGGGCGACTTTGTTCACTCTGGGATATCACATTCTCAGAGAATTGGGCCCTCTCCAACATGTCACCGGAGCCTTCGAGGTCTAGACCAGGTGAGGGGACTGGGTTTGAAACTGATCCAGTAGAACTGTCCCTTTTAAGTAGAAGCTTTCGTGAAGCAGCCAGTATTTATATATTATTATAAGATAATACCCTTACCTCACCAGGCTGTTGTGAGAATTAATTAATGTTTGCCAAATACTTTGAGCTCTGTAGATGAAAGGCGGTGAGAACAGTAAGTGGTGGTCCTTCTCTCACCTGTATTTGAATTTGCCTGTTATGAAACAGTTTGTTCTCTCTCTCTCTCTCTCTCTCTCTCTCTTTCTTTCTTTCTTTCTTTCTTTCTTTCTTTCTTTCTTTCTTTCTTTCTTTCAGATAATCATGTTTTTCCCTTTGGGGAGAAAAGGTAAAAACTGCCTTATCCACAACTGCACCCTCAAAGGGCAGGTGTAATATCTAGGGTTTGATCTAAAGAATAGATTGGAGTAGAGGCTTCACTTCAAAGAATGTATCCCATCTCTCCAGACCTCTCCTGGGAGTGTCAAGTTCAATCTGTCACTCCTGCTGAGATGTGGCCAAATGTAATGGCAAGGACCAGCTGGGTATTGGTGTAGCATATGAATAACAATTCCAAACTTTGTCAATTAGCCTCTCTGCTGAGTGGTTTAAGTGAAGTCCACAACCTGCTTACTGAAGAGAAAAATGTCTCCTTAATCCTGCCCCAAGGTTCAAGGACCATGATGGGAAACTGGTGTTGCTAAGAGTTTGCTAAATTGGTTTGAGAGGAACAGAGTTTGTCGTACTGTAATTCTAGTGGCTGTAGGGAGACGAGATGCTGTAGCCTTTGATGGGCTTATCTAAGAAAATAAGATTCAAAGGAAGACAGAGTGCATACCTCAGGTTCCAAGGGTCAGAATTCTTCCCTCCCCACAGCACTCTTCACCCGTGGAGACTGTCTTCGTTATGGTGTCTACATTGTTTAGAGTCAACATTGCATCACCATAACAAAATACTTGACTACTTATCAAGATGTTCTGGAGAGTTGGTGTTCAGCAAGCACAGGCTCTAGAGGACTGCCCCAGGCTACATCACTGCAGGGTGCACAGTAGTGGTGAGAGCTACCAGGTAACTACTCTTTAAAAAAAAAAGAAAAGAAAAGAAAAAGAAAAAAAAAGATTTATTTGTTTACTTTATGTATATGAGTACATTGTAGCTGTTCTCAGACATACCGGAAGAGGGCATTGGATCCCATGACAGATGGTTGTGAGCCACCATGTGGTTGCTGGGAATTGAACTCGGGACCTCTAGAAGAGCAGTCAGCACTCTTAATTGGCTGAGCCATCTCTCCAGCCCAGGTGACTATTCTTGAAGTAGAGACATCAGGCTTTCTTTTTTTTTTTTTTTTTTTTTTTAAATAACAATCCATTCCCAAGAACCCAAGAGGCCACTCAAGATCTCACACCAGATAACCTAAGAGTCTTCCACGGACTCCACCTTAATGGTTCCGTTCCTTTCCGAAACACTACCCAAGAGACCAAGCATTTCAACACACCGGATCCTTGGGAGGACATTTAACCATGAGAAAATACAGAAGTATTTCTCCTAGTACCGTCCAGGTGATGCTACAGAGCTGGTGGGGTGAGGAAGCAGTGTTGCACTGATGTGTTAGTTTGATAAGCACAATGACCAAAAGCAGCTTAGGAAGAGATGGGTCTAAGTCACAGTCCATCATCAGAGAAGCCTAGACAGGAACTTAAAGGCAGGAACGTAGAGACAGAAGCAGATGCAGAAACCACAGAGGAACACTGCTTACTGGCTTGTTCCTCCTGGCTTGCTCTATTTTCTTTTACAACCCAGAACCCCCTGCCCAAGGGTGGCACTGCTCACAGTGGTCTGGGTCCTTCCACATAAATCACCAATCATGAAAAGCCCCATGGGCTTGCCTATGGGCTAATCTAATAGGGGCATTTTCTCCACCGAGGTTCCCTTTTCTCAGATGACTAGCTTGGGTCAAATTGATGGAAAAAGACCAAGGAGAACATGAGATGACCACCAGAGCACAAGGGATGACCACCAGTACCTGTCTCCACCATAAGGACAGCCAGAATCCCTACAGATAGAAAGCTGGAAATTCCCAGTTTTCTAATCCCATCCTTTGGTAAATGTTTGTACAGCCAGAGAAACCTCTAAAATTAACTTAATTTGACTCATTCCAAAATTAAAGGCATGTCTACTAACGGCTCACCATTAATAATTCCCTCCCCCAAATTCACACATGGTTTAGAAGTCTCCCAGCATGTTTTTGTAATGGCATATCAAGATTTGAAAGGCAGAAATTCATTTTTTTTTCAGGGAAAAGCTAATGATTTCTTTTCCAGATCAGTTTAATCATTTTCTAGCCATTCTTTTCAAAAGTATTCACAATGTTTCCCTACTGCCCACAAGAAGCTAAGAACAAACATCCAAATTCCTGAGCAATCAAGGAGGAAAGCTTGGCAAAAGGTGTGTCAGTGTCTCTTTGAGTGCGTTTGACCCCCACATTGACCTTACTCCGACTCATCTTACCTCTAAGGAGTTCTCACAGCGTGAGAGCCTGCCACGGAGCTCAGACTTATCAGAAGGGGGCCACACGTTTTCCTGCTTGGGCATGATCAGCTTGGAGTTCCAGGAGGCAGGTAGATGGGAAAGAAATCCATTAACTAATCAACAGCGAGGCTGCCCCAGAACCTCTGTGTACGATGAGGCTCTCTGAAAAATCACTTAGGTACCAATAAGCTGTGGACGTGGCAAGCGTAGCATATTTTGTTTCTACAAAGCTAAAAAGAGGTAAATCTACGCATTTGATTTTAACCCCCAAATAGTTTAGAAACAGAAATGAAAATGTTTTCTCTGCTTCCACAACAAGCACCACACAAGCCTAGTCTTACTGTCTAGGTTAGTCCAGGGTGGTGAGAGTATGCCCCATTCTCCCAGCAGAGGTCGCTCTTGCCCACCAGAATCTTCAAAGGCTCTTCTTTCTCTCGTCCAGCTATTGCAGCGGCTTTAGACAGAGGCTACAAAGTGAAATAACATGGGTAAAGACGTTTGTCTTTAGAGATGGAGAAGATTAAAAAAGAGAGAGGGAGAGATGGAGAAGAAAAGAATCCGTGGTTTGAGGAATAGGATCGCAATGTTGGAGAAATTGATACTTATTAATGAGTGTGCGCGGAGTAGGCTTCAATCTGGATAAACTGGTCAGAGATCCTTTTGTAAAATGACAGCCTATCCCCGGTCTAGTTAAGCCTGCCCAGTCTTTCTCTCCTTTCTGAGTGTCACTATCAGGTGAGAAAATAGAGACAGGAAAGCCAAGCAGTGCATGCTGCCGCCCACCTGCCATTCTCAACAAGGATATTCATCGCATTGTTGAGGGTAGCATCTGCGACACAGCTAATCACCCAATGTGCTCCATCCAACCTTGGGTGTCCCAAAAAATTGCCTAACCTCAGTTGGGAGGTAGGCTTTAGTGGCAGCAGCTTCCTCCGCCAGGAACTTAGCAAGTCCAGTACGTTGTGGGGACCAGGTCAGGTCTCTGCCTCCATGCGATAGGTTCTCACCTTCCCACTCAGCGTGTAGTGAGCGGGCTGCCCTGACCAAGTGTGATATGATGCTGGGGAGACAGGTGTGGATTCTAACCCAGAGGGAGGTGACCCGCTGCACACTGAGCATGGCTGAATCCCCAGTGACATTAGAAATAAAACACTCCAGGGCTGGAAAGATGACTCAATGGTTAAGATCACATACTGCTCTTACAGAAGACCTGAATTTGGTCCCCAGCACCTACACAGTAGGATTGGGGGAAGGGGCGACTCACAATAGCCTTTGACTCCAGCTCTAGGACGCCACCTTCTGGATCCTTGGGCATCTACACTCACACATGCACAACGAGGACACACACACCAGCGCACAAAATTAAACATAAATAAGATAAATAAATTTTTAAACGAAGCATTTCTTTTTTGGTTTCTCTAGACCAATCAGGAGCTAACCACTGGCATTTAAATCAAATATTTAGAAGATTCAGGAATGGTAGTTCAGTGATAGAAGGGCCTTGGGCCCTGAGTTTTATTTCTAGCATGGAAAAAATGTAAAGATAAAGTTACCTTTGCTTGCTCTCTAACATGCTAGGCCAAAAGAAAAAAAAAAGCTTTGTTTTAGGACCGAAGCAAAAGAGTAGGAAGCAGAGAGGGTTTCTATATGCTCTCTGCACCCTGAAACCTGACTCAAATTATCTGCTAAAGTCCATAGCTCATGTTAGGGTTCCCTGTCTGTGCTTCACAGCCTGGACACATGTATATGACCCGAGTCCATCTTTACAGTACTCTACAGAACAGTTTCGTTGCCCTAAAACCCTGCGTGCTCGGCCAAGTCAGCCCTACTTCATCTCTAATCCCTGGCAACCCCTGCTCACTGTCTCAATGGACTTGCTTTCCCAGAATGCCACAGAGTTAGAATTATACAGTGCGTGGCCTTCTCCAACTGGCTTCCTCCATCCAATATTCAAGTTCATGGCTTGATAGCGTGTACCTGTTTATTGTTGAGTAATATTTCATTGCGTGTATGTTTACTCACCTTCTGGAAAATATCCCAGTTGCTTCCAAATTGAGGAAATTCTAAATAAGGCTGCACTAAATATCTTCACGCAAGAGTGGATCCAGTGGCTCGCCACTGGTCAAGGTGCTGAGAAAAACTGCCTGAAGAGTTTTCATTGCCCTAAAATCCTGCGTGCTCTGCAAGCTCATCCCTACATCTCATTTAAGACAGCCTGAAATGGGATGTCTGTCTGTGTCAAGCTCCCTCTGCAAGAATCAGAAGAATGCAAGAGTTGCAGGGTGAGGCGGAATGCTATGAAATGAAATCTCCCGTGGGTGATGTGGCCATTGTGCTTACAAACCCACTGTAGCCCCCTGCACTGTGGCACACCAAGACCAGTTATTCCAGCAGGCAGCAGTAATTGAACTCAGGAGGCTACAAATAAAAGTAAGAAATAAATAAATGAAGAGGACACGAGAGGGAGGGGGCAAATTGTGGGCTGTCTTGGAGGAGTGTGACAGAGTTAGGGGTGGGTAAGATCACGGTACATTGTATGCACGTATGAACTTGTCAAAGAATAAATAAGAGATATTCCAAAAGACTTCATGTGGATTTCAGTGTGAATGTAAATATCACCATAGAGCATGATTGCAGTATCTTTCCACCTCCAGTCCCCAAGGTTGGGAACGGGGTCTAATAGGCCCCCAGGTCCCCGCCTTCTAAGTCCCCTTCTGGAGAAGAACTCTGTGGCTGAGTTGCGACTGTCACAGAAGTCAGCATGCGAGGAGACTGCCGTCTCTGCTGAAGCCTCTTCAGCTGGTCACACAAGAGGGGACAGAGGAGGTTTTACTAGTGGTTTGTTCAGATTTAGAGCACACCACACACACTCACATATGCTCCCGATCATGCTGGGGTTTCCAGGTATGCATTGCGCAAATTATATTGAATCATCGAGTTAGATGAATCTCAACTTTATATTATATTTATATTATATTCTAGCTAAAAAAATGTTCTGTGCTGCAGAGTAGTTCCGCTTTAGTAATAACTTTCTTTGTTTCTTCCTTCCTTCCTTCCTTCTTTTTTTCTTTCTTTCTTTCATTCTAGGGATTGAAGTCCAGGCTAATAATAGGCTAATTAATCAACAGGGCTCCTTCATTCCCAATGGTGATTTTGATCCTCAGCCTAGAATATTTGTCAAAGGGTTTAGAACTCGTGAGGCGCATCCCTATTGCTTTGGGCAAGCTGAGCCTTCCTCATTTTGATCCCTCAGACTGTGCCTCTGGTCATGGCACCGGTGGGTAAGAATGAAGGTTGAAGGCTGCTGAACACCCAATACCAACTCTTCATTTGTCCTCTGCAGCTGGGGCAGCGACAGCCAATAGCTCAGCTTTGTTTACGCCACTCTGATTTCCCTGTCATTAGCATCCCCTCTTTCCTGGAATTTTAAAAAACTTGAAGCATGTAGTTTCCTAAAAGATAAACCAACCCTGGATTAGTTTGATGGTTGAGGTAAAATGTTGAACATGAGAGTGTAAGTTTCCCAGTAACCCAGGAGGGAGAGCTCCGGCTGCTGGGTGAGGCAGCTTAGTGGCTATGCTCCAATCAGCATTACAGGAACACAGAGTCCCAAGAAAAGGCTTTGATGTGATTTAAAAGGTAATGTCGGGGGTACAGCTCAAGAATGAGGTGTAGGTGACTCGTGTCATTAGCACTCCCCTTGCTAAGAAATACACCCGTGAGCTATGCAAGACAGACCTGGAGCTGCACAGTTATGCAGAGACAGTAGCCTGTATTTGGAAGCCATCCTAGAATTACAGGTCAGAGGCTGCCTTTCACTGGTGACAGTCCCAAAGGATCTGGATTGTCACCCAACAGGTGACTAACATACCTCCTTTCTTGGAGGGCCTCTGGAAGCTTCCAGAAGTCAGAAACTGGGGCTGCTTTCGCCCATCAATGCCTTCTAGTCACTCCAACAGACATCCTTTAATCAGTCAGCTTTCAAGATTCAGTGGCTTTTCATTTAAACAAATTTTCAAGGAACTGAAGAATACACAGAGCACACAGAGAGACCGAGTAACTATAAACATCTATGTAGGTTGTGTTTCTGTGGAGTTAAGAGGAAGAATAACTTTCTTCTTGGTAATTACAATTTGGTTTACTTCTTTGGTTATTTTCAAATGCCAGCTCTCCTCAGATTCTGGACTGGGAGCAGAGGGCATGGACCACATCTCTGTCTGTACAGTGTTCCCCATGGAAGGTAGGCATGAGGCACTGCAGTAAGGTGTAGGCTGTACTGGAGGAGATAGGTGTTGGGAGAACTAGGCGTCACAGCCCACAGGCATACTCTCGAGATACTTCTCTAAACAGCTGGGAGAGCATGCCTGCAGGATGGCACTGGAGCTGGTGCGGTCAGAAAAGGGAATCTGTGCAACGGAGGACAGGAACAAAAATATCAGTGTGGATGGCACCTCAAGGGAAGGGAGACACTAAACAGGGCGGTGAGGAGTGCAGAAGCTACCACCAGTCAGCTTAGGGAGTTAGGGATCCATGGGGGAAGGGAGGGCAGGGCAGGGTTTTAGCAGGAATGTTTTGGATAGAAGATTCTAATGGTTATGCAGCAACTCATAGCTCAGAGGGAGAAAGAACAGAAGCACAGGAGTCACTGAGACCGCATTACCAAGAATGCACAACTTTGTAGCTGCAGCTGCTTAACAAAGCCTAAAGAGAAAATGTTCCTTTGGGGGTAAAGGTAGGGCCTGCGTTGAATGTGCTCACAACATGCAGACATACAAACACACCAGTGTACTCAGTATTCTTCATGTTAGGAAAAAGGCCTGGGCCTCACGTGTAGCAGGTCTCACCTGGAGACCTTCTTCACACCACCAAGCATCTTTAAGACTAGAGACCAAACAGAGGAAGCCTCCCCCACCTCCTCCACCAAATCTTCTCATGACACCCTTTTATTCTAGGACTCTTCATTTTTCCTTTTGTATCTATTAGGTTTGGGTGTTAATGAGTCTGAGCAAGGTAACTGAATAATATGGAATCATAGCCTATGCTGCTTATTTTCTGATTGATCTCAGATGCATCTTTTCTTTCCCATGGCCTATCCTTTACCAGGCAGCTGATTGCCACCTCCACTGGCTAAGCGACCTGCCTGATTCCTATGTGAGCCCCTTCGGTGTAAGGATGAGTACAGATTCCCTGGTGATGAAGTCTTGGGCTCTCTCCCATTGCCTGTGTCTTCCCATTCACCTCACTAAGCAGCTGTTTTATTTACACAGTGCTTCTCAGTGAATTTGCATGAGAGCACCCTACATTCCTGCTCAAGTGGGGCCTTCCTGCATCTATACTATGGTAAGAAAGATATGGAGCCCCTGTACATGAGGATCAAGAAAGAAGATTGAGAGAGAGAGAGAGAGAGAGAGAGAGAGAGAGAGAGAGAGAGAGAGAGAGAAAGAGAGAGAGAGAGAGAGAGAGAGAGAGAGACTGAGAGATAGAGAAAGAGAGATAGAGACCTAGAGACAGACAGAGAGACAGAGACAGAGACAGAGAGAAACAGAAACAGAGACATCCTAGAGTCACAGATGACCTCTTTCCTACCTATCCTAGGGCTGGCTGACTGCCCGTCTGCTCAAGCCCCTCTTTTACTCACGATTCTGTTATCTGAGAAAAGGCTGCCCCCACAGATCTGGTTTGAATTTATGTAAAAAAAAAATTCCAAATTGATTTGCAAGCTCCAATCTGTAATTCATAAGCACTCCATCATCCAGCATTTCTTGTCTAAGTGTGTAACTTAGTCGACTCCTCACATAGGAGGAAACAAGAAACATACAGATGTCATCCAATGTTGGCTGAATAATAGAGTCTTCAAGGGTTAAGAGCTGGCCACACGCTGCGCCTCAGGTACCGTAGGTTTACCAGAGCTGTTCTTTTGTGTTTTAACAATAAAGTGGTTGGTGGTCTGCTCGCTATAGCCTGTTACACATTCCTGGGTTTTATTAGGATAACCATAAGCCTCCCAGACCCACCCTAATGTCAGTGACAAGTTTTATAGAACACTCACAAGTTTCTTCTTGTATTCAGGGCATATATAAAGAGTGAGGCGTAATAGGTAGCAGGCTGGAGACGTAGCTGAGGCTGACACCAGTCCCAGCTCCTGACATGAATACTTAATAACCACTCATTATAGGCAAAGGTTGACCACCAGATGCCTGTTTCTGCAGCTCTAGAGCCCACTAAACTTCAGAGTTCCTCAAGGAACGGGCGTGGAGGCTCACAGTTACTCTGCCATTCACAAATCCTGGAGGTCAGCACATACCCAGATGGGGCACTGGGGGAGGTGCATTTGCTGGAAGCTTCTCCTCTGTTAGTTCATAGCCAAGTGACTAATTACTTCTGTTACGGTCATTTCCCACGTAGACACAGCACAGTGGGTTTAAAGTAGAAACGTAGGACCTTGGTGTGGGCAGCTTGAGTGGCTCATACATCGAGTCAGGAGGGGCCCTCTGAAGTCACAGCTTATGCCTGTGCCATGGCTAATGGGCTGGACGCCGACCTCGTTTCGCACTCCTGGGCTTGGTAGCCCCCCGCTTGTTGGGTTCTGGGTACGGTGTTCTGTTGTAGGTGTTGGGTTCTTATCACTGCCGGCCTAGAAATTACATTCTGTTGTGTTTCTGTGGCCCGTGAAGTTTCATGACAGAATGCTCATGGGTCAGTTACATGTCTCAACTCCCTGTGTCTATAGGGGAAAGGTCTCTTGTTGCCTTCTCCCAGATGCTTCTGTCTTTCCAGCATGCTCCATTGTCCTAAACCATGACAGTCACCAGACTCTGTGTGTAGACGGAGCTGGTTTTTTAATACTAATTTTTATTACTTTTATGTATGTGTATCTGTAGAAGTGAGTGACTCACAAGTCTGGGTGCCTAGGAGACCCTAATCCCCTGGAGCTGGCTTAACAGGTGGTTATCATCTGCTCAATAGGTGCTGGGGACCAAATGCAGGTCCTCTGGCAAAGCGGTGTACTCTCTTAACTCCAGAATCGTCTCTCCAACCCTGAAGAGGAAGCTAATTATACATATATGTGTATATGTGTATATTTATGTATATGTGTATATGCCTTTATGCATGTATGCGTGTATATACGTATGTATGTGTGTGTGATTATGTATATGAATATATATATGCAAAGGCTGGCGTGTTGGTGCATACCTGTAATTCAGTCAATAGTTGGGGGACTGATATAGGAGGACTATGACTTTAAGGCCAGCTTGGGCTACACAGCAAGAGCTTATCTCTAAACTGCATCACAAAGGCTGAAAAAGTAGTCGTTAACAGGATCTATAGGACCATGCTTGCCCCAGCATATCTTCCTCGAATGGCCAGCACTTTCTCCTCTTTCCTTCTCTTCTTCCCTTCATACTTTGTCTCAAGAACAAGCACTTCAAGGAGCCCACCCCAAAGTCTTAGGTAAAATGCCCCTAGCTGCCTCATCCTCTTGACTTCTCGGTAGAGCCTCTTGCCAGTGGAAGCGATTAATTCTTGGTATGATTACTTATTCAGTGTCTTACACTGTAAACACTAGGAGGTAATGGGTGCTGGCTAGCTCCGTGCCTAGCTGAGTACCCAGTACATAGACTAATGTCTAATTGTTCAATTAATTATTTAAAAACACTTGCTTATTACAAAACAATTTACAGAAAGTACAGAAAAACAGAGAAGAATATTGAAGTGATCAATAGTTGTACCTCCTAAGATAACAAATATTAATAGATTGGTGTATTTCCTTAGTTTTTTTTCTTCTAAATGCAGAGATAGTGCATAAATAAGCACAGAGGGCAACAGCACGTTGCCAGTGCCCATGTACTCTTGTTTGCTCCTGAGGGCAGCTGAGGAAGTTTTGAGCCCCACCCCCAACAATCTCTAAAGGATAAGGGATCAAATTCAGATCCTGGAGGGAGTTCAGACTTCTTCCTCCCATCCTTCTCTACTGTGCCGAGCACTGGTTCTCAACCTTCCTAATGCTGCAGCCCTTTAATACAGTTTCTTGTGTTGTGCCATTAAACTATTTCTGTTGCTACTTTGTAGCTGTAATTTTGCTACTATTGTGAGTTACAATGCAAATATTTGACATCCCGGATATCTGATATGTGACCCCAGAGGGGTTGCGATCCAAAGGCTTCGGGCGTTGGCTCAGGCCTCTTAGTAACTAGTATTCTTAAATATATGGAGCTATGTTGTTTCACGTTTTTTAATTTTTTTCTTGCCATTTTTTCTTTTTCCTAATTCATATTAAAGGAGAAACTTTTCAGGATGGAGAATCCAGTGTGCTCACTCCTGGCTCTGCTGTGATACAGGAAGTGGCTGGAAACAGACTTCCTCGATCATCCCTACTTCCAAATAACTGTGTGATTTCTTTGTTCCAAGTACCTGCCACTTTATCTCAGATTTCTACTCAGATTTATCTTTATTTCTACCCATGGCTAAGTCCACAGGGCAAGGCATCCTCTAAATGGCTTAGAGATGTCACAGAACGTGCTCGTGAGTCACTGAATCAGGGCTGTACCCCGGCCAGCCTGAGTTCTGAGCCACTGCCCAAAGTGGTTCCACCAAGTAATTCGGAATATGAAGACGCCCTGTAGTCCTTACAACCCATGAACTTGTATTCAAACTTTGTGTAGCCACGCATTTGTTTTATTTTTTTCCCCCTTGAGAAGAGGGACTTGACATTTCATCAGATTAATTTAAAACAATTATGCTCATATTTGTTGCCTGGATACCAAGTACCATGGTACATACTTCATCTGAGTTGATTCCACTAATCCTCCCAGTGACTCTGTGAAATAGATTCTACTGTCCCCCTTTTATGGTTGAAGAAACCAAGGCACAGAGATACTATTGCTTGGGTCAAGTCACACAGATATCCAGAACTGAAGGGACTCTCTTCCAGATCATCTCATTCTGACTTAGCCTTGGGAAGCAAACACCTCCTTGGCAAACATGACGATTTAAATGTGCATTTTCTGGCCCCTGAACTTGGGTTAATGTCTGTTCATACTTATCATCAATGATGTATTTCTTCCCTCCTTTAGGAAAGGAAAGGCTGTTGATAGATGAAGTCAGCGGAGGATCTTATCGAGAACATGGCGGAAGAGAAGAAACGGTGCTCCATCTAGGATGAGCCCCTAGAGTGATCCTTACCTATTTTAACAATGCTGCGGTCCCTCTGGTGTGCAGTCAGGACAGCCTGGTTCTTGCTGGGCTGAGTTCTGAATTGGAAGGGAGGCCTTTTGGTCCTAGAAAGAGAAGACATTGGAAGGGATTACATCAACACCATTGCGTGTGTGCCAAAATGTGCACGTTTGTAGTGTGCGCATTTGGGATCGTGTACTGCCTTGGTCGCTTCTACGGCACACACAGCAAACCGCATTTGATTGCTTGTATTGACTCAGATGAATGGAGTTTAAATCGTATGCTGCTTTCTCTACACCTTTTGAGGGAATGAGACATGACCTAAGCTGTTCCCAGAAGCCTTTCTGCTCCACACGCTTTACAGTTTTTTTCCTTTGCAGATGGAAAAACCTCAGAGAGAAGCAGGCTCACTGCTCGGCAGCCTCCAGAACAGAACGCTGTGAAGAGACTTATGACTTTATTTTCCCTGCTGGGGATTTAACGTTTTCTTGATTAAGTGACACTGAGACAAAAAAACTGAAATAACAGCGTCTCAGAGACTTGGGTCTACCACAGGGTCCAGACTGAGGCAAAAGACAAAAGAAGAAGTGTGCACACAATTGAAGCAAGGGGCTTTGGTGGACACCCACAGAGCCTCCTCAGCTCGGCTGAGTGGAAGGTGGGAGTAAGTTCTGGAAAATGTACCGGAGGCAGGCTTTGGAGAGGATGATACGCTACCTTTTTTCTTTTAATGTTAAAATCTTGGCAGACTACCACTCTCCGGCCCATTAAAATTCAGGAAAAGAAAAAGGAAAAAAAAAAAGGGAAGAAAAAAAGAAAGTTTTTAAAGAGACAACAAACACTTCCTTACAAAAATAAAATCGTACTCCAAAAAGACATTGTGAAAATGTCTTTCAGCTTTGAAAACCAGGAGGAGGCTGGAATGGTGTTGGGACCATGGAATGACTATTAAATGCCATTTGGTCAGCTCTTATGCAGATGCAGATGCAGGCTAACCTTGTTCCGTCCTTGGAGAGAAATAGCCCTGTCTTCTCCTCAAATGGAGTAGAACCCATTTCTATGGATGGACTAGATCTGCCTGGGTGTTGATGCGGTTGGGTGGGGTGCAGAGCACAATTTGTTCTCAAGTGCTGGCTCGGGGAGCTTCCTTCCAACCCCCTCTCCAACGCAATCAACGGCCGCCAAATCCTTCCTCCAGTCTCAGATTTCTGTTATATAAACTGCTCTAATCAAACGCCTCCTTCCAATTCAGAGCAAAGCTATTCAGAATACATATTTACCAACAAGCCCATGACTTATGTAACCAGAGGCCAACACACAAGTTGTGAGAAATCTGGTCCCTCACTCAGGTGAGCTTCAAGTCTACCGAATTCCCGTGCTGCCGTTTTGTCTGCACTGACTAAAGCAAGTTGGATTTCAGACAGACAAGAGGCTTCTTCCTCTTTACACACTGGCCAAGTTCAGGTTCAGGAGACCAGTGTATACTGGACTTTAGTGCCTCCCCCAACCCCCACCCCTCAGCAAACCTCAAGCCCGCCCTTATATTTCAATGCAATTAAATACTTCTAGGAAGCTGTTGAGTGGCTACTTGGCATTCCCACTGTATGATATTTAAGCCATCTCCTATTTCAGAGTATTTAAATGAGTCCCATTTGGGGAGTGATTATAATTATTTCATGAAGAATGCTCTGTTATATAAATATTTATGCCACTGTTTCCATAAATTCCTAGCAGTGGAATTTCTGAGTCAAGGATATGCCCATTTTGATGGTTTTTTGTTACATGTTGCCAAATTACTTTCCAGAAAGGTGAAATGGATTTATACTCCCATCAGCCACTGCCCGATACCACATCCAAAAGCATTTCTTTACAACAATGATTAAATAGAAAGAAAAAAAAGCCTCTCGGAACTACTTTTCTTAGGAAAACATCATACACACAGGAAATGTCTAATGCACCATCATCTATTATCTAGTTACTGCTAGAAAAATGTCCCTCGGAGGGGTAAATACAGCTGTGCACAGCCCCCTGGCCTTCACAGCAGGTCCACCTTCTGCCCATTATGTTAAATCCCTGAAGCCCTCCATTTTCTCCTCGCTGCCTTGCAGATTCTGGTTACAGCTCTGACCTTGAATGCCTCAAGGCGCTCTGGGAAGGGTGGCCTCTGACTGCAGAATAGAACTTGCTAGGTGAAGAGAAAGGAGGGCTCAGGTTCCATGCTGTCAGCAAAAAGCTCCTGTAAGCGGAGGCCGACACAGGCAGCCCCTGCTGTTAATACGCTGTCTAGACTTAACGAGATTGTTCTTTCTCTGTCTTCTGGGCTTCAGCTTTTCACCTTGCCTCCGTCCTTGCAGAGGTACAAGTGACTGCACCCAGCCATTTCTTCTCTCGTGAGATTCGGTAGCCAAGTGACTCACCATCAAAGCTGCTACAATGACCCAGTGTAGACACCATCTTAGCCTCTTCCCCCTATATAATGAATGAAATGCTGTCTGCCATGAGGCAGAAAATCAGGCATCCTCCTTTCTCTGGGATAAGGTAAAGGGATAGTCCTTGCAGACAACCATTGCCAATTGTGGCATTATAAAGTATGTTTTTAAAATTTATTTTTAACTGATGTACAAAATCATATATTATACATGTTAATGGAGGTATATACCATGTGATTTAAAAACATATATACTTTATTATTTCATAATGATGTGTGTGTCTACACGAGAGTATGGGCCTGTGAGTGCAGGTGCCCAGGGAAGCCAGAAGAGGGCGTCAGATGCCCTGGTGCTGTAGTTACAGTCAGTGGTGAGCTGTCCAGTGTGCTGGAGGCTATACTCTGGTTCTCTGTAAGAGCTCTTACCCACCGAGCCATCAGCCTGGCCCTCCTGGTTTTGTCTTGATACATGCATATATTTAGCAACAGGAAAGTATTTGGGGGAAGATTAGCAAACGAGTTTGAGGGCACTACATCCATAGTAGAAACAAATTATTAGCAAAATAATCTTGAATAAGGTTTATTTTACCTGGGAATGTCTCTCCACCACCCGCCCCCCATGAACAAGATCCCCAGCACCCTGGTTCTAACGTATGCTTGCTCAGGTACCTCCTTCCCTAGCATGTAAATTTATTAAGCACTTGCCATAGGCCACTAACATAGGCCCTATGTTCACTAACATAAAATGTTCTCATTTAATCCTCCCAACTGCAATAGCACTCTTGGAATACCACTACAGTGCTAGTTCCTGCTGCCAACTGGAAGAGACTGGAGCATAAGCCATTAGGAAGCTCGCTGAAGATAACAGAGCGAGGGGGGAAGCATTCTGATTCTTAGAAACACACTAGTAACCAATATTCCCCATTAACTGGCTGTCTAGATTCCTTGGTCTGGAATTTTACACACACACACACACACACACACACACACACACACACACACACTTATCCTGGTAATATCTTATCTGAGCCTTGTAAGCTAATCTGATTATCAGATTTAGGCTGATAATGGGCTGATATATTTCCCATCTCAGTAGACTGATAGTTGACTAGAACTCGAATTGTGAAAAGACTAGTGGCAGCCAGCAACATCCAAGAATGACAGCTCAGTGGGAAAGGTGACAGTGATGGGTGCCAGAAAGGTGCTGCAGGGAAGACAGTCTTGGAGAATGGTGGGTAAGCCTGTGGTACCTTCACTCAATGACTCACTCGGTGTATGGGGCAAGATGTACAATGGATATCACATGCAAGTCTTTTACTCTATTAGAAATGACTGATTGTCCATATGTTTGCCATCATGAGTAAGAAATCCAAGTCTCCAGGGAACTGCCATAGTCTGTCAATGATGACCAAACACTGTGTTTAATAGAAACCACATAATTCCACCACGGTCTGTCCACATCAGCTTGTTTTCATCTGAATTTGTGATTAAGGAAAGCAACAGGAATATGGCACATGCCCCACATGAATCTGCCTGTATTCCAGCCTGCTCTAATCCAACTGAAACTTCGCAAGCCCACATCCAGTTGCCACACCCTTTTAATTGGATTGGTCCACTGCATCACATAACATTTCCTCTCCTGATTCTCTTTGGGGCTGGGCAGTTTATGTTAGAGAGAAGATAATGGGCAGGAAGGTGTGGCCAAGGAATAATATCATCTTTGGCTTGCATATGTATACTTTGGTCCTGGAAAAGTATACTTAGAAGATTCTAATGAGTCACGAAGGTGGTGCTGACATGTAGAACAATATTTTTCATGCTCTTCAAGATGAATAACTACACAGTGCCTCCAAGTGGGGGCCCACTATGCCTGTTGGTTAGAGCAAATGAGTGAGTACTGAGAACTCCTTAGACTCAGTCCACCCACTTGTGCCATGGCTAGCGTGGTGCCATTGCAGGCTGCAACTTTGAAAGTATCTTGAAGGGGCTGCCAGGCTCGAGTAAGATACCTTACGTGCCCATTCATGATCTATGAATTAAAACCATTCCCACTTCTAAGATTGCATTTGTTTCTTCCAAGAACATTCATGGACTTCCATAAGAGGATGTTGTTTATCCTTACCAGTTTTTACAAACTGACCAGGAAAGGGAATCTTTCATTTTTCTCTGATGCCAACACCTACTCATATGCTGATAGAGCTCCCTCTGTCTCTCTCTCTCTGTCTCTCTCTGTCTCTGTGTCTCTCTCTGTTTCTCTCTCTCTGTCTCTCTCTGTCTCTATCTGTCTGTCTGTCACTCTCTGTCTCTCTCTTGTCTCTCTCTCTGTCTCTGTCTCTGTCTCTCTGTCTCTGTCTCTCTGTCTCTGTCTCTCTCTCTCAGAGCAATTTCAAGGCATTTATGAATACTATAATGTGCCCTATGCTGCTTGCCCATAGTCCGTTCCTGGAGCCATGGTTATGGGAGGTGGGGGTCTGTGTGCCAGGGTGCATGCCACACTATCTCAGTATCACAAGTGCCTGTCCTGATGCCATCCATTTCAGGTTAAGGCTGTTCAGTGGGATGCCATGGTGGGTGGGGTCTTGTGTTTCATCTCCTATGGGCAAGAAGCTGTTCCCAGACTCCAGTGTGCAGACTGGATTTCCCAAGCCCACAATGCAGGGACCAGAGGAGACACAGGACTAGATGGAAGTTTTGCTTCCTAGTAGAAGTTCCAGAGCTGGGACAAGGAAGCACACATGCCACTACAAGCTCGTGTGCACGTCCTTCTGTCCTCCAGAATGCTATTTCACAAGTCACACACTCCTTTTCAGGACTCAGCTCAAAACAAGAGCCAGTGTAAAGCCACTGAAAAGAGAGGAGAGTGCTCTACTAGAGAGTGGGTAGCTTCTAGCTGTCAAGGGTGCTTTTGATGCAGAAAGTTCGAGAAGGCATGACTAAATTACAGAATGGTAGATCAGAAGCTTCTGATAATGGGTGAGTCCCCTCTTGAGTTGATCTCTTGATAGGAGTGTTCTGATTGCAGCCATGGGGTTAGGAAATCCTATGTGCCCTGCCAGTTCACTACATACAGACTGGTGACCTGGTGGAGGAGACACTTCAGCTAGTAAAGGGCCTTTCGAGCAACCAAGAGGATCTTTTTGAGCCCCAGAGTCAACATAAACAGTTTGGTCATGTCAGGTGCTTGTAATCCCAGCACTGGGGAGGCAGAGATAGGACAGTCTCCAGTGTTCTCTGTCTGGCTATGGTGGTGCATGCCCTTAGGATTTGCTGAAGTAGGCAGAGGCAGAAGGATCACAAGTTCAAGGCCAGTCTGGTGTTATCTGGCCAAACAATTTAACTGATTCAGATTCACTGAGCCCTGGGTCTCAATAAGATTCTGTCTCAATTTAAAAAAAAAAAAAAGATAGACAGCTCCTAAGGTATAACATTCAAGGCTGTCCTCTGGTCTCCACATGTACATAGGGACATATATGTATGCACTCTCCCACACAAACGTGTGCACACACATGTACAGAAAACCCCTTCTGTGACCCCTTCTGAGGATGGCTAGGAGCTTGCTTCAGAGACTAGAGCAGAGGAATGAATGTGAGAGCTGCTTCTCAGAGGGGCTTGGTAGATGCTGTCCGGGCCAGGAGCTCAAAGCTAACTTCCACCGTTAGCTTGGTCCACAATAGCCTGGACCTCCACCATCTCCTCCATGCCAAATCCATAACCCCAGTCTAATTATGAAAAAAGACAAGAAAAATCAAGCTTCCATTGAGAGCTATTCTATAAAACACCCAACTCAATAATTCTTGGTCATCAAGCAAAGTCTGAGGAACGTTGTTTTAGCCAAGAGGATCCAAAGAAGAAGTGACGGCAAATGTAGACTCTGAATAAAGAAGAATTGCTAGTGAAACACACATGCATTGTGACACTGTAGTTGTGACAAAGGTGCCATTGTGGTGTAAGGCATAGCAAGAGTTTCTGTTCTATCTTCCTGTGTGTCTGTAAATCTAAAACTATTCTAAAATAAAGTTTAATTGGGAGCTGAAGAGTGATCTCTCACCGTACACTGTTTGCATTATTTTGAGTTATGAACCGCTTGAATACATTCAAGTGTGTGCGAGTGTGCGTGTGTGTCTCCTGGGACTATAGCCTGCTTCAACATGTTGAAAGAGAATAGTAACAAATGGGATGCTTATTAAGCAAAATGTTAATTTTTAAAAGTATAGCTTGCATACCAAATGAGGGCCAGACATGTGGGGATAAGGTTGCCAGTTGCAAATGTGCTCCCCCACAAGGAGCTATTTGTGGCGGCCTGTCTGGACTGCTGGGCTGTGAGTGTGAAGTTTTGAAGGAGCAATTTGGCTCTGAGGGGTCTCTGGAGAGTTAGCTCTCTTGCAAGCTTCTGGCCCTTCCTTTCTGGGTGCTTAGTTTCCACAACTGTTTAATGGCAAGCAGCGCCTTTCATTCACTCTGCTGCAAAGACACAGTGTCAGACAGGAAGGGAGGGTTGTATATTATAGATCTGAGCCCTAATAAATAAATTCAGAGGCCGATATCATGCTGTATAATGGAGTGTGGGAAAAGAGCAATAAAGATCGGGCAACAGTCTTCCCAGGAGGCCGGAGCAGGGGGTGGGGGTGGGAAGAGGCTGAACTTGGGCCAAATGGTAGGAGCTGAAGATGGAGCTGTGAGCTGCAGGCAACCAGGTCAGGCTAAGCCCATCTCAGCTGAGGTCTCCGGGCAAGACGCTCTGTCTAGAAGCTACAGACAAAGGTTGCAGGAAAACACTTCACTTTACACCCAAACCAAGGCCAATGCTTTGACCCCCACTCCAATTGTCGTTTTGATGTCACCCATTTTATGAGGCTTGCTGGTGGAGGGTGTCTGGACTCTGGAAGTTCAAACAGTCTTTTGCTGTGTCAAATCTCTCCCCTGTGCTATGGGACGCCCAGTCCATGTATCTAGATCCTTGAATCTATTGAAACTGGATGCCTGAGACTAAATGACCTTTGACGTTTCTTCCTCTTCTAGAAGCCCATGGACATCTTTGCTTGTGGGGGATGGGCCTCATAGTTTGAATCTTCCTTGTTGGGAGGTCTAGGTAAGACTAGGAGATAGACCGGTTGGTACAAAATTTAAGGACGAGAATTAATGTCTCTTGTTTTGTTTTTGTTTGTTTGTTTAGATTTTTTAAAGGGTGTCTTTGACAGACTGAAAATATCTCCTGGGTTTTCCAAGTCTTTTAAATGTTAAGATTGTGAAACTGGCCACTGGGAATCAAATATAGAGACAGGAATTAATTAGACAGATGAATCTCTGAGGCTCGAATTTCGTGAACTCATGAGAGAGCTCTGGTCTTCAGAGAAGGCAGAGTCTATGCAAGAAGCTCAAAGCGTTTTGTTCATGCAGAGTTTATTTTCTCAAACACTGCTTATCCACCATTTAGCCTTTGTTGAAGACTATCTTGTGGCAATCCTGAAGGTGATGTAGCCATCACTTCCGTGAGGTAACCATGCTCAGATGATTCACACACCAGAGAGTTCACATCGATGGTGTCTGAAGCCAAAGTCCTTGGGAGACACATGAGCCTGTTGAAACCAGAGAGAGCACTGTTTGTGCACAATAATTTTAATACAAGAGATATGAGGCTGCTCTGTGTCTTCTAAAGCCCGTGTACAGGAGGGAGCTTTGAGCTAAGATGCCACTGGTTGTCTTGAAAAAACACACGTAAGGAGATGAGCATTGAAAATGCTTCTCCTCTGGTCTGGCTTGCTGCTTGACAAAAGTGGATACAACCAACTAAGCAGAACTAAAGTAAGGTGCCGAGCAATCAGGAGTCATTTCATGGTCGAAACAGTGCTGTACATCAATGTGTAGTAAAGAGCCTTATCTATCAGGAGGCTCAGGGCCAGTCGGACAACTTTTCTCCGATTAGAAAGGAGGAAAATATCACTTTACAAACCTAGTTTTCAGAAGGTGGTCATCACCACATGGGGAGACAGGGGCATGACCAGGCAGCACATGGGAAGAAGTGCTGTAGCTGCCCTCTGCTCCAGAGAGCTTGGAAATAATGAGGAAGCAGCACCTGAGGGCAGCCTCTGGGGACCATTTGGATTACTAGTATTTTCCCGAGTCGAGTCACCTTTTAGTAAAAAAGTCGCTTGGGAGAGGCTACACCTGAAACTCTTTCTTCTCCCACTGGGCTAGTGCTTAAGTAGATGGCCCAAGGACATGCTGTAGGAAGAAAGGAGAAGAGAGGAAAGAGGAGGAGAAGGGGAAAGGGAGGAGGGAGGAGAGAGGAGGGAGAGGAAGGAAGGAGAGGAAGGAGGGAGAAAGGTAAAGGGAGGAGGAAGGAGGGAGTGGGGGGAGGAAGAAGGGGAAAGGGAGGAAGAAGGAGGGAGAATGGGAAAGGGAGGAGGGAGGAGAGAGGAGGGGAAAGGGAGGAGGGAGGAGAGAGGAGAGGATTATGAACTGGAGAGGATGGGAGAGAGGGGAATTAAAAGTCACTTCAAAGGCAGCTGTGCTCTGATCACTGAGTATGTTTGGGGGCACCAGCTCCATTCCTGGAGAGCAGGATGAATCAGGATAGGAGAGATGGGAGCAGAAACACGTCAGGTCTCAAGTGGGCATTGCCTTCCTATGTCCCAGTCCCCTCACAAAGAAGCAAAGACCATGAAGGAATGGAGAGGGAAGGGTAGAGGAGGGAGATGGCTGGAAACTTTCCTAAGACGATAAAAAGAAAAAAAGGGTAAGGGCTAAGAGAGTGAAAAGAGGAAGTTGATCAGGAGGAGGAGACCAGAGAAAAAGGAGAAGACAAAATCCAACACTGAAGATGGTGTCTAAGCATCTAAGCCTGCGCCCCATAACGTTATCTCAGTAGGGAGTCCTCTGGAGAATTTAGCATCCAAAGGCAATTTCCAAGACATAAATGTCTGCCACCCATCAGAGGGTCTCCGTGGGCCTGGCTCGAGGATCCAGCGGTTGTCAAGCAGTACTCACTTGCTCAGTGCCTTTCTCCTAGCTTTCCTCATTTCCTGACTCATCTGAAACCCTCACCTTTGTCCTAAATCTGAAGCTCAGGATTCATTTTTATAAAAAATGACCTGCCACTATAGCATGTAATTTTTATGAATGTCTACCCAACTCTAGGAGCACCAAGTAATAAGATTCAAATCCCCGTAGCCACATTATTCTGCCAACCCCTCCCTCTCCCCTAGATTTACCAGAGTGCAGGCTGCCTGCCAGGAAAATACAATAAAATGTGGGACCAGGAATAAATGAAGATAAAATGTTAAATTATGTATCTCTCTCTGCCTGCTTCGTGTTCTGTTTTCCCCATAATGTGTGAGGTTGTGCCCAGCTTAGCTCTTGCCTCTCATGTTGATCTTAGCATGTCTGCCCTTTTCTTAGGAATTTTCCAGGTCAGCAGGTCACCCTGTGCACTGCCTTATAATGTCCCCTCTTGCTATTTCTTAGGTCCCTCTGTGTGGAGCTGGTCCTTCCAGCTCTGTCCCACAAGTTCTGGGTCATGATTCCAGTCTTGGCTATGTCTCTGGAAAAATCTTACCTGAATTTTCAGTATCTCTGTCTTCCCTCTGGTGGCTGTTTGTAAGGACTTCCTTTCCTTCCCTTGTGCCCCAGTGTATTCCTTTTATGTATATATATATATATATATATATATATATATATATATATATATATATATATTCTGTATTTTTATTGGATATTTTATTTATTTACATTTCAAATGTTATCCCCTTTCTCAGTTTCCCCTCCGCAAACCCCCATCCCATCCCCCCTCCCCCTGCTTCTATGAGGGTGCTCCCCCACCCACCCACCCACTCCCGCCTCACCTTTCTAGCATTCCCCTACACAGGGGCATCCTGAGACATTCTTTAATCCTCAAATTCTCATCCTTTCTAACTTGGCAGGTGTCCAAGAGCGCGCGCGCGCGCACACACGTTGTGTATTTCCCTTCTTTTTGTCCCACTGGAAAAACTTCTGATAGCCTTCTTCTTCCTGGTGTCTGTGCTTGCTACATCTTTGGCTAGGCTGATCCAATAAGTCCCCTTCTTGGGCCCCATTGCCACGAGGATGCAGTGTTCCAACAGAGGCATGAGGATAATCAGAGCATGTGCCACTTAGAGATCCATTCTCCAGGTGACTCAAATGCAGTAGGTGGTTGGAGTTTGCTGTTGCAACCATTTGAATGGGGGCAGTTATATAGTTTGGATATAATCTAGAAAAATCCATTGGTTGGAAGCTTTGCTTCCAATGCAGCCTTGTTGAGAAGTGCAACTTGGGAGGTTATAGGGCCTCTGCCCTCATCTGTAGATTTATATCTATGGAGTTGTTGATTAATAGACTAAGGAGTTATCCTGAGAGTGGCTTGGTTATACAAGCAGGCTCTGTCTGATGCACCTGAGCCATCTCATCTTGTGGCTCCCCGCCGCCATCGCCACCGCCACCACTTTGTGTGGCAGCAAAGAGGCCTTCCCCAGCTGGTGCCACACTGTCATGGAGTCCCTGGCCACCAGAACCATGAGCTCAAAAAGATTTCTCTAGTTTTTGTAATTTAACCACCATGTTTTGTATAGAGTAGAAAATCCTCTGGGACAGACATAGGGGTGCAGTCCCAGGATTGTGGGCCTTTCTCAAATCTTCTAACCCTATACTGCATCTCTCACTATTTTATTGAGCTCAGAAATCCTCATGCTCCTGAACCAACGCATTCCTCAATTCCACAGTGAGAACGTAGTCGAGTCTTCCCAAGGGCTCCGTGAGGATGCAGGTTCTTGAATCTTCCACAGTAAATCCACATTACAACCTCCCTGAGCCCTACACTCCCTCCGCGGTGCTATACCATGGCAGCTCTGACCTTCCCACATAGTTTCTCAGGAGCTGTTTTCTATATGGCCCTTCAGCAACAGAGAGGACAAAAGTGATTTATAAGGAACCTTCATTATAAAGTTGAGGCACATAATACAGTTCCCTAAAATTTACAATTGGAAAAATCATAACAACTCAAATGTTATTTTTGAGTGCTTTTTTCTTTTTTCTTTTTTTCTTTTTCATTTTAACAATGGATGTTACTCCTCTGGGTGACATCATTAAGTCATTCAACCAGTAGGTTAACTAAGGAATGGAACTGACTGGGACAGTGACAGCATTGCCTTTCTGTTTTGTGGTGGTGGCGCCTCTGCACAGCCTGCTTCCTCGGGAGGCTAACTCTAACTCCGCCGGGTGTTACTGACAGGAAACTTGGATTAAAGAGAAAGCATGGATGGCCAGTCACAGACATGGCTCTGAGTTTTCACACGGAGTCCTGATGAAGTTCACCATCCTTGTGTAGAAAGAATATCTTGTGTATTGTACAGATGCATCACCTGTCAGTTCAAAAGCCTATGGCCTATGGCTTAGGCAGGAAATGGGAGGTAGAACAACCGGGAGGAAAAAGAATTCTGGGATAGAGCCAGGCAGGAGTTTCCCCAGGAAGATATGGTGAGACAGAAACATGGTCCTTGAGCACAGGTAACCAGCCACATGGCAGAATGTAGGTTAAAATAAATGGGTTTTCTTTAGTTATGATCTAGTCAGAGTAGGGCCAAGCTATATAACTAAGGTATTTGTAAATATATTTTGAGTCTAAGTCTTATTTCTGGGAGCATGGGGCTAGGAGGCAGAACCAGGCCTAACTTGTAGATTCTTGCCTTGGTGGGAAGACATAGCATGAAGAACACAGTCCCTTCCTCGGTTTTGGAGTCTCAATGGCTCTGCGGTTACCAAGCAATATAGTCACCTATTTATATGGAATAGTTATTTGTCATCTGTTTGGGACTCAAACTCAACTAGGCATTCTGTCCTTTATCTGGGGATTCTAACAACACAACCACCATACTTCATTCCCTTGGAGGGCCGAGGACCACTACCCATCTGTAACCATCAACTCTAACACACCTATGAGTCTCACATTCTGTCCCTGCTCCAAAGTCAAAAGGAGGTTTACATCGTCCAACTTCTGGTCCTTGCCAGCTTCAGTTGAGTTGTTTACTTCAGGAACACTGATTAAGTCATATATTACAAAGAAGCCTCCCTTACCTCTAATTCAAAACAGCTGGCCAGCTTTTCCTGCCAGCCAAGCCTTACGGTGCATGCCTTTGGAAGGGACAGGACTTGGGATGAGGGCGATGGGGGGACAGCTTTCGTATTAAGCAAGGACATCACTTTATACCCTTGTAGAAAATGCTCTTTATAGAGCATCAGGTTACTAAGCCTCAGTTCAGTTGGGGGCAAGGAGAGACAGACAGAGCAGAGAGGGGCACAATGTTGAGGATCAAAGAATCCAGCCTGTCAAGTGCTGTGACATTTCTTCGGCGAGGAAATGGGTTCACATTTTACCCCCGAGGGTTTACAGACAAAAGCCAAGGTTCCACTCAAGAATTTTAAGACATTTATTAAGATGCCAAACTGCATCTACCCACAGATGCCTCAACCCCCACTCAGTTTTCCCTTTAAACTCTGGGGGGCAGGAGGATATTTTATGATGTGGCTGTGAGAGTCGCAATCAGCTGAAATGCAGACATCGTGAAATGTGTGAAAGGTGAGGAATGAGTTTCCTTTTAAAGCTCATCTAAAAAGGACCAGGACGTTTGGCCTAAAGCTGTGAGGTGATGGGGGGCTAGCTGTGGGCACGCATGTCGCTCAGCTCTCCTCTCCCTTGCCCTCCGCACACATCTGCACTGCAGAGTTGGAGGAGAGGATGCGAGGTTAGAGAAGAGAGGAAGGGAATGGCGGGGAGCGCGGGAAGTCTGCAATGAGTACAGTAGACGCATTTCTCCGCGCACAGATAGCTCCAGCGTTGCCTTTTTGGAGAGAATCCAGTTTGTTTTAATTTCATTTTACAGTCAACTCTATATGAATGGACATGAAAGTGCAGACAAGATCAGCAGGCCATGGGATGAAACGGACCGGCTCAGACCGGCTCAGAGCAGTTCCACCTTCATGTCTATTGACCAGAAACAGGACATTAGCTATGCTGAGGAAATCAACAGAAGATAAAATCAGAACTCAGTCTTTGCATGGCTCCAAGGCAGACCCTGTATTTGCCTTTGCGCAAGCTTTGTAATATCTGCTCTAACCTGACAGACGTTTGAAAGAACAGACATTCTACGAGAAAGTCAAGGAGGCAGATCCTGCGCTCAGAGGCTGCCTGTCGAGATGCCAGCACAGATAGAGCAGGCCTGTAGATGTGGGCGTATGCCTGCTTCTGCGGCTAGGGCGAGACCGGTGGTTTCTGTTTTGTTCTGTTTCAGTGCAGGGTGTTGAATCTAGCCTTGTGCATGCCAGACACGTGCTCTACCATTGATCTACATACCCAGTCCTTTTTTAATTTTTAATTTTATTTTGAGGCAGGGACTCCCTTAGTTCCCCAGGCTGTCTTTGAACTTGCCCAGGCAGACCTCGGTCTTGAAATTCACCTGTCTCCATCTCCAGAGTAGCTAGGATTACAGGCCTGGATCTTTTACTCTTTAAGGTATCAGTATAACCTTCCCTTTGACCTTACCCTAAATGTTTCTCAAAGCTACAGAGAAGGTGCCGACGGGATGGCCTTTCACTGGTGAGAAGAGGAAAGGTGATGACTTAGGTTCAGGTGATGTGGGTGAAGTCAGAAAGATGCATGGAAACCTTGCAGAGAGGACCAGATGCAGGGGGCACAGGGATACTCCTGCTGGCAGCAATAGAAACTCAAAGATGAAGTCAAGCCAGGCCTGGTGCTGCAGGCCTGGGATCCCAGCCACTTCAGAGGCCAAGATGGGCCTCAGTTTAGGCAACTTAGTGAGATCTTGTTTCAATGTAAAAACACAAAAGGGGTCTGAAGATTTAGCTCAGTGGCAGAGAACCTGCCTAGCATTCAAGAGGGCCTGGATTCAAACCTCTCAGGTCTCCAACCCACAAAAATACACAATGAACTCAAAGTACCAGAGCTGGAGCTCAGTGGTAGGGCACTTACACAGTACACATAGCCCTGGCTGGATGTTATCCCCAAAACCACACAAAAAAGCTGTACTAAGATGTTGTTATTATTATAGTATTATTACTATTCCATCTCCCTCAATCCCTCCTCTCCTGAGATGCCACTTATAGTAAAAAGCATGAATCTAATGTGTAGAGTTTGATGAATTTTCACAACTGTAGTCTGTCTCAACACCCTTTACTTCAGATATAGGACAAAGCCTGGAGTGAGAGACATGCTGACCACAGCATTCCAAGGTTTGGCTGGTTCAACGCCAGAAGCCTGTACCTCCGATCTGGCTCCAGGTCTTTGCTGCTTGGTTTTGTAGCACCAGGATCTACAGAACAACCAAGAGTTTCATTTGCACCTCAGAGTTAGTCAGCACAACCATGTGACATTCAAGAGCCAGGCCTTCAGCAGCAAAAGATCTCCTAAGCCTAGAGAGATGTACTAGGCCTTCTGGGAGTGAGATGAGCCATTCATGATGGACTTGAAGATGGACAGGTAAAATCGAGAACCTTCTATCCTTCAGAAGGGCTGACTGACCTCCTCCACCCATTCACCATGACTTCTTAATTTCTGGTATTTTTTTTACTTCTATTTGTTTTAAATCCCCACACTTTTTCTAACCTGATACCAGAAGTTCCCAGTATCTAGATCACAAATAAGTGTAGAGAGACATGGTCTGACAACGCTTCTGAACCACATGTCTAATTAGCCAGCAGTGTGTGAACCCTGGTGGTCTCCTGCGTGTCTCTTGAAACTCACAGCAGTTCTAAGTTGTAGTATTGGTCTGAGCTCCACACAAAGTTCTTTGTATCACACAAACCTGGGCCTGATTGAAGTAGAGGATCTGTGGCAGTGTGGGACAGAAAACAACAGAAGCAGAACTAAGCTCTTTTCCTAAGCAATGACAAAATCTGGATGTTCCAAACTAGGAGTTAGAGTGAATTAAATAATTAAATAGCAAGTGTTTATTCCATACTCATTGTTCACAAATATGGTTATTTTACAGTTGTTTATAAATGTTTCTTGAACATCTGCCCTGGTCAGAGCTCTTTGGAAAATAGAACCAATGGACTGTTTTCAAATGTACAAAGAGAGCCCTCTTCTAGAAAATGGATCAATGACTGTGGACATGGACCCGAACCCTGTAGAGCCAAAAATTTAGGTAAGAGTTGATAGCGTCAACTATTTATTGTGTGGTCTGAAATCCACACAAGGACAGCAAGCTAGAGGGGCAGGCAAGATTTCTATGTCGTAATCTTGAAGCTGAATTCTAAAGGAAACTTCAGTGTTTTACCCAGGGTTTTTAATGGATTGGACAAGGCCCTCTCCGACTACAAAAGGTAATCTGCTTTATTTAAAGTCTGCGTTTGTAAATGTGAAATCTCATTTTAAAACACTTTCACATCTATACTGACATTTTACCAAACAACTGGTACCACAGCCTGGCAAAGATGACAGATAAAATTAACCATCACGGGGTTCAGTTGTTTACTATGTTAGGGTTTCAGAGGAAACCTGTGGAAAATAAAACCAAAGAGGGGGGCATAAGGACTTTCTGTCTTAGAACTCTAATCAGCTGGATTTCTGGTGTAGAATACAACGTGATTGCAACCTTGGTTGTACATTCTTCAACAAGGGAAGAGAAGTAATGAATATATAGAAGCCAGCAATGCCCCGGAGCGAGACCTCGAAAGGACTGTTAAACCCTGTTGACCTGGACCCTCGCTGTGAGGGTTCAGGACCCAGCCAAGATAAGGGATCAAAGAGAAGACCTTCATGTGAAGATGGATCCCATGACTCATACAGTTTAGAGTAGACTAAAAACAAGCTTCCTGTATCGAAGTGGATATCAAGGGAAATACTGAACCGAGTTAGTCTTTGCATAGTTTTTTTCGACTTAAATTTGTACTATCTCTGTGATCTAAACACAAGTGAAGAATTTAGTTCAAAGTACTTCCAGGTCACGGTTTCCTCCGGGCAACTAAGGACAAGCACAGATTTTTTTCAACTGCTGTCAACCCCAGCTCAGGTTTCAAACAATCCCTACAGATGAGTACCAAGAACATGACATCAGCATCAAAAATCACAAAACCCATAAACAAATAAGGCACAGTGAATGACCATTGGCAGAGTTAGGTCCACAAGATATTTCCTATTCTGAAATCATCAGACTCAGAATGCACATAGTTTTCTTTTCTTTTTCTTCTTTTTTCTTTTTCTTTTTTTAGAAATGAAAGTTTGAAAATATGAACAAAGAACAGGAAAAAATTAAAAATTAGAATTTCTAGAAACTAAAATTTCAATGGGTGTGGTATAAAAAAATTGAACAGATAAAAGGGAGTTAGTAAACTGGTAAAGAGATGTGAACAAATTATTCAGAGTTTAGTCAAGACAGAGACAGAGTATATGAAAAAGTGGCTAATAAACCTAGAGGCTAAGAGAAGAAAATCTACTGTAAGTCTAACAAGCATTCTCGTTATTTCCAGAATTACTAAAGAACCTCAGATCTGCTATCCAGGAAACCAACCAATCAGTCCAATTCTGATAAATGACACATCACTGTAATAGAATAAAAAAGACAGCAAAGATATAAAGAAAGTCGTATAACATCTGGAGAGAAAGCCAAAAGAAGCTTGGAGTGGTGGTGCATAACTGTAATCCTAGCAAGTGGAAGGCTGGGGCAGAAAGAGCAAGGGTTCAAGGACAGCCTGAGCTACAGAGTGAGTTCCAGGTTGGTAAACACAGAGTTTCTCTCTCTCAGAAAATAAAAGAAGGGAAGCATAAAACAGCAAAAACAAACAAAACAAAAAACAACCCAGCAAATAGTGTTCTATAATAAATCAAAAGACAAAGCGTAGTATATTAATGTGTACAATATACAAGAAAAAAGAAGTCAATCTAAAATTTTTATACCCAGGAAACTTGTCAAAAACTTATGTGAAGCACGGCATGGTGTCATATGCCTTTAATCAGTCCTAGTACTTGGGAGGCAGAGACAGTTGGATCTCTTGTGAGTTCAAAGCTCTAGCCTGGTCTAGCAGAGAGAGAGAGAGAGAGAGAGAGAGAGAGAGAGAGAGAGAGAGAGAGAGAGAGAGAGAGTGTGTTCCAGGTCTGCCAGGGCTTCTCAGAAAAAACCCTGCCTCAAAAAACCAAGCCAAATAAGCAAACAAAACCAAACTATTTGAAATAGAGAAACAATAAAAAGTTTATTTCATACCAAAAGGTACCCACTGCAAGAAACTGCAAGAATATAGTTCAAGAGAAACACAGACAGGAACACAAGAACAAGTGGTAAGTGTGTAGGTTAGCTTTATGTCAGCTTGACACAAGCCAAAGTCATTGGGAAGAGGGACCTTCAAAAGAGAACATGTTACCACCAGATTGGCCACAAGCCTGTGGTACATTCTCTTGACTGATGATTCGTGTGCCCAGTTTATTGTGGGTAGTGCCACTCTGGGCTGGAGGTCCTGGTTGTTATAGGAAAGCATGAGGAGTAAGCCAATAAACAGGACTCCTCCATGGCTTCTGCTCTAGTTCGTGAGTCTAGGTTACTGCCCTGTTTGAGTTCCTGCCCTGACTCCATTCAGTGACAGACTGTGGCTGTGGCACTATGAGATGAAGTAAACCCTTCCTTCTCAAGCGCTTTTAGTCATAGTGATTTATCATAGCAGGAGAAACTCCAACTAAACAGTAGCAAATATGTTGTTTGTAGTGTGTTAAATATTGCACTTATTTTATAATGTCTAAAAGTAAACTAGAACTTAGTATCAAATAACAACTAAAGTGGAAAATAGATTACTAAAGTAAGGAAAATGTTTTAAGATTCTTGCATTTCTCAGGGCATCAATTGGGATGTCAAGTGAATAAATAAATTTTTAAAAAACAGGAAAAGAGATTCTTGCATTTCATGGGAAGAGGAGACATGTATGAAACTAATATACTTAAATAAACTAGTGTATTAAATTCCTAGAACATACAGTAACAGAAATATGCAAATCCAGACTTGCAGAGGAGGAAAATACTAAAAGTCAATCCATCAGCAATTAGGAAGGGAAAGAAGATGAACAAAAGAAAGGACAGTTATGACTGAACCCACTAATAAGGCGGGAGAGCTAAAACTAGACACAATGCTAACCAAAAGAAATGTGAGAGGGAAAACTAGACACAGTGCTAACCAAAAGAAATGTGAGAGGAAAGTGCATGCATTCTCTGTTTGTGAAGATTACTCATAAAAACACAGATTAGAAGTAAAAAAAATAAATAAAAAAGAACCAAGAGAAGGCTGCTACTGTTGCTTTAGCAACACATATACACGATGCTGTGTGCCTATGCAACGCAGAAAACCAAACCAAAGCCTTCCACACGCCAGGTAACCCCAGCACTGAGCTGTCTCCAACCCAAATAGATTTTAAGGGGTTGGGGGCAATGCCTACTATTGACAAGTAGACTCATTGCAAAATGACACAATGTTTGATCTATTGAAATAGATTACAGGCCTAACCTGATTTGTCCTTCACAGATTGATAAAGACTGAGAAGACATAAGTGGAGATGAGTCCAAGTGTTATTGCTCCCTGTGAGAAGGAGGCAGTGTATGTCACTCAGTGGAGAAGAGGGATGGATGGCGGTTAAAAGGGCGAGTAACATACGTTAGAGCTGGTTTACAGCATGTGCTGCAGTTATAAGAACCCGGACTCAGTGCCATAGGAAACTGCACTGAGTTTATAGTCTTAGCGGGGTAATGGGTGATATATGCAGAAACCCAGAAAATATGGCTGTTGGCAAGGTGGAGAGGGAGATCAACAAAGAGGTCATAATACTTGGATTTGGGGGATAGGGGAACCTGAGAAAAGAGTGTTTGTCTAAGAATAGTAACAAATCTGCTGAATCGTTTCCTTTTCTCAGACAAAACCAACAGGACGGGTGTTGTGACTCATTAGTGAGCTGTTTTTATTTTAGGACGTGACTGAAGGTGAATATAATTTCCCTGGTAAAAAGAAGCTGGGCTCCTTCCCAAATGATTTCTGGAAAGCCACCTTCTTTATCCTCAGAAGTGAAGGTCAATGCCCCCACCTTATGTGGATCACAAGTTCCTTCATTCTTGGGCCCTATGAGATCATTTTAAATGTTCACAGAGGGACTGGGCTCAGTGGCAGAGAGCTTGCCTGGCATGTGTGACAGTGGCATGGGGGTGGGGAAAAAGAGACAACAAACTGAGTGAAGCATCTTGGGAAGACTTTGCAGTTTTACATCATTGAAAGGCTTAAGTTCATCAGCTTCCCAGCACAGCGTAATCAAGTAGATCCCAACACAGCTATTCCATATTAAAAAGTCAACTTTTCTTCTCCTGAGTTACTTACATGTTAGTTACTTCATTGTGCATGTGTCATTTGTTTTCTCAGTCCAACTTGTTAAACGAGGAGACACCGATTTTTAAACACATGGTTTTTAAAAATTTATTTATTTTATGTATGTGAGTACACTGTTGCTGTCTTCAGACACACCAGAAGAGGGCATAGGATCCCATTACAGATGGTTGTGAGCCACCATGTGGTTGCTGGGAATTGAACTCAGGACCTCTGGAAGAGCAGTCAATGCTCTTAACCACAGCCATCTCTCCAGCCCCTAAACATGTATGTTAATAAAGCTTGACACAGGTTAAGCATTGCTGAAATACTCAGGTTAAAATATGTTTAAATTTGCATATTTTTTTAAAATTTTGGAATATTTAAATATTTGTAATGAGATATTCTGAGGATAAGACCCGAGCTTAAATGCTAAATTCATTTATGTTTCATGTGCCATGTATGTTCACATAACATCAAGGTAATTTTATTGAACATTTTAAATAATTTTGAACATGAAATGAAGTTTCACACTATATAATTGTTTACTTGTGATACCTTGTTGATGCTTAGAGGAGTTTGGCTTTGGAAGTTTTGGATTAGGGATGCTTAGACTGTGTATTCTTTATCAACTCTTAGAGAAGTCTGCTAAGAGACATACTGAATTACCACCAGACTTCACTGAGCTCTTTATTTGGTAAGAATTATTTATGGACTAAACCACCCACATGAGTCCAGTCTAGATCTCAGTCTGATCCTCAGGAAGAGTCTGCACCATAAATAGTAGGAGGAAAAAGAGATCCTATGCAAATGGTTTCATCACAGACCAAGGAAAAAGTATTAAGCCATAGACATGTTTCCAGGCAGGCCCAACTTATTTATGGTGCATGTTTAAAAGCCCGGGCCAGTTTTGAATGAACTGTGTGCTGGGACCTCCTGCTACATGAAGAGGAAAGGGAGAATTATTTTATAAGCCAATAGTACATTTTATTATGTTGGACTGATCGCCTGAAGAGGCCACTGATCCTGACTAATGACTGTTGGGGGCGGGAGGTGCTGCGTGCCATCAGTTAGACCCTAAGCTTATTATTGCTGGTAACCATTCCCAGCACTGTCTGGATTTGTGCATAACAAATTGTCTCATTTTATGTCATTTGTTACTCTAAGATTTTGATGTCTAACAATTCAATTCAATTCAATTTCCCTGTCTGTTTTTATTTAAACCCCGTAGGTCAGGACTCAGGTCCTGTAAGACTTGAGATTCAAGTCATAAGTCTCCAGTTGCCAGTCATCTGCCCTTCTGATTGACTGGCTATAATTTGGGGTTCCCATGATTCCTGCCTCCAGTTTCATAACTTGCTCAACATGTTTTATAACATGGCTCACAGAACTCAGGAAAATTTGATATTTATGTTTACTGGTTTACTGTAAAGGACATGAATGACTGGCCAGAAGAAGAGAGGTATGGGGCAAGGTCCAGAAGGTCCTGAGCAGAAGCGTTTCTGTCCCCATGGAGTTGGGTTGAAATGCTTTTCCAGCGTATGGTTATCTTCACCAATGTGAAGCTTTTAGAATCCTACTTTCAAAGAGTTATTAGAAGTTTCTTCTGCAGCTCCATCTCCTTGTCCCTGATGTGCAGAAGGGTCTGATAGTCTCCCAACTGACCACTTGGTTTTTAGACCAACCCATCCTGAGATTCCCCAGGGGCCCTGCCCTGTCACTACATAGCATAAACTTAGAACTGAAATTGACTCATTATGAACAATAGGAAACCTATGTCCTACCACTAAGGAAATCCCCAGGTCTTCAGTAGATCTGAGCTAGGAACCAGGGAAACGACCAGATATTTCTCCTTTACTGCAGTTACCTTGTTTTCCATAGAGGACAGTGGTATTGCTCAAGTACAGATATGACTGGGCTACTGAAGGTGCTGATGGACACTGGTCTCTGAACAGACTGCCTTAATAATCTGTTTTCTGGGCTGACACTTGCAATTGTGCTACAGAGAATAGAACATACCACAGGCTAATTCACCAGCACAGCTCCCAAGGAGTTCTGAGAGTCTGGACCTGCCCACAGCTGCTCATGGTTCACCACTGAGCCCCAGGATTATGCAAGGCTACCAAAGCAACACATATCTTCTCTGACTTCCTGTTTGCCCGTGGCTACAGGGTCCACAGCAAGGATGGTTTCTGCACAGAGCTGCACAGGCAGTTGCTGGTGAGACACCCTCGCAGAAGTACTTGTGTCAGAATACAGAGATCTTGCTGTGGCCACAGCTTTGGCAGACTCTCCGGGCAGTTCTCACTATCAGGATGTATATGAGATGCCCCCTGCTGTGGTTTGCATGTGGAAACGCCCTCCATAGTCCCTGTGTTTGGACACCTGGCTCCCAGCTGGTTTGGAAGACTTTGGAGTCTTTCGGAGCAGGAGCCCTGTAGGAAGAAATAGATCATGGGGATGGGATTTGAGGTGCCTGGCCCTTGCTGCCTCTCTGCTTCCTGAATGGAAATACAATGTGGCCAGCCGGCTTCCTGATCCTGCTACTATGACTTCCCTGCCTGCTGCAATGCCTTCCATGAGCAATCAATCAATCAATCAATCAATCAATCAATCAATCAATCAATAAATAAATAAATAAAATAAATTTAAGAAAACCAAAACAACCCCACCACCACTCTCCCTTACATTTTTTGTTATTGGTTGTCTTTCTTTCCTTCTTTCTTCCTCCTCCTCCTCCTCCTCCTCCTCCTCCTCCTCCTCCTCCTCCTCCTCCTCCTCCTCCTCTTCCTCCTCCTCTTCTTCCTCTTCCTCCTCCTCCTTTTTTTTTGGGGGGGGCAGGGTATTTTTGTCATAGCAACAGAAAAGAAACTCATATACCCTCCTTCACCTTCCAGGCTTCTCTGTTGTTATTGTTTTAACAGTGACTATATTTAGGTAACAACATCATATATTTAAATTTAAATCTATCTATATTTTACTTAGATCAAATAAACTCTATTAGGTTTTGGCAGAGCTCACAGATTTAATTGTACGATGAATGCAGAGAGAGGTGAGGAGGTCTAGATTCAACTGGAGTGAGCAAGGTTGAGGTAAGGCACAGGAAGCAAGCTTCATGTTCATTGGGAATCTAACCCTAGGACCAGTGCATTCAAAGAAGGTGTTGTGAAGGCGGTCACACACCATTTTTCAAGCGATTCTTTCTAGAGTCTTTTTTTTTTTTTTTTTTTTTCCTCCTTTTTTATTTTTGATACTTTATATACATTTCCAATGTTTCCCCTTTTCTGAGTCTCCTCTTTGTATACCCCCCATCCCCTCCCCAACCCGCCTCTAGGAGGGAATTCCACCTCCCACCCCACCCCACCCCCCGTCCACCCATCCCCATTTTCCCGCCTTGATATTCCCCTTTACT
>CM052705.1:78107773-78230738 GCA_028551405.1 Uromys caudimaculatus | reverse complement strand
CCAAGTTCCTGTGAGATTTCCTTTCTACGGCGCTCCTTGGCTACCGTGTCCTGGTGTCCCAGGCAGAGGTTTCCCCCTCTCTACGGCGCTCGTTGGCTACCGACTCCTGGTGTCACAGGCAGAGGTTTCCCCCTGCAAGTGAGATCGGGAAGTTTCGGAGTCTTTCTGTTCCTGGGATCTCAGGCCCGGGATCCCGGCAGATCCGGGCGGGTCTGGGCGAGAGGTGCTGCTCCCCTCAACCCCACTCACGGGCCTTCCAAGTTCCTGTGAGGCTTCCTCTCTATGGCGCTCCTTGGCTACCGACTCCTGGTGTCACAGGCAGAGGTTTCCCCCTGCAAGTGAGATCGGGAAGTTTCGGAGTCTTTCTGTTCCCGGGTTCTCAGGCCTGGGATCCTGGCAGATCCGGGTGGGTCTGGGCGAGAGGTGCTGCTCCCCTCAACCCCACTCACGGGCCTTCCAAGTTCCTGTGAGTCTTTCTAGAGTCTTAAAGTCTACCTGTGGATCAAGCCAAGGCAAGCAGTGGACCTGGCTCACATACCCAGCTCCCGACAGGTGGATTTGGCTGAATTGTGTTTTGATGAGATGCTGCCACCATGCAGTGAAGATTAGTGTTTTTAAAATAGTCATGAAATTACTGTTTGTTTGGTGGCAGATATTATGATGGAGTTATTCACAAAAGAAACTCATACGCAAAGCAGTTAGTGACTACTTTATAAAACCCTGGAGGGAATTCCTTCTATAGTCTACGAAGGTTAAGCCTATAAGAATATGGATGCCAAAGAATACACATGGAGGGACCCATGGTTCGGACCACATATGTGGCAGAGGAGGGCCTTGTTGGCCATAGGGGGAGGAGAGGCCCCAGTAAAGGGGAATGTCAAGGTGGGAATACGGGAGTGGGTGGGCAGGTGGGTGGGAGGTGGAATTCCCTCATAGAGGTGGGGGAGGGGGAGGGGATAGGTGGTCTCCAAAGAGGAGACCTAGAAAGGGGAAACATCGGAAATATAAATAAAGTATCAAAGAAATAATAATGGACTCATACAACAACAAAAAAAGAATATGGATGCCTGTGACCCCTGGTGTTGGTTCGCTCCCTTCCACCCTTCCTCCATCCCTCTCTCCTTCCCCTTCCTTTATCCCCTCTCTCACTTCCTCCTTTTGTTCTTTTTTCAAGATGGAGAATTGCTATGTTGTCCAGGCTACCCTCAAATTCCTGGACCAAAGCAGGCTTCCTATCTCAGCCTTCCACACTGAGACTGTAGGCATGCACCACAGTGCCCTTCTGGAATCTTGGCTTCTCTCTCTTGTCTCTCCCTTGCAACCTTGTATTTTATATATCCTTAGAGTTGCTCTGGATTCTTACATTGAAAACCTTGACAAAAGAAAGCACACCAACTGTAACAGCTTGAGGTATGCCAGTGTTTCCTTGAGGGATCAGAGCAAAACTGCTCTCTGTACAGATATGACCTGAAAGCCACCTGCTTGCTTAGCTTCTTCTCTGTCCTACTCTGTTGTCCCCGTGGACGAACACTTACTTAAATCTGTGTGTGGGGGGGGTGCCTGGCAGTACCCTCCTTACCTTCTACCTTCCCTGACTCTGTCCCTGAGATACGTTTGAGACTGCCAATCTCGTCCTTGCCCCCGTGCACTTCCATAGCAACACTCCAGTTTCAGAGCTCATTACAGGCCTGTTCCACACGTGGTAACCAGGAGTGCTTCCCCCAACACAAGCTGTTGCACCATCTCTACACACGGTGATCTTCCGGAATGTCATATTGACCTTAAAAGAAAGCCTAAGATTTTGACTGGCCTTGCGAGACCCTCCTTCATCAGGACTGGGCTCTTCAGCGGCTGTCTCCTCCCCCTCCTCCCTCCTTCTCCTTTTCCCTTCCTCCCCCTCCCCCTCCTCCCTCCTTCCTCCTCCTCCCTCCTCCCTCCTTCCTCTTCCCTCCTCCCTCCTTCCTTTTCCCTCCTTCTTCCTCTTCCTTCCTCCCTCCTTCTTACTTTTCCCTCCCTCCTCCCTTTTCCCTCCATCTTCCCTCCTTCCTCTTCCCTCCTTCCTCTTTTCTCTTTCCTTCTCCCTCCTCCCTCCTCCCTCCTTCCTTTTCCCTCCTTCTTCCTCTTCCTTCCTCCCTCCTTCTTACTTTTCCCTCCCTCCTCCCTCTTCCCTCCATCTACCCTCCTTTCTCTTCCCTCCTCCCTCCTTCCTCCTCTCTCCTCCCTCCTTCCTCTTCCCTCCTCCCTCCTCCCTCTTTCCCCTTCCTCCTCCTCCCCACCTTTAGTTCAACTCACAAAGCTTCTTTATCAGCCAGACTTTGGACAGGGAATAGTGACTCCTCCCAACCCTTCTTCCCCTTTCTTGGCACTTTTAAAAGAAGCCATTCGCTTAACGTATTTTTTATGGCCTTGCCAGGTGTGAGGCCTTGAGACTGGATCTGAGGTCTGTGGTTTCATGAACATTCTTGGGCTGTCAGCCTGAGGACACTTTCCTAGTGACATCCACCCTGAGCTATGGTACATGTGGGCTGCTATGAGCTCCCAAAACATCTGGACCAGCAACCAGACTTGGACTGTCGGCTGGTGTGAAACTCTCAATTGCCAGCTCCTGGAGAGCCAAGGGTGGAGCTGTCTTTTATTTTGTAGAGGCCTAGATCCTGGCATGGTAGCTGGCATGTAGTAGGTGCTCAGTAAACAATCCTTCAATGAAAAATTCTCACTTTCACATTACATATGGCTCACAGGAAGTCCTTTTCACTGCAGTCCTATTTTCTGTGGCCTCAGATGTGGTAGAGCCTTACCTAGGCCCTGCTTAATCATCGTTGACCTACGGGCTCAGGAACAGACCATCTGCCTTTGGTCAGAACACACTTTCCGTCCACTAATTTTCATAACCCTGTCTGTTTGGGAGGAAATCTAATCCAGATGTTCCCAATTTATTAACATTAAACTCATCACCACGTGACACCCTAACAGATTTTGATGACCATGAAGTCCTTCTTCACAAAACAGGCAGTTGCCATTTGCCAGCTATAAATGAGCATAAGACCTCAGTTTGCGTTTGGGTCCAAATTTAGACTCAGCAAAAATGGGGGGGGGGGTTTTGGCAATTCTGTCATCTCTTTCTGCCGAGGCACAGATGGGATTTCACCGGCCTCGGAATGTAGATTTCCTAATGATGCTGATGAGTGTCATGGTGTGATGGTTCCAGCCACCAGAAGAGCAAGAAAACCAGGCTTCTATGTCTTTCCAATTCCTTCAGCTCATCCTAGAGAGAACTAGGAGAAAACAGAGAGAGCAAGAAAGGTGTCAGAGGACAGTGGGTAAGCAAGCACACACATTTGCACAAATGTACACACCCCACACTGAAACAGCCTAACGATTCACTCCCGCGCCAGGGCACTGAAGTGTGGTAAGTCCTCCAGGAGGCAAAGAGCTGAGGTCACCCATCCCTCCTCCCTCTCCCTCTGCTTTGCTCTGCCCACCCCTTCTTTCTCTGACATAAGGGTATTTTTTTGGCACAAAAAATGGCTTCTCGTTCCATTGAATTAACTCAACATTGCAAAAGTAACTCAAAGTGATCTGTAAGAATATTTTATAGCTCAGAAAATGTGTGTACAAGGGTGGTTCTCTGGAACTGTTGGGAAATGCTGTCTTGGCACAGTGAGTTGCTCCCTCCACTGACTTTGGATGTTGTAATCTATTTGTTTCAAAGGCTATTACCATCAATGGACTGGGAAGGTCCAAAGACAAGAGTCCAATACCATCTATTCTTGAATATTCAGTTCTCATTGCTTGGCACATGGTTCCTGAAAGAGCTGATGAATGAATGAATGAATGAATGAGTGATTCTGCCAATCGATGCTTCTGCATTAACCAGAGATTTCAGGTCTCACCGTCCAGATTTAGATAGATATGGAAGTAGGTCAACAGAGGATGAAGAGAGCAAGGAGAAAGGGAAAGAAAGTCAAGGCAAGGCTGCCATGTTTTGAAGATCCCGTGAGTGGAACCACAGAATTTTAAACAACTCGTTCAAGTAGCAGCAACATGCTTTGAGCATAGCCCTACATTAGTATTCTTTGACTACATGTTTTGGCTCCATTCTAGCCTCTTTCAGATGGTAAAGCCCTGCAAGTCATTCCTCTGCCTTCCAAGGTTGCCATCATTGCAGCACCAGCAACACAAACCATGCAAGTCTGCACGCACCACGGAAGCACCCACGCACCGGTGGCTCAGGGATCTAGGATGCCCAGTCTCTGCTGAGCTCCAAAGTCAATGGCCCTGTGAGTAAGGAGTAAAATGCTCACATGTTTTTTTTGTGTTTTAAATTTTTTTAATTGTGTTTTCTCCATACGCTATTGGATTTCCTTAGCCATCCTGAAAGCCACACGCTTGCTAGACCACAGCAATGCTTGGATGCAGAGGCCTGGCCTCTGTCTGAAAGGAAGGGAGAGATGATGTCATTGTTAGCCGTTAAGGACTGGAGGGATTACAAGATTTGAAGTGGGATTTGAATAAACCTCTGGTGCTGCTGGCGGCCTGTTCACCTGTACAGAAATGCCTCCCATCCGCCTCTGCAGCTATAATTACTGGCCTCTTGGCCCGGGGATTCTGACAGCTTGCTTTGGGTCATTTTTTCCACTCTGAGTTTCAAGGGAGTTTACCACAGACTTGATTTTACCCGCTCTACTCTTATTCAGATCTTTGGACGTTATTTCACATTGGGAGCAACCTGGAGTGTTGGAGGGGTATTAATGAAATGGTACCCTTGGCAGCTTAGGGGCTGCGGTGGAGACGCAATTACGGAGGCGAGGACTGGGCCACAGCCATTTAGCGATCACTTCAGCCCTCAGAGGGCTGCACAACTGTGTTTGGCTTTCTTACTTTTGTGAAACTGAGTGACTGCTATTCAAATTATTTCATAGCAATGGGCCAGACTTTTGGTGTGTCCAATGTGTGCAAAGACCCTACTCGATAGAGTGTAGATTTGGAAGAATTAGTAGAGCCTTCTCACCACCAGGACACTTTCAGACCAGTAAAAATCCATCCAAGAGCAAGTGGTGGCCTAGCCCAGCGTCTGCTGAGCCAGGCTGGAGGGACTTTTTGAGAGTGTCCTTCTCCAGGACAGGGATGGTCATATGAGAGATTTGTAGGTGTGTTTGTCTCTGGGTTTGTGTTCTGAAGGTTGTTGCAGGTGCCTGGCACCCTGGTGCTGCTCACTCTGTCACTCCTTGCTGAACCAGAGCACACAGCAGAGGGGCCACCTGAACCGGCAGCTCTCTGGCTCTGACTTCATGACCCACTGGCAGAAGGGCATTAACTTTGCCTACAAGACAACCCTGGTGTGAGTGCTAGAATCCCTGAGGGACAAAGGCATAGCTTTTCCTTCTTGGGCAGGTTCCTGTCTGTACTAGCATTCCTTCTCCTAGCAGGAAAAGGCACAGTCTCTGCCGCCCACCTTCACTGTTGCCTGCCGTCTAATCCCTGGAGGACAGGTCTCCTTCCCCAGCACTCAGAGCTTCTGCATCCATAACCCTCACACTTGGTGGCTTGAAGTATTGTCCCCCCGACCCCATAGTATAAGTCTACCTTGAAGCATGGAATATGACCTTACTGGGGGAAAATTTCTTCATTAGTTGTTCACCTCATGATTTTGACAAACTACCCAACAGGAGAAACTAGGAAGGAAGGGTTCACAATCCCAGGGTATCATCCATCATGGTAGGGAAGCCATGGAGGCAGGAGCTTGGGGCGCTGAGAGACTGAGTGCTGCCATTCTGTTCCATGTCTCGTTTTTTTATTCAGTCTGTGATCCTGCCCTGCAGGGTGGTGGCACTCATAAAGATGGATCTTCCCTCCTCGATTAGCCCAGTCCAGAGAGTCTCCCACAGGCACGCTCAGACCTAATCTTGATAATCCTTCACAAGTGTGCCTGGAGACTGTCTTCCAGGTGAGCCCAGATCATGTTGACAGTATTAACCAGCACAGCTTCGTTGTAGATATGATTCGCTAAGATGGGGGTCACACTGAACTGAGAGGGGGGAAATCAAATGACGAGGGTCTGTACAGGTGAGAGGATGCCCAGGAGCAGGAAGAAGGCCCTGTGAGACCAGGGCAGAGCTGTGCGGGCTGGCTAGAAGCTGAGGTACACTGGGAGCCATAGAGGTTAGGAAAAGTCAGGGAGGATTCTCTGAGAGCTGAGAAAGTCTGGCTAAAAGGACACCTTTAGTTCTGGTCCTAGAGGTAAGAGAATAAACATGGATGTCATCACTACCAAGTCAGGGCTAGTTTGTTACAGCAGCTGCAGATGACTAACAAACCAGCCTTGAATTTTCTGTCTCCTTTCTAACTCCTCATTGCATAGTTCCTTTGCTATGGTGTCTTAATTTGAGATCTTTAAGACAAGAAAGGAGTGTAGCTGAAGGTGAGTTATTGGGGAGATGGTATTACGAAGCACAGTCAGGAAACAAGGCAGGAGACTGAGACAGAAGAAAGCCTGAGAGGCAATCATAATTAACTGTTAGCACAGTGAGCCACTGGGGCTCAGTCCTATGGACTCTCTGACCCAGAAGTGGGGAAGCTGCAGCATCCACACTGGTGTTCTCTCTTAGGTAAGAGCCGTCCCCAGGTACCTCTGCCATCCTCAGCACCTCAGCTTCACCATGCTGGGGAAAGTTCCCCTAGGTTATCTGTACCCAAGAATGGCTGTGTTCTTTTCACTGGGGAAGAGGCGTGGCCAAGGGCATTGGGGTTCAGCAACCGGCTGCTTTACCAGCTCCAGCTGAACTTCCCTTTCTTTGCTGACACAGGGCTGGGGTAGGGCTGCATCATTCTTTGTCTACTGTTGCTCTGTGTCCCCTCTTGCTTGTCCCTCAGAAAGCTGTCTTGACACTAGACTGTCTTCAGAATCTCAACTACTTCCATTTCTTGTCAATCCTGACTGGCAGAGAGACAGGGACATGGATTTTTCTAAAGGCCTTTGGCTCTCTACATGGAGCTAGGCCAGTGGCCTTTGTAGTCTTGTTTGAAAGTCTCTAGTAAAATTACCGTGGCACACCTTCAGTTTGTCTACATATGTTGCCAAAATGCTTACTCCCCCCCCCCCCCAATTCCTCGAGAATCGAATGAGGGTCTTGGGAAAAGGAATGAAGGAGAGGTAGAGGACATGAGGCCGGATGATGGATCATGAGCATATGACCAGGAGAAGTAGACTCTGAAGGTAGCCTGGGCTAGAACCAAACAGCAAGTAACAAGGGTCCTATGGTTGGGATGTAAGTTAAAATAGCTCAAAACCTGACCAATCTAGGCTTACAGCTTGTAAATAAAATAACAGGCTTTTGTGTCTTTTGTATGGGCTAGCTAGAATGTATCATTCAGAGAAGGTATTAATGGAGCCTTGTGTTCTTTCTTGGGAGAGTGGATTGCCATAAACTGAAGCTGTCTTATGGAGTGCCAATTCCTCATACTGGTCCCCTTCCTTTTCTCTGCCGTATTGTGACTTTGCCAAAAGGGCCAAAGATTGAACTGATCTTGCAATTTTGTTTTCCAGGCCTGTTAATTAAGTCCACCTCTCTGTAAAGGTCCCAGCTTGAAGTCTTTGGCTACTGCAACAGAAGACAAATGAACACAACAATGACCATCTTCCCATCTTCCTTCCTCTTCCTCCTCCCTTGCACCTTTTGTTGATTACATTTTGCCTTTTGTATAAAGTACATGACTCAATTTATTTTATAATCTTAGTCAGCAGTCCTTTGATTTGTCCATATGTTGATATTTGTGACCATTTCAATATTGTTCAATGGGTGTTAGAGTTACATTTGCTTCCTTGAATGGTGTCTGTTACCAGCCTAGGAGCACATCATTCAGAATGTGCATCAAGGACTACTGGAGTCTCTCTCCCAGACAGCAGTGTCATTAAATCAGGATGTATCTACTTAACTGAAGTACATCCATGAATTCTTCTAGCCTTTGAGGTTTCTTTCCACACTTTCTCCCATTATTGTCTTATATGTCTCCTGGGTGCTTTGTCATACACACCATCTTCTCTCTTTAGTATGTCAACCTCCCCACCCCAAGACTTCTGTTCTCCTGTGTTATCTGGGATTCCCCTTTGTATGTTTTCTCAACTGCTCTAGAACCTTTTTGGTCTCTGCTGTCCTGGATCAGAGTTATGGGTTTGCAGGTTGATATCTTCTCCCCCTGTCAGTCACTCCCTTATCCATGTGAGCACAGCCCTGTATGGCTGCTCACAGACAGTGATGAGAACAGTGATGGCATCTATAAGAGAGTTCTTAGTGTCCCCACACACTGCCAGCTCAACGCTTCTGGGACAGAGCTGGAGAATAGTCTCCCCTTATGCTCTAGCTGGCTATACTTTATGTGTTAAGGGCTGGAGACTGCAAGGGGCCTTCGCCTCCAGTTATCATCTTGGACCTTGCCTAATGATTCCAAGCACACCCTTAAGTCCCTTGGGCACTTTTGAGGTAGCCTGGTTCCAATCATCTTTGAAGCTTTCCAGTCAGACTATACACCATCTTAACTTTGTCCGTGTCATTAGACTGTCTCCCCTCATCACTTTCCACTATGAGGAAATATTCTGGCCCCTTTCTATCCTACGTGTGCCCACTCCTCTCTCTAAACTCCATCCGTGAACTGTGTGGCCAGAAAAAGTGATTCAAACAGTTTGCACCTAGTTTTCTTGCACATAAAGTGCAAAACAGTGGAACTTGCCCCCATTGAGATTTGTGTAGGATTTTAAAAGTTAATGAATGCAAAGCCACGAGGCCAGCACTCAGCCATGAACAGATTTATAATACAAATTGGTTATTATCACGATAATGTGGTAAGGGCCTGAGAAGAGAGAAAAGCAGGGTCCTGGGCCACTGTGTAGACAATTTGCAGAGGGCTCTAGCCTCAAGTGTAAGAACCTCACCAATGAGAGAGGTATACGTTGTATTACCTGTTGTATGTAGATGAAGTTTAGTCATCTTTAGCTAGAGTCCCCTGAAGCTCCTGAAACTTCAGTATGCATCATTGTTACATAGAAACCCTACTAAAAGGCAGATCTCAATTTAGCATATAGGGAGTAAGCTCTATAGACTTTATTTCCTCCAACCTGCCTGCATGTGGAGATACCTGTGAGCTAGGGCCAATTTACTCTTGTTGTGGGTACTTTAATGTATGTATGTATGTATGTATGTATGTATGTATGTATGTACACACTGCCACTACAGAAATTATCTTAGAGAAGTGGTTCTCAACTGTGGGTCATGACCCTTTGAGGTTACATAGCAAATATTTATGGTATGTTTCATAACAGTAACAAAATTACAGTTATGAAGTAGCAACAAAATAATTTTATGGTTGGGGTCATCACAGCATGAGGAACTATATTAAAGGGTTGCAATGTTAGGAAGACTGAGAACCACTGCGTTACAGCCATATTCTGAGCTGTCCCCACAGAGATTGCTTCTCTTCTCATGGCAGCCTGGGAAGTCAGGCACAATTTTATCCAGGAAGCCCGAGGGCTACATACTGTTCCTGACAGCTGTGCGGTAACAGTACTTCACAAATCCTTACAAATCCTCAGCTCAACCTTTCGAGGCCCCCACAGGGCTGGGGATGGTGCTGAGCATTATCTGCATGTCTGTGCTGGTTTTCCCAGCGCTTGGAGCTCCTGGCTTGGCGCCTCTCTTCCAGACCACCAGGGACCTGACATCTCCACCCCTTCCCTGGGGTATCTGATTTCACTCTTCAGCCACTGGTTTTAGATTTCTTTTCCTTGGAAGACAGGGACAGCTGGGAATGTGGATCTCATCCTGTCTGGGTTTTCCCCTGACAAGTGGCCATAGTGGCAGGATATGAGGTGCTTGAAGACCACTCATGATGCTATTATCACCCAGAGCAGAGTCAGCAATGCAAAGAACAGGTGCAGGGGCCCTGTCTTTATTTCGCAGACAAATGGAAATAGCCAGCCAGGCAGGCACAAAAATCACAGATTTAGGGAAAACAGCTAAGAAGAGATGAAGAGGTGGAACCTGGTAGAATTTTTGGGTCATGAATCTGCTCTGTGTGAAATTATGAACTTGATTTAAAAAAAAATGAAAACAAAACTTTAAATCAGTGGTTCTCAACCTGTGGGTCAAAACACCCACAGGTATTGCGTATCAGATATCCTCAGTATCAGATATTTACATCACCATTCATAACACCAGCAAAATTGCAGTTATGAAGTAGCAACAAAAGTAATTTTATGATTGGGGGGGTCACCACCACATAAGGTACTATATTAAAGCGTCGCAGCATTGGGAAGGTTGAGAACCATTGCTTTAACCAAAAGTGAGCCCCAGTCTCACCTGTAGGCTTTGGTTCTTAAAGTTGTAGCAGCCTTGACTCATCTAAAGAGGCAAGATGCCAACCACAGAGAATCTGGGAAAGGGTCTGAGGGTGTGTATGTGGCAACTTTCTTAACTTCTACTCAGTTGTCTTACAAAACTAAAATTGCTCTTAACTTTTCAAAAGTGGACATAAAAACTAACTTCATTTGGCTACTATGCTTATCCAAGCACAGAAAACACACAAAGCATTGAAAACTGGTTTAAAATGAAGTCAAAGTCATGAAATAAATGTCTATCTCCTCCAAAAAACAAAAACAAATGCAACAGAGAGAGAGAAAGAGAGGGAGAGAGAAAGAGAGAGAGAGAGAGAGAGAGAGAGAGAGAGAGAGAGAGAGAGAGGTATTGCTGACACTTTTTCTCCTTCCCGACTCCAGTCACCAGAGATGCCAAGAGAGGGCAGTGTCCCTTCAGACTGTTTATGCATTTATACATACAGGGAAAATAATATCTTTGAAATACCTGTCCATACCGCACTCTTTCAGTAGGTTGCTTTCTAGTCTTGTGTCCCAGCTACCATTAACGTCAAACCAAACCAAGTCTTGGTGTCCCAGAACCAAAATAACACACAGACAGATGATGAAGTAAAACTCGTGCCTTATCTGTGGAAATGTGTTAAAAAGAGCTGTGCACTTAACAGAAGGGTTCTCTTGCATTCCATCTCCGGACTAAACCTTGGGAGGGGTGCAGGAGTAGAGACAGAGACACATGACTGTTGACCCAGCATCCCCAAAGCTGTAGCCCAGCCTTGGAGGAGCCCCTCATTTGTTTGTGATGAATAGCGTATCTTCATGGGCATGCTGGGAGTGAGCCCTTACAGAAGGGAATACTACTCACATGGTCCTTGTTATAAAAAGCAAAATGTGCACATGGAAGCCATCATCTAACTGGGATGCATGAAATAAAAACTAAAAATACTGCTTACTGCTCTCCAACCCAGGCACTGCTTTAAAGGGAGCGCGGTTACTTGTTTGTGGCTGTTTTCCTCCCTAGGAGTGAATTATCTGCCTTGACCATCATATTTATGCTGTTTTCTGGTTCAGCAGATTTAAGGAGAAATATTGAATGTTGCTCTGCAAAATTAAAACTTTTGATTCTTTTTAAAATCCCTTACAACTTGAATTGATCTTTTTAATTTTTAATTCTTTTAGCTATTTTTATAACTTAAAAATATACTATTTTGAGAAACGAAAACATCATGAATTTTGCAGCAAATGGATGAAACTTGAGAATATCAGCCTGTCCCAAAAGAACAAGCATGGTATATACTCACTTATAAGTGGATATTAGCTACAAAATACAGGTACCATGTCACACTCCACAGACTCAAAGAAGTTAAACAAGAGGGAAGGCCCAAGTGAAGAAGCTTGATTTTAGAAGAGGGGATAAACTAGTCATAAGAGGCAGATGGGGGGAGAGAGCTGGGGAGGAGGGCTGAGGAGAGGAGGGGTGACTTAGGATCAGGTGTGGGGAAGGACAGGAGAGATGGCCACATGGCCGTGAAAATGAATGGAAATCTGCAACTGATGGGGTGAGGAACTGGGGGGGGGGCATCTCCAGGACAAGACAGAGACCTGGGATAAGGGAGGTACCCAAGAATCAATGGGGTGACCTTAGCTGTGACTCACAGCACTGGGGATATGGAACCTGAAGAGGCCACTTCTTGTAGCCTGGCAGGAACTTCAGTGAAGAGATATAGACACCAACCCACCACAAAACTTTCAACCCAAAATTTATTCTGTCTACAAGAAATACAGGCATGGGGGATGGACAAAGACTGAGGGAATGGCCAACCAATAACCAGCCCAACATGAGACCCATACCCTGGGCAATTACCAATCTGTGACACTATTAATGATACTCTGTTATGCTTGCAGACAGGAGACTAGCATGGCTGTCCTCTGAGAGGCTCCACCCAGCAGTTGACTCATATTGATACAGACACCCACAACAAAACCGTGGATGGAGCTTAGGGACTCTTCTGGAAGAGTAGGGGGAAGGATTGCAGGCATGAAGAGGATAGGAACTCCAAAGAAAGACCAACAGAGTCAACTAACGTGGGATTCTTGGGGCTCTCAGATTATGAACCACCAACCAAAGAACATTCACGGGCTGGACCTTGCTTATATATAGCAGATGTTCAGATTGGTCTTCATGTGGGTCCTGAACAACTGGAGCAGGGCCTATCCCAAAAGCTGTTGCCTGTATGTGGAACATGTTCTTCTAGCTGGGTTGCCTTGTCTGGCCTCAGTGGGAAAGGAAGTACCTAGCTTGAAGTGTCAGGTAGGAAAGGGAGATACCTAAGGGGCCCCCTTCTGCTTAGAAGAGAAGGGCAGGGGGAGTAGGGAAGGATTGTGGTGGGAGGGGGTAATTGGGGGGGGCAATGAGCAAGATGTAAAGTGAGTAAAATCTATCTATCTATACCATGCTGTGCATTGTCGCTAAACGGCGTCTCTTCTAGGGGGAGAACAGGGAAATGCACACTCTTCTTCTGTTCCTTTCTCGTCCCCCTAACTTTTGGCTGTATTGCTACTTTTCAGTGTCTAAGATCAAGCATTTTATCATTGTCTTGTGTGATTATATTGAAGTCTTGAATGCTTTGTCTTAGAATTTTTTTTCTTTTGTAAAAGTCAAAAGAGCATTTGCAGTGACTGTGAAAACATTCATTGCCAGTTGGATAATGTCACTTGGCCCGGAACAGTTTGTCACAGAGGTAATCGGTGGCTCTAGATAGCTCTGCTTCCTGACAGCTGCGTGACACTACAGTGTCTCAGTCTCTCCGTAACTCAGTTGTTCATGCAAAACGCATAACAACTCAGGACTGTTTAAATAATGATGATGATAATAATAATAATAATGTTTATCCCCACAGGACTTTTCAGAGGCTAAATAAAAAAATACCTGGAGCATTGTGTCTGATTTGCAGTCAAACTTTGAATAAAGGTTCATAATAATCATTTATTCTTGTTACCTACTGTTAGCAGTTATCATTTTAGATAATGTGAATGTTTTCACGGAGAAGGCTGGACAGTTTTGTGTTTGCAGATCTGTACTGCTCTAGGGAGACTTTGCCAAGCACCAAGGTTAAATGAATTCTCTCTCTTGACACTTCCTTCATACAAACTCATCCCATGGAATAGTTTGCTTCATTTTGAGACCATGACTTTTTGTATTTCCTGGCATTCCTAATTGCTTTTCTATTTTCTTGTCGACCAGAGAGACTTATAATAGGCAACAAACGTCATACTGTGTGTTGAATGGTCCAATTCGAAAAGAAAGTGATTGTGCAAATCCTGACAAAGTGACAGGGGCCTGTGGTTGCTGACTTTCTTGCTATGGCCCTCCCCCCTCCCTCTCCCTCTTCCTCTCTGTCCTCCTCTCCTCCCTCTCCTCTCTCCCTCCCCTCCCCTTCCTTCTCCTGCCCCTCCCTCTCCTTCTCCCTTTTTCTCCTTGCTGCCCTCCCCTTCCCCTCCCTCACCTCTCCCTCCTTTTCCTGCCCCTTTCCTCTCCCTCTCTCTCTTTCTCTTTGCCCCCTCCCCTCCCCTTCCTTTTCCTGCCCCTCCCCCTCCTCTCCTGCCCCTCCCTCTCCCTCTCCCGTCCCTTCTCTCCCTCCCTTCCCTCTCCCTCCCCATCCCCCCTCTTCCTCTCCCTCCTCTCCCATTTTTCTATAGAAATGAAAAGAGGAAACTAAAATACCCTTCACCTTGTGGCAAGTGTCACTTTTGCACTTCAGTCATTCTCTTCCTCAGACTCATAACACACAGCAGAATTAGCTCCAAGATTCCTAAACTGTATTTAGTTCCTAAGCCGTTTATTTGATGGGATACAATATGGCATATCCCCACAGGGAAAGTTGCTTATTGATATTAGTAATTATGATAACGGTAAAACTTCTTATGATAAATATTCTTACGGGAGCTTGAGATTTTAATCGGTGCCAAACTTACCAGGAGACCACAGAGAGTTGGGGGCGGGGCATATAACCGACATGAGCTCTCTGTAGGGACTGAATGCCTGGGCGGGGCATATAACAGAGCGAGCTCTCCATAGGAACTGAGTGCCTGATATTTCCTAACACTCTCCCCTTTCCAACAATGCAAATGCTATCAGTTCCCCTACATTGACTGTGGAGTCTTAATAAATCAAATTATCAAAGGCTCACAAATGTAGAAAAAGTGAAAGAAAACAACCGAAGCAAGCCGAGTCTGCTGCTGTGACATCAAAGAACCCGGACCATAAATCCATAACAGTCACTTCCAAAAGCCGATGATGAAAAACATGGAATGAGTTTCTTATATTTAATTTTAAGGCAGCAGAAGTATGTGAAAACAGAAGAGAAATGCTGAGAAGCAGAAACCAGAACACAGGGCACTTCATTTTAGAATTCTTCGCTTCTCCAGGGAGCTAAAGAGCTTACTTGCACAATGGCTGGAAATCAGGGCAGTTTGCAAATATCATGATGGCTGGAAACCAGGGCAGTCTGCAAGCTCTTCTCTGTAGGAAATGCAACCATTCATTTCGAGCTAGTAAATTAGAAACCCAAGGGGTGCAAATTTTACTAAATTTGTGCAAGAGCTCTGAATTCGTTGGGGAAAACAAAAAAAGGGACTGTGAGTGATTCACTGTGAATCAAGCCATCCAGTGTTAAACTGATTTTTAAACCTATGGTTCTCTTTGGTGTAAAGTCTTACTTATAGCGGTAGACATCAGTCACTGTTTTGGTTGGGTTCGGTTGGATATATTTCATTTCCCTTCTGCTGACATCCAAATTTCCTTTCAGGGAGTAGGGAATTGACTTTCCTTACTGTATGCAATCTTGTTGGGAAGTAGAACATCCATCCCCTCTGCTTGATAGTCCTTCAAAGGAATGGAGATTAAGTAGCCTCATCCCAGCCTGCCCAAGGAGCAGCCTATGTGCTGTGACACAGGCCCACCCAGTGGCATACTTTCCCCAGTCTCAGAATATCAACTGAAGAATGCCAAAGTATGTGGTCATGAGGATTTGTTTTTCTCTATTGACTGGTTTGGAATTCCCTTATCTATTTTCCAAACTCAGGCATAGATCCTTTCTTTCTTTCTTTCTTTCTTTCTTTCTTTCTTTCTTTCTTTCTTTCTTTCTTTCTTTCTTTCTTTTTCTCTTTCTTTCCTTCTTATTTGTTAGGACCATTAGAGTCTATCTCAGTTATTCATCAAAGCAAGTCTGAAGGGCATATTCATTCAAATGAAAAAAATTCTGTACAGCTACTGTGTGTGGCATTAGGGGGGACAAAGACATGAATCCTGACTCTGATAAGACCCACTGTAAGAGAAATAATTAGGTAAATAGATAAGTTTATTGTCACATAGGAGGCACTATGACAGACACATCTGTCACAGGGGAAGAAATCAGTAATTCCACTTAGGATATATAGGCAATATCTCAGAGAGGAAGAGAAGAATAAATGGCTCTCAAGGGGGAAAAGAAAGGAGTTGAAAAAACAAATGATCCTGTAGGTTTCTGTGAGAAGAAACTGCACACATAGGGGTTCAGCCATGTTGGAGAGCCAGGCCACTCTTGAGAGTGTCAGGAAGAACCAAACTACTGGTTGGGGCCAGCTTCCAGGAGAATCTGTCCACTCATGAGAGCTTCTGGGAATCAAGCATGGGCTGAGTGGGCTACGTCAGGAAAGACTGTGTAAAGAAAACGGTCTTTTAAGAAAGATTTGTTTATATTTATGTGTCTGTCTGAGTGGATGCCAGGTACGTATATGAGCCCATGGAGGCCAGAAAGAGAAGTGAGTCCCATGGAGCTGCAGTTGTAAGCAGTTGTGAGCTGCCATGTGGGTGTTGGGAACTGAGCTCTGGTCCTCTAAAGGAGCAACAAGAGCTGTTAACATCATTTACATTTATATGAAATTGATGGTGCACTTAAGAGGTGTGGCCTTATTGGAGGAAGTGTGTCACTGTGGAGGTGGGGCTTTGAGGTCTTATGCTCAATCTCTGCCCAGAGTAAGATACAATAGTCCTCTCCTGGTTTCCTTCAGATCAACAACTCTCAGTTCCTTCTCGAGCACCATGTCTTCCTATGCTTCCTGCCATGATGACAATGGACTGAACCTCTAAAACTATAACCATCCCCAATTAAATGTTTCCTTTTATAAGAGTTACTTGGGTCATGGTATCTCTTCACAGCAGTAAAACCCTAAGACACTTAGTATATCTAAGAAGAGGTAACCAACACAAGAAAGCAGTCTACACAAGCTCATGGTAGTCAAAGTCAGGCATGGTGGTGTACTCCCAGCACTTAGAAGATATAGGCAGGAGGATCTCTGTAAGTTCAAGACCTTCATGGTCTACATAGAAAATTCTAGGTCAAGAAGGCCTATGGCTGGAGATGATCTACCGACTCTTCAACTTTGATTAAGAATATTTTTTTCCTAATGCTCATCACCTACTGGAAATCGTTTTCTACTGTGGCTGCATTAAGGTGGGAGTATCTTTAAGAAGTGAGGCCTAGGGGAAGCTAATTGCATCTTGGGGGTACCTCTCTCAGAAGAGATTAATGTTGATCTCCAAGAGTAAATTAGCTCTTTTGAAAGCAGGCTCTATAAAGAAAAGCCATGCATGGTCCCCTAGGCATGATTTCTTCTGTATATGACTGGTTCTGGGTATATGTAGGGAAGATACTGGCTAGAGCTCATCAGCCAGCTGAGGAGGCAGCCATTATTACCTCATGCTCTCCTGAAGCAGTCAGCCCTCAGCACTCACCTCTCTATCCCTCACCTTGAATCCCTTGCTCCTGGCCATCTCTCATCCTTACGTGACTTCGCCTTCTAAGGCTGAGCAGAATTTTCAGATGAATCTAGCTATATTAATTCTACTTCCCTGTGGAATCCAAGGCCAGGCCTCACCTTTATGAGCATCAGTCCAACAGATCATGCTACTTATTCTCTCTGTGGCTTTAATATTGTCCTCCTTACTGACTCCTTAACTTCAATTAAAAATATTTTCTTTTCTCTAATGCCGATCTATTACAGGATAGGTGTTTTTGTTACCTCTAAACGCATGTGATGAATCCCTACTAGGGATTCAGGGTGACTATATTTAGAGACAAGACTTCTATAGAACCGTTAAAACTGAAAAAGGTCATAGAGTGGAACTCCACTCCTACTGAATTTATGTGCTTTTAAGAAGAGATACAAGAAAGCTAGCACCAATAACAGGGTTTTTTCCCTCTCTCCCTTCTTTCTTTCTACTGTGTGCTCTCTAGGAAAGACTGTGTTAAGGCATAGCAAGGAGGCCATAATATTTATAAATCTGGAAAAAATCAGTTAAAAATAAGAGCTTTAACTGATACACAGATCTAGCAGAAATCTATTCTTTAAAATTCAAGGTATTTCTTTTGAGCAGTGTCCCTTAGTTCTTCATTTCAATTTGGGTGTTCTTCCTTTGACTCCTAAAATATACTATAAGTAATTCTATCCCAGAGCTATCATGTTAATGTAGCCACTTATTAGCTTTCTTCTGCCATATCATGACCTTCTAGGAGTCAAGACCAGGTCTCCTTTGCGTTGATACTCCCAGTGACCAGTGTGTCGTCTGGCACATGAGCAGTCTTGTTATAAAATGCTCCATGAATCGTCTCTACCACGCAAATCAAAGGTCCTCCTGAGTATAAGCCGCAGGCTTTCCTGTCGTTATGGCAGTCTATTCTTGAAGGTGGGAAAACAAATTTATGAAAGTTTGGGCAGAAAGCTTTACAATTAGAAGAAAAACTCACAAGAGTTTGAAACAAAGACTCGGGCAGGCAGAATGTATTGGCAGCAGCTATTTATTTAAAAGAAACATTAAAGGAAGTTCTGTAGGCAGGAGGCAAATACCACGAGATGGAAACACAGTGATACAGAAGGAATGTAAAGGAGGAAAAGGTAAACACTGGGCAGAGCATAATAAAACCGACTGCCTAAAACAACAGCAATGGTGTTTTGCGGGATGAAAGGTATGCAGAAATAAAGCATCTGACAACAATAACAACAGGCAAAGCAGGGAAAGTGGGCACTGTCATCTCCAGGCAGCCACGAAATAAGACCACAAAATGGCTGGTTTTTAAACAGCTGCAGTTTATTTTCACAGTTCTGGAAGCTGGGAAGTCCAAGTTTAAGGCAGATGCAAAGTTGGGTGAGGACCCAGTTTCTGGCTCACAGCTGATACCTAATATCTTCCCATGGTGGAAGGGTGGGGAGTTTCCATCAGGCCTCTTAGGTCGGGCATTAATCCCCCTCCCGGAAGCTCTGCTTCCCTGAGCGAATAACCTCCCCAAGGTCCCAGTGCCATTGTGTTGAACGCTAGGATTTCAACATAAGGATATGGTTTTAAATGTGGCAAGGTTGGGTTTTGTTTATTTGGGTTGTTTTTGTTGTTGTTGTTGTTTGTTGTTGTTGTTGTTGTTTTTTGAGATAGGGTTTCTCTGTGTAACCCTGGCTGTCCTGGAACTCACTCTGTAGACCAGGCTGGCCTCGAACTCAGAAATCCACCTGCCTCTGCCTCCCAAGTGCTGGGATTAAAGGCGTGCGCCACCACTGCCCAGTGTGGCAAGGTATCTTAATGGTCTAAGAAGAACTAATGGTACTAATTTATGGTAAATCCCACTAAGGCTGTACATTGTATCTCTGTAGTAACCACCTAAAGAACAATTCTTAAAGTATATAATCAACAAATAGGAGGTGGAAAATGGGATAATGTTTTTCTTTTTTTCCTCCTTTTTATTATTTCTTTTTTGTTTTCAACACATCCTGACCAGTTTCCCCTCCCTCCACTCTTCCCAGTCCTCCCCTCAGTCCTCCAGTACCACTACTCCACCCCCATCCCCATCCACTCCTCCTCCTACATTTCCCTTTAGAAAAGAGCAGCCCTCCCGGGGATATCCACTGAACACAGCATAAGAGGTCCAGTAAGACTAGGCACAAACTCTCCTATCATGGCTGAGTGAGGCAACCCAGTAGGAGGAAACGGGTCCCAGCAGCAGAAAAAAGAGTCAGAGATATATACAGCTTCTACTGTTAGAAGTCCCACAAACACACCAGGCTAGCAATGATAACACGTATACAGAAGACCTAGTGCGAACTCATCCAGACTCCACGATTGCTGATCCAGTCTCTGTGAGCCTCCTATGAGCCCTGCTTAGTTGATATCTGTGGAGCATGTTCTGCGGCTGTCCTCGAGCCTTCTGGCTCCTACGATTCTTAATGACTAATGTTAACAAAAGATGTGAGAAAATTTTCTCAAAAACAGCTGGTATGCAGACCGGCGAGATGGCTCAGTGGTTGAGAACTTACTATGCTTGAAGAGGTCCTGAGCTGAGTCCTCAGCGCCCATGCTGAGGGTCTCACAACTGCCTGCAACTCCGGCCCCAGGGATCCAACAGCTCTTGTCTTGTCACAAACACAAACAGACACATATAGTTAAAAAGGAAATAAGTCTTCAGCAATTTTAAAAGATGATATAAACTGTAAATCAAGGTGAAGATGACAGCTTTGAACCCACATCGCTCGGCCTCCGAATTTCAAAAAAAGCAGAGCAAGCCGGCCTGGGGAAGCAGTGTGGTCGCAGGAGTGCAGAGAGGAGGCGCATTGTCTCAGGAGAAGAATGGATCTGTTCTCAGCTGAGCCTCCTAGCTCAGCGTCACCCCTGAACATGGGCTCTGGAGAGTGCAAAGCTCAAGTATTCTCACAATAAACTCTGCTTTCTGGACTCATTTCAGGCCTGGTCCAACCTCCTGTTGCAAGTGAATGACCCCTGACTGAGACAGCAGTCATGGTCAATAAGAGCTGAGAAATACGGTCTCATTAGAGCGGACTCTGGGGAGAGGGAATGAGTGTCTTGGGCACGAAGCTTCTATCACAAGAATGCTTTCAAATTCCAGCTTTCAGTCATGACGATTTTGTATATTTTTAAAATGTAATATACATTCAAAGCCTCCATAATTACTCTTTAATCTTAAAGGGAAGGTGTTGTTGCTTATGATTATTGGAATACCAAAAATTATAAAAGAAAAATGCTTCGTGCAAATAAACAGAGGGAAAACAAAGGCCCCTCGGCTGATTTTTCTACAATGGCCATCTGGTTTTGGAATTAGTATCTTGCCAATATACTAAAATATTTTCTATGTAAATCTTTGACATTCTTGCTGCATTTCCAATTAAAGCCTCCAAATTAAAACTTTGTACCATGAGTCAGCAGTTAAAGCAAACATGTTTTTTCCATTTATCTTCCTTTGGGAAAACCTAGCCTCAAACGCAGAACGCCTGCCACCCTTTGGTTCCTTCCATCAATCCAGATGTCCATAATTTCTTTGGAGGTTACCACAGTGGTTTGCCCTGACATTTGACACCATCTTTCCCATGTGTGCCCTGACCAGCTTCCCTTGCCTTTCACTGTTTCCTACAAATACTCCCTTTTCACAGTGTAAAACATAACCCTGTGGTCTGTGGATCCTGGACCTGGAGACACTTCATGCTCCTAGGTGGCTTCATGAAGAGACTGCCATTTTAGAGCCATGGTGAGGTCAAGGAAGCGTCTCCAGAGCCCACGTTAGAAATGGTGGGTCCATTCCCTGAGCTCTATCACAGTGATCTTCTAAGAAGGAAACACGGCGAAGTTCCAAAGGTCACAGACAAAAGTTGTGAGGGCCACACAGACACTATGAGAATGTCCTCCATAGTGTGCCTCCAAAGCCATTGTGACCGTCAACGTTTGGTTAGTTAGTTATATAAATGGCCTGTTGACTGTTTGAAACAGATGCAATTGAGGAAAATGCTGAGCATGGTAGTGTCCTATTGACTGACATCCAGGCTGGTGAAGTCTGCTTCTCTTAAATAAGTACTTCTAAAGACAGTCATGGGCCTTCGGTGAACATTTCTGTACACAGAGGGGGGGGGGAGGGAGGGAGGGAGGGAGGAAGGGAGAGAAAGAGAGAGAGAGAGAGAGAGAGAGAGAGAGAGAGAGAGGTGGGAGGGCTCATCTTCGCACAGCTATCTCCTGCCAATGGCCCGAGTTGAGATGAACATAACAAATCTAACCCTGTAGATAGCATTCTTCTGGAATACACAGGAGTTTGCAAATTAAGGGAAGGTAAAAATTGGGAGATTTGATCAAAATCAAATTACTCGGGCTGGAGAAATGGCTCAGCAGTTAAGAGCACTGACTGCTCTTCCAGAGGTCCTGAGTTCAATTCCCAGCAGCCACATGGTGGCTCACAACCATCTGTAATGGGATCCGATGCCCTCTTCTGGTGTGTCTGAAGACAGCAACAGTGTATTCATATACATGAAATAAATAAAATAAATCTTTTTTAAAAATCAAATTACTCAGAAAAAAATATATATCTGTATAATCTGCAATATCATAATATATTCTGAAAGCCCTCAAAACCAACAGCTTCTAAACAACCAGGCCTGGCTTACCAGAAAGAGCAAAGACTAGGCTTCAAAACCCCAGAACTAATTGCTGCTGTATACACTGATTCCAGCTCTCCCTACAGAAGCCAGCAGCATATTTACAGTGAAGAAAATGAAGCAAGTCAGTAGGGCTTGAGGCAAAATGAGTAAGCAGGCAAAAGTTGATTATCTTAATAGATTTATTCAATAGAGGTGAGGGATACATAAGACATTTATTTCATGGTTATAAAAAAAATCTTTCTCCCCTCGTCATTAAGTCACATGGGGAACATAGTATCACCTCCATCGAGGAAAGTGCTTTTCTTGGCAGGAAATTTATAGACCAGGTCTCTTATCAATAATCTCGTTCGGCAATTTTGATTTTAGAAATTAGCTAACCTTGTGACTTTCGTTTTGTTGAAAGCTATTGCATTTATCTCTGTGGCTGTTGGCTAGAGCTGAATATTAATAATTGGTTTAGCTCTCCTACTATAAATCCATTCACCCCACCAATCAATGAATAAAAAGTTAATTCCAGGGCTTTGGCTATAAAGAGAATGATGGAATTATAGGGTGTGTCTGCTTCCCATGACTAACAAATACCTGAGGTATTGAAACATATATAATAGAAAGGTGAATTTTGGTTCATGGGGTGGGGTGGGGGTGGTCTGTGATCAATTGACCCATTGTCTTGGGGCTTGTTACATCATGCCAGGAGTGTGTAGCAGAGCCTAGGCTATGTGACTCAGGTCAGCTGGGGCTACCTACATAGAGACCTTGTCCCAAAAATCACCCACCATCACCATGACCACTATCACCTACACAAATATGTGTGTGTGTGTGTGTGTGTGTGTGTGTGTGTGTGTGTGTGTGGTTTTTTGAGACAAGGTTTTTCTAGGTAGCTTTGGGCTCTGCTGGAACTTACACCATAGATGAGGCTAGCCTCAAACTCAGAGATCTTCCTGCCTCTGTCTCCCAAGTGCTGGGATTAAAGGCGTGCTTTTAAAAATGAAAACCAAGTAGCAAACACTTCTAAAAAGAAAGGAGGGAGGCAGGAGAGACGTAAACATGGTCTCTCACTGCCCGGTAATATTAGACTTTTCCTGGCAATCAAGGAGAGGCTGACTGATAGGCAAGGCCCTCCACTTGTAACTGCTTCAAGAAGGGAACCCAGGAGGTAACAAGTCAGGATCCTTCTGACTCTCCCCTAAACTTAGAGATTTGCAAGATGAACATTATGTAGTTCTGTTTTGTAAAGAAACAGCCACCCAGTGTGAAACCTTTGGAAGGTCAGGGCTAGGCCAGTGGCTGCCTAGGGCCTGGCTAAGATTCCCGAACACAGGCTGTATCCCAGGACTCAGAGGGCCAGGCGCTGGATCCCTTTTGTCTGTCTACTCCCATTTTCCTCTTGTGAGGGTGTTTTGTGTGCTGTTGCTATGTTCTGTTCAGAATCCATAACTGTGGGCAGCAGGGGAGTCCCAGAGACAGCAGTCCCAGGAGGCATAGCTGCTGCTGGGCCAGGGCCAAAGCAACCCCCTGGGCCATGGGCCAGACCTCTGGTTGCTCCCTAGAGGAGCCCAGCCTGGCCCAGATGCTCTCCCTGCTCCTGCCCTGGCTGTGGCCTCCTCCAGCCCACAGGACACCTCTCTCCACCAGAGCTGGCACACAAAGCAGAGCTGCCACCCTTGCTCCCCAAGAGAGCCTGACCACCCTCCACAGCTGGCTCTTTTCCCCTCACAGAGGACAGCTATGGGTGCCTGTAGCAAGTCCCATGGGGGAAGAAGTTAGTATGAGATACGTATGATATATGTCATTCATGGCATTGATTGCATCCTTTAATGCAGAGCACGTTCTTGGTTTTTTCTCCTTCTCTCCTTCCCTTCCTCCCTCCCTCCTTCCTTCTTTCCTTCCTTCCTTCCTTCCTTCCTTCCTTCCTTCCTTCCTTCCTTCCTTCCTTCCTTCCCTCCCTCCCTCCCTCCTTCCTTCCTTTCTTTCTTTTTTTCTTTGTTTCTTTCTTTCTTAGAAAGAGTCTCATGTATCCCAGGCTGGCCTCAAACACCCTAAGCTATGCCGTTGTGTAGTCAAGGATACAGTGAACTTCTGCTTTTCCTGCCTTCATTTTCCAAATGCTGGCCTTCCAGGCAGGCCCCACCACAAGCAGCTATGTGGCATTGGGTGCTGGCTTCATGCAAGTTAGCCCAACCACTGTACTAACTGAAGTGCGTATCCAGAACAAAACATTTTTTCCTGTCTAAATCCTTCCCTCAAACTGAAACTGGAAGGGATGAAATCATCTCTCCAAGGGTACACTGGTTGAGAGATTTTTACTTCAAAGTCTCTTTATCTAATATGTATTCACCAACTGAGCTGACAAACTGTGTACCTACTGTGTGCTGGCAAAGGACAGAAACCACTGAAAAATAGCAGGCCTTCCTACTTCACACTCAATGTGAAATACAAACTAAAATTTGACTTTTAAAAGAGACATTTGTAAGTCTGCTGAAGTCAAGGTTGTATACTGGACTTTTATGTTGCTCTGGCTGAAAAATCACTGATGATACATTTGTCTCATTTTGTGTGTACACACACACACACACACACACACACACACACACACACACACACACACACGTGCTTGTCACACTTAGGTCACCAACACCTGGGCATCTTGGAGGGCAGAATATGAGCCGCATCTTTCTTTTTAGGAGCTGAGAGCCCCAGCAACAAGCAGATGCCTCTATAAACATGAAATATTCTGCTTTTTTTTTTTTTTTCATCGACACAGGGTTTCTCTGTGTAGCCCTGGCTGTCCTGGAACTCACCCTGTAGACCAGGCTGGCCTCGAACTCAGAAATCCACCTGCCTCTGCCTCCCAAGTGCTGGGATTAAAGGTGTGTGCCACCACTGCCCGGGTGCATGAAATATTCTGAAAGAGATGCCTGTGGCTTCACTTCAGGATTCTATCCCCTCCCCCATCTTAGCTCCCCACACCCCCTGTATTCTCAGGGCCCCAGAGCAAATCAGGGGGCCAGAGAGTGGGGAAGCTGTGCTCCCTGGGGTAATTAGCCTGAGTTGCCTACAGGTGCTACACAGGTGGTCTCAGCCCCCAGCAGTGACCTAGGAAAAGCCCATGGGATCCTTCAGCTGCAACCAATCCTGCAGGCTGCCAGCCTGCCTGCTTGACAGAGTCCAGATTTCACTTATTAAACATATTAATCTGAAGTTAACAATTTGTGCTTGTTCCACTAACCAGCTTGGAGAAAGACTGTAGGAAGAGAACAGATCTAGGAGTAGGGGTGGAGGGGGGGGAGTCTTAACCCTGATGGTCTGAGTGGCCCCCATATCCTGACTTTAAAATAACTGGAAGTGGAGGGGCTGCTCACAGAAGTGGAGAGTCAGAGGGTAAACCTAACTGGAGTTAAAGAAACACAAACAAAAGCCATCCCCTTCAGGCCTAAGCCTGCATGTGACTCTGTGGACATTGCTTACTGCGGTGACAGCATTTTAAACAGCTGCCCAGAAGGCTTTTAAATAGACTTGATGTAATTCAATGATTTATGGAGCATGGGTTACCAAAATATTAAAGTTTTGAAATGTCCCTAAACCAACCATAGCCCCCCACAAGTGCTGATGCTGGAGTTTGGCTCTTGTGGCTCCTTAAAAACAAAACAAAACAAAACAAAAAAAACCTTCTGTTCTGAATAAGGGGCCAGAGAAAGACAAACAGCCTTGATGAATAGAAGTGACCTTTCGTATAAAAACACTCTCTTGGTCTTCAACAACTCAGTCCACCGAAAGTGCCAATCTACAAGAAACAAGCCAGGCATTTATTCTTCAATTGTGTATCAGTTCTAAGCATTCTGGGAAATTGCAGCGGGGATCAAAAAATGAATCTGGTTAATGAAGTATGCCCAGACCACTACTTTATAAAACAAGCCACAGTTATGTAAACATGTTACAGCCTTAATCAATAGCTGCCTCAACTACGATGAGCTAAAAGCACATACAAGTCTGGAACAGGCGAGCCTGCCCATCCTTTCTTTACATGGAGGTGACCTCCTTTCCCTAATCCTCAGGTGGCCTCTGGCCTCAAAGAGACTGCCACGAACCGAAGGTTGGGCTAAGAGAATTCTGACAGTTTTGTTTATGTCAAAAATAATGAAGGATGACAGGCTATTGCATTTAGACATGTAACATGATCGTTTGCTTCAGGCCTTCCTGCTAAGATTAATTTGGAGACAGCAAATAGGAAGGAGAAAGAGGAGGAGGAGGTAGAAGAGGAGGAAGTGAGTTTAGAGAAGGGGGAAACCCCTCTTATCTTAAATGCTTACCTTAGGGGCCAGAGATGGGGGGCTGGGGAGAGGGCTCTCACCATGTGAGGGTGCCTCCCATGCATTGATCCCCCAAACCTAAGTAGAAGTGGGAGGAGAGAGCTGACTCTGGAAAATTGCTCTCTGACCTTCATGTGCACAAGGGCACAATTCTTCCCCTCAAAACACACACACACACACACACACACCACCACCACCACCAACAACAACAACAATGATAATAATAATAAAAACAACTATAAAATGCTCGTCTTAATATAAAGGAGAGGACTGACAGCATGTTCAATCATTTTTACTTAGTCAATAGGCAGGAAAAAATTGAATGACATTTTATGTGAGTTTGTATTGAATCTTCCTCATACTTTAAGTGCATAGTTTACTGAAGAATGCATTGATGTTAATGCCTCTAGTATTCAACAGAATAAGAAAGGCCACCTTTTCCTGGGCACTTTTCATTATCACCATCCTCAAAACCATCCTCAGCACCATCAGCACTACCGCAGTCTCCACCATCACCACCACTGCTGACTCTGGTCCGACAGTCCTTAACTTCTCAGTTAGCATTCCTGTCCCTACCCACCTCCCCAGTCGCTTCCTCTGTCAGCTTCCTCATCATCACTCCCAATGTCGCCACCTCTGCCATTACCACCTCCCCAAATAAGGAGACATACTTTCTCGGAGGCAAATGTTGTAAATCCAAAGAGTTACTTGCTTTCCTTTCCCAATCCTAACCAACTATAGCCTTCAACTTTTCTGTTTTAAAGGAATTCCTTTTTATTTTAAGGGCCTGACTCTAAAGGAAACTGAGTCTCAAGCAGAGGGATTTTCTGTGAGATGTTTCTTGGTACTGTGCTTGGCAAATGGGAAAGCCAGATTAATCTAACAAGCAGGAAACACCTCTCTCAAATGGTCTTGAGGAAGGTGGATGATGAGGGTGCAGAAGATAAACACCGAAAAATTTGGCTTCACCTTGAACCTCACATGTGGAACTCTCTAATTTTAACAAAGGGCAGTGAGCTCAAGCCTCCTTGTCTCAGTTACTTAGTTGTTCTGATAAATGCCCCAATTATAGCAGTTTAAGGGGAAGAGTGTATTTCAGCTCACAGTTCAAGGGTATCATCCACCACAGCAGGGAAGTTGAGGTGGCAGAAGCTTGGGGCAGCAGGTCATATTGAGTCTCTCCTCAGCAAGCAGAGAGCAATACAGTTGCATCCTCTTTTTCCTCCAGTCCAGGACCCAAGGCCAAGAACCAATGCTGCTGTCTTTTAGGGAAGCTCTTTCTACTTCAGCTACCCTAATTAAGAGAAGCCCTTGAGAGTATGTCCAGTGGCTCTTAGGGCATAATCTAAATAACACCAACTCACAAGTGTGCTGGAGGGTGAGCTGTTAGTGGCTTCCAGATCTGGTCAAGCTGACAATTGACACTGACCGTCATATCTCTCAACCTATGGCAGGAAATGTAAAGAAATTTCTATTCTATTCAACCCAGATAAAGAGGACCCAGGCAGACCAAAGAAAAGAATCTGTCCAAGTCCAACTTGGTAAGCTAATGGCTGTGTTGCGATTCCTTACAGGACTCAAGACAGCTGTGCCATCAATAACCTCCCTGTGCAACTCGAAGGAAGGTATACAATTGAAGAGTCCTGTATCAGCCAACTGTTGTCCTCTTTTTCTATAACCTTGGGGAGGAGAGGAACCTCATGAGGATTTGGGGAAGGCCTATGAATCCCCTCCCCCCTCCCCCTCCCTCCTTCCCTCCCTCTCTCCAGATGCTGATAGGCTCCATCTCATGAGTGTCTCGTGGGGATCATCACATCTTTTTTTTTTTCTTTTACTTTTTTTTTTTTTAGAATTATTTATTTATTTTATGTATACGAGTACACTGTCACTGTCTTCAGACACACCAAAAGAGGGCATTGGGTTCCATTCCAGATGGTTGTGAGCCACCACGTGGTTGCTGGGAATTGAACCCAGGATCTCTGGAAGAGCAGTCAGTGCTCTTAACCACTGAGCCATCTCTCAGCCCCATCACACCTTCTTGATGCAGGATGACAATGATCCTGTCCAACCAGAGGAAACTGCTGCACGAATATGTAGCCTCATATGGGTTAGAAAGGTCTCATATCATAGGCTTATTTCTATCTATTGGTAGTAAATTAAAAAGGGATAATTTCAGGTTCATTGGAAAAAAATGATACAAACACTTTTTCCTGCCTCCGCCCCAGATACACAGGCACTGATTTCTATTGCAATCCAGTTGGGGAGAGAGGAGGCTTTTGGAGATGCTTCTACTCCTGCCCCCGATGTGTCTGATAACTCCACGGTTACTCAGAATCACAGCCTAATGTCCAAGCCTTGGAATTTTATGCCTGGTTCTGAGAACCAGGAAGTGCAGGACTAAACATGTTGCCTATTGATTATAGTATCAATCCACAAGGCCTGGAACACCAAGAAGGTGAACTCCTCCTCTCTCTTCTCCATTCCCTTTAGCTGGTGTCTAATCTTCCAAATTCATTTCCTGCATGCTGTTTTCTATGGCTATTGTAGCAACGGAATCACTCTCGTGTTTTGCATATCAGCTTTGCTTGGGGGACGGAGGGGATTCTCAGGAAAGATTCTGAATGGCTTGGTTCGAATCTATGTCACACTTCTGCATCAACCATGGAAGCAGAGATGGGACACAGCCATGGGCTTACCTTTGGACAGGCACTCAGTCCATTATGCAGCTAGAGAGCTGGAGTCCTGCATACAGAGGGCTGCTCCAATTCAGAACACATAGCCACGTCAAGGGGGAAGACAGGAAGGAAGGTTTGGATTCTCCCAAAGAACAGTAAGTAGAATCAGTCTGTTAAGGACAGTCAGTGTGGATTTAACATCAATTTGAACCAATTACAGAAGAGATGTGAGAAATCTAATGTAATACGTGCACTCTGCAGATGTCAGTGGCTCTCAAGACCTTTCCAGTCCTAGAGTAGGATTATGGGAGAGATATCTCTAAGCTTTGTTTCCAAAGCAGTAAGGTGCAGGAAATTTACAATGCAAACTCCTGAGCCCACTCTAGAGCATCTATTTTTCTGTATTTAGGGCCCAGGGTCTTAAGTTTCATACAACAAGGTGACTTTGACATGCCAGGCTCACTGAGTGTATTTGGGAAACGCTAGCCCAGGGCCTAATTTGATACCATGTCTCCAGGCCTGAGGAATGGCCAAGGTCTGCATGGAGTGGATACGAGTTCTAGCCTTTCTGAGTTCTCTTAAGGCGTTGCCTACTTTCTCATTTGCAAGTTTAAGAGACAGATTGGGAAACCGGCTGAAGAGATGGTTCAGCGGTTAAGTGTACTGCCTACTTTTCTAGAGGACCTGGATCTAATTCCCAGCACCCACACAAAGGATCACAACCATCTGTAACTCCAGTTCCAGGGGGTCCAGTGCCCTCCTAGGGTACAAGATGTACAAGTGTATATAATAAAATACATTTTTTAAAGGGAGGGAAATGGATTTTCCTTTAGAACTTTATTTCTAGTCTTTTCCATTCAAGTCTGGAAAGCTCCAGGCACCTGCCGTACTGTTTAGCCTGCTGTCCCAGGCTCCCAAGGTTTCATCTGCTTCCCTCTCTGTAGTGGCTGCCGTGGCACTCTGACTAGACTCCACTGTAGGCAGAGATCTCATTCTGTCCATTGTCATACTAGGTATGTGAAGGTGCTTAGTTGAATCTCTTTCCAGGAAACACTGGCAGACATCACCTAGTCTAAGGTCAGGTTCTCTAGCAGTAATCTGCTCTTAATGACCAGGACTACTGCAGAGGTGGAAAGACCTGGCCCCTGTTCCTCAAGGCAAGCAAACTCTGAAGGGCTGGCTAGCTAGCCCCTAGCCCTGTTGCTGATTGATCCTCCCTCAACTTAGGTGAGTTCTGACTACTTAACTCTGCCTGGAGTGTTGATCTGGATGGTCTTCTTCAACAAGCCCACAGGAGTGTCTGTCTGTCCCCCACAGTGCCACTTTCCCTCATCTTCTCAACCTATCCCTGTTCCTGCTTTCGAAGGACAATCCAGTACAGCGGCCATGCTGGTGATTTGTCTAGGTGTCCTCCAAGGCACTAAGTCTATGTTTCAAGAAAGCATTCCTCAGAAAAGGGAAGGTAGCAAAGATGGGCTGGTAGGGAAGGAAACTAGATACCACCCAGTCCGATCATCTTACAGTGAGCAGTCCCTCTCCTAGGAGACCACAGGAGGCAGCACAGGCCCAGGAGTGTGACTGTGGTGTGTGAGGACGGCAGGGGATTCTTGCTTTCTTGGAAAGGATGGAGACAGGAGGACCTTGGGCAACTGGGGACAGGCTGAGCACAAATAAACAGAGCTCAGAGAGAGGTTAAAGGCCGAGTCACAACAAATCTAGCTTTGTAGATTTCAACTGGCATTCTGGAACTGGGGCATGAGGCTCGCCCAAAATTGTTCAGAGTGCTCCGTGTTCTGTGCTCCACGCTCTGCCACACAAGCCAAGTGACAGGAAAAATGAAAGTGCGATACAAAGACAGTCCCGTTGGCTTACAGCCAGCCACTGTCTGCTTGAAGATGTTTTGAACATTTGGTGGATTGTGACTGAGAGCATTCCTCCTGTTATGACAGCAAGTTACACTCTGTTTCTACAAGTTAGCTTGCATTTCACTCACGGACAGAGAAATCTTCAGGCCACACTTAACAGAGGGATGCTAGAAAGGTTTTCACATCCTGGGTCTAGTCACAGCTTTGACAGTTCTAGCGTTTCAAGGCCTCTATTTCTTCATCTGGGAAATGGGAACAATAAGGGATTGCACAGATTTTCTCTCCTGGAATTCTCATGACATTTGATCTCTCTCTCTCTCTCTCTCTCTCTCCTACTCTGCTCATGGTCCTACCTCCTACCTCCTTGTAGCCTACACTGCCTTGTCAACCTCAGAGCAGAAACCCAGAAGGCTCGTCCATGGTAATACTTAATACTTGTTACAGGTAGCACTTACCTGGGACTCTGCTCTGGTTCTCTAAAGCAGAGCTGGGAGGAAACCCCTAGGACCTGACCGATGTTCACATTCTCAGTGACAACCCTAGAGGGCAAGGGTTTTCTCTTCGGCAAAAGAGCTACTTGAGATAGGAACATGCATTGATTTCCTGGGAGCTATAGAGAAAACCAGGGGACTATTAGGGATTGAGCTGGGCTTAGTACTGCAGTTCTTAACCAGTAATCCAATGGGCAGGGAGGGGAGGGGAGGGGAGGGGAGGGGAGGGGAGGGGAGGGAAGGGAATGGAGAGGAGGGGAGGGTGTGGTCGTGACTAATTAGCTCTGCATCTTAATTCACTTTAGCAGACAATATCTGAGTAGCTGACAGGACTGTATGTGCTCTAAGTCTGAATGAAGAGTTAAAACAAAACAAAACAAACCCTCAGGGTCCTGTCCAATGCACAGGTAACTTTTCCCTGTTGTTACATTCCAGACACATCTGCACCTTCCACTGGCCGAGGGTTGTAACATCCTTGCAGAGGCTATGACTCACGACCTATCGTCACCTTCCAGATCAGCCTGGAAAGCAAGAAAAATATGATGTGAGAGGTTTTCCTCCCTCTAAGCCAGTCTTAAGGAATGAGGCATTTTCAGAGGAAAAGCAGGATTGCTGAAGGGCTAATACACAGCGGGTTTATTTTAACCCTATGTGATGCAATAGGTAATTATGTATATATCATTTCTGCTTAAGAAAAGGCAGAGGGGCACTGGCAGTTGGCTGGCAAGGTTGTGTGAAGCAAAACAATGAGAAACAGTTCTTTGGGGTAAAAAGAAATCTAAAGAAAACAAGAGAGAGAGAGAGAGGGAGGGAGGGAGGGAGGGAGGGAGGGAGGAGGGAAGGTGGGTGGGAGGGAGGGAAGGTGGGTGGGAGGGAGGGAAGGAAGGAAGGAACCCTAGGTTTGAAAAGAGCAATAAAGAAACTGAAGGTGTGCAGTGTCCACCAAAAACAAAGAATCTTGCCCTGAAACCACAGTCCTCATCATGTGTTATGACTTACATGCTGTGGTTGACAATGACTGGCACAGGGTGTGAAACAATCTGGCATCCCCCAATGTGAACGAGAAACCAGCTTCTTTTGATTCTGTTGATTAGCTTCCTGTGAAAGAACATCTATGACAAGACTGTTGTCCAATTTCTTTTTGTTTTTTTTTTTTTTTTTTTTTTCTCCCCATGCCACTTGCTTCTGTCAGGGAAGACTGGCAGTCTTCCTTTGGTAAGATCAAGTGGTCCCAGTCAAGCACAAATAATGCCTGCAGGGCTGGTTGTTAGTGGCACATTCTGTAGGCTGGTTAGGGAAGGACCAGACCATTGACATGCAAAAGCGTGCACAAGTGCAAACAGCCCCACCAAGCTCGTTTGTTCAGTGGCAAATACACAGACTGGCTTCATTCAGTGTCATCAAGATCAAGGGTCCAAATCACAGTATAGCACATCTGCCTCCCAAGGAGCTCCCTGGAAATGTTTCAAAGGGATTGGCTGCCACAGAGAGAATAAGAATGTAAGGGCTGGCTGAGCCTTGGGCGGCTTTCCTCTGTGCTTCTAAGGTTTCTAAGCCTTAACATCCTGAAAAGCCACTGAGAACCTGGAGGAGTGATGGAGGGTTGGCTTGAGTCTGAGAAGGTCTAAGTCAGTGTCATCGGTCGGCCTGTGAATCGTTAGTACTCTCAGAAACATCTTGGAGAGAATTTTGTTTCATGGATATCATGCATACTTTTCCATGGATTGATTTCAGGATGGGATTATAATTTCTGCATTGGCTCTTCTTAAACGACGTGTTGATAATAAACCAATTCGTTTGAATGGCAAATAACTACTACTTATGTTAATACAATTCAGCTGATTCCTGTATCACACCTGCCAAGGCCTCTCAATTGCTCATCCTGAAGGCCACAGACCTAGTGACTGGCCTGGACCATAAGTACATCGCATGTTCTACTTCCTGTTTTAAGCAAAAAATAATAGCGAAAACAGTTAATTTCATGTCCAGATAAGGAGATATAGGCCACATTGTGTATCATAGGCTTTCATTATAAGTTTTTAACCACCAGTCTGCCTTAATTCCTACTTTTGGTTGGCCACTTACCCAACACCCTTCCTAGCTCCTGATGTGTGAAATCCAAAACCCCTTTGTTGGAACTGTAGATATAACACTCCCCTTACCCTTTATAAATGTGCATAGGCATGCGAGTGCATTTGAAATTCTAGTTTAAGTATTGTGCAGCCATCAAAGGTCTGGCCTGACCACTATAGGCTCTGCAGGTGTCTGGGTGTGTGGAGAGAAGCCTTTGGAAGAGTAACTGAGATCTTCCCAGCAGTCATGTGTGAGAACAGGAGGCAGAGGCTGAGCCTAGCCACCTCTCCACTGATTGACAGGGAGGGGGTGGGGAGCGGGAGTGTCAGCAGCACTTGGAGAACCACATTAGCTGAGATGAAGGCAGGAAGAAAGGAGGAGGGAGATGCCAGAGGATGGGGGTGGGGAGGGGGAAGGGAGGAGAGGGAGGAGGGGGGCTCTGCCTTACTGGCCATTTGGCTTTGAGGCAGTGCTAGCTAGACCAGTGGTTCTTGACCTGTGGATCATAACCCTTTCTGGGGTCTCAGATCTCTTGCATTTCCGATATTTACAATTTATAACAGTAGCAACATCATAGGGATGAAGCAATGAAATAATGTTATTGTCCTCTCCCTCCACATTTCTCTTTCCTCCCCTCCTGTCTCTCCTCTTCCTCCTTATTGCCATGGTTTTGCTCAGAGGCTGTCTGTCCCTCAGAGGACTAGTGAGTGGAAGTCACTTGGAGGTCAGTTAGGGGAACAGGGCCCTGAGGACCCAGCCAGACGGTGAGGTTTAGAGAACAGACAGATGGCCAGGGTGAGTGTTGGGGGGAAGGGTGTCAGGGAGTGTTGGCCCTGCCTGAACCCTCATCAAAAGGCCAGTTAGGCAGGTGGCTATACTCCCTCCAGCCCCAGGGAGGCATCTCAGCCTCTCACTCTGGTGGGCTCTAAAGTTCTGTGAGATGCTGGGATCCTAGCTGCATGATGTAGTTTGTACACATGCTACAGGTTTCCTCCAGTCCTCTCATATCGCCCCCCTTCTTAGCCATGCTTGTTCCGTGCTTGGGTGAGACCTTCCCCAAGGGCTCCAGGCATTCTGGTCTCCATAGCTCCTCAGCAGAGCTACTTAAAGGCAAGCCCAGCATGAACTCCAGAGCTCCGTTTCTGGGTCCTTGGCTCTTGCTGCTCCTCAGCATGGCCTTCCTTCGCATTCCAAATTAATGCTTTTTTGGCTGCAAATGGTGCTTTTGTAAGAAATAGCTCCAGATTCATTAATCCAAGCCAAGCAGCCAAGAAGCTCATCTGTCAGTGGTGTTCTCTGTCTCTTTGCTGGAAACTTGAAATCCTATTGGATCTAAGATGTGGCTTTTCCTGTTTCTAGACACACTTTTGGACTCTAGAAATTACATGATGAGGACCTTTTTTAAAACCACCTCTTTTTATTTCATTTATTTATTTTTATGTGTTTTTATGGTTTGCCTTTAAGTGCGGCAGACACGTCTGGTGCCTGCCGGGCCAGAAGAGGGCATCAGATCCCCTGAGACTAGAGTTGCAGACAGTTTTGAGCTGCCACGTGGATGCAGACAATTGAAGCCGGGTCCTGTGGAAAAGCAGCTAGTCTTCTTGACTGCTAAGTCATCACTCCAGCCCTGTGATGAGGACTTTTAACCTAGATGAGATTTAGAGCGCCCATAGTATGTGTGGGACAGGGGGGACAAGGAACACTAAAAGGCCCCTTCTTTCCCTGTCAGCTCCACATCCTGCCCACCCTTTTGGGAGAGAGGAGGAGTCACCATGGGGGACTGAGCAGCTCCAAGTTAAGACCCTGTGGTTGACGCTGAACTACAGAAGCCCGGTGCCACTAATGGGCGGGGCCTCTTCCTATGCACCTACCTGTCCAGCAGAGAACGATCTTTTGCAACATCTGGGCCCTGAGCATTCTGCACAGACCTAAGTTAAAAACTCAAAAGAGTTTGAATCAAAGACTCCATTTGACCGCTGTTACTCTGCTCAGTGAGTTTCTCCTCCACTGAAGCAAACCTCACAAGGGCAGGACATTTTGCAAACTGTTCTTTATTGTATCTCTGGTGCCCGGAATAGAAACTGGAACGTGGGAGGTGCTCCGTGAGTATTTGTGACGGAAAGGCAAACCCAACAGTTCCAACTCTTGCTCTGCCATCACAGTAAGAGGCAGAAAGTCTGTCTGGATTGTTCGTCTATCCATTGGTTACTACAGTGACCACTTCTCCCGGCCCTACTTCCAGATCATTCCTCTCTCTTTAACACCCTTTCTTTCCTCTTGTTTTTCTTTCCATTCTTGCATGTCTTTAACTCTCCTACTAATAACACAAACGACCGCATTCCCTCTCTGTTTCCAAACCACTGTCCAAGTCGGTTTTCCCCCTCAGCTTGCCTCTGGTGAGAAAAGAAAAACCCTCCTCAAGTGTGACTCAGAGAAATGAACTGAAATGTCATCCAAGGCCACTGCAAATTTCTCAGCCATGTGTCACGAACCCTGTGCTGAGAGCCTGGGCTTCAGTCAAGACAGAAGGTTTCAAAACCCAACACCCTGAGACCTCCCTCCACCTTCGCCTCCCAGTCCCGCCCACGTTTTTCCTGCTTGGTGCTTGCTGTACTTGGCCACCTTGAGTGAAGGTTTGCTTCCTTTCAATCAGTGTGGCATGGACTCCAGCAGCCCTGCAGGCCACGCCCCACTGTGCAGCTCCACTCTGGCAGTTGTAGCTGCCACTGCCCTTTGAGGATGGGGAGACAGGAGTCACAGCCGGATTTCACCATGGGCTCTCAGCCAAGGTGCCTCAAACTTTCCGCCACACCTGGAAACAGGACATGAAAAACACAGGTTAGAAAGGAGACACGACTGCTCCGTTCAAAAGCCTCATTCATGAAATTGAAACAAAACAAACCCTGTAGCGTTTGGATCACTCTGTTTAGTTTGTTCTTTCTCTGTTTCTCGGGTATTTGTAGAACAGATCCCAGTGCACGAATGTGAAAAAAAAAAAAAAAATGAGGAAGAACTAGGAAAAAGAGGGAGGGAGAGGGGAAGGGATAGAAGGAACCTCAGGCTCAGCCAAGCACAAAGACATCCGTGGAAGAGAATTAATCCCGCCCTCCTCTCAAATGTGACAGGCAGCGACAGGCTGAGAAATTGCTACCCAGGTCATGGGAAGGTCATTGACCAGTTTTTCAGGTTTCCAGTAAGTAGGAAGATGACTGGGGCAGCTAAACTTCCAGCAACCCTGACTGAGAGAAGCTAACCTGGCACTGATGGGCCCTCAACAGATCCCAGGGGAGTGGATGAAAGACGTAGGTCAGGATTCTCTGCGGCTGGGACACTCGCTGAATAGAGATGCCATTGAGACACAATGGAGCATGGTCAGGGGCATCCCTGTTGTCCAGCTGGGATTCTGAAACAAAGTGTGGTCAGAAAACCGTAGGACCAGAGAAAGGGGGGGGGCTCATTTCTACCCAGGGTGTTTGCTCTCCTAATGGGAACACCCATTATCACGATTGCTGTCACAGGAGCAATGCAGGAGGCTGTCATTAGAATAGGCAGGACCTAAATGGGAACAAACTGAGTCAAACCCCCCTTATAAAGATTCCACCGGCCCGGACTGGGACCTCCCTGTCCAACACCCAGGGGACAGGGATGAAGAAACATTTCCCTTTATTTTGTCGTGCCTGCCTGAAGGTGTTTAATTTGTAATCAAAACATATATGTATTGAAACCTTACGTGGTATCCATTACAGTATGGGTGGATGTGCTTTCATTGTTAGTGGTTGGGGGGCAGGAGTTGAGACAAGAAAACGCTGTGTATCCCAGGCTGGCCTGGAAGTTGCAGTTCTTTTGTTTCAGCCTCCCAAGTGGTAGATGTGCACCCAGCCCAGCCAGGTACTTTTTAAAAAATGTTTTAAGTATCAATAAAAAGATAAACATTAAAAATACATCCCAGACATTGTGACACACTCCTTTAATCTGAGCACTCATGAGGCACAGGAAAGCAGATTTCTGTGAGTTCTAAGCTGATCTGGTCTACGTCTGGAGTTTCAGGCTAGCTTCAAAGGAAAAGAAAAGATGAATATTAATAAGGACAAAACTTAAACTCTGCTCAGTCAACCCTGCATTTCCTGAAATCTTATATTACTCAAATCCCTTATGGATTGTTTAGGTGAAGGAAGAACTCTTTCTGGCTCACCAATTTCCAAAGGGTCCAATGTCAGGCTTCTGACAAGCAGCGGGACACCTTTTGGGTCCAGGCTTCCGACATGCCGGCCGCGTGGGACACCCTTCGGCTTTCTCCTCTGTAACTCAGAGTTGTTAATTCTACTAGACCCAACCTGGGATTACCCTGAACACAGAGATGGAAGATGAGTGAGGGTGATGTACACACCAGCTGTCACACTTGTTAGAAGATTTAAAGGCTGGCAGGTGGTGGTGCACACGTTTGATCCCAACATTTGGGAGGCAGAGGCAAGCAGATCTCTAAGTTTGAGGCCAACCTGGTCTCCAGAGTGAGTTTCAGGACAGCCAAGGCTACATAGAGAAACCCTGTCTCAAACAACAACAACAAACTAAAACAAGACAAACAGAAAGAAAATGAGAGCTCATTCCAGCTAGATTACAATATAAGGGAAAATTTCAGCATAATATACATTTCTCGTGGGCTACTTTATCTATGGGAAAAAAGTAAATACAGAAAATCTCAAAAAACTTTAAAAAAAAAAAAAAAAGCCTTGTCAGAATTCACAAAATGTACATACCTTTCCTGTGGCCTTGAGGGTACATTATCCTAATTTTCATAATTATCCTAACCAAGTATGCTATCCTACAGGGTTAGGTTTTGCTAGCCTTTCACTTTTATGAACACACACACGCCCATGCATGCCCACACATTTTTATGAAGGTAGAGACCTTATAGCCTAAACAATTCCTATTAGATCCACAGTTCCATCATCACTACTTCCAATTCATGAATTTAAGAAAGCACATCCTAACAATGGCATCATGGGAATTTTTATATATATGAATAACTCCAATTGCTAACAAATCCATAAGAATAGACTTGAGTAGGGGTCTAGACCCTACGGGTTGCATACACCAGTAATCCCAGCCCTCAGGAGAAAGCAGTAGGAGATATGTTGATTTTTGAGGCTAGCCTGTGCCATACTACATCATATTGAGATCCTGTCTTCAAAGGAAGAGACACAGGGATGAATGAACATCGCTGAGACTGAAAACCGCACAGTGGAAACAGGAAGGCAGCTCTCTCACACAGATAAAGTGCTGTCTGTTTACAGTCATGCATATTGCAAATTCTGCAGATCTGGCAACTTTGGTACTCTGAGTGGCTGGTTGGGTAGTCTCCAACATCAAGTCATTTTCCAGTGGCTTTAGCTGTTGGGTGGAGCTCTGGGGGCAAATCAGAAAGGTATGAAACAACTTTCAAGCAGGGATAGCAAAGTTAGCTAAAAAGACCACGTTTTCAGTTTTGGTGAAAAGGGCACCCATGGCAAATGTATGTATCAAAAAGCCTGTAGTTCAAGGATGGAGAACAAAGCCAAAAATGTGGATCACAGGTGAGGAGGACTCAACATCTGTCCCAACACCAGGAGTAACTGGGACCAGCGGGACCCAGGAACACTGCCAGACTAGTAGCACGGGTTCCTTCCTGTCTGGACAGGTGCCCTGAGCAGACCTTGGGCACAAATTCCTTAGCCAGTTCCACAACACCTAGAGGAAGCTCAACTCCCAGGTGCTCTAACATGCCCAGGATCACAGGATCACAGGATTCCAGGAGTTTGGTCACATCAGGATCTCAAGGTTGCAGAGGCAGCTTGACTCCCAGGATCTCAGGATCACAGAGTCCCAGAATCACAGGATCCCAGAGACATCTGGTCTCTGAGGAGTTCTGACACAACCAGGATCACAGGAAGGACAGGCTCCAGTCAGATAAAGGGAGGGCAGGTAGCACTAGAGATAACCAGATGGCAGGAGGCAGGTGCAAAAACATAAGCAACAAAAACCAAGGTTATCCAGCATCATCAGAACCTAATTCTCCCTCCATAACAAATCCTGGATACACCATTACTCCAGAAAAACAAGATTTGGATCTCAAATCACTTCTCATGATGATGATAGAGGACTTTAAAAAGGTCATAAATAACTCCCTTAAGGAAATACAGGAGAACACAGGTAAACAGCTAGAAGCCCTTAAAGAGGAAACACAAAAATCCCTTAAAGAATTACAGGAAAACACAACCAAACAGGTGACGGAATTGAACAAAACCATCCAGGATCTAAAAATGGAAACAGAAACAATAAAGAAATGACAAAGGGAGACAACTAGGGGGATTGAAAACCTAGGAAAAAGATCAAGAGTCATAGATGCAAGCATAACCAACAGAATACAAGAGATAGAAGAGAGAATCTCAGGTGCAGAAGATACCATAAAAAACATTGACACAACAGTCAAAGAAAATGCAAAATGCAAAACACTCCTAACACAAAACATCCAGGAAATCCAGGACACAATGAGAAGACCAAACCTTAGGATAATAGGTATAGAAGAGAGTGAAGATTCCCAACTTAAAGGGCCAGTAAATATCTTCAATAAAATTATAGAAGAAAACTTTCCTAACCTAAAGAAAGAGATGCCCATGAACATACAGGAAGCCTACAGAACTCCATATAGACTGGACCAGAAAAGAAATTCCTCCCATCTCATAATAATCAAAACACCAAATGCACTAAACAAAGAAAGAATATTAAAAGCAGAAAGGGAAAAAAGTCAAGTAACATATAAAGGCAGACCTATTAGAATTACACCAGACTTCTCACCAGAGACTATGAAAGCTAGAAGATCCTGGGCAGATGTCATACAGACCCTAACAAAACACAAATGCCAGTCCAGGCTATTATACCCAGCAAAACTTTCAATTACTGCAGACAGAGAAAACAAGATATCCCATGACAAAACCAAATTTATACAATATCTTTCCACAAATCTAGCCCTACAAAGGGTAATAGATGGAAAACACCAACACAAGGAGGGAAACTACACCCTAGAAAAAGCAAGAAAGTAATATTCTTTCAACAAACCCAAAAGAAGATAGCCACACAAACATAAAAATGTCATCAAAAATAACAGCTATCAACAATCACTTTTCCTAAGTATCTCTTAACATCAGTGAACTCAATTCCCTAATAAAAAGCCATAGAATAAGAAACTGGATATGTAAACAGGACCCAGCATTTTGCTGCATACAGGAAACGCACCTCAGTGACAAAGACCGACACTACCTCAGAGTAAAAAGTTGGAAAACAATTTTCTAAGCAAATGGTCCCAAGAAACAAGCTGGAGTAGCCATTCTAATATCGAATAAAATCGACTTTCAACCAAAAGTTCTCAAAAAAAGATAAGGAAGGACACTTCATACTGGTCAAATAGAAATATTTAAGGGGTAACTTCAGCAAGTGTTATAGGTATCTCAGTGTAATGGCCTTGGGAAACACAAAGGAATGGTGCTTTGCTTAGAGTGAAGCTAACATATCTTCAAGGGAGAACATTGGAGGTATTTGAACTTTATGGTCACATTAGGGAGTTGAGTCCTGTATATTTTAGAAGACTAATATTTATTTTCTCTGAATTTATTCAGGAGTTGTCAACTTATTTCTAATTGAGTATGACAGTAGTAAGGTTTTCAAAACCTATTGAAAACAAGTAACATTTAATGTGTGACTTAGGAGATTAGGTTGTATGCTATTTTGACTGAAGTCAACTTATCTTTATCATTTCAAAGGAGAAAAATGAATGTCCTATAAAACTGTAAGAGTTGATTTGTCAGAAATAATTTCCAATTTCATAATGTTTTTACAAAGTGATTTAATTTATATTAATCACATTTATAATGTGAAAATATAAGATGATGCCAGGCAGTGGTGGCGCATGCCTTTAATCCCAGCACTCGGGAAGCAGAGGCAGGCGGATTTCTGAGTTCGAGGCCAGCCTGGTCTACAGAGTGAGTTCCAGAACAGCCAGAGCTATACAGAGAAACTCTGTCTCAAAAAAAACAAAAAACAAAAAACAAAAAAAACCCCAACCAACCAACCACCAACCAACCAAACAAAAAACAACAAAAAAAGAAAATATAAGGTGATGATAATATTTTAGCCTAAAGTTTTAGCCTAGAAAATAGCATTTTAATTATTATAGAAATGTCTACAAGTAATTTCATAATTTATTAAATACTTCTGTATTTAATTTTGACATGTTTCTCATAATTCACCATTGTATATAATACTGTGATAGATATCCCACAAATACATACATATTTTTGTCAATATACATTCCTAGAAATTAGTTTACTAAATAAAATTTTATGCACAATTAAAAAAAATAGATAAGCTTACCAACGTTATTCATAGCTTCAACTCTCCCCATTGATACTCTGTACTCACAAAGACAACTGAGAGTTTACCAACCTTTAGCTAGAGAGTACCAATCAGTAAAAAGTTATCAATTTGTCAACAGGAATGTAATTACCATTAGAATGCATTAAGCAAAAAATAAGTATTTTATGTTTAACAGATTATACTCTAACCTCAGACAACTAGATAAAGAAAAAAACTTTCACAATAAGCTGAGATCTAGTTCAAAGATCACTAACTTCCACTGGTTTTTGTTGTTGCTCTGAGTTTCTTTGTTTGGTTGTTCTCTTTGTTTTTGGTTTGGTTTTGGTTTTGCTAAATCTAATGGATAGTTTTCACCTGAACTCAATAAAGCTACTCTTAAAAGAGAGAAAAAAAAAAAAGCCAAAACTGTTGAAGCCTTCCTCCCACCCCTTCACCTCACTCACACTCTGCCACCCTGTGGGTACCCACTTCTCACATAAGTTCCAGGTCTTTGTTCACAGTAAAATGAAGTGTTTATGGTAGCATTTATGTATTCTAAATAGTTTAACATGCTCAGTCCTGTACTAGCCTTTTTACTAGATTCCTGGCTTTGTTTTCATTTCACTGACAAAGTCCTCTGGTACTGTACCCATGGCCCGTTTCTCTGTAAGCCCTGTGGTTTTATTGTGCAATTTTGCATAGCCCGGTGAGTCTCAGGAATGCACACACTGTATGACAGTGGAACAGAACCAGCTCGCTGTAATGTAATATGTAAACTACCACACTACGTGAAAGTACCTGGCTCTTTTAATAGCCATGTGTCTCCCTCGGCCACTGTTTGGCTACCACATGCTACATGTATGAATCTATAAAATATGCCACAAACCAGACCCTTCCAGACTCCTCTTCCTAGCTGGAGGCTGAGTCAAATGTCTTAATGACTCTGCACTCCAGTGACTTAAGGACGCGCACACAGCTCCTTTCTGTCTTTGTCTTCAACTGTATGCATCTCGTCCTTGTTTGAAGCTACCCACTAGAGTCCTGTATTCTTGGTGGCTCCTCCTGGTTGCTTCCCATTGCATGGCACTCTCTCCCTTTCCCCATTATTACGTGGTGCTGGCTGCTGGTCAAGACTTCCTCCAAGCTGGGCCCCTCCTGGGTAGTTAAAGGAGCAGCCTAGAATGCCTGCACAGATCTATGGGCTGCACCCTCCCAAAGGATCCTGGTTGTGTTCTCAGCGGGCCCAGAGCTGCCTCTAGTCTGTTCTGGAAGGCTCCACTTCCTGCAGGACTGAAGCTCTGTCTCAGCCAGAGCAACCAGAGACCAGCCCTGCAGGAGCTGAGAAGAGTGGGGTGGAAATCAGATCCATGGCTCCCACAGTTTAACCACAGTCGTTTGTGAAACCTCTTCCTGGGGGAATTTTATTATTCTTTCCTGGCTACCTAACACAGGTCAGGGTTTGCAGGGTTAAGGAAGTCCCCCACTGGGTAAGCTTTATTTTACTTTAAAGAGGGAGATTTTAGTCCTTCCTGTTTCTAAACTCCAGGAGTTTTGTCTACATAAGAACACCACTGTGTGGCTCAGTTCAGACAACCTCACAATGAAAGGTGTAAATTACATCGTTCCATTGAGAAAGAGGGAGAGGGAGAGGGAGACAGAGAGGGTGAAGGGAGGAGGGGACTTTTAAATCAAAAGAGGATGTAACTTTAATTTTTTCAAACCTTAATTTTTAATAATGGCTCTTAAACACTTTAACCTCTCTTGTAGCTCACCATCCACCAGAGGTGGTGGAAAAGAAATGATATGGGAGAAATGTACCTGTTTACAAAGGCTCTTTGGAGCAACTCCCGTCTGTGTTGTCTAGAAATCAGCAGTTCAGTTCACTGAATAGCAGGCAGGGGCAGCTCAATCCACCCCCAAACACCTCATGGTCAAGTCAGCATAGCAACAGTGGTGACATGACCTAGCAGAGACAGCGAGGCCTCAGCCCTGGCTCGAGTCAGCAGGAGGGACCAACGGGAACACCAGGAGAAGGTCTTGATTGTGCCTTTCTCGGGGAAGTGAGGATCAGCAAAGACATGAGACCCACAAGCGTTGCACAGCTAGCTGTACCAGCAAGCCAAGCTCTGTCTCTGTCACTCCAAGGAGTCCTATTTATACCCTCCACATGCCTTGCCTCAGCATGGGTCTTGCCTCAGCTTCCAATCAGCCTGAGTTCTCAGAAGCATCGAGGAACTGCAGCACACCACCAGAGGTTTTTTGGTGCGTTGCTCTATGGAGTTCTGACAAATGCAGCTCAGCCACGCAATGGAAGGCGGACCAATGCATTGTTGTTAACAAAGGACCCTTCCTCACATGCTTGCTTTAGCAGAACATCGTCTCTCCTGTGTCTGCTTCAGCAAAATGTTCCTTCAGGAATCTGCCTTCACCTTTCAAATCTGTGTCCACTTCAGATAAACATTCCTTCATTCCTTCACGTGTTTGCCCCAGCAAAACACCCTCAAACTGACTTTCCAAAGAACCTTTATGTTTCCACTTCAAGAAGCAGTCAAATTCTCATGAAATATGACTCTCTCTCTCTCTCTCTCTCTCTCTCCTTTTCCTTTTATATAAGGCTATAAGTCATTCTTCTTCACATTGATGGCCTCTTTTGTCATGATTTTTTTGTTGCAGGCATATATGTAGATGTATATATGTGTATATTTCAAAATATAAGCTGTTTAGTCCATATAGTGTTACTTGTATGTGTGCTTTCAGGGCTGACTGTTTGGCATTGGACCGCCAATTGGTTCGCTCTTCCCTGGGGAGGACCACCTATCCCACACCAGCTGTCCTCGGTTGCTTGTAGTTCTTTGTGTAGGACTGAGGCCTCGTGGGCTTTTCAGAATGCAGTTTGGCATGGTTATTGTCTTCCTTGTTTGGCTCATGGTTAGGTGGTCGTGTTGGTGAGACTTGATGGCTGTCACTTCTGGTATTACTACTCTCACAGCAAATTCCCTGATCCTCTAGCTCTTAGGATCTTGCCATCACCTCTTTGAAAATGTTCCCTGACCTTGGGTGAGCAAGTGTTTTGTAGCTGTATCCATTAGGACTGGCTCCATAAATCTGCATATTGATTGGTTGTGGTTTTCTGTAATAATCCCTGTTGCAAAGTTTCCTTGCTGAGTGGTTGCAGATTCTCCTCCTATAACCATGACTTCATTAGCACTGACTAGTTAGCTAGGTTTCTAGTACCAAGTATGGTTTGTCTCTTGTTGAGTGGGTCTTAAGACCAATGAGAGAAGTGGTGGTTACTACCAAGGTATGTGTGCCACTACTACACCATTAAGGTTATTGTGCTATGCTGGTCACTGATATGGTTCTTAGGCATCATGTCTAGTTGGGACTATTGACTGCTTCCCACTTTTAGAAATTAGCATGGTGCTTCTTGTACTGTGAAAGGTAATTCTCAGAGGAGAGGCATTCAGATCAGCTCCAGCTCAGGGGTCTCTGAGCCTTGTTTCTGAAGTGCATGGTGTCATCAGCAATAGAACCTACCTTCCACCTCTGAGTGGATGGGCGGGGGTAATGAGGGCAACAGTAACAGGCTGTATGTTTTCCGGAGGGTCTCTTGAATAGCCAGGGCCAAAAACTCAAACGAGGGCTTCTCATATCTGGTATTGGGGTTTTTGTTAAGTGGTCTTTGGCTCTTGGAGGGAGCATTGTCAGCTCAGATGGGAAAGGTTCATTAAAACTATACATGTAAATTGACAGGCAGAATTACATGCATCACAAGTTGTCTTCTGGGTAACTAGTAGTATGATTCCTCGTGACTTTTTCACCTTACTGTTCCCTACTTCTGTTCCCTATACACCTGCTCCCTACTTCTCCTGTATTTACTGCCACCTCCTCCCTAAATCTCCTCCCTTTCCCATTCCCCTATCAAACCACCTGCATCCTCCCCATTTCCCTCTCTATCTCTCCCCCAGCCCCCTAACTTGGCAAGGACCCTGGTTTACTTTTCTGGTTTCAGTAGTTACTGCAGGTTATGTACCCAGACCTAAAGATTTGAAGCTAGGAGCCTCCAATGAAAGAATACTCAAACTTTGTCTAAAAGATTTTCTCTAAAACCCTGTAATACCAGCAGAACTCTGTGTGGTTTAAGAGTAATTGTCAAGGAATGTATCAGTTACTTTTCTATCTCTGTGATAAAACGCTATGACCAAGGTAATTTATAAAAGAAAGTATTGGATTAGAGTTTCAGAGCATTAAAGTCCATGATGGTGAAGCAAAGGCATGGCCACAGGAAGATCTAAGAGCTCACATCTTGAACCATAAGCAGGTGGCCGAGAAGACACCTGGAATAGTGCAAGTCTCACTCACCTCAAAGCCTATGTCCAGTGGCACACTTCCCTCAACAGAGCTACACTTCCCCAAAAGTTCCACCAACTGGGAACCAAATACTCAAACATATGAGCCTATAGGGGTCAGTCTCATCCAAACCACCACAAGGAGATAATCTTGAATTTGAATAGCAAAGAGAAGAAATTGAATTAGGTTCCAAATTCATCTCCTGAGTTGTTGGCATCTTGAGATTCCCAATCTAAGCTCCTTTGTCATTCAAACATTTTTGTATTATTTATTTATATCTACATGCATATTTATAAATGTATGTGCTTAGGTGATCGTGCATGTATGATCACGCATGTAGGCACCCTCAAAGGCCAGAAAGGCTCAGGATCCCCTGGAGCCTGAGTTATAGGTGGTTGGGTGCCTTCCAGCATAAGTGCTGGGGACCAAACTCTGCTCCTCTGCAAGAGAAGGATGCACTCTTTTTTTTTTTTTTTTCTTTTTTGAGACAGGGTTTCTCTGTGTAACCCTGGCTGTCCTGGAACTCACTCTGTAGACCAGGCTAGCCTCGAACTCAGAAATCCACCTGCCTCTGCCTCCCAAGTGCTGGGATTAAAGGCGTGTGCCACCACTGCCCGGCTAAGGATGCACTCTTAACTGCTAAGCTATTTCTCCAATTCTAAGTGCTCTATTTTCTTCACTGTAAATAGACGATAAAACCTCACTGGAGAGTTCATGGGAAACATCAGGTCCATAGGTAGACACTTAGTAAAGGCTATTTAACTATCTCAAACTGGCTGTGGCTACTCTATGTGCTTTATTAAAAATATTCATAACAATTGTTTGATCTATCGAATTCTCCTAATAAGCTCCTTTCTATAGTTATAGTAAATATTAAATGAATTAATACATGTAAGTTATCTGCTATAAGATGATACTTAATAAATAGCTTATCATCGTCACCTCCACCACCACTACCACCATCATCATGACCATTGTGTTAAGGGATAAACCCAGAGTCTCATGCACAGTAGGCAAGCATTCTGCCACAGCACTACACTCCAAACCCCTCTCCAATTTTTTGTAGTCTAGGCTGATATTGAACTCCTAAATTCAAGTAATCCCTGGGCAATATTTTCAAATGCTGGGATTATTGGCAGTGACCACTGCACCTGGCTGGCATCTGTTATTGATGATTTCAAACTATAGGTCATTTGTGCTAGGATGATATGGGACAAACACTCAGAAATATTTATTGTGGTTATAGTTATTTTATAAATAGAGTCCTCTCCACTTTCTGACTATTTGGGCATAGGTTTGGGTTCTGGTAAACTACCTAAGTTTTGAATTCGCTTCTAAGAGTGGTGTGCTGGTTGTTGGTATTTCAAGAGAAGACACAGGCCGAGAGAGCGGACATGCAGAGACCTGCCTGCTATTGGGCTCCTCACTGCCTTCTGTAAGGTGTCTAACCCAAGGGCTGTGGCATGCTACACTCTGCTCCTACCAGTTCCCAGTGTTGATTCTGCATATTTTTCCCCAGCTCTGTTTTAGTGAGTAATTCAGGTTCCACTGAAACAATTATATAACAAAAATTGGCCAGTACCAGAAACCACGCATTTCCCCTCAGCCATTAATTAAACATTTATCAGCACACACCATTATAAAGACCTCAGAAAATGTGTTTCATTTTTTTGAAATTCTCTAAATCATTTCTTATCTCTCTTTAAAGTCAAAATTACAAAGAAAACCTGGAGAAAAGAATAGAAAACTTCTTGGATACTTGGTTAATCCATTCTGAACCATTGCCGTTTACAAGCTGTCTTCCTCAGGTTGCATCTACCTTTGGCCAAATAGAGGGAGGAGTTTTCAAATTTGCATGCATCCTTGACGGAACCGGTATACCACTAGCCCTAGGAACCCCATTCAGAATTTTCCTTAGTTCCGTTGGACTTACTGTCTCTGGAAATGTCTATAGCTGTTCGTTATTGACTAGCAGAAAATTCCCCTATGGAATCATTGGCCTGGGATTAGCTAAGCTCTGTTCTGAGCTCATAGAAGCCCCTGGACCTGAAATCCAGAATCAGAGTGACTTTTCCTGAAGAGAAGCCGAATGACGGGAGAGCCAGCCCCAGAGTGAAGACATTCTACTGAGCTGTCTCCTGAGAGAAAGAACCGGACATCTTAGATGGAGGGCTGCCTGGAAGGAACAGAAGTGAAGCTAAGAACTCTGAGGTGGAGAGGAGTGAGTGGAACGGGAAATTGGTATTGTGACATGCAGGAACTGGGGGCCAGTAAGATAGCTCAGAGGGTAAAGCATTGCCTTGCACGCACAGGATCTGTCTGTGGTCCACCACCAGAGCCCATGGTTTAAAAAAAAACCTACACATGGCAGCATGCCTATGATTCCAGTGCCAGTGCAGCAGAGAAAGACAGCTTCCCTGGAGCTCACTGGCCAGCCAGTCTAGCCCACTTGGTGAGGCCCAGACCAAAGAAACACCATTTTAAAAAATTGGAAGATGGACAGTGTTAGACAGTTCCCATGAGAGAGGTCCTTTATTGAAAGGGGGGAAGAAGAGAGGAAGAGAAAAAGAGGTAGATGGGTCAGGGTCTCTGTGTTTTATCCAGGCTGTGACATAGGTAACCCAGGTGATGATCCACACAGGTAATGCAGGTAAGGTATGTGCACGGAGTATGCAGTGGTTGCTGTGGCAACAGAGGCAGGAGGGTCCTTGTTGCCTAGGGATGACGTCACAGCTGGATTCAGAAGCTGGCTGTAATTAGCTCCTGATGCTAACAGACACTTCCTGGAGAATAACAGTTAATGATGTCCTCTGGTCTCCACACACAAATGCACCCACAAAAGAACTGGAAGCTGGGTGTGTGGTGGTGCACACCTATAATCCTAGAGCTTGGGACACCGAGTCAAGAGGATGACCATGAGTTTAAGTAACCTATTCTATATAATGACAACTATAGCTGCTTGTATAACCAAGGCTAATCATGTTTCCCCAAAAAATTGTTTGCACACAGCTTCTGTGAACCTGCCCCCAATTGGTTCTGATTGGTAAATAAAGACACCAGCAGACAATAGCTGGAGAGGACGGGCAAAGGCAGGATTTTAGAATTTCCCAGGCTTGGGTCTGGGAGGAGAAGGAGCTCTGCCATGTTTTAGGAGACTGGAGAGAGGAGAGACAGAGAGGCCACCATGGGGTAAAGAAGCAAGGAGAGTGCCCTGGGCTCTGGGCCAAGAAAGCCCAGCCCAAAGGGTCACACAAATGGGTCCGGAGTGGCCAAGATGGAACATAGAAGTTAGTAAGTAGTAACTCAGAATTATCAGCAGGAGGTAGATTCTAGCAGCATAGAGGCTAGGCAGTCGCCCAGCTACTGTGCTGCTAAAGGCATATTAAAATATAAAGACTGTGTGTGTCTTTCATTCGGGAACATAAACCACTGAGGTGGGTAGCAATTAATAAATATTAATTTCACAGAAAACTATGTCATCCAAGACTATATAACAAGACACGTCTTTTAAAAAAAATTACAAGAGGCAGGCATGGTGGTGCACACGTTTAATCCCAGCACTCAGGAGGTTAGCCTGGTCTACAGAGTTAGCCTGGGACAGCCAGGGCTACACAAAGAAACCATGTCTCCAAAACACAAAATAAAACAACAAAACAAACAAACAAAAAACAAAAAGCAAGCAAGCAAAGAGGTAACCAAAGAAAAACAATTGGACCAATTTTGTGAAGAAGGGTTGTCATATAAAAAGAAAGTGAAACAGACCACTGTCAAAAAGGCTTGGGGACTCCCTGTAGACTTGAGCTACTCAAGTATCAACAAACTCTCTTTGAAAACTGATTACATTTCCAGAAAGAGGGCTACGAGAGCCTCCCTATCAGCTGACAGTTGAAGCAGAAACACTAAAAGCAGATCCTTGTTTGTGGAAGCACACCCACTTTTATTCAAATTTAAACAAAACCAACTGCCTTTGGAAAGCAGTCTGTTTCTGTCTCTGAATGTTTTAAAACGAGTGTTTGGTTAGTTCTTAATTATTAAAATTTTGAATAAATTTGAGGAAAATTGTGTCTATATATTTCTGGCTCATTTTCATTCAACTAATCAAAAATATTTACATGTTACTTTATATAATAATAATAATAATAATAATAATAATAATAATAATAGATACGTGGTGGGGAATTAAAAAGCAAGATGGTTTATTTTACAGAGTCAGCAAATATAAACACCTAGTCCTTCAGTATGATTTGCCTCCAACAAAGAGACTAGATAGATACTAGCCTTGTCAAATTCCCACATCAGACTTATTCCACATTATAGCCTCAGAGCTGTACTAAGAACAGATTTTAAATGTATTTTGATTTGCAAAGCCTTGCTCACCTCAAGGGGACACAAGACTAGGAAAGCACACTTCTTTCGTGTTCTGGTTCCAATCCTGATTTTTGTGAGAATCTCCAGCAGAGAGACTGCTTCATTACTGTGATGGAGCTTAGGTCTCAGCTCTCCTGAAGTTGTCATTTCTCCTAGGCATCTGTTGGGGGCATTTATTCATTGACAACAACAATAATTAATTTTTCTGCAAGTTGTGATCATATGAACTCTTTTGTTATATTTAAGATGAAAGTCTATAAAAGCCGAGAGGTTTTCCATTATAGCTACTTCATTAGCTTTAGTCATCTGGAGGTTGGGTTACAGCCACTTGTAAGCCATTCAGCCTTGGTGCTGGGAACTAAACCCAGTCCTCTCTGAAAGTTCAGTACTGCTCTTAATCACTGAGCCATTTCTCCAGCCCCAGATCCACCCAGTCATCACCACAGTTCAGATACAGAGCTTCTCCATCTTCCAAGCGGCATCCCCACACCAAGTGCAGCCAAGCTCTCTCTCTCTTCGCCATCTCCAGTCTCGGGTGATGCTAATCTGGTTTCTGTTACTACAGCTTTGCTTTTTCTAGAATTTCATATAAGTGGGATCACACTTCATGCCATCTTCCACATCTGGCTTCCTTTTCTTTAAGCATAGCACTTGTGAGAATTACTAGAATGTTGCCTGTATCTGTGGTCAGTTTATTTTTGATACGGAGAGGTACCACATTGTAAGGAAATCCCCTAGTCAACTTATCTACTCACCACTTGATAGATATCTGAATGGTTTGCAGCTTTCAGCTACCATAAATAATACCGCTGTAAACATTCACGCTTACATTTTCATGTGGACACATGTTTTTATTTCTTTTCTGTAAACGTCTCAGAACTGAACTACTGGGTCATGGGATAAGTTTATAGTTCATTTTTGGCAAACTGCCAAGCTGTCTTCCAGAGAATTACACCATTTCTCCAATTCCACTGGTGACCTAGGAGCATTCTAGGTGCTCCGCATCCTCACCAACACATGGGATGTAAAGTATTTTTAATTTAGGTGACTCCCTGCAATGAGATTTATTTGTGTTTTTAGTTTGCCTCTCCTTAGTGGCAAGTGATGCTGATCAATTTTTCACGTCCCTATTTACTGTTCCTATATCTTCCTTGGGGAACTGGCTGCTGAAACCTTTTACACATTTGTTTCTCATTTATTATAGGGTTGTTATTTATATATTCTAGTCATATATTTTACAATATTTATCTGTTACATTTTGTCCACATCTGTGGATAGCATTCCTTGAATCTTCTATATTTTCTGTAGTAATATATATTATATATAATTATGTGATATATATATATTAAGAGATCTATTAAAATTTCTTAATGCAATCAATCTTTGTCTATTTCTTCTTTTAGTTCATTTCATTCCACTATTGGTTTAGGTTTACAGAAATGGTTACCGAGGTAGTGCAGAGAGCAGAGAACTCTGTGTAACCTTAGTCTAGTTTTCCCTCTAGCATCTTTCATTGTCACACAAGGAATCAACAGTATACATTAGTGTTGACTCTGGGCCAGTGTTATTCCATTTCACCAGTTGCTTCCTGCCACCCTGTTTCTATTCCACAATCCAGTCTAGAAGACAACATTTTGTTCCCTCATCCTATCTCCTTAGCTGGGGGTTTTGTTTGTTTTGTTTTTGTTGTTGCTTTGTTTTTGTTCTTTGAGACAAGATCCTTCTATGAAGCCTTGGCTATCCTGGAACTCATGATGCAGACCAGGCTAGCCTTCAACTCACAGAGCTGAACACTACCAATCTATGCCTCAAAAATGCCAGGATCGAAGGTCTGTACCACCAGGCCAGCTCTGTTTCACATTTTCAAGCTCTCTTACTAGTTGAGTACTTACTTAGGCACAGTTGTGTCTTCCTGAAGAAGTTTTTCCTCTCTCGTTAGGAAATTTCCATTTTTAAAGAAAACCTTTATTGGTTAGGCACCTAACAGAAGATAAATACAAAGAGAAAATACAAGCCATTAAAAACTAAAGAAGGAGAGATCAAACAACCCAGTCAATAATGGGCAAATGATATGAGTGGGCAGTTCTTAAAAGATGAAGTGGAAATGGCCAAGAAAGTATGAAAACATGCCAGCTTACTAAGCATCAGAGAAACACAGCTAAGAGCTACATTATACTCCATCTCACAAGTCAGAAGGCAGCCATTTAGGAAACAAATAGCAAATGTGGACCACGATGTAACCTAAGGAAACCTGTATGCTGTTGGTAGGAAGGTAGCTACTCTAATCATTGTGGGGGACAGTTGGAAGCAGCAGTATCATATGACCCAGCTGGGCCACCAGTAGGCACTTACTCAATGCACTCTAAGTCAGCATATCACAGAGATCCACCGTGTCAGTGTTTACTACAGCCCTATTCATAGCATCTAAGTTACAGAATCGACTTCAGTATTTAACAAGAGAAGAATGAATAAAGACAATATGGCGCATATGCCCAATGGAATTTGGTTTCCAGCCATAAAGAGGAACAGAGCTGTGGCGTTTGCATAAAACAATGAGACTGGAGACTGGCGACCCACAGTCAGAGAGTTAAGACAGTCTCGGAAGCAGATAGCAGACGTTTTCTCCCTTGGTGGATACTACGTTTCATGAAGATGCATAAACTAATGTATGTACATATGACACAAAATCCAAGTGAAACTCTGTGAGGGAAAAGGGGATGACAGACAGGGAAGGAAGGCCTGGGAGGGGAAGACAGCCAAACGCTCACAGGATGTAATAAACAAGCATAAAATACTCTTATGAAAATCATTAATACAAAGAAATTTCTCCTTCTGTCTTTGGTGTTATTTCTCTTATGTGATTCGATAGCCTAAGCTTTTGAGACTTATTTTAATGGCTATTTTAAAAAGCCAGAAAGTTTCTAGAAAGTCTTTTGCCCTGATGGATAAATCAAATGAGTGTTATCTTGGTTATCTCACTCCAAGGCTCAAAAGCAGTGACTGAGTTACCACCGCATAGAGTCTGCCCAAGCAAAAATCAATTGGCAGAAGAGAGCTAAGTTGCTTAGAAATATTTTCAAATATAAGACTCAAATCTTCTCAAACCAACAGGAAATTAAAGTCCACTGCAAACTCCTTTATCAAGACACACAACCCAGAATGATTCAAAACGAGCCAATGGCTGCCAGGCCTGATTCCTGAGCTTGGTATGTGAATGCGTTGGTTATTCCCCATGCCGTCTCTCTTCTATCTTTCTCGGATTCTTGTAAACTTTTACAGATGTCCTCTGCCATTCCTCCCTCTAACCTGTCTCTTCCTCTTCTGTCATTTGCCCCTCTCTTTCCTCCTTGCAGTTAAATTGTAATTATCAAGTCTCCACAATATAAAACGTACAGTGCTCGTTGCCCTTCCCTTTGCGGTGATCAAACACCTGATAAGAAATCAGCACTTGGACACCTGTACTCCCAGCACTTGGGAGGCTGAGAGAAGACCAGAACCTTGGCTCACAAAGCAAGTTAGTTGGGGCTGGAGAAATGACTCAGAGGTTAAGAGTATATTTTGCTCTTGTAGAGAACCCAGGTTTGACCCAGTCACTGCATGGTGGCTTCCAACCACTTGGTAACCCAGATCCAGGGATCTGATGTTCTCTTCAGACTGCTGCAGTCACCGCGCGCGCGCGCGCACACACACACACACACACACAAGCAAAACATGCATACACACGAAAAGTCAGGACAGTTCTAAACAAACCTAGCCCTTGATCCCTGTCCTTTGAAAAAACAATTCATTGCATAGTTCCTAGTCAGTTGCCAAGTTCCTTGACTCCTGCTTATATGCCAGCATTTGTCACTCTGTGACACACTGTCACTCTGGTGTCCTAACTGAAAATATCAGCAAGTCAAAGTAACAGGTGAGGATTTGTTATTGTTAGCAAATAGCTTTTGCCTGTGGATACCCTGAAAGGATCTTTGCACTTACCAGGATTGGTTAACATCTCAGAACTGTTCAAATTAAAGAATTACAACAGCTAACCCAGGCAAGGTGGCGCATACCTATAACCCCTGCAATGAGATTACAATCTCAGCACTGTAATCCCAATCTGAGAAGGAAGGCTTAATGTGAATTTGAGGCCAGCCTGGGCTTACATAGTCCAATCCAGCATCAGCCTGGATAATAAAAGAACACAATAGTCATAGAAAGAAAGAAATAGTGAGAGGGAAGAAGCGGGTTGATGGTGTGATGTTTTTGTACGCTGTGTAGAGATGTGTCTCTGTCCTTTCTTGCCTGCCTAAAGGACCTTCTGATTGGTTAAAATAAAAAGCCCATGGCCTATAGCAAAAGGCAGAATAGTCAGGTGTTCCTTTAGGACAGAGAGAGGAACTCTAGGAAAGAGTCAGAGGTGGGAGGATTCACCATCCAGACTTGGAGGAAGTTGGACTTATGAAACTGGGGAGAGGTAACTAACCAGCCATATGGCAGACATAGAATAATATAAACAACTTCATATAAGTTGGCATATAAATGTAATTTATATATACATTTTATACAGACACACACACACACACACACACACACATATATGCAAGAGAGTTTAGATGCTCAGAAATATTTTCAAATATCAGACTCGAATCTTCTCAAACCAACAGGAAATTAAAATCCACTGAAAACTCCTTTTTCCAGACACACAAGCAGAAGGATTCAAAGGAGCACTTTATTTAAAGAGCTAGTTGAGGAGCAAGCCTAAGTTAAGGCCAAAAGCATTGTAAATAAAGATAAGCCTCTGCGCCATTACTAAGAGCTGGGGTGGGTATAGAAAAGCCGACTGTTACAGGGGTTATTTTGTCGTGTAGCTGGGGGGGACACTGACCATTATGATGGGGAAGATATGGCTGCTGGAGCCTGGCAGTTAGTCACATGTGTTCATGGTCAGGAAACAGGGAGAGAGGGCAGGTCTGAATCATCATGCCTCGAGGTCCGCCCCCGGAACTCACTTCCTCCAGCAAGGTTTAACCCTCTAAAATACTATCACCAGCTGGGGTCAAGTCTTCAAATATAACACCTACGGAAGGTATTTTATACTCAAACCATGATGGGTACTATAGTTCATCTGTTTTCTAACTTTTGATCATGATGTAATACATTTCAGATCAAAACCCAGTTTTCCATGGTAACTCATGCCTTCAATACCAGCTTTTGGGAAGTAGAGGCAGGTGATTTCTGTGAGTTCACGGCTAGCCAGAACTACATAGTGAAATCCTATCTCAAGAACAGCCTGTCATGGTGATGCATGCCTTTAGTTACAGTACTCAGAAGCATGTAGTTACTCAGGGCAATGTATCTCCGTGAGTTCCTGGCCAGCCAGGGCTACAGAGTAAGACTCTGTGTCAAACAACAACTATCACCCAGTTCTTACTTTCTTTTTCTGTCACGTTTCAGTAAACAATCCTGTGTGTTACCTTGTTATTTCAGAGAGTCTCACGATGCTTTTAAGGCTGGTTTTGAACTTGTGATCCCGATCCCATAGCTTCCTGAACGCTAGGATTATTGTGTGATTCATAGATTCATTTTCTTAGGCTGATGTAACAGAATACTGTAGCCTACAGAGCTTCCACAACAGGAATTTGTTTTCCTATGGTTCTGTAGGGTCTTGGGCTCATTCAGCTGAATGTGTGCTGCTTCTCCCTAATAAAGTGCCTAATGGCCTCACAGTCTACTCAAGAAACACGTCTTCAGTATTGTAGATTTTTACCAAGTGTATTGTTTTAATTAAGTTTTTTTTCCTTGCTAAGAGATATCACATGTTCTTGAATGACATTCTGAGGGAAAGTACACACAGTGGGCTTATACCCAGCGAATTCCATGCTGTATAGAGACTCATTGACTTGTATAGACTTTGCGTCTGGTTAATTTTTGTGTGTGATGTTTTTATTTAGTTGCAAATTTTATAATAAACTTTATAGAAATAAATCTTTTAAAAGCTACAATAGAAAGCGATGAGTAAAAGATACTTGCTCATTTATCTCTTAAATATCCAAAATTATCTATAGTCTCCATACCTGAATTACATATTGTCAACATGCATACCCACTCAAGACTAGTCCTGAGGTATGTAGAGTAATAGGTAGGTATTTCTTTTGCAAAACTCCTATGGAGATGAGATAGCTGAGCCACTCCAAATCAGCAGGTAGGCACCACATGGGCCTAGTGTTGAGCAATTGCACAACCGCATACAGCCATTGGGAGCAATCTATTCCCGGGCGGTACTCTACCCAAACTGGACCCAACAAGTTGGCTCCATATAAGCATGAGCCCTGAAGCTCCTGAGAGCATCTATGGACCATACACACACAGGATAGGAAGGGGAGGAGGGCGCATGGAGCACTGCCCACAGGGACCCCCAGTCTAGACTTAGGGTACTCCACTGGAACTTTTCTGCCAGCCCTATTTTGTCCAAGATATCAGATGAGGACCTTCTTTGAGAACTGTGTTTTAAGGGGTAAGGATGCCAGACATGCAGTGGGAGGCCCAAAACAAGGCTGTTTGCTGGTGTCTGCTAACAGGAATGGTCCAGTTAGGGACTGGTATCCAGCTATTCAAAGCCAGTTAGTATGGAGCACAGCTTCTGGATGCATTGTTAAAGTTTCCCGTGATTCCTATGTGGACTCAGGATTGACTACTAAATTGTGTGTAAAGAGCTGGCATCTTCCTTCCTCTGACTCAGACAGTAATGTACCCAAATGTGAGTTTCATGTCACTCTCAGGCTAAAACTCCAGTCTCAATAGATTGCATGTATCTGCCCTCCACTCCTACAGACCTCTCAAGGCTGCACCTTCAGGCAGGGTTTCAGCTCATCACAGTCCGATCAAGTGCCTTTTTCTCTTTGATGTTGCCTTTATGGTTGCTATGGTTACTATTTCTGACCCTCAGTCTTTATGCTACCAAGACCCAAGTGTGGGCTTAGAAAAATCTGAGGAGTGTCTTAATGAAGGCTCTGCTGGTTTTTCCCCGTGGCTGAGCCTGGATCCTTTCCACCGGTTGAACTGCCTAAGACAAAACCCAGAGAAAGAAATTGCTTTTTTTTTTTTTTTTAAATTAGTGCAACTCCATGAGGAAATCAAGGTAATGTGACATTCAGGCTTATTTATTACCATAGAGTAGAAAGAGCTGAGATCAGAGAGGGAAGAGGAAAGGACACATTTCTCAGGTGATACCTTGTTACAGACTGAACTGCTGACAGCTGCTGGGTTGATTCAGACACTGTAGCTGGAGAGGAGATTTCCACACACCAGCAAAGGAAAAGACCCCTATGATTTTCTCTGAGACATACCCCAAGTTCCCTTTCAACAGGATTGTTGTTAGGAATTCCAGAAAGAAAGATACCAAATTATAGACCATGATACACATCCTCTCTGGAAGAAAATCAAGTGTATAGATTCTTGGGTCTATCTACACGGCTCTTGTATACCAAGTGTCTTGGTAAACCCAGGGAGAGGCAGAAAAATTCCCTGCTTTCTTTGTGGTATTAAAGTGGAGTGAGCCTATTCAAGAACCTATGACACTTTAGCTTTCTGAAGTCTTTCTGGTTGTAATAAAGATGTGAACTTTCTGAGGCTGACTAGAGTCGGGTTGGTGAACGGGGCCTGGGAGAAAGCAGCCAGTCCGTTCAGAGGGATGACTGAAGAGTGTGTGAAGCGATGTGCTTGCTAGACAGCCACTAGCCTTGAGGAAGTCCCCTGGGGCTGATGACAGCGCTGCGTCCTTCCAAGAGCAAGGGCCAGAAGAGAAAGTGGTTTTAGGATCTAGAGAGGTCTGACCTTGTAGGAGCTGAGGCTTCTGCTAACCCAGCCCAGCAGGGAAAGACAGGGAGAGAATGCCCAATCTCAGTCTCCCTTCCCTCTGATCTCCTGCTGAGCTTCCCTCTGGCTGAACCCAATAAGAACTCAGCAGGCAGAAGAGTCCAGTCACGCAGTCATAGAGGTCAGCCTTGTAGGACAGGATGAGAGGTAGCCAGTGGAAGGAACAAAGAGCAAGGGAGCAAAGGGAGGCTCCATCCCTCACCCCTACTCCCAAATAACACATTCTCAAATAAGCATCTGCAATATACTCGCTGCCTTCCGGGCTGTGTGATCACGTGATCAAGCGAAAGGCTCCGCACAATATTCCACTTTGTTCTTGCTGCTATGATTATTGGACTTAGAGAACTCCATTGACATTAGGTGATGAGCAGATGGAGCAATTTAGCCATGGTCAGGTTCGGACATCATCAGGCTCCCTCTGTCTTCAGTGCCTCGGCCTGTCCGGAAACCCCAAAGCATCAGCCACGCCACTTGCCACTCGGTCGGTCGGCTTGCTGTTGATCTTCCTCTCCTCCTGCGGGTGGAATGTCTGCGAAGTGGCAGGGAGCCTGCTCACCAAGAGCCTGGTTGATTGCTTTGGAAACCCAGCCCTCTTCTGGAATTTAATAAAAACCACCCCCTAGATGCAGGGTGGGGGCACTAACTCTTTAAATGATGCTTTTCTTTAGTGGGGCTTGGAACGGGGTGGGGTGGGTGGGGGGAATTGATGCCAGTAAAAGAAAGAAAAGAATTTGGTTTTTCAAAGATGGAAGAAAATGTTCTTAATTTACAACTTTGCTAATTTAATTCCCCTCCACCAAATTCTTTGATGGCTATCTGTGCTGAGGGAGCAAACTTCAAATGCTTCAGCTACAGAGCTGGCCTCGGTTTTTTCTTACCAAAGTTTCAGTATGCTCTTTTAGTTTTTTCATCAAACTAGTTGATGTGGCTGGCTGACATTTTCCGGGCAGTACCAGGTATATTCCCACATGCGGCTTCTTCGTGCCACGGCCAGAGGTTCCCAGTACAAAGCAACCTTTGGCACTGAGCACATTTTTTTATTGTTACCCCGGAACGGGGAGTGTTGCTGGCATCTACTGGGTGGAATCCAGGGGGTTATGGATAAACATTGTACAGTGCTCGGGACACCTCTTCATTGTCAGGCGGCCCCCACTATCACAGAACTGAGGTTGACAAAGCCTCCTCACACTGAAATCAGATCCTTTAACTGGTGTTAAAATCTGTACTGCTCAAAGAACTGTCCACTTACCACATGTGGCTTTAAAGTTTTCATTACATTTTTAAAGTGTGTGTGTGTGTGTGTGTGTGTGTGTGTGTGTGTGTGTGTGCGCGCGCGCCTGTGTGTGTGCACGTGCGTGTGCCTTTGGGCATGTGACATACATGTGAAGGCCAAAGTACAACTTTCAAGAGTCAATTCTTTCCTTCCAATACAAGGTCCCCAGGGATTAAAGTTGGGTCACCAGTCTTGGCAGCAAGTATCTTTACCAACCGAGCCATCTCAAAAGCGGTGTGTGACTTTTGATCCCTTTAAATGAAGTTGGTCCAAATTCAAGTGTGTTGTGTCAAGTGCTAGCCTAGTTTCTAAGAAATCATATGAACCATGGAATGCTGGTGTTTTGTTAATAATTTTCTCATGGATTACATGTTGAGATGATAATATTTTGAACATCGTGGCTTAAATAAAATGTTATTATGATTAACTTTACATCTTACTAGTTTATTAATGTGGCTACTAGGGAACTTAATTCTATATGGGCCGGTTGGTATTCTTTCTCCATCAATACTAGCCTAGTTCAGAGACAGGCAACTTTTCTGTAAAGGTCATATTCAGACTGGCCCATTTCTCTTTGTCTTCATCTTGATCACCCCTACCTCATCTATTGCCACCTTAAAACATATCAGTCTTTGGAAATGTAAAGTCCTTGAAACTTTTAAAAAGTATGCATTAATTTTAAAACATAAAATCAATTCTTTAGGAGCAGTTGAGGTGGTTCAGCAGGTGAAGGTGTTTGCTGTGTGTAGGTTTCAGACCAGGGATAAGGGGCTGAGGTGAGTATTCTACACACCAAAGCCGACTTGGCCTCCAGTTTCTCCCAGAATCTCTCAGTCCCTACCTGGCATACCCTGCCCTTTACTCTGACCATTCCAGCCCAGGAGCTGGGCTGCCCTTCCCCTAGAGACTCTTCCCTAAATAATCTAGACATTTTGGTCTCCCCACTTCTTTCTTCTCTGTGTCTCTGTCTCTCTCTCTTTCTGGTTCTCTGTCTCTCTCTGTCTCTCTCTGTCTCTCTCTGTCTCTCTCTCTCTCTCTCTTTCTTTCTCTTTCTCTCTCCCCCCCCTCCCCTCTCCACCACTTCTCCCTTAACCATGAGACTTCCCTGGCCTCTTTCCTTAGGCCCAGGGAACTCACCCGAGAGTGGTTCCCCAATAAACCTACCTTTCTATATACTCTAATCTGATTTGAATTGTCTCATTTCACTGGCAGAGAAATAACTTGCCACCTCAAAACCTGACAAGTTGAGTTTGGTCCTTTGAACCCAATAAAGGTGGAAGGAGAGAATTAATTCCACCAAGTTGTCCTCTGACCTCCACAGGCATGCTGTGACATCTGTGCTCCCTGCCTCCCACATCATGTGTGTGTACATGCTTGTGTATACACACATACATACCCTTAAACATTCTAACCTGAAGTATTACCATATATAAATTGTACAGAATAATAGGTTTCATCGTGACATTTTTGCAAATGCATGTCATACCTTCTGTTAACGTTCACCTTTCCATGGCTCTCTCTAGTTCTCTGCACTGAGCCTCTTTCTATGAGCTAAGAAGCAGGCCTTGGCCTCTGATACAGCCTGTGGCCCATAACTGTTGAACCCAGGGAAGTCAGTTGGTGTTGGAAGATGCACCCCTCTTGGAGTTCTCTGTGATCTTTCTTTTAAGTTCTGGAAAGCAGGTCTCTAAACCCTGCCTCTCACATGTAAACCCAGCAGCACGATTGAGCTAAGATGGCCGCACCACGCCAGGCCATGGCTCTGCTGACTTTGCTCTCGGTGAGTATGCATCTTCTTTGTCTCTAAGAAGAGCAAATGGCGACTGAGTGTGAGTGTGAGGACCCAAGCACACTCAACCCAAGCAACACTCAGCACTTGCTCCATGGTCCCCCACTCTTACCCTGTTGTCACAGGCATCACTTTCCTGGGACTAAACATTACAAGTGTTAAAACCACTTTGACCCACACAGACAGGAAAATATGAGGACACTCGTTCTTCTCTGTGCTGCCAGTGATTATTTTTAAAACCAGAGTGTCGTCGAATTACCTTATAAAATCTATAGAATTATGCTGAACCACTTCCAAGTAGTTGATTGTTTTTCCAGGAGTAACATCCCATCCATGCATAAGTGTGTGGATGTTGGCAGCTTGGAATTAACAGTGTATTTTTTTAAGTTCTAAATTCCTTTCAAATGGGAACGAAGTGTTCTCCTGACCCGTCCCACACTCCATATTGCTGCCGACATCTGCAACTAATTGATGATCTATAAGTCAAAACTGTGACCAATGCAGAAAACCTTTAGCAAAGCCTGCCTGGGCTTGGCTAACCCTCCTCAGTACACTTCGTATTAGACTGGAGGGCCTGCCTTTTAACTGCCCAACCAAGAACCAAACGGTAGCTCCGAGTGTTTACCAGACATCAAACAATAACATGATTAGATAACAGACTCACCAGTGAAAATCTAATTTAGAACCTTTAAATTTTTTTTACAATTTGGATTTTTAAAATATAGACCTTTCTTGAGAGGTATAAAAAAAAAAAAAAAAAAAAAAACAAACAAAAAAAACATGATCAGCGTGCAATTTTATTGACTGGAGTAACTCTTTGGGCTGGCAAAATTAAATTATGACCATCTGAATATCCGAAGTACATAAATGCCACTTTAAGAAATCACAGGAAAGCTGGGCAGAGGTGGCAGTGGTGGCAGTGGTGGCACATGCCTTTAATCCCAGCACTCGGGAGGCAGAGGAAGGCAAATCTCTAACTTGGTCTACAGAGCAAGTACTAGGATAGCCAGGGCTATACAGAGAAACCCTGTCTCAACCCTGTTGGGGGAGGGGGTGAGAAATAACCAGAAAAGCCAACCTAGTGTCCTGAGAAAGAATTTGGGATACATAGCCCTGAGCTGTGGCCTGGCTGTGCTATTTACCAGCTAGATCATGCTAGGCAAGCCCCCAACCTCCTTGAACCAGTTTCCCTGTCTGTAAAATGGGGACAATAGTATTGACCAACCACCCTGTCCTCCCAAGATGAACCCTTGTGAGAATTCAAGGTGGGCCCTTTAAAGAGAGGTGTTTGATTCTAACCAGTGTCTACCACTATCTACTAGCAAAAAGCTACAGAATGCAGTCTAAACCAGCAACATTGTTTTTTAAATGAAGTAAAGACAATGGAATTTGTTGCTATTTGTGTTTACTAATTGGCCTCCACCTTATTCTAAAGAATGTAAATTAATTAATTAATTAAAAAAATACATCTACTTAACTCTCTTTAGCTCCAAATGTACACAACCTCCGGTGTCCGCAGCCCGTGATAGTGGTTAGCTATCAACCCCATCTAGACACCCTCACACACTTCCTCTGCCCCGGCCTCAGCTCTAGTCCAGTACCAGCTCCGTGCAGCTAAATTTCAGTCTCTCTCAACAGGATGCCTTCTGCCTCTGAGTTATGCCACAGTCCGTTCTAATCTTTTGTCTAGCCACCCTAAACATCCCCTATAAAACTGGAAAATTATGGTCCATGCTGGAGTTCAACCCCAGTGCCACATGAGCAGAGCACGTTGGTACACACCTATAACCTCCGCATCAAGTGGTAGACTCAGAAAGAAAACAAGTTCAAGGTCCTGAGCTGCATAAGAGTTTGAGGTTATACTAGACTATTTGAGACCCTGTTGGACAAGGAGGAGGAGGAGGAGGAGGAGAAGGAAGAGGAGGAGGAAGAGGAGGATGAAGAGGAGGAAGAGAAGGAAAAGGAGGAAGAGAAGGAAAAGGAAAAGAAGAGGAAGGGAGGGGGAAGGAAGGAGAGAGGAAGAGAGGGAGAGAGGGAGGGAGGGAGGGAGGGAGGGAGGGAGGGAGAAAGAAGCCCAGTGTGGTGGCGCACGCCTTTAATCCCAGCACTTGGGAGGCAGAGGCAGATGGATTCTATGAGTTCAAGTCCAGCCTGGTCTACAGAATGAGTAAGTTCCAGGACACCCAAGGTTACACAGAGAAACTCCCTGTCTGAAAAAAAGAAAAGAAAGAGGTGGGAGAGGAAGGAAAAGGAAAAGAGAGGAAAGACTAGGACAGGGGAACGGCTCAGTGAGTGAGAACACTTGGGACCCGAGTTCAGATGCTCAGTGTCTATGTAAAAAGTAGGGTACGTTCCCAGTGGGCCTGTAACCCCATGGTGGGTGTTGGGAACAGGAAGGCTGTTGAACATTGCTGGCTGACAGCCTATCTACAGAAAGACATTGTTTCAAAGAATTAAGGCAGTGCACAGAGAAAGCCATCCTGTGCCCTCCTATGGCCTCTTTGCACGACAGCACACACACAGGTGCCTAAACCACATACTTGCACTAAAACCCTACGCATCCGATTTCATGAAATGTGGTAAAATCAAAACAACAGAAATTTCTCTCTAATGTTTATTTACAACCCATGAGATTCAAAATCAGATTAGATATAAAAGATATCTGTGAGCTGAATGTGGTGGTCATGATCTTTAATCCTAGCACGCTAGGGGCAGAGGCAGGCAGATCTCTGCAAGTTCAAGGCCATCTTGTTCTATACAGTAAGTTCCAAGACAGCTAGGGAGACAGTGCCATTCTGTCTCAACAAAACACAACACAATGATACGTGCATTTTAAAATTATCATCAGCCTTTAAAATAACGATTTCATTTTGCATTGATGTTCCCTTCCCACACTGGGCTCTGTGTAACTGTGGACTTTTTTTCCATCCCAGCTGCTTAGATTGGTAGCCTATAAAACTAGGTGGCGGATGCAGAAGCCAGCATCAGTCCTGCAGTTGCAGATGCCACTTTAATCTTAAAGGAATAAGCTCTGTGGACTGGGACACCCTTGAGGGACTTGGCCTCCCTCATCTTATAGCGTTCTGAAGCTGGGCAGGGTGCAGACAAGTTCAGCAAACACAGGTCCACCCTTACCAAAGCCCCCAAGCCCTTCAGGAAGCTGGGACACCTCAAAAGCCAAACCACCAAGCAGCTCAACAGGCCACGCTGAGGCCACACTTTGCACACCATAAATTGCTGACGGGCTAATCTGTCTCTCTTCCATGATCAGAGTAGGGTGTATCTATGTGTCAGTCAAACATCTGTAAGTGATTAGCACCTGTTTCTCCTGTAGTCCAAGCATGCCTGGTGGGCATGACAGGGGACAGACAGGTGGGAACGACTGACTACCTCCAAAGTGCTTAGACAAGGTACTTGGTACATTGTCTTTTACTTCCTGGTCACCTTTGTAACTGAGTACTTTTACTCTCATTCAACAGCTGAAAAAGTTGAGGTTTAGAGATGTTAGTCACTTGGCCAAAGTCTAGGTGATTATATATTAGGGTCCAATCAAAAAAAGACAAAATAAGTGCATACTTGGGGGATCCTTCAGCAGACCAAGAGGGGGATGCTAAAACAGTCCCCTAAGTGCCATCCCTGAGAGATGGTCACCTGTGTAATACTGAATGCAGGAACATACAAATACACCCTCACACGCATGTACAGCATATGTATAACCCACACACACATACACAGGTAGCACGGTTTGGAGGAACATGGTTGTTTCTCGTCTGTTCTATGCCTCCTAACTTAAATCACGGGAGTCCTCTGTTCAGCTTGAATTCACCCCTAACTGAGAGCTGGCCAGGCCTCAGAGCTTGGGCGTCCATCATTTATGTCTCAGGTTTGTTCCTCGGAGAGCAGCAGTTGACCACAACTGCCTTGGCACCATTCCACCGTGAGGGGGTCACAGAAGTGGCATTTAAGTCCAGAGCGGAAAAAACACCCGAAGCTTGTTCGTTTTTTCTGACAGGTGCTGGAGCCCATAAAAGGTCAGATTCCAGCTCGAAGTCACATCCTGGCTTAGTTGGCTCCAGGCACACAAAGGCCTGTCTGTCTCCCAGGATCAAGGGGAGTGGGGATGCAGGCCAAGGGCTTAAAATGGACAGCCGATGGCTCGCTCCTGCTGATTGGCTCCTTCACGGACATTGGCCTAAATGAAGCATTGGGAAGCCCAGCTGCCAAGGATGTGTGAAACAGGCAGGCTACAGAAGAATGCAGGCTTTTTTCTTCTGTGTAATTGCCAGAGATATTAACCCCCTCTCCAGCAGTCCATGAATCCAGGCCTGACATCAGCCTGCTGTGGCTCATTTGTAAGAACCCTGGGACACTTCTGTTTCATGTTCAAAGCCTTGCCTGGCTGGAAAATTGAGTGAGTGCTGTCTCTCCAAAGCCCTCTACAAAGATGTTGTAAAAAGAAGTGTGTTCTCTTCCACGTGGTACATCCGGAGTAGTGCAGACCTGTGGTGTTAGTGGAACACAGGGTGTGTGTTTGAATGCACGTAGCCGCATGCTTTCAACACGGAATATTTGTTTTTGCAGCCTTTGTGAAAACATCCCCGGATTCAACATGGTTCCAAAGACCCGCAGTCCTGAATCTATAGTTCCTCACCAGCAGCTATAGGCTGTGGTTATTTAATATCTGTAAACGTCTATAAAGCTATCCGAAAGATTCCTATCTCCTCTCTAGTCTTGTGCCCTCACCCCAGGAGCATCTCATCAGATTGTGGCACTGACAACAACCTGAAAGATACATTGGCGGCTTCATGTCCACCTTGTTAACTCTGATTTTGACCTTTTCTCTTTTTCATCCTGCCCCCTATAAGTTCTCATGTATCCCAGGCTAGCCCAAACTTGCTGCCAGCCAAAGAACTCCTAACTTTCCAACACTCACATCTGAGGTGTTGGGTTAAAGCTTGTGCAAACACATTCCACTTGAGTCCTTATAATGAGGACTTCAGTGGAAACATCTTTTAAATAGCAAGATTGGGGTGTTAGGATAGTGGAGGGAGGGGAGCATGTGCCTCGGTGTACCTGTGGCAGCTTACAGGAGTCAGTTCTCTCCTTTTACCATGTGGGTCCCAGGAATCATATTCAGGTCACTAGGCTTGCCTCGCTGGTCCAAGACGGAGTATTAATAATCTAAGCAACAGCAAGTGCTTATAGAAGAGATGCCTTAAAATGATTTTTCCCTATTAGTTAAAGATGTCACTTGAACAATGAAATAAGCAGTAGAAACTGAGGTCTAGTCTCTTCTCCCTGCTATTCTGGAATGTTCCAGAGTCAATCAAGTTCCTATACAGGAAAACCTACCTGAGCAAGACGGGTGAATTCTCAAAGGCTGCAGAGTGTGCCCACAGTGTGCCCACATCCCATCCTTCCTGAATGAATCTCCACACCCTAAAATCCTGACATTTCCCTCTTCAATTGGTAAGATTGCTCTGTTAGCCGAACCAGTGAGTCAATTCAACTGCCTTTAGTGAGTAGCCTATGTGAAAAGGCAGGTGTCCTTGGGGCCTATTTCACAGTCACCCTGTGATTTTGGCTTCCTTTCTCTCACCAGGGAACACAGACATTCTCCGAGTAAGCATGCTATGGTTATGCTTGCTATGCTCACTAGGCAAAGTTTTCTCAGGTGTGGTCATATTTGTGGAAGAGGAGCCCTCACCTCAGAGAGGCCCGAGGATAAGGCAGATCCAGCACCCAAATCCACAGCCATTTGATGTCAAAGATGGCGGTTCTAGCCACTGCTAAGGTGCCTCTCATCCTAACTGGGCCTACTAGGAATAAAGAGTAATCGTCAGTTACAGGCAAGTTAAAAAAAAAAAACCTGTCACTGTGTGTCAGGCAACATAGGAGCTTTGTGAAAATCTCCTATTCCTATGGGATAGGTGTTTGTGTCCTCATTTTATATGTTAATGGCTTAATAGACACAAGAGACAAAGGAAAATCTCAGCCTGAAAAGGTAAGAGGGTTAGGGAGATGACAGACAACATGAATCTGGCAGCATTCGGGTCGCTTGCTTCTGTGTTACTGTCATTTCTTAGTCTCTGAAATAATAACTGTGGCATCTACAGAGCGTGACTGCCACATGTCCTGCCAGGGCTCTGTCCCTGAGAAGCTTGTAGTTCCATTTGGGGATGTCAGCTTTCCAAAACCTGTGATTCCTCTGACTTATACAGTACCTGGGATTGATTCCTCTCTCACCCTCTCCCTGTCCCTCTCCCTGTCCCTGTCCCTCTCCCTCTTCCCCCCTCTCCCTCTTCTTTTCCCTCTCCCTCTCCTCTCTCTCTCTGTCTCTCTCTCACTCTGTGTGTGTGTGTGTGTGTGTGTGTGATTGTTGCACATCCTTCTATGTGTGCCTGTCACACTGCAGGGAGCATTCGTTCATTTAAACAGCCAATTAAAATCTACTTCAGTACTTGATGCACTGCAGTGCCTCTCAGCTCTCTCTTCCTGGCAGGCCTTTAATTTGATAAAGAGGTTCCAACAATGGCTAGCAGAGGCTCAGTGAGTTCATTAAGGTCCTTTATTTTGCTTTCAAGGTGTGCCTTCCTGTAAAAGGCTCAAGGCTTGTGCTTGCAAATGACTTTAAACAACGCTCCATGCTTCAATGAGAAAAGTATGCCTGCCGTGTCCTGGCACGTTACACATAAAGTCTCAATTTCAACATTGTGTCAGGCTTTCACGGAGGCCAGAAGCAGATGGAAAACCCTCCGTGTGGACGCCAGAGTTAGCGATGGAAGATGGGTCCCCTCTGAGAGTATAATGCTGAAAGGTGACCCGGCTGTCATATCGAACGCCATTTATCCCATTTCTTTAAAGTAATCTGAGAGTCCAGATGGGCTGTATAAACAGAGAAGGAGGTTCCTGGGAGTTCACCGGTTTAATGAAGCCCGTATGTTTGACTCATGTAATAAGTATTTAATCACGCTGATGAAATTCACTTAAACTTCAACCACACACGCTGTTCGGCAATCCTGATAATGCCCCAGCCGCTCCGGAACAAGATAGGTGAGGTACAAAGTGGATGATGTTTCGCAGGGAAGGTGGGCTTCAGGGGACACGTCAGGAGGACTAATGAGTCGTGAGCAGCTGGCCCATAGGCCAAGTTCCTCTGGACTTGCTCTCCATCTGCTAGTGTGAGGCGATAAAGGACCAGCTCCAGCACGTTCTTGTTCTTAGCATCTGAATGATCAATTAGGAAGGCACAGCCTATGAAGACTTTCTGCCAAAGGCAACAGAACCCCTGACTCGGCCAGCCGGAACAAGGCAGAAACTTTGTAACTGTGGCTAAGCAGAAGTTCTAAGTGCAGAGTTACAGACCTGCTTCCCAAAGCAGCTGACTTAGCTGTGCTCTGTGCCGCCCGGCTGCTCAGGTGTTCTCAGGCAGCTGCCTCCCAACAGTAGCCCAGTGGAGAGGCAGCCATGGCAGCAGGAGAGAAACCATTCATTCCCTTAATGAGAAAGCAAGTTTTACCTAAAGTGTCCCAAGGCTGGTCCAAAACATTTTCTGCTCTCACATCAGACTTTCTGGCAGTAAGTCCGTGTCATGATAGTTATGTATCCCTGATCACAACAGGGCAGTATCTAACTAGAGCCAGAGCATGCCGGCCTGTGAAAACTGATAGCGTTCATCTCTCCCCAGCCCTGACTTTGGCGACCTTGTGGTGGTGATTTGCAATGGCCTTGGTGGGGTGGTTTATACCACAGGAATCGGCAGCTCCTCAGAGTCAGTATTTTCTTCCTGAAAAGCCAGGTGCTAAACCTTTGCCAGCACATCTCTGTGACAAGATCATCTTCCTTGGGGCTGGAACCTGAGTCAAAATGGGGTTCTCTAAATGAGGAGGAGGATGTCGGTGGATGCAGAATTCGCAAACAGCTGTGTGCACATGAAGTTTGTGTGCTGCTCACTGGGCATCCAATGCGATACTAGGACGAGTCTAAAATGCAATATTTTTTATTTGTTTGGTTTTAATTTTGTTTTTTCGAGACAAGGTTTTTCTGTGTAGCCCAGGCTGTCCTAGAACTTGCTCTGCAGACCAGGCTGATCTAACTCAGAGATCCACCTGCCTCCCTACTGTTGGGATTAAAGTTTGTGTGCCATCACACCCGTCTTTTTCCCCCTTATTCTTCCTCCTCCTCCTCCTCCTCCTCCTCCTCCTCCTCCTCCTCCTCCTCCTCCTCCTCCTCTTCTTCTTCTTCTTCTTCTTCCTCCTATTATCTCTTTCACATTCGATAATTGCAGTGGTTTTATGACATCCTAAAACAACCTGGGCTGGGGTTGTAGCTCAGTTGACAGAGTGCTTGTTCAGCATGCACTGAGTCCTGAGTTTGACCTTAGCACTGCAAAAACTGGGCATGGTAGTACATGCCTGTAATCTTAGCACTTGGAAGGTAGAGGCAAGAGAATCAGAAATTAAAGGGTATCCTCAGCCACACTGTGAGTTTTAGACCAGCCTAGGCTACATGAGAATACTTTACCAAAACAACAAACAAATAAATTTGCGGGTCGCAGAAGATGGCTCAGTGGTTAAGAGAACTGGCTGATCTTGTAGAGCTCCAGGGTTCAGTTCCCAGCACCCACATGGTAGCTCACAGCTGTCTATAACTCCACTTAAGGATATGATACCTGATTTTTGCCTCCATGGCTACCAGGTACACAAGTGGTTGACAGATACATGTGCAGGCAAAACACTTCTACACATGAAACAAAATAAAAATAATAAATTTAAAACACAGAAACAAGCTGGGCAGTGGTGGCACACACCTTTAATCCCAGCACTTGGGAGGCAGAGGCAGGTGGATTTCTGAGTTCGAGGCCAGCCTGGTCTACAGAGTGAGTTCCAGGACAGCCAGGGCTATACAGAGAAACCCGTCTCAAAAGAACCAAAAAAAAAAAAAAAAAAAAAAAAAGCACAGAAACAAACCCTGCCCTGGTAGATGTTACCTCTAAGAAAGTTCCTAGCTCCCTCTAATTGATGTAGTTCTCTCTCTCTCTACTTGGTGTTGATTATAATCAGAGAAAAGGCTCTTCCTGCTTCTTCCTCTGGATGTCAGGCTCAGTACACTTGGAGCAGGAACACTACACCTGTACCTTAACGGATGCCCTGTGCCCAGTAACCTGACACACGTGGTCTGAGTACGCTGACAGAGCATGAGGAAATATTCCACTCAGCGCCCTAGCCCAGAGGTTGGCAACTGTAACCCATGAGCTCAGAGTGCTTTTTTTTTCTATTTTTAAATGGTTATAAAAACCCCAAAGAATACTATTTTGTCATAATAAAGTAATGTGTAATTCAAATTGCAGTGTCCATAAATAAGGTTTTATCAGAACACAGCCACATGTGTTTATTTGCATAGCATCTGTGGCTGTCCTCACATATAATGACAGAGTGGAGAAGCTGCAGCAGAGGTCACATGACCAGCAAAACTTCTCTTGGTTCCCATCTAGCCCTTTCTGGAAAAGGCCACCAAGGCCTCACCTAATGTGTTCCAGTCGCTTAAAAACCTAATGTCATGGGAAACACTGTCTACTGTTTTCAGCGTTTTATTTCTTTGATTTGTGTGTGTGTGTGTGTGTGTGTGTGTGTGTACATGTGTACAAACACCATGGTGCATGTGTGGAGGTCAGAGGTAAACTTTCATGAGTCAGGTTTTTTTCTTCCCCCAAGGTGGAAGCACTGTAAGCACCTTTGCCCACCTCAGCCTTCTCTCTAATCCAATACTTCATCTCTCAATGCCACAGCAGAATGTCCCCAGCTGGGCAGACACCAAAAAAGTGACCTACAGCCTAGTCAGCCTGTGACTCCAAAGCCGTTAGCTCAAGAACTGCTAGCTGTGGCCAGGTGCCTTTCTCTTCATGACAAGTGACCAGATCTAGTGAGCCTTCCTGCTGCACCCAAACATGTATTACTGTGGTATTTCTACCTTGTACCAATTCATATTCTGGAAAACTAATTGCTTTATTTAAACCTAACCAATGTTTAGAATGTTTGTTTGTCTAGGACTTAGTCTGGTGCCTGAGAGCATAGATGCTCAAAAGTGGTGACATAGAGCCCTTCCAACATGCCATCCCTTGGAAAGGACAACAGAGACTGCTCACACAAACACTGCAGGCTCATCTCTGACCCTCATGAAGCCCCAAACATCCAGCCAGCCTCAGGGTCTGGGGACTGCAGAGCCCAGGGCCACAGCAACCGCATGCAACAGCCCGGAAGCTCCGAGAAACACGCCTGGTATCCAGGGATTTGCCTGCACCTCCTGCTGCTGGCTGCTACATTTGGAGCTGAAACATAAGCATTGTGGCTTACATCACTGCCCTCTGGGCAGCATGGTTGGTGTGACACTGCCCACTCGTCCTCCTTGTCACCAGCATGTGGCAAGATGGGAGGGAGACTGAACTCACAGGAGGGATGTCATGGTGTTTTCCTATGTTCTTTCTATAGACGCTAGGCCCCACCTGATAAATGTCCTAGTGCTTCCAGGGCTTTGAGGGACACTGTCATTGCCAAGGAGTGTTGGCTGCTGAAGCTGGCTAGATTGTGTGGCGCTTCCAACCTCTCTCCTGCTCCATCTTGGCTATATTCCTGCCATTCTCGTGCCAGCGGACATCACTGCCCTGGTGTTGCACAAGGACAACATGGGGGCCCAAGACCATTGGCTTGTTTCTCTTTTGAACCAAAGGGTTCAAGGTCCTGGTGGCCTGGGGTTGATCTAGCCTTCTGGAGTCTCTTGCCAAGATATCAGGTTAAGATTTATGGGAAGGAAAGAGGGAGGAAGAATGGAAGGAAGAAAAGAAGAAAGGAAGGAAGGAAAGAAGGAAGGAAGGAAGAAGGAAGGAGAGCAGGTGGTGGGTCAGACAACAAAGCCTTGACTTTGTTGCTATGACCTAGTCCTGTTCTAGAGGGAGAATAAGAAGAGCCGGGTGAGAATATGGTGCAGGCTGCACAGAGATTGCTGAAGGTGCCACAGTCAAAAGCCATCATCACTGACAACAGCTGCGGGGGAGAGGGTAAGTGGAGCCTCCTCACCTTTGTCATCTCAAGCCAGGGTGCACACAGCACTAAGGGTCCCATATGTTCTATGAAGGAGAGAGAGGAGGAGGAGGAGGAAGCAGAGGAGGAGGAGGAAACAGAAGAGGAAGAAGAGGAGGAGGAAGAGGAGAAGGAGGAGGAGGAGGAGGAGGAGGAGGAGGAGGAGGAGGAAGAGGAGGAGGAGAAAGAGAAGGGTAAAAAACGACCATGTCACTCTGGCTCCATGAATCTCTGGGAGGGAGACATCTTTTCTGCTGGCGATCCCAGCAGAACCTCCTACTGGTGAACCTGAGTATCACAAGTCTCCAGGGCTCTGCCAGCATCAGGTCTACCCAACGGCCCAGTGCTAAAACCTTGGTTGTTTTTCTGGCAGTGGGGACACATACTGTCGCAAGGGCTAGGGGCTGCTGTCTGCCAGCCCATGGACACAGGCCCACACTCCCTGAGGTGTGAGGGGGTGACGAGCAGTGATAGATTACTCTCTCTGGGATCACTGCCCAGTGGCCTGGAACAGCTGGAATGTCCTTGGCCAGGTCTTTGTGAGCAGTCAGTCAGGAGATGAGTCGCATGATCAGACAGCTTGGGCTTGCTGGGGGATTTTTCTCCCAGGTTTTAGAATCATCCAGGGTCATTTGAGTGCCCTTGCAGCTCTTGTTAAATCCCCCAGGATCAGCTCTGAGTTCCAATTGTTCAGCTTGTGCTAAATTTGTTTAGCCTAAGTGGGCATACCCAAGGAGTAAATGTGTCAACGCTGCTGTATTCCCATCTGTCACGGAAGGGGAAGTACACGCAGAAAAGGGGTAGCCGGTGTCCCTTGACCACCTTTCATGTGTTTCACCTTTCACACCCTTGGCCACCATGCACTCACTGCCGGCTCATGCACCTGCTCTGGACTAACGTTGTAGTAAACATTTACTATGCAACCCCCCACCCCACCCTCCAAATCTGCCATACTAAGTGACCTTACTCCTGCACAGCATTCCCTGAGGCCTAGCCTGTTTCAAACACCAGAGAACCCACAGAAGCCTGGTTACTGTTCTATTGCTGTGACAAAATACCATGGCCAAGGTGCTTTTAAAAGAAAGGGCTTGCTTGGGCTTATGGCTTCAGAGGGTTAGAGTCCAGAGGGTGGAACAAAGATGTGGCAGCTAGAACTGGTGAGAACTCACATCTCCATCCCCAAGTGGGAGACAAAGGTCACCCAGAATGGTGCAAAGCTTTAGAAACTTCAAAGCCCACCCCCACAGACATATGTCCTCCAGTAAGGCCACCCCTCCTCATCCCCTTGTCCCCAAACAGCCACCAGCTGGAGACCAGGTTTTAAAGATCTTCACCTATGGAGGCCATTCTCATTCAACCCACCACAGAGCCCTCTCTCTATCTGATTAATAAGTGATGATTAAGCTCCTGTCAGGTACCGCCAGTACAGAAGAAAACAAGATGTCTCCCTTTCCTGCCTTAGTGAATATAAGAAGATGCACATGTCCCGTACATACTTTGAAGGCGATGAGTAGGAAGCTGAGGGCGGACACCAAGCACTAACGTGTAGGTGGGAAATTAGCAGATGAAAGGGACCTGATCCAGGCAGAGGGTGTCCTGTGCTCACAGAAATCACTAGGCAAGAGGCACAAATCCCACCTTTGACTGAAAGACAAATGGCCTCAGAACTCTGTAGAAAATAGATTACAGGAAGGAGGTACACAGTAGTCCGGGCTCAGAATATTTTATGTATGTATATGTGTGTAATATTATATATATAAAACATATAATATTGTATGTATGTATGTAAGTATGTATGTAAGTATGCATGCATGCATGCATGTATGTGTGTGTTCTGTTGTACTGGGAAATGAACCGTGAAGCCTCGTGCTGGTCTATGAGCGCTCTAACACCAACTCCGTCCCCAGCAGGTCATTTGATCTTTAAATCTCTTGGTGGATGTGTGCTTGCATCCTTCACATTGGCTCACTTCTTCCCTTCCAAAGCCCGGTGTGAAGCCTTCAAACGCAGGTCTTATTTTGCTCATTGGTATCTGCAGCGACAGGCCACTCAATGGTCCCGGGTGGGTGGGTGAGATGTGTAGTTGCTGCTCAACCTCCTGAGCAGATTTCAGACCCATCTCCCCTTTCCCTTCCCTTTCCAAAGGGGAAGAGAGAGCCCCAGTTGACTCCTTCTCATGGAGAAAAAGTATGGAGATCCAAGCAGCCAGAGAAACTGCCTTGACCTTCGTCCTGAGGTAACCTTGGCACCTGAGACACGAAGTCTGAAGACCTGGAACTGCTTCGGGCGGCAGTGCCTTTGCAGAGGCTGGAGATGCCAAGGTAGTACTCTGCAAGACTAAGCACCTTTTATGGCCTCGTCTGAGTCTTGGACACAAGTCTTAAGGTTGCCATAGTCTTCTTACAACAATTTACAAATGATTGCCCTGTATACAATACTGCCCGGTAAACACAAGTTACGTACTCTGTGCCATGACCAGAATGTGATCTGCAGCAACAAGCTCACTCACGGGCAGCTTCTTCTACTTCAGTTCAATTCCGGTTCCCGCATTAGGCACAGGGAGCCAGGAAGGACAGTACAGCCCTGGCTTCAGAGAGCTTCTAGCTGCAAAAAGCAAACAAGCTTGGAAGCAAACAAATGGTACAAAGTATTTTAATTGCTGTGGTGTAGCTCGGTCTGTGCATACAGTGATTAGTCTCTCCTGGAGGTGAAGAAGTATGGAGATCGGGAAGTGATCACTGGGGAGGGAAGGAGACCTTATCAAGCTTGTAGGTGAGGAAAAGAGCCCTTAAAGTAGGAGAGTTCTGTTAATCAACAAGCAATGAGCCAGGCAGTGGTGGCGCACGCCTTTAATCCCAGCACTTGGGAGGCAGAGACAGGTGGATTTCTGAGTTCGAGGCCAGCCTGGTCTACAGAGTGAGTTCTGGGACAGCCAGGGCTACACAGAGAAACCCTGTCTCAAAAAAACCAAAAAAAAAAAAAAAAAAAGCAATGAGGTTGGGAGCATAAGTCACACCAACTGTAAGGATATTTGTTAAGGTTCAAGTATCATAGGCCAGGACAGATGAACAATGGCAGGGCGTGGCCTAGGGATGCTGGGTTCGAGAGCTTTGAATTGATCGTTGGCATAGACAGCCCCTGAAGGGCTGTAGGTAGGGTACAGGGTGGTAACGTTAAGTTACTCCAGGGAAGGGTCTCTGGGATGGCAGGATGGAGACTAGAGAAGAAGCAGTTCAACCCAGGAGGACAGGAAATGAAACCAGGCACAAGTGAGGTTGGTTACCTGAGAAGAGAATGAAGATTCTGTAGGCAGAAAGCCGCTGTATTCACCAGGTACACAATGCTGACTGAGCATGGAGCAGGAGAAGTAACACCAGTCTCAGAGTTGCCCTGGGAGTGAATGAGGAAGCCTTTTATGTCCTGCAAAGGGCAGTTCACAGTGTTGCTATACAGATCAGCCCCAGGCAGTGACCACATGCTGTTTGCTTGGTAGAGTGTGCAGATGGAGTTTGGATATACAGCTGGGTTTTCACTGCACATGTGCAAGGTCACACATGGTGTGGAACCCAGTAGGAGCCTGGATAAAAAGGTCTTCGCTTGTCTCATAATATTAGAGGCAGACCTGGAGACAACGTGCAGGGTCGCCTTCTTAGAGATCTGAAATATTCTCTTTTCCGACTAATTACAGGATTATCCCCACCCTGCTTCATGCAGCTTGCTCTGACTCAGTCTCCATGACCCTCATCATCCTCATTTTCCAGCTCTGATTGACACTAAATTTTGCCAGACTAGGAATTGGGGCACTTGCTGTGTTCTCTTGGTAATCAGGGAGACTGGCTTCAGTTAGGAAGGCATGGTGTTTAGGAGTGATTCAGGACTGGAGTTGGTAGGAGAAAGAGAGGAACTACCTGGGGAGAGGTCCCAAACTGTAATTCAGAGGAGGAGGTGAAGGAGTGGGGGAGGGGTGAAGGCCTTCAGTGCCTACATCTCCTATGAGGCCCTCAAAGACAAAGGTGAGGTCCACTCTGCTTTCATAACCCTGATTTCTCTGTGGTTTTTCTCTGGCGTCCTTTACAAAAGCCAGTAGGTTTTCCTGCCTTTCCCTCCGTCTCTATCATAACACAATGACTTCTTCGGGGGCGTTGCAGCCATCTGGATATCTTCTCTCCGTCTGGCCACCTCATCAACTCATCATCCCTTTTATAATCTCGTCTGAAAACATATCCTTTCTCGTTTGCTTCTTAATTTCTCCCTCTCCCACTGCTTCTTTCTCTTTGCCCGAGACTTTATTATGACTTTACAGAACCCTGGGGGATAGATCGCCTAGGAAATATGCACTGTAAAGTAAATGCGTATGGCCCTAGCTCTCAGTTGTCCAGATCTAGTCCAGCTGTGCAACTTCACAGCCCAACAGCTTCGTGATACCGCGCTGGCTTAAAAACCGCCTTGTTACCTGTGAGGACTTCCATGGGGTTCCATGTGTGCAATTAACCTTAGATGTCCGTGACTCAGATGGTAGTAGGCTCCGTGGTTTAGCAAGACCAGACTCCTGACAAGGCAAACATGAGCCCTCCTTCAGCCCGAGAGACCAGATATTAACTTCAAGCAATTGGGAACTTCCTGACATTGGTGTCCCTGTGGTGTTTCATAAGCCCTGACAGCTCCTTACCATTGTTTTAGGGGGGACTGCACCGCATTGCCTTCCCTGGAAATGAACACCCTTTCCCTGATTTGAGTCTTATCCCAGCACGAAGGAGGGGGGATGAAGGCATATGACCAAAACTGTCAGAGCGCTGCATCCTTTCCAAGAGCCCTTCCAGTTCCTTGTAATTAGCTTATGTGGTGTTCTTCTCGGGTGGGGGCAGCCCAGGGTCACCTGTCAGCAGCTCTATCTATAGCAGAACCCCCATTGCTCACCCTGCCATCTCTGCTTGCACAAGGCTTGCTGACCCCGAGGCTCAGCTGTGAGAATCAATCATCCCCTTCCAGACTCCATCCTTCAGCAGCTATGGGGCCTCAGCTATTTTTATCACCCCCAAGAAGCCGGTGGCCAAGGACGTGCTGGGATACCTTTGCTAGGGGTGCCGCATTGGAAATGAGTGGCGGGCAGTCATGGCAGCTGAGCTTCGGCCTCAAAGTTAAATCCAAAGGACCTGACCTGGAACAGAACCCTACTTGATCATCTTCCCTTGTGCAGCCTGCCTCAGAGGCTAACACAGGGGAGACAGATGTCTCACAGAGGGAATGAGGCCAAGGACATAGTGGAAGGACTTACGGTCGGAAGGAGAAGGAAGCAGAGTGCATGTGACCCGGGTTACACCTAACCAGGGTGTGGGCTCATACACTCTAGATACCTGACCTCAGTGACCTGCACAGATGCAACCAAAGAACCCTTGCTTCTCTGTTCGTGACAGTTGCCAATCTTTGCAGGTGCTTCCTGTGGGCCAGGCCTAAGGCTGGAAGTAGGCCATTAGAATCTTCTCTAGAGTTATCCAGAGTTTAGAGGACAGGGACAATCATATCAGGTATCACCAAACCCTGGTGGTTTCCTTCCTAGGCCCTTTGTTCACTGTAGGTACAGAGCCTGCAGGGTGCAAGTGCGGGTGATATTGAAGCAGTCTATATTTGCAGAGGTCCATTTGATACCCTCAACAAGCTCCTTGGGCATAACCTCTGAGGTAAGGGCGTATTTTTAGTCTGTGTAAAAATAGTCTGGCTGGCTGCGCATATGTATGCTTTGCACAGGGACTGATGAGAGAAGGCTTAGGTGCCCTGAAGCACTTTCATCTCAGAGAAGAGGGGGTATGTGGACCCCAGAGCCTTGAGGAGGTGAAAGTTGCCTCCTGTACGGTGCTGTGGGGTGACAGGGAAATGGGTGACCTTTAACCTCTCTAGATCCCAAGGTGGGAGAGAGAAACAAAATTAGGTGGGCCAGAAACCAGGGTCCTCCTGAGCTGGGGAGAAGGCCAAGTTGCCTGCAGCTATTCACCTGATGGAGAATAGTGGGGGAGGGGGGTCAGTTGTGAAGGTGCCCCCCCAGCACCTGCAGATAGAGAGGGTGGTTCTAGGCTACATTCCTGAGGGCAGGAATTTAGAGGCAGGATTTATTGGTCCCTTGAGCCAGTGAAGAGTGGGTCTGGAGGCAGGTGGCACAGCCCCAGAGATAAACTGGGGTGTTTATCAACTACCCTGAGGCCCTGGGGTCCTGGAGTCCAGTAAGAACAAGAGCTCCCTTGCAGCTTACTTAGCTCAAGATTCTGTCACTCTGACCAGACACTTGGCTTCCCCAACACATCCCTGCCACGCTAGCAAACCATGGGAAGTCACTGACACTCACATCTGGGCAACATGCAAATTGATATAAGTTTCCTGAAGGAAAACCTTGTCGTTAATATGGAACTTTAAAAACCTACCTTTGGAAGCTGGGTGGCTCATGTATGTAACCCCAGCACTTGGGAATCAAGAGGATTCCTGGGCTAGCCTGGACTCTTTGAGGCCCTGTGAAGAAAGAAAGTTAGAAAAGGAGAGAGGTACACCCTTGGGCTAGTAAGTTTGGCTTTATAAGTTTCCTGAAAGCTGAGGCTGTCTGACAATAGTGGAATAACAGACTACACTCTGATGCACCTACTTAATGAAATCCTGTGCTGTTAAACATCTAATAATACGAGAAAATGCTAACAATGTAATGCTCAATTTAAAAGGCAGGGTAACAAGTATAGACGGCATATGACCTAAAGACCTTTATTATTGTAGCAGTTACTACAGAACAAAGTCCTTGGTTAGACAAATTTGTTCATAAGCCACTTGCTTGAAGAGAAGGCTATAGACAGGTGTGCAGAGCAAGAGGAGAGATTGCTAGCCCAGGCTAGCCCAGGAATCCTCCTTATTCCCACTGATTCGAGTCATAGAGGAGGGTGAGGAGGAAGAGATCAGGCAGTTTGGGAGTGTGTGTCTGAGTCCTATCCAAGCAAAAGGCTCACAGATGCTCCATGGAGCTAGCCAGCTGTGGGCATAAAGAAGCTTAGTGTTCTGATGAAGGTGTTGCCACTGCTGTGAACTAAACTGCCGCATGCCTACCTAAAGTTTTCAATAAAGTCCACCAAATCAGCAACTGGCTTACCTGAGTGGAGATTCAGAGAGAGACCTATAAGATTGTGAAGTGCAGAACTGCCCAACAAAGTTAGTCATCGGCATCGGTGCTCGAGGCCTGGAGAAATGATTAAGTTGGTAAGGTGTTTTGGTCTGTGTATTAGTCATGGTTCTGGATAGCGACAGAACTAATAGAATGAATCTTCAGAGAGAGAAAAGGGGGCAGGCTTTATAAGAATGGCTTACAGGCTGTGGTCCAGCTAGTCCAACAATGGCTGTCTACCAGCGCAAGGTCCAACAATCCTGTAGCTGTTCAATCCATGAGACTGGATGTCTTACCTGTTCTTCACTACAGGCCGGAATCCCAAAGAAGTAGGCTCTGGTGCAGTGAAGGAATGAACTTTCCAGCAAGAGCAAAGCAGGCAAAGGAAGAAGCTTCCTTCTTTCCTGTCCTTTATTTAGACTGTGAGCAGAAGGTGTGACCAAGATAAGGTGGGTTTTTCCACTTCAAAAGATTAAAAGTGTATCTCCTGACCTCAAAAGATCTGAATTAAAAGTGGGTCTTCCCACTTCAAATGATTTAATTAAGAAAAAGAATCCCTCATAGGTGTACCCAGACACTTGGGTTTTAGTTAATTCCAGATGTAGTCAAATTGACAACCAAGAATAGCCATTATCAGATGAATCACTGAATTTGAGGCCAGCCTTGTCTACAGAGATAATTCCAGGAAAGTCAGGCCTACACAGAGAAACCCTGCCTTGAAAACACCAAATTAATTAATTAGTTAAAACAAGAATAGCCACCATACCATGTAAGCATGAGGAGCTGAGTTTGAGTCCCGAATCCCCGTGAAAAATTACACACTTGAGCATGGGCACTTGCACGCGCACACTTTCGAGTATACAAATACACACACACAACCCCCCCACTCACGCACTCATGCTCACACACACGCATGTGTGTGCACACACGCAGGTGAGAAGCATAAAATAAATGCTTGAAGGTAGGAGTCATCTCAGAGTACCAAGCTTCTCTGGAGTTTGTAGAAAAATATGGGGGAAGGGGGCTTCGAACTTCCCTGGAAGCACTAAATGAGGTTGAACCTCTTCAAGGGAAGCAGAAGCTGGAAAATCCTCTCTGAGACCTGACAGTATAAATGTCTAGGTGTCCATGATGTTACACACAGGAAGAATAACAGTGCTGGGATTTTAACAGTGCTATGCTCAGGTAGTGAGATTTAGGAGGATAACTACTCTCCTTTTTATTTAGTTTGAAAATTTCTGGGCCAGTGAAATGGCTCAGCTGGTAAAGGCATTTGCCACTGTCCTAGTTAGGGTTACTACTGCTGTGATAAAACACCATGACCGAAAGCAAGTCGGGGAGGAAAGGGTTTATTTGGCTTACACTTCCATGTCATTGTTAATCACTGAAGGAAATCAGAGCAGGCACTCAGTGTAGGGACTTGAAAGCAGGAGCTGATGCCGAGGCCATGAAGGGCCTGCTTACTAGCTTGTACACGTGGCTAGCTCAGCCTGCTTCCTTATAGAACCCAGGACCACCAGCTCAGGGCTGGCCCACCCACAATGGGCTGAGCCCTCCCACAACAATAACTAAGAAAATACTCAACAGACTTGCCCATAGCCCAATCTTATGGAGGTATTTTTTCAACTGAGGCTCCCTCTTCTCTGACGACTCTAGCTTCTGTCAAGATGACATAAAACCAGCCAAGTCACTAAAACAGTCACTAAACTTGTTAACCTGAGTTCAATCTCTGGAAGCTACATGGTGAAAAGAGAGAACCGACTTCCACAAATGGGCACCTGACTTGTATGTTGTGCCCTGACATATGCATGCACACAGACAGAGATACACGCACGCGCGCACACACACACACACACACACACACACACTCAAAATATCTGCGTGCTGGAAGGATGGTTCACTCTCTAGCATGCTGCTCTTATAGACCAGGGTTCTATTCCTAGCATCCACATGTGTTATAGCCATCTATAACTCCAGCCTCAAGGGATCCAACACCCTCTTCTGATCTCCACAAGCATCAGGTATATACATGGTGCACATACATACATGTAGGCAAAAATCATTTTTAATATACATAAAATAAATACAAAAGTTGAAAAAATCCTATTTTAAAAGAGGAAATTTCCAACTCTTTGACTAGAGATAGTAATCAGATGGTAGAGTGCTTGCCTACCATGCACAAGTCCTGGACTTGAGTGTCCTGCACTACATAAGCCAGGCATGTTGGTGCATGCCCATAATCTCAGCACTAAGGAAATAGAAGCCAGAGGATCAGAAGTTCAAGGCCAACCCCAGCTACAATGCAGGTTTGAAGTCAGCTTGGATACACAAGATTCCACTTCAAAGAGACTTTTCCCCCAACTCTTCTGTAATAACCCTAGTTATAAAATTACATTTTATAACCTTGGAGAAAAAAAAAAAAAACACTGAGTATAAACAGTCATTCCATGTGGTGTGTAGAGTACACTCTTGGCCTCTGGGTTGATGCTCAGCTCCCACCACAAATACTAACTCTTCACATAACTGGGGTTAGCTCTGGGTCCCTGGGCCCCTGCCCACTCACCAACACACTGAGATGACATGACACTCCCAGGAGCTCAGAGACATTCCAGTCTGGTCAGCAGCCCAGATCTCACTGCTGGTCACAGCATCAGGCCCAAGAGCAACAAACTGTTCCCTAGCAACAGAGGTGCGACTGCATCTGTGAGATGACAGCCTGTGTTTATAAGCTCTTGCTTGGAGCTGGGGACCTGAACCGGCTTCCCACCCCAGGCACCAGTCCTCAGGCTGTTTTCAGGAAAAAAGAGAAGGCTCTGAGAGAGATGGTTTGCAGATCCCTTTTCTGATGATTCTCTCAAACTTTTTTTTTTAACTGTGGTCAATTTATTTATGCTTGAGGAGAGGGAGGGAGGGAGGCAGGGAGGGAAGGAGGCCGGTACACAGAGGAAGGAAGAGGGACACACAACACCAAGATTGTTCGATAAAACCTCAAGGAATCACATTGTTTTATATTTAATTTATACCTAAAATTAATTATACAGAATACATGTAAATGTATACACACACACACACACACACACACACACACACACACACACACACACACCTTGAAATTAAGCCACTTGGACTAGCAATGCTCCCCACAAGAAACAGTGACTAACAAAACCTCCAGTACCTGGCACAAGAAACCTCCTTTCCAATAGTTGATCAGGGTAGTCTAAGTGATTCCCAGGACTGTAGAGATTACCAGTGTAGCCCTTAGTTGCTTCTCAGGTTGGGGGTGTGTCCCTATTGCTGAAGACGCTACACATTTAGGATCTGACCTGAAAGCGTATTTCCTATTGTCAGTCTTTCATGGTGCCAGAATATATTGTGAATATACCCAAGGAAGAGAAGCAATTAAACAGTCCTACCAAGGTGCAACTCCTATAAACCACACAGTGACCAGCACAACAGGGTATCTTTAAAGGTGTGGTGAGTGGCACTCGTGTGTTGATGGGTTGGTAGCCGACAGCTGTCTAATTGGACTTCAGGCCCACTCTACAGGAGAGAGGTAATGTCTGTTACTGGAACTCTAGTCAGCTCCCGGGGCTAGTGACATCATGAACTTTAGAAAAGAATCTACTACCCCCACTAGGCCAGCACGAGCCCTTAGTTCATTCTAAATCTCACCCTCACACCTACAGATTAGTGTAGCTGCCAACTGTCTTCCAAAAAGCTTCCTTTATAGCGAATGGACACAATGAAGACAGAGATGGATGGATAGCAGGAAGCCCAGACCCAACTGATACATCCATGTCACAGCTCCTCCATCTATGACTCAGGAACATTATTGCAGATGAGACAGAAAGATTGTAACAGCCAGAATACCAGAAAGTCTTGAGTAAAATATTCTCTCCTAGAAATGGCTACATAAACCACACTAGAACAAGAGCAGCATCAATGAATGGTCAGTGCTATGAAAGAGGTCCCATCCGTAGACAAAGAACTACAGGAAACTAATGATGACTGCCAGGAGAAGGAAAAGTAGCCTCCCAGGGATGAGCCCACTATTTGTTGTCCACTGCGGAATGACCAGCCCTGAAACTATATAAACACAAACAACATAAACAGACTCAGCCAGTTGTATTTATGTATTTGTACATAGCATATGCATACATACATATATACATACACACACACATATATATATAATAATTAAAGAGGCTATCAACTTGAGACTGGGAGACATGAGAGAGCCTAGAAAGGAGGAAGGAAAGGGAGAGGGTAGAGTGATATAATTCTATTTTTATTAAAAACATATTAAAATTATAAACATATATACACAATTTTATAGTGTAATAGTTTTACTGTGCGTAATAATTAATAGTTTTACTATGTGTAATAATCTGTTTTATGCATGTATTCTATAATGATTCAACATATTTATATTGCATTCTATTTCATAATATATCAAATAACACTTTCAAAAGTTTCATAGGAATTAGTTCTTAGGTTTCTGCTCATTTACCTTGGGTAGTGTCTAGTAATGAAACTTTATGAAGTCAGACACTGTTCAATAATCCAGGCTCAGCAAGACAAATACCACATGTTCCTTCTCATAATGCAGAGTCTAGGTTTTTATATACGTGCATATCTGTGAGTGCGGGCATAGGCTGTGAAACTAGAAAGGGACCATGGGAAGAAGTTTAAGTGAGGGGAAGAGGGCTGTAGACTGCATTAGCCATGAGGGTGAAACAGGAACTATTGGGCACAGAAGTGTTCAGGGGAGAGAGAAAGAGGGAGGATGAGCCACGGAAACCAAAGACAGGGTATTATGAAAATGCCGTAACGAAGCTCATGTCTTCCTATGTTAGTTAAAAACTATTTTTAACAAGAGTGGGTACTGTTTACATGTAAGATGTTGTGGGTAACCCTGGGGCTTTTTGTATTCTAATTCTGCCCTCATGGGAGGGGCTTCAGAAAAGGAGTGACTTACACCTGTGACTTCTTGTGAACCAATCCCCTAATGAATAAAAGAGCCAATCACTGAGCGCATAAGGAGGGACTTCCAGGTTGGAGGAGAAGAGTGGAGCAGGAGAGAGGGAGAGCCCTTTTGGAATGGGGAAAGCAGATAGGTAAGATGTAGCTAGTAGAGTCTCCTGGTATTGAGGAATCAGACTTTGATAAGGTTTACAAGATTAGGTTTTTGTTGATGCGCCCAGAGATTGAGTTATTATTGTTTCTGAACTAAGTTTGTGTTGCGTTTTCCTTCATGTGGTGGCTTGTCTGGGTTCCAGAGAGAAAGGTACAGCGGCAAAGTGTGGGTTTGCCTGATGTGCACCACAGAGGCCATGGGGGTATTGAAGCTTGGGGCTAGCATGGTAGCAACCAACCAATGGGAACCTAGTGAGCTGGGTGGAGAGATCGTGGAGCTCAGAGCTCCACGAGATGAAAGCAGGTCGGCCATTGCCCGCCAGTGCATGGCTGGCCAGAGAGAACCAGGGAACAGTGGAAACATGTGATACTTCCTTCATTTTTAATACTTCCCGCCACAGTAAGAACTTAACATTTTATATTTCATAACCCTTCTCGGCTCCTCCACCGACTTTGGGCCATAACCCAGCAGTGTGTTTGCTTTTTTTCTTAATGAATACACAATTGTAGACAAAAAGGAGGAAGAAGTCCAGGATTCAGTAGCACAGTATTAAATATTAATGTTATAATTAACATTAATTTATTGTATTTTCAAATAGCTAGAAGAGATGGTCTTGGATGTTCTTATCACAAAGAAATGAGAAATATTCCGCATGATGAATACACTTACTATAATGATTTGGTCATTATTTATTGTATATGTGTATTGAATTATCACCCCATGTAGTGTACAATAAGTATGTGTCAAACTAAAATTAAAGCAGTTATTTCTTCCTGAGAGACAATAGCCTAGGATTCTATTTTGAACTGGATTCTTCCTGCTTGGAAGTAACACTAGAGCATAGTGGAGCTCGCAGCTGTAGAAAACTCTATTCCAATCAATAATCTTTTTCCTGCTCTTGGACGCTTTCTTCCATCCAAGGATCTCAAGGCGGTGAGTGTCCTGGACAAGGACGACAGGGATGTGGGTCAGCAGCCTTGTCCTCAGGCCCCTATTATGTCTTCTTGGGAGTCTCCAGTGAGGTTTGAGCACAGAGTCAAGAAGAGACTGAGGAACATTGAAGGAAGACCAAGTCGAGACACCGTGGAGGCCTGGGTGGAGAAGCAGGGATGATGGATGGGGGCAGGAAGAGCAGGTCTGAAGCCCGCCATTGCTCCTAGAGCCTCCCACAGCCAAGGGCACCACCCCAGGAGTCAACTGCTCAGTCTTTGAATCATGAACGCAATTATATCAAATAGAATGACATTCATGCTGCATTCCCAATGGCTCAGCAGGCTTCCACTTTCTTCTTTTTTTCTTCGCAGAATCCAGTTTGTTTGTATATTTTTATTTTATAGTTTTGATGAAGCCCTAAGTGTCTAAGAAGAAAAGTTTTAGAGAAGTTCCTTCAATCTTTATTGACTATAAATCCAACCAGCCAACCAGCCTACTTGGAGGAGGACCCTCCCTGCCTGCTCTGCTGAAATGTCAGGACTGACAAAACACTTGGGGTTTTGGTTGGTTGGTTTTGTTGTTGTTTTGGTTGCTTTCTTTTCCATATGTAATTTAGGAGTCAAAGTGCTAGCCCTCTATATTTTCATAGCTGGGATGTCAAGGCTCAGAGAAATTAAAAGCATGTTTGGGGTCGCACAGGTTAAGACATGGCAGAACCAGGCCTGGTTCCAGAGTCTAGATGTGTCTTTGTCAAAGGAGGATGGCCAGCTTGGGTAACCTCAGTGCTAAGTATCACTGGAGAAGTAAAAGGGAGTGCCATGGGGAGGGATGCATGTGGAAGAAACAGGAGGAACGGGGCTGCCGACAGCCACCATAAAGTAGTGTGCTCAGCCAGCTAGGAAATGACATGCCCCCTCCACACCCCTCTCCCTGTGCCAATGGGTGATGAACCACTGAGGAACCAGAGCCAGAGGTCTGATGATGAGTGAGAGAAAGGGTAAAGCCGGTGGAGAAAGGGGGGCTGGCTGGGGAAGGGGGCTGTGTGAGCAATGATGGGGCTCAGCTGGGGAGTGGAGTGGCCCTGGTGAAGAACACACTTCCTGGGGTTGAAACCCTTGAGAACAATGATGGCTGAGGGCATGCCTGGTCCATTTCCGGGAAGACTAATACAGTTGCTGATAGTGGGAAACACGCAGATTGGAGTTCGAATGTGACTTGCAGGAAAGCCAGACACAAACTTCATTCCCTGAGTTAAACAAACAAACAATTTCAAGGCAACATCATGTAGTTTTCTCCTACAGATGTGTCTTGGTCATTGTTCTGTGGTTGTGAAGAGACACCATGACCAAAGCAGCTCTTATAAAGCAAAGCATTTGATTGAGGCTTAGAGGGTTAGTCCATTTTCATCACGGTAGGAAGCACGGCACTTGCAGGCAGACATGGTGCTAGAGAAGCTGAGAGTTAGTTGTACATCTGGATCTGCAAACAGCTGGAAGAGAGAGACTCTGAGTTTGAAATGGGCTTTTTGAAACCTCAAAGCCCACCAATAGCGATGCACTTCCTCCGACAAGACCACGCCTCCTAACTCCTCTCAAGTAGTTCTACCTCCTGATGACTAAGCTTTCAAACATACGAGCTTATGGGGGGGGGGGGCATTCTCATTCAAACCACTGCAAGATGTATACACAGTAGGAAATGTATATAATAAACACCACAAGAGCCATATTACCTGTTCGACAATGACACAGCTTCTCAATGCAAGTTCTAGTGATTCTTTGACATAAGCACTCTGTCTCCAAAACAGCTCAATAGCTGTCTCTATTTCCCATGATTCTCCACTCTTCCCACACCTCTGGGTTTCTCCTTTGCTATAACAGAAACAGTAAAACAGTGCTTCTCAAATTAGGAATTACTGTGGCCTTTGGTATGCTCCCTTGTATTTAGTTGAATATCTGTCTCTCTGAAAGAGTTTGGTGTCCCTGCTGTCTCCACAAGGAGTGCCATAGTCACTAGCTCTGGAAGCCTCTGTGAACCTGGTCTAGTCTTGCCTGTACACAAATAAAAATGGCTAGATGAAACCAGGGCTGACTGAAAGGGTCTGGCCGAGCCCCAAAGAAACTAAAAGGATTTGACCCCAAGGAGGCAGACAGTCCTGGTTCCCGGGCACACGAGGTAAATGCGGAATGGAAATCCAACTGTTGCAGAGAGTGATTGCTCAGATGGAGCAAATGTGCTGTGAAATCAGCCCTTGGAAAATCATCTGGAGTTCATCTCAGTGAAATCCAAAAACAATAACTGACTCCCCGGGCTGCTTCAGAGGGGCCTCAGGAGCTCCCCTCAGCAGAAGCCACAGAGGCCCTGGGTCTCCCAACTCTGCCCTTGTTTATTTACAAATCTGCCTTCCTCTCCCACTTTAGGTCATCCTTCAGCTCTGCCCTCTCCAACCCCTGGGGAGCCCTGGGCACTCATAAGGCCTCTCATGTGACAGGCAGCAGGAGACACAAATAAAAAGAGAGACAGTGAACTCCAGGGCTACCTGGCAGGAGGACCCAAACTGGAGCAGCTGGAGGGAGCTCACACAGCTGGAAACTGGGCAAAGGGGTCCTCAAGTGCTTCCCCAGAGAACTCCTGCTGTGTGGAGGGATGAGGCAGACCTAAATAAAGTTTTACTCTGAGACACTGCACCAAGGTTGGTGAGAGTACATCAGGGTATAGATATCCTAGAAAATAGAGCGAGCTTTGGTGTGGAGTCTTGAATACCACCGTGTACATTCCAAACCATCAAAGGAGAGAGCCTGTGCTTTTTTACACTCCCAGGGAAAGGTCACAGCCCCACCAGCCAAGAAGCCTCAAAGTCTTCCATACCACCCACTTATTAGAATGGCTCCTGCAACCTATGCTGGTTGGATCCCAAGGTGTCTTAGGGATTAGTTGCCTTGAGAAGACTAGGTATGGCTGTGTGTGTTCACACAGCTGCACCAAACACCAGTATAAGAACACACACACACACACACACACACACACACACGCACACACGCACACACGCACACACGCACACACGTACACGCACATACAAACACACAAAATGGGTGTGTGGATGCATAGCTCATTTGAACTTTGCTAACATACTCAATAAGCAAAATGAGAACCTTGCTGAGAACTTATAGGTCCTATCCCCAGGCTGCCCCTCTTCCCTGGTCCATCCTCCCAGAACCCTGAGCCCTCCCACCCTGGGTCTGCATTGAAATCTCAGATGTCGGGCTAGCACCGAACTCGAGAAACTGGAGGGAGCCATTGTGAAGATGTTTGTTAAGTTTCTCAGCAGAGGAAACTGACAACATGTCAGATTTTCCAAGCTGCTTTCCAAAGCCGTGTGTTAATGGATCTTCCAGGAGCCCTCTCTTAACAACCTGAGAGAACGATTTGGTTCTCAGCCTTTGCCTCAGTACGCAGGCTGATGTCTGTGTGGGCAGCACATGCCTGCTGACCAACCCTCCCTCACCTGTGCACAGTCTCAACCTCCTGGCTGCTTTCCAACACTTTCTCTCCCATCTGTGAAAGCAAATTGGAATAAAAGTTATTATGAGACCATCTAGGATTGACTATAGCTTATTTTTTAATTAGTGTAAGAATGACTTACCAATTTTGATATCTTTGCTGTAGATTACTGCTATCCTGGTGTAGTCTTATAGGGCATATGATAAGACAGGCGTGGAGCCGGGTGGTGGTGCCCCAAGTCTTTAACCCCAGCACTTGGGAGGCAGAGGTAGGTGAATCTCTTGAGTTCAGGGCCAGCCTGGTCTACAGAGTGAGTTCCAGGACAGTCAGGGCTACACGGAGAACCCCTGTCTCTAAAACAAAAAACCAACCAACCAACCAAACGCACTTGGAGCCAGCATAGAGTTCCAAGGGTTTCTGTTTGATCCCTGAATATGGACTTACTGTCCTGCTTTCAGAGTCTTCTGTGTGTATGTGTGGCAGGGAGCAAAGGGAGCCAGATGGGTGGATGGATAGACAGACATGTTATTATTATTCACATCAGTATCCACAGGCTCTCAGGGGTGGTGGTCAGAGGCTGGTGTTGCTCACTTGGAAGTGGAGAGAGGAGGATTGAGAGTTTAAGCCTAGCAGGGCTACACAGCAAGTGTCACACACACACGATTTAAACAAGGCATGAGACCCAGTCTAGTGATGCCATGTAAGAAGAAGAGGTGTGTGCAGTAATTCTAGATACTCTGAAGCTGAGGCAAAAGTGTCTCAAATTCAGGGCCAGCCTGGACAACTCAGCAGGATTCTTTCTCCAAATGAAGAGTAAAGGTGGGGTTGTGTGAAGGATAGGGCTTAGTGATAAAACGTTTAGTATGTCTGATGGTATAGTTGTGTTTAATCCACAATACAGAGAGAGAGAGAGAGAGAGGCAGACAGACAGACTGACTATGGTGCCAGATCCACAATCTCAGTACTCTGGGAGCAGAGGCAGGATGATCACCAACAGTTCTAGACTAAGGCTGGAGAGATGGTTCAGCAGTTAAGAGTACTGACTGCTCTTCCAGAGGTCCAGAGTTCAATTCCCAGAAACCACATGGTAACTCACAACCATCTGTAATGGGATCTGATGCTCTCTTCTGGTGTGTCTGAAGACAGCTACAGTGTCCTCCTATACATTAAATAAATTTTTTTTTTTAAAAAAAGTTCTAGGCTAGCCTGGTCTACAGAACAAATTTCAGAGCCAGAGCTTTTTAATGAGGCTGCTTCAAAAGTTTGGGGTAGGAAGATTGAGAAATAATTCAGTTGGTAAAGGGCCTCGTCACATAAATGTGAAGACCCAAATTTGAGCCCAGAATCGATATAAAATGGCAGATGTAACAGCAGGCTTGCAATTCCAGTACTGGGAAGATGGAGACAAGCAGATAGATCTGGGGCTCACTGGTGGGGTCAGTGAGAGACCTTGTCTCAAAAACGGAGTGGATGACATCAATTCCAGCCCCATTAAACTGGACGTGGTACTACACGCCTGTGATCCTGTCACTAGGGAGGTAGACATGGGAGGGTCAGAAGTCCAGGGTCACCCTCATCTACATAGCAAGACCAAGACCAACCTGGGATATGTGAGATCCTGGGGACTGGGGTCTTAGGAAGGAGCTGCAAATGACCAGCCCGAGGGCAAACAACATGGGAGAAGTAATGTTCGTGAGAGTCTCAGGAAAAGGGGGTGCAAAGGATCTTTAGGCAACCAGATTCTACACATTTAGATGTATTGGTTATGGGGCTCCAGAAAGCTGGCAACTTCCTCCCCTTCCTGCCCGCCTCTAGCTTTGAAAGTGCAGGTTTCAGGGCTGTGAGCCTAACCCGCAGTGTTAGGGGAGGGTGCCACTGCTTTCACAGTTCCATTCCATGCTGCCACTCACACAAAGGCTGGAGAGCCCTGGGTCAACTCCCCTTAGAAAGAAGACCACACTCACCCCCTCAGAGGCAGCAGTCAGGCCAGCTGGTCCAGGTTTCTTTCAAGCTCACTGGGTATACAGAAAGGACTAAAAACAAGCAGAAGGCATCAGGGTTCGAATCTGAGTTTCCGTAAGTATTCGAAGAGGGCTTTGTGTGACCAGGACTCCGCCCACCCTCGGGGAGGGACTTCTTTTCTATTCTTTTTTTTTTTTTTTTTAACTTTTTATTGATTCCTTGTGAGTTTCACATCCCGCACCCCAGTCCCATTCATCTCCTGTGCCCTCATATCCACTCCACCTTTGTTTACAACCTTCCCACAAAATAAAACACACCACACATACACACACACACATACACACACACACACTAACAGACAAAAAAAAAAAAATAAACAAGGCAAAGCATAGAAAACAACCCATCTTGGAAACTGTAATGTGTCACACAGTGTACCCCTCTTTCCACACATCTTCATTTGCCAATGTTAATTGCAATAAGTCATTGGTTTGGTTCGAGGTTTCTAGGTTCTGTGACACCATCAATATTGAATCCTCACAAGAAAGCCTCCAGGATCATGTTCTTACCCTGTGCATGAAGGTCCTGCAGTTTTGGATCAGCAGGACCAGCCCTTTCGTGTACCCCAGCAGTTCACAGAAGATGTAGATTTAGGGGCGGGCCAACTCCAAGCCTGGGACCTGGGTCTGAGAGGCAGCTGAGTTGGTCAGCCTGCCCGCTCTCCCTTATCTGTACCACCAGGGCAAGCTCTCCAGCGCTACTCCAGCTAGACCACCCAATGCTGCCACTGGCAGGAGGCAGGGTCAGCTCTTCCACTCTTATGCCCTCAGGCAGGATCCCCGGCACCCATGCCTCGAGAGTCAGCTCCACTGCGCTGCCCAGCCAAGGCCTGAGACTCACTCCCCTAAGTGTCCCAGCCAGCAAGGGGCTGGACCGGCCCTCCTGCTGTCAGCAAGGGGCTGGCTCACCCGCATCTTTGTCATCAGAACTAGCTCCACTGTGTTGCCCAGGTGAGGTGCAGGGTACGCTTTCCCCGAGCTGCAGCCGGTGGCAGGGTAGGGAGAGCTCTCCTGTTCTCAAGACTTCAGGGCCAGCTTTCCCAAGTATTGAAGGTGGTGAGGGGTGAGGCGGACATCACCCCTGTACCAGGGGAGGAACTTTCTGATAGAGATAAATAGGAAACATTCAAAATACGACCTATCATCTCTCGGATGGCAGGGATTTTTGTCCTTTTTGACTTTCTGCTGCCTGAAAGGGCGCTCAATAAAGGAACATGTCTTTAAAACATGTTCTTTAAGAGGAAGTGTCTGAGGGCTAAGTGTTTTGGCAAGAAATGAAGTGTGCTGAGATGGAGACCAGAGGTGCTACCTGCATGGTAGAGTTGCTCTGAGCAAGGACCTTAGCCACCCACTTTCTGGTTTCTGGTTACATTGCTGTGATTACATATCTGAGAGGAACAACTTACAGAAGGAAGGATTAATTTTGACCTATGGTTCAAAGGGCCTTTACAGTAGGGACCTGTAAGGTATGCATGCCACTGGGGCGGCTCTGTCCAAAGGACCAGGAAGCCAGAGAACCAAAGCAAAGAGGGCAGGAAACAGAAGTAGATTACAGTCCTCAGAGGGCCACCCCAGTTACCCAACAGTACCACTCAGGCCCCACCTCTTCCCAAAACAGCGCCACCAGCTGGGGAGCACGTGTTCAAACACTTGAGCTCGCAAGGGACGTTTGAAATCTAAGTCACAACACCATTGTTACTTGGTTAATGTGCTAGTTCTCTTGGCCTAGCAAAGTGACACAGATGGAGTGGCTTAAACCACGGAAAGGAATTGTCACATAGTGAGGAGGCTGGAAGTACATGATCAAGGTGTCTGTACCAGGTTCCTTCTGAGTTTATAAGAGCCTCTGTCAATTTGTAGAGGCAATGTTCTACTCATATGGTCTTCTTCCTTCTCTCTCTCTCTCTCTTTCTCTCTCTCTCTCTCTCTCGTGTGTGTGTGTGGTACGTGTGCACCCTGGTGAGCTTGCCCATGTGTGTGCCAAGGCTGGAGGTCAGTGTTGGGTGTCTTCCACCACTGACCCACTCTATTTAGAGGACAGTCCCACCCCATCACTGGGGTTACAGATGTTCACTAAAACACCCAATTGTTTTACGCAGGTGCTGGGGATCAGAACTCAGGTCCTCATGAGTATAAGAGCACCAATCATTCTGGAGAATAGCCATTCAAAATACTTCATTTAACCTAATTACCTCAGGGAATAGCCTGTCTCCAAATAACGTCACAGTCTGAGGTACTGGAGACTTCAACATATGAACTGGGAGACGGCTGTCATTCAACCTGTCACAGTATTTAACAAATATGAGCTGTGGCTAATGATAACATCACCAACAAGGAAAAGTAGGAACAAAACTCAAAGTTATATTAACAGAAAAGAAAACAACCTTCCCTGGTTAGCCAGCATTTTCTAGTAGCTCTTGTGTCACCTGAGGTATAAGCGCCAAGCCCATCAAGCTGCAGGTTAAAGATCCCTTCTTCCCCAGTAAGCCTTCTCCTTGTGCCCCAGCCAACCCTCGGTCTCCCTTCCAGACAATGCTACATTCCCACTCCATCTCTTCTTGGCTCCTCAGCTGGGGATGTGCTCCCCTCAGCTGGGGATGAGCTCCCCTCAGATAGGGATGTGCTCCCCTCAGTTGAGGATGTGCTCCCCTCAGCTGGGGATGTGCTCCCCTCAGCTGGGGATGTGCTCCCCTCAGCTGGGGATAAGCTCCCCTCAGATAGGGATGTTCTCCCCTCAGCTGGGGATGAGCTCCCCTCAGCTGGGGATGTGCTCCCCTCAGCTGGGGATGTGCTCCCCTCAGCTGGGGATGTGCTCCCCTCAGCTGGGGATGTGCTCCCAATGGAAAGCCTTTCCTCTCCTCAGATTATTCAACTACAACACCTCACTCAGGAAGCCATCTCTGCCTTTGTCCCTTTGGGGACTATTTCTTGGGCACATTTTACAGTCAGTGTCCCAACACACTCACAGGACCACTAATTAATACTGAGATTGTTGTCAGAGAAGTGGGGAGGGCAAGGGAGTCAAGCAGGACGCTGTGGCCACCTGTTTCCTAAAGGAGCTATCACATGCTTTAGAGGAACAGGCTAACATCAAAATCATGGCAAGACGGAGACGTGGGGGAAAGAAATGTGGTGGTTTAAACAAGATGTCCCCCATAATCCAGGTATTTGAATACTTGGATCTCAGTTGTTGGCTGTTTGGGATAGACCTATGAGGTGTGGCCTTGTCACTGGGGGAGTGTCACTGGGGAAGAAGTGTCACTGGGGGCAGGCTATGAGGTTTCGAAGGGCATTTCAAGTTCACTTTCCCTGTTCCCTGTTTGTGGTTCAAGATGTCAGTCCTCAGCTGTCAGCTTCCAGGCTTGGTCACCAGACCTACCTGCTGCTAGGCTCCACTGTGATGGGGATGGTCTCTTAGCCACTCGCAACCATAAGCCCAATAAAGCCCTGCCTTCTGTAAGTTACCTTGGCCGTGGTGTTTTATCACAGCAATAGGAAAGTAACCACTGCAGAAGCTCCGCCTCCATTTTCTTCTGTCCTGCTACCTCCTTCCATGGCCACCAATCCTGCAGCCACCCAGCAAAGACCGTGGAAACTGGGGTGGGTATGGGTCAGACAGAATAATCCATATATGCCCCATCTATCTCACCTCTTTCTGAACCCAAACAGTGCTTTGGTCTGGACCATGGTGACCTGTGGCCACTGAGCCACCTTGGCCGATGACTTTCCTTATCAGTGTGTGACTTGTAGTATGTGCTTAGTGAATCAGAGCTGAATACAGCCTGGGGTTTCAGAGAAATGTGGGTGGGATCCGTACAAATACATATTGAAAAATGGCCGGACTCTGGAAGAACGATTGTCAGGACCATTTCCTGCTGTGGATGGAGCCAGGAGACACTGGGAGTTTGGCAGCTTGACAGCTGAGGAGCAGCCAGGGAATTTAGCAGGAGACAGAGAAAATGAGTCCTGCGGGTCTGGCCCAGAACCATCAAAAGCAGACACTGGCAGAGCCTCTCATCCCAGATTCAGCGGCCAAGGTGGGTGGGTGCTGGCCCAGCTTGCACAGGTCCCCTGGGAGCCACAGGGGTTGGAATGCAGAGGGAGGACAGACAGCATCTTCAAGAGGCTGATGGTTCAGTCTGAGGCCAGGCACTGCTGGAGGAACACAGCAATGGTCACCCAAGGGATATCACAGACGTGTCTGTCATAATACTTGTCGTACTGAGCCTATGGTGGACACTGTCTGCCATTGACTTAGGCTAGTTGCTAAAGAGACCAGGAGCAGGCACTCGCCCACCCACAGGCTAAGCCTGGATGTGTGTGGCAGACAGAATAATTGTCATTCTCACGTACTTTCTATGCTATGGACCCTCATGGCCATTTCATCTCCCTTTTGAATTTAAGAGTTAGTTAGTATTTGGTTCAATTCTGGCCAACAGAATTAAGTCTGATAGCACTTTTAGGAAAAGGGAGAAGGACAGATACAGAAGCTCTTCTGTCTTTAAATGTAGTATCTCCATGCGGCCCCTACTATGGCTGCTGTTTTACTGCCAGAGATGGGGCAAAGGCCAGGGAACGTAAGCCAGAGGGATGGAAAGACACTCACCGCGCCCCCCAACAATCAGCCCTCAAACCTCATGACCAAAATAGTCCCGTTCTGTGAGATAACCAATGTTATTACTGCTTGTGACAGTGAGAATACTACCTGCAGCCAAGAACACCATTTGATGTAATAGCAAAGACAATTGACCCAGGTAGGCCATGTCCCTTCAGGATCTGCTCAGGACCGGTAGCCCATAATGGTTCAGTTGAGAACTTCAAGTAATTACTTCAACATTGATTTTTAATATAATATTTTTATTAATTCTTTGAGAATCTCATATAATGTATTTTGATTAAAACATTTATTTTAACAGTTGTGAGTCTGTTTGAACACCTGTGACTTTCTAAGCAGCTGTCAATTTTAAAGTATAAAATAAACAGAGTATCAAACTTGTAACACATTCCCTTCAACCATAAGCTCATTTAAGTAAAAATAGGAATGAGCTTTAAGGTTTATTTTTCTTTATGTGTCTGTCTGTTTGCCTGTCTGTCTGTCTGTCTGTCCGCCTGTGCACACACATATAGGTGCTCTCAGACTCCAGAAGAGGGTGTCAGATCCCCTGGAGCTGGAGTTATAGGTAGTCAGGAGCTACCCCATGTGGGTGCTAGGAACTGTACTCTGGTTCTCTAACAGAAGCCGTGAAGAGAAGGTTTTTAAAGGAGAATATCAAATAAAAATCCTCGACAGGTTCTGTTTCCTTGAGTCTTCATTTCTGAAAGCACCCACGTTACATTATGTTGGTAAACTGAGACCCACCCACGTTCCAGAACCAATTGCCCACCCCACCCCACCCCATCTCCCACCCCACCTTTGGGGACTCAGTGCCAGGGTTATGTCATCACCAGCTGCCAATGCAACACATTCTTCCCTAGGTGCATGCGCCACACTCTTTATAAAGCCTGGGCCTTCACAGTCTGCTTCTTTCCTTCCATACCCCCCCCCCCCACACACACACATTCAGAGGCAATCTTTAGTATACTCCTGTCCCCCCATAAATCTCTCTCAAGGTCTGTTGCGTGGTGTAATCTTTTGGAATTCCTTGGCCCTCTGATCGCCACAAAACACACGTTACACCTACAGCAAACAGATGCTTATGTTTTTCTCTGTTAACTGGTCCTGTCTGATAAAGATCTCTGCCATAAACATAGCCTCGAGTGAGAAAATAAAGTGGGCTACTTGTCTAGAGCTAGTGATTGAAGTGAAATACTGTACACGGTGGTGTGTGACTCTCCCAAAAGTGGGCAAGAGACAGAGGTTACTTGGAACTACCTAGAGTCAGGTTCAAAGGAAACCCCATTTCCCCTTATTCTGGTGGTTAGATAAAAGCCAGAATTCCTCAGGAACTTGTAAAACCAGTTCCCCTCTACCAGAGGAGGCTGGCTCCCTTATCACTGGCCGCAGGGACTAATGGCACCTCTGGTGCTTATTAACATATCAAAGCTCCTGCTGGCCGTCCGGCTTCCTCAGTCCCACAAGAACCTGGTACATCTTCCAGAGTCCAGGCTAACATCCTACCTACCCTGCCCCCTACCTTAAACGTCTCTAGCTCGAGGGCTTCCCTCTCAGATATTCTCTCTCCTTAGAACCTGCTGTTTTGGCCATGTGCTCTCTCTTTTGCTCTCCTATTGTCTTCATCTTTCACCTCCCTCTCTTCCCTGCACCTTCTCTCTGCTCCTGCTTCTCTTATGACCAGATCCACTCTGCTGGCCGTGTTTAGCCTACTCCTTTCTCTCTTGGCTCTGGACTCTTCCAGATGCCTCTGGCTGTACTCTTCCCTCATATCTACAATAAAAACCTTCCCCCTAACCATACCATGGAGCGGTCATGTAGTCAGTTTATACATCTAGTAAGGAGCGAGAGTCACAGAGGGCAGAAAGGTGGAGCACGGGAGACTTCTAACCCAACAAACACAGTGAGTCAAGAGCCTTTCAAGCTTCCGCCAGGTGCTGGGGACATAGGAAGAACAGGATGGTCTCCCACTGTGCTCGGTGTGCTTCCAGGTTAACAGAGTTCAACATCAGTCAGCTTAAACAGCCATGATGTGTGATTAGTTACAGCGTAGCGACTTACCTAAGAGACAGCAAAGTCAGGACCAAGGGAATGAGAAAGAAAGGAGGAAGGGGAGGAGACACGGGGAAGAAAACAGGGAGAGAAAAAGAGAAAACGAACAAGAGAGAAGGGGAGAAAGGAAGGCACAGAAGAAGGGATGGGTGGGGGAGAGAGAACTGCCTAACTTAGCTTCCCAGCCACAGAGCCTTTGAATGAGCTGTCACAATAGGAGACTGCTATGTAACTCTGCTCCCACCCCCAGAGACGCATATGCTAGAGTTCGAACTTCCTGTGTCCCCGAATGTGACAGATAAGTTAAATGAGATCACTAGGGTGGGCTCTAATCCAATGTTCTGATGTTTTTATAAAAAGAGAAATATTAGACTCTGACATGTATGGAGGGAAAACCACGTGAAGAGCTGGGGACAAGGTGGCCCTCCGTTAGCCAAGGAGAGAAACCAAAGGCAGATCTATCCCTCCTTGGTCCTGCTAGCCTGACCCTGCATCTTGCCTTCCAGCCTCTAAAACCATGAGATAGTGAATTTCCATTGCCTGGCCACAAGTGTGTTACAGCAGCTCTGGCAGAGTAACTTAGCTCACTACAGGACCTCAGACTACACAGGCATGCGTTTGGAAGAGCGGGGTCTGTCCGTCCAGGGCCTGAGGACTCAGAGGCCAGCTCTCTCCTGCTTGGTTTCATTGTTCTCTCGACTTACCCCCTACCCTAGGACTCTAGGCTTGTAGCAGACACTGGTCCTCCCTCCTGGTGGGAGCAGGGCTTAAAGGAGAACCCCTGATGTTCTCCCTGGACCAGTTATTAGAGTCCTGGGAAGAATGAGGTTTACTGCCAGGAAGAGAAACCCTGGGAAGCCATCCTTTCTGCTGCTGGAGACACAGGGGCAGTGGGGGAGAAGCAAGATTCTCCAGCCATGACTCACCCTACATTTCATGGGGAAGGGAAGTGGAGAAGGTCCCGAAAAGCCATACTGAAAAACAGTTAAGCTCGCCTCCAGTACACAGACTTGAAACCCGCACCATCTGATGCCTGCACCATAGCTGCCACAGTTGAATGTGCAAAGAACATTGGCCTGTGGACTCAGTGTCCTGATTCAGGCTGGGCTAGGGCTCTGGGGACCTCTTGGGATCACAGGAGTGTCTGCCCTGGCTAGGGACACCACCCTTGAGGGGGTTGTGTCCAGCAGATTAAGAACAGGACCCAAGTTGACAGTGCTTCAGTCCTAGTGGTCCTGCTAAAATGAAGGCCCCAGGCTGTTAAGTGGGGACAGGTTTGTGGCTGGAGCTGGGGCTGACTGGTGTTTCCACTCCCAGTGTTTCTGGGCCTGAGAAAACACTTCTAGCAGCAGAAAGACTTAGACTGACAGCGTGGGGGAAACCCCTAAAGTGGGGGGAGCCAGCAGGGAGAAAAACAGACTCTTTCAGAGAGGACAGGAGATTGGCAGGTGCTAACTGGGGGGTCTGAGGCATAGCCAAAGGGCTGATGCCACACACCACGTCAGAGTCTCAGAGCTTCACTTCACCATCAGCCAGCTTCTGGGACTGGACACTCAGGGCTTTGAAGCCAGCTGACTGGCATCAGCGTGCCCATCTGTCCACTAGCGTTTATAAGGCACCAAGGGCTTTCAAAATGTTACACTGTCCGAGGAGGGAGGTTTCCAGAGCAGCAGCAGATTGCTTTGATATCTTTGTGCTTTAAGTTATACTGGATGAAAAGTGTCAACTGCGATACACACACACCACGCCCGCGGTCACCGGTCCTTTCAATGTAGTAAACCAGAAGTGAGGCACTCACAGGAAGGGCCCACTTTCTCGGTGCTAACCTGGCTGCCAAGCCTAACCACCTGACAGTTGTGATGTGCTCTGCCATCACAGGTTGGCGTGTGTGCACAGGGACGTTTTCAGCTGAATGAAATAACAGCTACAGTGAACAGTGTGAGCCTTACAGACAAGGACCATGGGAGGGCCCTGGGCCTTTGAAAGCCAATGAGAAGCCATTAATGGCCTAGTTTCTTATGTTACCACTGGATGACACCTGTCCATGTCCCAGCATGATGCCAAAAGAGAACACTTTTCTTTTTTAAGAAAAGAAAATACTATTTCCTCCTGTAATACACATTTTTACAAAACAATCCAGTGGCAGCTGGGCAGGATGCAATAGAAACAGGTCTGAAGACAAAGAGGGCTGGAGAGATGGCTCAGTGGTTAAGAGCACTGACTGCTCTCCCAGAGGTCCTGAGTTCAATTCCCAGCAACCACATGGTGGCTCACAACCATCTGTAATGAGATCAGATGCCCTCTTGTGGTGTGTCTGAAGAGAGCAACAGTGTACTCATAAATAAAATAAGTAAATCTTAAAAAAAGAAAGAAAGAAAGAAAGAAAGAAAGAAAGAAAGAAAGAAAGAAAGAAAGAAAGAAAGAAAGACAAAGGCTTTCTCCTTTGCAGGTCTTGAAACCGCTGAACGTTTCCCTAATTGGTGATTCCAACCCACTCGGTTTCAAGATCTTCAGAGTGTGTGTGTGTGTGAGAAAGAGGCCAGACAGGATCACAGAAAGCCGTGAGGAGTCTCAGGCCTGCCTGGAATCCATTTTCCATCACCACTGGAGACACCAGCCATCAGCAGAGTGGCCTTTCTGCACGCATCACAATACAAGAAGAATGAACCCTGAGTCTGTCAGCATCCTGCTGTGCTGTGGCAGTTTGTTCTAGGAAGCACGCTAGAGAGCATGACCGAAAATAGAAATGTGGGTTTTGCATATTTCATCCCCTAACCCAGCACTTTGACCCTTTGCATAGTGAGCAGAGACGACTGCTGAGATTAATCAAAACGTGCTGACACTGGATGTCTTCCATGTCAGAGAGGAGCTTCCTTCAGTGAAGCACTTGCTGAGAGTTTTGTGTTTTAAACACATTATCCTTACCTGATATGGGGTTTTAATTTTTTTCTGCATGTGATACAGGGTTGTATGTAACCCAGAATGGCTGCTAACTTGCTCTGTAGCTGTATGCATGTTAGGATTTATCTGTAGAAGGCACCTTAGTGGGGCTGGACTAAGATATGCAGCAGAGATCATACCACGCAAAAGGTCTCACCTAAGACGTTAATTTGGGGAGTGGGAGAGTGGTGAAAGGCCAGCTCGGAATGGGGACATGAAAGAGAGACACAGACAGACAGACAGAAGGACCAGGAGACAGAGAGAGAGAGAGAGAGAGAGAGAGAGAGAGAGAGAGAGAGAGAGAGCGCACTTTTAAAAGGTTCGAGTGTTACATGGAAAAACTGCAAAAAAAAACTGCAAAAAAAAAAAAAAAAAGCAACCGTGGAAAGGTGCAGCACCTGGTGGCGGCTGGTGACAAGCTGCTGGCACCACTGAGTTGCTGAAGGCAGGCTGGCAGAGCATCTGATTTTTTTTTAACAATACAACCTTGAACTTCTGATCCTCCTGCCTCTGCTTCCCAAGTGCTAAGATTATAGGCACTCACTGGCATACCCTAGTGATGTATACAGTGCTGGGGTAGAACTCAGGGCCTTGTGCATGACCGGTGACCCCTCTACCAACTGACCAACATTTCTGATCCCCAAAGGAAGACTGTTGTCTTGATGTATGAAAGCTGAGTCAATGCAATAAGACTTTAAATAACAGCCAGTTCTTTTAGGGCAACTGCTACCCTGATGGTGTGAGCAGCCCAAGCAGAGGCCAGCACTCTGTCAGTCAAGGGCTGGGGTCTCAGAAAGCCAAGCTCCAGGAGTCTAAACAAGGTAGAAGTATTTGCAAACCAAGGCAGGGCATTTACTCGCCCCTCCTTAATCTGTTCTCTCTGGGCCTCTGCAGGTGCTCAACTTGCAGCCATTAGGTTGGTAAGTACTGAGTTAATTCAGTTCTTACCAAATGACCATCACCAGTTAACGGCAAGATAAAGGTAGGAAGCTTTTCATAGATCAGTTATGCTCTATCTCGAGGACGACTATTCATTCTGAAATTCTACCCTTCCACTATTGCTCTGTTGCTGAAATGTGCTGTCTCCCCTGCCCCTACCTCTTTTGACTTCAGGTCTCATGTAGGCAAAGCTGTCCTTGAACTTGCTTTGTACCAGAGTGAACTCTTGACCTTCCTACTGTCTCCTGACTTTGGGGGTTAAGGGTGTGCACCACCATGTCCGGCCTGTCTGGTTTATGCGGTACTGAGGACAGAACCCAGAGCTTCCTGCATATGAGACAAGCATTCTACCAACCGGGCCACATCTCCAACCCTAAAATGTGCTTTCTTTTAGGGAGAACTGGTGTCATTAGACAGGAATTTTCTTTTTAATGTTCTCACTTAGCAAAATAAAAGCATTTTGACGAGGCTTGGACTGTCGTCAAACTTGAATTTTGACTTTAATGTTTTTTTCCGAAATTCTTGGAAATTTGACTGGCCTGAAAACCTTCTGTATTAAAATGCCATCCTCAGCAGGGTGTGAAGGCTTTTGGTTACGATCCCTGCACTGAGAGAGCAGAGGCAGGAGGATGGCAAAGAGTATGAGACTAGTCAATAATACATGGTAAGACCTGTGTCAACACACACACACACACACACACACACACACACACACACACACACACACCGATCTTCTCAGAAAGCTTGTGTTTTGTAGTGCTTTCAACTCATGTTGAATCCAGGGCGGCATGCAGTGAGGATGAACTGTGTACTGAAATCCCCCAGAAGGACCCTAACCTGGGACAGGATCCAGGGAAAATGCATTGGCTTGGCTATCTTGCCACAGCTCCTCCTGTCTGCCTCTTCACTGAAGAGCAAAACCAGATGGACGCATGTGCCCCAAGGAAGAGGAGAGGAACTTGGCAGATTACAGTCGGGAAGGAACATTTATTATGGGTGATTTAGCAGCCTTCAAAAACAAAGAAATTATTATCAGTCATCTCCTATCAGAGTCCTCTATCTCTCTAAAGCCCCAAACAAGAGGAAATTGCCTCAAAACAAGGCAAGATGGGGGTACTTAGGGTTCTTTCCCCACCTTCCCCTTGTTTGAGGCCCACGTGAAAGTTTTTTCTAATGCCTGTCTCTGCTGGCCTCTAGGCACGTCCAGTCCTTCCGCCTTCAGAGCCTCATTCAACCTGATTTCCACTGCGGCACTGCTCTTTGGGTGTTTGTGAATCCGCCATTTTCTTTCGTGAATGCTAAAATGCAGAGCGTTTGCATTATAGTACACATGTGTGAGCTTACTACATGCACAGGGATGTGGTCTTGTTAGTCCCTTCAGAAGCCAAGGTCTCAGAAATGGCAGGGGCTCCCTACTTCCATAGCCAGAGCCCAGTCTCACTGACGTCATACTCTGTGCAGCTGATGTACTGAGTTTACAAGAAAGACGACAGCTTGACTTGTCTAGCTCGGATGTCACCAAATCCAGGGATGTGGCGTTTGCTTACGTGCCTGGCAACTCTTCTGATTCTTTGACATTGACCCACATGCTCCATCCTCAGGCAGGAGCATATACAAATATGGATTAGCCACTTGTAGTTTACAACTTGTTGATTATTCATGACTGCTGTGAGTGGGTGTGTAATCGTCACCACCTTGGATGTTCCACAGTTGTGTGGGTGTGCACTAGATTACTTATATGTGTACACATATCCCAGGAGGGTTAGCAAATTAGTACACCAAGTCTGTGTCAACACTTCTATTTGAAGTGGATTTATTTACTCATGACCCAATGTTGGTTTTACCAACAGTTGTTAGCATGGCAAACTAGAGGTTGATGAGGCAGGAGAAATAGTAATTCATGTGAGGTTATTCTCTAAAATAACTTCTTTTAAAAACACGTCTTTGCTGAAAAAGCAAAATGGAGCTGGAGAAGGACCAGAGACATGTGATGATGGTGGTGGTGGTGATGATGATGATGATGATGGTGATGATATGGCACAGAAAATCAAATGGCTTCTGTACGGCCAAGAAAAAAAAAAATAGGCAAACTCAGTAAAAAAAAAAAAAAAAAAAAAAAAAAAGGGAAAGACTGCTCTTTAGACATTGCAAGATATAAGGCAAAAATCAGCACTCCTTTCATATGGGGGATTGGCAGCTAACGACTGGCTTAGGGATGGATGGGTGGATGAAGGCATCTTAATAAATTATTAAAGCAAACCAGGATGTGGGAGGCAGGAAGTAGCTTCCTAACTGAAAAATGCCGACATTGTGGCCTCCACCAGTCACGGCTCAGATGACATGTCATGCTGAATGGATCATGAATTGATACAGAAACTCTTACTTAAATGTCCATTTCTGTATTTCCTGTTGAGTTCACATGTCAGAATTGGATTTTGTTCACATACATAAATTGTCCATCTTCTTCAAAAGACGTTTTATGGTATCATTATTGTATAAATGTAACTGTCTTCCAATAAAAGGCCTTCTTGATAGCTGCCCAGTCTAACAGCGGAACACTAGTTAACAGGCTTTCTGGTCGACCTCTTTTAGAAACGTTAATCCTAGTTTTGCCTTAATCTGTACACACACCTCTCTCCAGGGCTCCAAATTGCCACACATTCCAAATAGTAGAGCAACAGAAATGCCCCCTGATCTTAAACTCTCTCTCTCTCTCTCTCTCTCTCTCTCTCTCTCTCTGGGGACAATGAGACCTTGCACCAAGGTGCCAGGAAGTGTTCCTAGTGACATGTTCTAAATACATGAAGGAGATGACCGGAGAGGCTGGGGGCGCTTCCTGCGTCTGTTTGGTGCCCCTGCTTCTCCTGACGGCCTTTTCTTAGCAGATAATCACATTTTACCCTGCAGAACACGTGATTTGTATTAATGTTGCTAAAATGGCTGGTGGCATTTCCCCATGGTTGCTGAATGTGTGTGGTATCTGGCAGTACTAGAATCATCAGCTACAGGTGAAGTGTTTGGGATAGAGCCTTATATCTAATTATTCTGTTGAAGGGTCCTTTCTATCTTGTTCTAACTGTTATCTCAACAAAAGTAAAAAAAATGATAATGTGGAAAACCTTTCTTGTTTTAGAAAACTAGCTGGAGAGAGTTGTGGCAAGCATTGGAGTGGAGCCTGGGTGCTGTTGGAGGTCAGCATGAAACAAGCGTGTGGGAGCAAGTGGCTATTTCTCATGCCTGTTTGCTTCCTTCAGAGATTGTCCAGCCTTCATGCTCCCAAACCAAACACACTCTGATGTGTTTCCAAAGGACTTTATTTTCATCAGGGCAAAAGAGAATTTCCCATGAAGCACCGCTTTTCTGGATATAGCATCCAGACCATGCCAAAGGAAAAACATGCCTAGAGCATGTCTCTCAGTGTTAGGGTGCAGTGCGGAGACACAGTCTCAGCCCAGATCCCCTTGGCCATATAAAACATGTCACATAATTGTATTTTAGGCTAGGGAGGAGCGTTACAAAATAAATATTTCTCCACTAGAACACACTGGGAAATGTTTGCTGACACCTCCATTCAAGCCAGCAGGTTTCCTGGGAAGAGTTTGGCAAAGAACAGCCCCGCCTTAATGAGGTGCTAGAGCTGGTTGAAAATTAAATATTAATTCACCAAAAAAAAAAAAAAAATGCTCCATTAAAAAAAAAAATCAGAACTGAGGTCTGCAAGTGGGTGTTTGTGCTTCCTCGGTCTCTGGCCTGCACAATGTCCCAGGTCAACTAAGGACCATCAGCTTTTATTGAATTGCAACTCTTTCTCTTTCTAGATGTGTTGGTGGGAAACATCAAATTCTTCCTTGCAGCTGTTTTGTTCTTTCCTTTTTATTTTGCTCTTCGTTGTTCCCTTTCTGCTCTTGGGAACTCCTTTCTGAATGTGCTGGTGGCTCTTCCATCCGATACAGAGCGGCAGGAGCAATGTACGGGAGTATCCAGGATCCCCCCGATGACTCCGAGCTCTAAGAAGCTATTTAGGGCTTAGCCAAGAAACATTTGAAAAGCAAAGCTCAGAGTCCGGCGCAGGCTTGATTAGATATGAAGGTGGGCGGGCTCCACTCCCGCCTGTTATGCAGTAAGCTGTGACTTTTCCATTCTGACAACAGTGAACTCTGTAACTGTATAGTTTCTTGAATTTACCAGAAAGCTAATGTCACAGGGAATCCCAAATCCTGGAATCTACGGAAAGAAAGCCAAAGGAGACAGGATCTAAGGAAGAGCTTGCAGTTGAGTGAGAATAGGAGAGAGTCTAGGGAACATATGAAAAATAAATGGAACTAAATTAAAAAAAAAAAAAAGATTTACAAAGTACTAAAGGTCCAAAGTGGCTAACATGGGAGAACAGAGGGAGGGCACACCTGGGAGGTCAAACAGAAGCTCACAGCCTCCCACCCCCACCCTGAGCAAGCAAGCGCTCTGTTCTATTTCAGCTTCCACCCACTGACTAAGGATGGAAACAGGCAGAGGCCAAAACTGCTGTCCCCAAAGTTCAGGCTAGAAGGACAGCACCATTGCTGAAGAAAAATGGCTCTGCTTTTCTCCCTTTAACCCTGGGGAGGCCCTTGGAGGCCGCTGCCATCAGGATTGGGTAACATCAAGGTCAAGTACAGCTGGGGTTCAGTCAAAGATACAACTCTTGATCTGCAGGCAGTCGGGACATTTTTCTCCTGTCTGTGACATTTACCCATTTTATTAGGCTTTTCAAAGAACAGGTTTCACTGTCTCTGACTTTTCTCTCTTGTTTTTTTCCCCTCCTGTTTTCAATTTTATTGGTTTCTACTCTTATTTTTATCATTTCCCTTGTATTGAGTTTAGTTTCTTTTTTACTATTGCCTTCCCCCATGAGAGGAAGCTTAGATAGTATATTTTTACATTTTTCTGGATTCCTGGGTTGTTTGAAAACATGTTGCTTAATACTGAAAAATTAGAGGGTTTCTAGGAATCTTTTCCACGAGCAATTTCTACTTAAATTTCACTGTAGTCTAATAGGTATGTCCTGTCTTGAGGAACCCTGCAAGCACATTTGCAAAGACTACATAATCTGCTAATGCTGCATAGAGTTATAAACAGTGTCGATTAAGTAGGCTGGGTTGGGGGTTTGCATTGTTGATTTTCTGTCTACCTATCAGTCCTGTAGAGAGGATTATTTCCCCAATGATAACAGTAGTGTGCCATTGCATTTTGAAACGTTGCTGGGTACACACCACCAGGGAGTTATAATATCTTATAGAACTTCCATCTTTGAATTCACAGCATTTCTTATGAAATCTACTCTGTCTGATATGAATATAGACACCCCAGCTCACACTGGGCTACTATTTTCCTGGAATGTCTTCTGTTCATTCATTTTTTAAAAAGCCAATCTATACCTTTATACTAAAAGTAGGTTTCTTCTAGACAGAACATAGAATAATATCGCTTTATTTATACACTCTGACAATCTCTAACAAATGTGTCTAAAGCGTTCGCATTTAATGTGCTTACTAGTATGTTTCAGTTAAAGTCCATTATGTCGAGCTGGGTTGCAGCTCAGTAATACAGAGCTTGTCTAGAATGAGGCCCTGGGTTCAAACCTCACACCTCAAAGCATCATGATGAGAGTTGCTGCTGACCCATCTGCATCCCTGCTTTCTCTTGGGCTAATTGCACATCTTTTATTATTATTTTATTATTAGCTTTCATCACCACTGTTTGATTTGTATCTCTCTAGGCTCTTTGGAGGGGTTTCCCCGGCATATTAGAATATACGCCTTTCATTGGTCAGAACCTAACTTATGTTGTATATATCCTCACTTGTGAAGATACTTTGATTCTTTCTTCTCTCACAACTTTGTACTGTCATGTGACCCATTCCACTTCACAGGCCCTATGCATATAATGTCACATTCCTCCTCTTCCTCTCAACAACTAGCTATCTTCAGGAATAACTGATACATTTCGATGTGTTGCTTTCCCTTCCTATCTTTATGTAGATTCTTATTTCTGTCTTGCTTCCTCTGTCTCCTGCTTGGAGGAATTGCGTAATTTCTGTGTAGCAGAGTGTCGACTGGCAATGAGTTAATAATAGGTTCTGTCTGCATGTCTGCTCCTGCTGTGTCCTTCTCTGTCCCCTTTCTTCTGTAGGTCTCTTGCATAGTCCAACCAGATAAGTGGTTTATTCTTTCTTCTTTAGATGGAACTTGTTCCGGAAGTGAGATGGGGAGAGGGGTCTGGGTGGGCTCACGTCCCTCTACAGTGGTTTCTTCCTGGCCTGCCATGTGGAGGAAGGACCTCTGCCAGTCTTTCTTTCCTCCCAGTGCTGGGGGCTGGGCCTAGGGCCTCCTGCATGCTAAGTGATCAGTCTACCACTGAACTACAGATGCAATCTTGGCCTGTCCCCCTATGAGTGCCTTCTACAGCCCACAGTGAATGCCCTATAGAGATGGTCCTTAGGGGCCAGCCTCTCTCACTACCCACACTGACTTTCTGCTATTTTTTTCTTATTCTACTGGCTATACCTGTTTCCAAAAGCACCGGCGGTCAGTGCTTCTCCACACCTCTGCTTTTCCACACCTGTCTATGCTTCTTCTCCACAAGCTCTGATGAAAAGTCTTCAGGGCTTGGCTGCCCTGTGACCTCAACACTCTGATGGATCAAGAAAGCAGTGCATTTGGAGTTTATCTTGAGTTTTGTTGTCAGCATCTTTGAAGGAAAGCAATGGTCTTTCTAGACCTTCATTTCCTGTTCTGTCATTTCATTCCTCAATATGCCTGTCTTCACCTACAAGAACGCCTTGTAGGAGCCTTCCAGTCCTCTGGCGCTGCTCCACCCTCCTGACTCGCTTGGCTTCACTCGCACCCTTACTGAGTGTGTGGGCTGTCTGAGACTGGTGCAGAGTAAAAGCTGATTGTTTTTGTAAAGAGAATGAAAATCTGGCATTTGCAAGGATGCTTGGGACTGGGGATGCTGAGCACATGGCAGAGGCTCTCCTATGTGACACTCATGGTCCTCTTTTACAGTAGGGACACTATTCGCTCTGCCTGAAAGGTTTCAGGGCTTTGTACATAGTTATCAGTGGAATAGGTTACAGATGCTGTAAACAGAACACTGTTTCCTTGTTGGGTTATGTGAACACATTTGCATCCAGCACATATCTTAAAGCTACCCCCAAAGGCACATCTCTTGTTATCTATGCATTCCAGGTAGAAAAACTGAATCGCATGGGAAATTACTATGAGATTTCTTTGGTTCCTAAGAACTCAGGGAGAACACCTTAGAAGGAGCTGCCTCCTCTGATGGGTTTTCTATCCTTTGCCACCAAGTCCTCCTCTTGGAGTCTAAGCAGACAGCACAGACAGGGTCCCAACAAGAAACAGACAGCATCTGCTTTCCTCTGAATCCAGGTGCCTCAAGTCCCATGTGTTAAGTAGTTGGCAGCCTGTGGTGCTATTGAGAGGCAGTGGGGCAGTTAGGAGGCAGAGACAGGTGTTCACAAGAAGAGCCCCATATTCTGTTTGATGAACTATGCCTTACCAGAAGCCTGGCTTCAGTGATTCCTGTCATGTTCACAGGAGACAGGACATGGAGGAAACACAGCTGGCAGCAGCTGAGGAAATATTTCCCAACAGGAGGATTGCCACTTCTTCAGAACTGCCTTCTGAGGGCTGGGGTCGGGAGACGGCCCAGCCATCTTTCCTCTTGGCATATTGGCTTCTGAGAGAAGAACTTGTTTTCACTGTAGCCTCCCTCCCATGATGGATTGCTTCTCCAAAGCAGTGGAACCAACCAACCATTGACTGAAACCTTGACTCAAAGTAAGTCTTTTCTCCTTTTGACTGGCTCTGATATTTTGTCACAAGGACGGGAATCTAGTGGATACAGCATCCTGTAAGAAAGTTTAACAAAAGACCTTTTACAAAGTAATAAGCAAGACTTGCTACAGGCCCTTGTTTTAACTTGATGACCTCTCTAAAAGTCCTATCTAAACATGTGTGTTCTGAGGTTTGGTAATTAGTTTCAACATACAAATATGAGTAAGGGGTAAGGGTGAACACCTATAATCTCAGTATCCAGAAGCTTGAGGCAGGAGGATTGCCATGAGTTCAAGGTCAGCCTGAGCTACATAGCAAAACCCTATTTCAAATTAAAAAAAAAAAAAAGCCAAACAAAAACCAACAACAAAAACATTTTAACTTTGAGAGGCGGGGCACAAGCCTGTTCAGAACAGTTAATAACAACGTGGGCCTGTTAGCTACAGGGTAAGAGCTACTCACGCTGAGCAGGACAGTCAGCCCACAGTGACTGGGCTCTGTGAGGGCCAGGGCAATAAACAGTCTGACCTCATTTGTCTTCTCCTCTGAGCTATTACCATCGCCTCTCTGGCTGAAGCCAATGGAGAGCCGGGGTGAATGAGTCCACGGACATCATCTACTTAGGTGAGTCTCCTGGGCTGAGAGCAAGGGGAGGGGGTGGAGGGTAGATTAAGTGCAAAGTTTCCAGCAGGATTCCCAAACGGAACACTCTATTCTGCTCTGGAGAACTGTGCTTTGTAAGAAGGGCACCTAATGGCCTGTTTTTCAAGGATTTGTGGCTTTGTTCCAAGGTGAGAGGACACACAGATTACAGCTTTATCCTCAGGAGACATCTGACAGATTTCAGCAGAGTCTTCCACAGGTTGGAATCAGGATAGTCTTCTCTACTGCTCAAACAGACTGCAGAGAAGCCGTGGTCGACCTGGGCCCCACCTATTTCCTCAGGGCACTCTCGGCTTCCTATGTCCACAACTGTACCCAGGCACAGGCAGTCTCACCTCGAGGTCCATGCTGCCCTCTCTGTCTGGAGTGTGCACCACACTCCTTCCACTGACCAGCTCTTGCTTACCCTTTTGGAGGGGTGCCCATCCTTCCCAAAACCTTCCACAGATGCTCACATCAGATACCTCTTCAAGGTGTTCTCAGAACTACCACATGGCACAGTACAGTAATAAATGACAGGGTGGCTATCCAAATATTGCAAACACTTTGGTGTCTTACACAGGGCACTAGCTTTGGTGATGGTGAAGGGGGCTGATCTCCATTCTCCCATCTGAGCAAACCCAGAGGAGACTACACTGCTATTTAAATGCACACTAGCTAGCAAAGGGCACAGGAAGGACACAGGGGACGGTCACTCTGACAGGAAGGATCAAGCAGCATTACTGTAAACTCCTTTGTGCTATATCCCAGGGCACAGACTGTCCTGCCTGTTAGCGTGTACCACTGACGATGCAGAACCACCGTGTAGTACACAGCCTACCGGGTGGTCCAGAACCCAGCCCTGGGAGTCAGTCAGTCTTCCTCCTGAGTCCTGTCAGTGCTGACATTGGATACTTGATTCAAACTCCCTGAATCTGTTCTATCACCTTAAAGAATGCAAAGAATAATGTTTTCTGCGTTAGAGTGTTGTGAGAAAGGCAGGGAACTGATAGCAGACAGTAAGCACACGTTTGCTCTGCTTATTCTATTGACAGAAGCATTTGGCCATTCAGAAGAGAAATTACTATAAACTAGGTGGTCAGGGAGGGCTCCATGGAACATGAGACTTGAATGGGCCTGGCAAGATGGTTTGGGATTTCTATGGGGAATGAGCAGAGAGATAGGTTTTATAATGACCACTACCACTAGACTGGCTGGTCTAGACCCTGTCCAAGTACTTTGGTTTCTACTCTTTCATCAAGCATCCTGGCTTAGGTAGCAGCCCCTCTGAGGCCTGCCTCCAGGTCTGGCTATTTCCCCTCCTCTCTGAACCCCTGTGATTTGCTCCATGCCATGTGGTCTTCTAATTCCATCCCAAGGCCCCAGAGGTGCAGATCTGCAAACCAGCATGATTAGCCACCCTTGCTAGCTTCTCATTCAGCATATAAATCTAGTGCCTGGGATTACCTCATGCCAGAAACCCGAAATCCAAGTCAGATGGTTTAGGCATTAATAGCAGTGAGTGTTGCCGAGACTCAACAATGCAAACCTTCCCAAAATGAACCATCCTGACCTCCCTCGCGCTGACAATGCGTGTGTGACATCATGTGTAAATGAGCCTTAAATTTGAACCAGGTGCTGAGAGCTGTCTGGCGTCTCCTGGCTGCTGTATTAACCACTAACATGCACAAGAGGATTCTGAGACAGTAAAATGGAGCGGGACCAATGGCAATGACCAGGGCTGAGCACAGCAGCTGTGGCGATGAACATTCAAATCGCACCCACGCGGTTGGGCCTAGGCCCCCAGCCCCTGGAAGGCATATTTCCGGAGGGCTGGGGAGCCCAGGGAATTTGGCTGCCTTCACTTAGAGGCCAAAGCTTCCCATGCAAATCAAACCACTGGACTTGCTTCCCAGGCTTGCTTCAGAACTCAGGTTCCATTTGCATCCCAGAGGGCAGGACTTGGCTTGCCAAAGCACAGCCTTTCACAGCAGTTAGTCAGGGGCCTAGAAGGCTGTCACTCACAGGTATGCACAGCCCCGGATGTGTTTTTGGAAGACCCAATTTACTTTCAAACAAGAGTCAGCTTTGAGTCCCATGGCGCCATGATTTTTACCAGGTTGGGACTTGGAGATAAAGGTGCCTTTGTTCACCTGGCACCACAGATTCCCTTGATGAGGCCTCTCCCCACGACACATCATGTGTCTCAAAGGCTCTGGAACACTAAACAACATCTGGAGGAATTGAATTAGGTGTGCAAAATGGTTGCAATGCCCCAACCACTGTTAGTCATAGGTAGGAGAGAGAGTAAAAACACATTGGGAGAAATGGTTCTTAAAAAGTAAGCCAGAAAAATGTAAAATGGTTTTTGCAGGCTTTTTTAAAATAAGTGTTTCCTGTTCATAGTGCCCAACCCCAGACTATTAACAGCTTGAGTTCTGATGTCACTAATAAACCCGCAGAAGCCAGAAACAGGAAGGAGAGGAACTGGGATAAAGAGTAATTCTTGGTGGGGATCTGGGAGAAGCTCTACATACCTTGATGAAAAGTGGGGCCAAAGAAATGTGACAATTTGCATCCTATGTGTCCTGTAGAATTCCAGCTTCAAAGAATCCTTTCTTGCTTAGAGGAATGACTGTCTCAAGGGCATTTTGCTGCCCTATGAAGTCTCTGATTTGGGAGAGGGGTGAAGTAAAGGTGGGTTGCAGGTCTCTAGTGGAGACAGAAAGGGGCAGAGGTAGAATCCTTCCTGAAGGTCATGCTATTTTCTATAAAGAAATAAACTGTAGATTCAACACATCAGGGGTTGGCTTTCAAAGTAAAGGAGCAAGCAGCTATGTAAGGCTCTGTCTTGGAAATTCTTCCAGAGGAGGCGAGTGCGGAGTTGGAGGGACAGTTAGAGTTATAAAGAGAAATGCAAAAGCAGCATGATGACCTGCGCAGAGGTGTGGAGGCCAAGTTCATGGGACCCCCTTTGTAATAGGACCTCAGACTGTGCTGGATCACCTAAAACTCCAGATAAGGTCCTCATATCCACCAGCCTTAAGACCTGAGAAAAAATTAAGGATGGGTTTTGACACGGCCAGCCTTTGAAGGTTAATGGTGCTTATTTTGGTGGTGTTCAAGGCAGAGGGGACTTCCCCTTCTTTGCCACCGGTTTTGTTTGTTTGTTTGTTTGGTTGGTTGGTTGGTTTTTTGTTTTAATCACGTATTGTTCTACAGCCTTCAAGGAGATCTGTCTTCTACAAGACGCAAAGTTCAAGCTAAGCCTGGCTTCCAACAGTCTCCAACCCCTGGCTCCCTCCCTCCTGTGTGCTCTCCTGTTGCACACATCTTGGCTGCTAGCAACATTTTTCTCATACTAAACTGTACCTTGTATTTTCCTTTGCTTTTGGTAGTATTCACTCTGCAAGCAAAGGCCTTCCTCTCGGTTCCCTTCCGGTTATCTTCAGTTTTACGCCAGCTGTTACTTCCACCACATCTTCATCCACCCCCACCCCCACCCTGCCCTCCCCTGCCCCCTCTGAGGCAGGGAGCTCCCAACCCTGTGGACTGCCCCAATGGAGCTTTTAATATTCTTTTTCCTAAGTCTTTCTTTCTTTCTTTCTTTCTTTCTTTCTTTCTTTCTTTCTTTCTTTCTTTCTTTCTTTCTTTCTTTCTTTCTTTTTTTCAGCAAGCACCCATGAGGGACCTGATGTTTACATGGGCCGTGCAATGGACAAACTCTGTCCTTTAGGAGAACTGTTCTAGTATTTTATACAAGTTGCCTCCATTGGGTTATAACCAACTAAGTGTACTTAGTATGTGCCTCCGTGATCGCAGAGTTCATCCACTCATAAACCTTCACAAAGGTAGGTCAGAGCACAGTTCTAGGCTTCAGGGAAATGTTGTAGGTGAGTTTTATTTCTCCTTCTGGAAGTGACATTGTAGAATGTTTAGTAACTGAGTCTGGGAGTCATTAGACATCATTTGGGGGATTTGATTGAAAACAAAATTAGAAAGGCCTTCTTTTACACTGATATTATGATGCACGAATGTGCCTAACCATTTAGTCTGGCTAGTTAATAAGCTGAGAATTATTCTGGAAGATTGAAAACAAAGAATTCTCTGAATGCAAATGAATGACAAATCTTTTAGACAGATGTGGAAAAGCTTCAAGATTTTTGTTTCTCTATAAAATGTAAACATTACCCTGGTTTAATCATTCCTGATTGACTGGAGATATATTTGATAAGTTGATGATGTTTTAAAGTAAGAATGCTCTGTCAGTGTCCCCCAAATGTATTTGAAATGTTGGCAAAATTCTGGAAATTTATAACTAAAGATTAAATATTTTCCTTTACAAAGTTTAAAAATTGTTGGAGAAGAAGCCAACTCAATAATTTCTATAGTCAAGATTTGTTTTAAACATATTTTCTTCTAAATATAATTAAGGTCAATGAGTATGAGACATGAGGAAATCATAACTGATTTTTTTTATTATAGACTCCAGGTATTTAAACTGGTAGTTTTCAAATGTTGCTCTCTAAGGTTTTCATTGGCCCTTGAGGAGAAAATCAGACTGTGTAGCATGTGGAACATTCCAGAGATCCAGAGCAGACCTGCTGAACTTCCTTCCTTCACAGTGACCTTCTCTGTCTTTGTTTTTGTTTTCTGGGTTTTTTTTTAATTGAATGAAAAGGACAGGTAGTAGGTTTTTTTTTTTTTTTTTTTTTTTTTTTTTTTTTTTTTTTTTTTTTTTGAGACAGGGTTCTCTGTGTAGCCCTGGTTGTCCTGGAACTCACTCTGTAAACCAGGCTGGCCTTGAACTCAGAAATCCGCCTGCCTCTGCCTCCTAAGTGCTGGTATTAAAGGCGTGCGCCACCACTGCCCGGCTCGGTAGCAGCTTTTATAATGTCCTCAATCAAGTTGAAAAATAAAAGGCTGGCAACATTACAAATGCCCCAAATATGATTTGAAGGTTCTAAAGAGACAAAAGAAATACCAAGGGTGGAAAACACTGAATTAGATTGTGATTATCTATATATGTACTTTAATAATTCTATTCAAGCTGGTGAGATGGTGAATTTTGGTTTTCAGTACCCACATGGTAGCTTGCAACCACTTGTAACTCACATTTCAGAGGATCCAGTGCCCTCTTCTGATTTTCTTTGGTGGGTACCAGGCATGCATGTGGTGTACATATCTACACACAAACATGTACGATAAATATAATACTTTTTAAAATTTTTTAGATAAGTAATTTCTACCTGTGCTGCCATAGAATGAACTTCTAACATTGTTTTTCAAGGGTCTCCACTTCTCTCAGTCTGACAAATTCTGGCACTTTCCTGTCCTACTTAGGAGCCTGCATGCCCCATGTCTTTCCTTTGCTAATGCTGTGGGAATAAATCTTGATTCAGAAGACATGGCAGGCTCAAGTATTACCTGCAGGATGTGACAGAGCAGGCTTTCAACACAGTGTGGACTGTGCATCATCTATGCTCAGGACATTTTTATAAGAAATAGTAAAACAGCTACAGTTGTATATAATTAAGTAATTAGTATGATAGTTAAGAACATAGAAGTTCAACTTGATTGTGTTTGGGATGTTTGACTTTGGACAAATCAATCACTTACCATCATTGCTAATCTATTAAAAGGGGGATACAATTCCTCCCTCTGGTCACATGATGTTACATGAACTTGGCATAGTGTTGGTCACTACACAGACTCACTACTGCCATGGGTTTAAATGAGACTGATGACCTTCTGTTATTGAGAATGCCAAAGTTTCTCAGATTTGAATGGAGTGCAGAACTGGCTAACGGAACAAGAAAACTAGAGTCTTGCCCTTTTCCTGTGAGACAGTCACTCCCAGGGCCCCTTCCCTTTGATGTCCATTGTCACCATTTATCTCTAGAAACCAAGCTGTACATTCTGATCCCAAACGCACACAAATTTCAAGTTGCTATAAGTCAAGTCATGGAAGCCGAGGCCCAGAGCTACCAACTGGGCTGCTCCTGAAGGGAGAGGCTAGGAGGCAGAACACAGCCCTGACCCCATGTCCCCTCTGTAAAAGCTGGTGTTTTTCTAACAGGAGGTATTTCTCTACAAGTACAATTGAGAGCTAATAAAGAAGGACCTCTTGTATCAATGAAGTATCACCATTTTGTCATGTGTCAGATTCCTACACTTTGAGTCAGGCAGGTTGGTTCAATCACATAACTGTCATGAGAATAGTCCCACACCATGTCCCCCAGGACTCTGGGAGGAAGCAGGTAGGCCACTCGATTGTTGTTTACTGGTTATCTCTAGCGTTGGACCCCACTATTACTTGGGTTTCTAGAACATGGGCCGGCACACTGCTGTGTCCATGTGGGTTTACATACAAAGTTCTCTCTTTACACATTACCGACTTCACTGACTTTGGAGAGTGGAGGCAGGCAAGTTAGACGGAGCAGAAGACACTTCTGTCCTTCCATCGCCCTGCAGGCTGGGCCCCCACCCCAGCCTCTGCTGTTGGTCCCTGTCTGGCCTGCCCTTGCTTTCCTTCACTCTGTGATGCAGTCAGTGGCCCTCCCTTGTCCTCCCGACCCATCCTCACAGGAGCTCGCTTTTTTTTTTTTTTTTTGAGGCAAAATATACATAATACAAAATCAACCATTTACACCTATACAATTCTCCGGGATGTAGTCCACTCGTTGTTGTGAGACCACAATGATCTCATGTTCATCTTCCAATGCTTATCGGGATATTTTCCCAAGTCATCTTAACCCCTTTCCTTGCCTGTCCCGTCCAGTGGGATGTTCAACGAGGGTCCGATGAAGGAACTGTCAGATGAAAGAAAGAGACAGGAGACAAGAGGTACCTTGGAAGCAAGACGGCAATCCAATCAAACTCCAAAGAACTTTATTTCTGAGCCAATATATAAAGCACTTAAGGCGGGAAGTGACAAGAGGTAGGGGGATACCCAGGGTTGCTTTATCATAGCCAAATGTCACACTTTGCTGCAGAGCAGGATAGCAGGATATCACAAGATTTCTTTAAAGCTGCAAGCTACTTCAAACAGGATGTCTTAACACCGCAGGAAGCAATGGGAGTGGGGAAGGATCAAAGGAATGATTGCTGTGAAGCCCTGAGCACTCAGGCCTACTAATCAAGCCAAAGTCTGTTGGTCTCCAACATCTCCTCCCTTTTTGTTTTAAGAAATAAGCCAAATAGCAAAGAACCTGTTTGGAAACAGGGGGGCCTTAATCGGGGGGGGGGGGGGAGTAGGGACCTGATCCTCTTTATGACTATTATGTCAAGTGGTGTTTTTTGCAGAGGAGAGGAGAGGGTCAAGGCTCCACTTGTTAGAGGACACCTTCTACATACAGACCTCTATGCAATCAGGTTTGCTCCTCAGGGGACTCAGAAACAGAATACAGGGTCCTCCCCTTTCGGTGCTTAGCCTTGAACCCCTGCTGATGCCCATGCTGCTCGTGAGCAGGCATGCATAAATCTGAGTTTTATGCAGCTCCTAAAAGAGAATCATTGGCTTCAGGCACCGTAATTCCACAATCAAGTAGATCGAGGCGGTGATAGTGAATTTGTAAGGGTCGGGATGTCACAGAGTCAATCTGCTGTTCTAAATGCCAATCTAAATCCTCTTAATACTCAGAACATTAGTAACATTTGTTGCTAAATGATTAACAAAGGTAGCTGTCTTAACTTCTTGTGCTGAAACAATTGTAGAAGCAGTGGTGCTAGCCATTAATGTAATTAAAGCTGCTATAGCAGTAATAATCAAACCCATTACCCTCTTGTGTCTGTTTTAGAATCTGACCCACTTCTTCTAGTACTTGTAAGCCTTTTTTAGAATACCAAGGTCCTGTAAAACTCACAAGCAATAAAACAAAGGCTAGTTGATAGACCACCATAACAGACATGCCAGATTTCAACACTCTAACACAGTTAAAAAGTGTACAATCAATACAACTTATATTAAATTCTGAAGAAACAAAATTTTAACATGACCAATAAATAAAAATTAGGAGCCTTGACACATGTACAAACACTTGTTCAAAATACAGATCTTGTTCCAACTTTATCTCTTGCTAACATAACATCATAGAGAACTGCAGCTAACTTCCAAATGTGTCTTTGAGAATGTTCAGAACCAGTTTTCCCAATGAAGACTGTCATTTCCAATATTGGATTGATATCTATACCAGTCCATGACCGAGTCAGAATAACTGGTCTCATTAAGGGAAAGAGAAAAGTCATTATAACTTCTCTTTTTGACTGATTTTTTGAAGTTTCCACAGTCTCTATGTTCTCTGTCCCACCAGGTCGAAAATCCTGAGGCAAGGCAGCTTATTCAATCTGGGATATAGGCAAGCAAAGGTAGGTCAGGAACAGATGTCCAATACAGCTTTTCTGTCACCATTGTCAGGGCACTCAGCAAGCTCACAGTCAGCATCATTCTTTGTCCCAGCATCAGCATGTCTTACCAATCACTCTGGCAGCCAGCATGCTCCTTTAGCATCCTGTAGAAAAGACACAAACATGCCCTCTTCCCCATATTAAATACCTGATCTGGATCACGCCATGTGCCTGTAAGTGGATCCTTCCATTTTACCTAGGCATAAGCATGCCTAGTTGTAGGGTGCCATAGACACTTAGCAGAGAGTTCCTTGGCATCCAAATTTTAAGAATTTAAAATAAAAAAGCATGGTTTAAAATAATTTTGTTGTGTACAGGGATATAACTCCCCCTTTTTTACTTTATGAAGATATTATTTTAAAGTTCCACAATACCTTTTCCTTGAGAATTACAAAGAATCCAAATAATATGGAAATATTAAATTGTTGACAGAAAGTCTCAAATGCATGACTGTAATAGCCAGTTCCATTATCTGTTTTAATCTGATTGGGAACACCAAGCATAGAAAAACAATGTAGGCAATGACTAATTTTATTTTTGAGGACATTCAGGACAAGTCTTTACAATTTGACATGTACATTTTCTAAAAATACCAAATTATTATCTCAAGCTATTACTATTTTGATGATGTAAAAAGTGAAATTGTTTATGGGCTCTTCAAAATTACAACTCACTAAAAGCAAACTCTTTGTAATCATCAAGATGTAAAGGGACAGTATAAAAACAATCTTCCAAATCTATAATAATTCTATATGCATTTCCTGGAATGGCAGCTAGAGTAGGCAAGCCAGGTTCTAATCCCTTCATGAGTTCCATAGCCTCATTAATCTTTCATAAATCTTAATTTTGAACTTTGTTTTGGATTAATGAAATAACCAATCCCTTGGAGGTGAGTGAGTACATCAGCTCCAATGTCTATTAATCCTTCAAAACTTTCTTCAATTATTAATTTAAGGTTAGGATTCTTATTAGTGATTGAACTCAGTACACATCAGAGGAACCAAACAAGTTAAGCAAGTCTTTTGTTAATGGCATAGGGAAAGCAGCCATAATTATTTATGACACCTGGATAAGCGACCTGCTGTGAGTACCTTGGGATCTGAGGCTGACCCCTCCTCCCCGAGGAAAGAGTAAGCACTTCTGTAGGGGCTAGTTAAACAAAAGGAATTCCACACAAGCTTCTGCAGAGGTTGCTCTGAGTTTTACATTAACTCAAATGCAAATGTTTCTTCATTGGCCCTATTTCCTGAGGCCTGGCCCAATATTTACTCTTCCTGCACCAAGGACAGAGTCCTGAGGCTTGACTTGATTGTCCACTCCTGCCTCTGTTCCTGGAACAATCATTTTTTTAAAATGACCCAAACCTCCACTTTTAAAACTTCTTTATTACCTCATTTCTGTGGAAGCATTGTTTGCACAGTGGTCCCTTGTAAGGCAGCAAGCCATAGCCAGACCCTGATCGTATGAGGGTCTGATTTCTGCACAAAGATGAATATCTCCAGCTAAGTCTGTCTTTGCTTTGTAAAATCAATCATGTAACAAAAGGAACTCCTGCTAAAGGAGCTCCAAAAATTCTACTAGCTGCTTTTCCTGAGGCTGCTGTGCTTTCCTGTTCCTCGAGCCCCACGTTGGGCGCCAACTGCCCCATCTGCGGGACATTCAACGAGGGTCTGATGAAGGAACTGTCGGATAAAAGAAAGAGACAGGAGACAAGAGATACCTTGGGAGCAAGATGGCAATCCAATCAAACTCCAAAGAACTTTATTTCTGAGCCAGTATATAAAGCACTTAAGGCGGGAAGTGACAGAAGTAGGGGGATTCCCAGGGTTGCTTTATCTTAGCCAAATGTCACAAAGGATCAAAGGAATGATTGCTGTGAAGCCTGGGGCACTTAGGCCTACTAATCAAGTGAAAGCCTGGTCTCCCAACACTTGCTGAGAGAATCTATGGGGCTGGCTGCTTGCTCTCATTACTATCCATGGGGATGGTCTTTGGGATACCTTGAAAAGGATGCAACCAAACAGCTGCTCTTTATAGGGAGAAAGGGAGAACAGCACCGAGACACTGCTGGCAGATGGAGATTTAGACTGGACTCTCCTCCATGTCCTCTAAATTCTTACCTAAATCCCCACCTCCACTTTGATGGTATTTGGAGATGTAATGTTTGGGGAGTAATTAGGGTTAAGACACGGAACCCCCAGGATGGGATCAAGGGCTTCTTGAGAAGAAAGAGAGAAGTTGCTCATTTTACTCTGGGAAGACACAGCATGGAAGAGGCCATCTAGAGCCGCATTCAGCCTTCTCAACAGACACTAGATGGATCGCTCCCTGATCTCGGCCTTCTCAGCCTCTTTCACTGTGTTAGCATGTTTCCTACTGTTTAAGCTGTCTTGGCATGGCATTTTATCTATATTATGGTATAATGGCAGCCTGAGCTAAGATAGATGGTGAAATTAGCGAAATAGAATTTTAAATTTACTGCTCAGTGGGTTGTCAGACACATTCTTGAAAATCATCCTGCACATATATTTACATAGAAATTTAATTTACGGGGCTGGAGAGATGGCTTAGCTGTTAAAAGTGCTTGTGGCTCTTTCTGAGGTATCCAGTACCCACACCAGACAGCTTACCACTGCCTGTAACACCAGCTCCAGGGGACCTAAGAGATTATTCTGGCTTCCAAGGACACTTGTACAGGTATATACACTGAGACATACAAATAAATGATAAAATAAAAATCTTTTAAAAATAAATTTTATTTAGATGTGGTTAACGACTCAAATTTGAACAAACAGATGTGTATGTGGGCAGATTAGTTCAATTCATATTCATGTCTGAAAATTTCATAATGAAAAGGTAGGGCATACTCACGGAGTAACTTTTCTGTTTAATTTACAGTAAACACTCCCTCCCACCCACCCACCCCCACAAAAAATCATGATCTCCTGAGTTATAGGATGCAGAGGGGACTGGGTGTGTTTGCTGCCAGCTGTAAACCTTAAGACTGAGATTCAAACTAAATAAACATAATAGAACCAAGGATTTGTGTGCCTCCACTCTCACTGCCGATCCAGAATCAGGGAAGAGCAGTAATAACGTCTTCCTCCTGGCATTTCCTATTTGTCCTCGCTCTGCTCTTTCTGAAATGCCCACCCCTAAGGAATGCCCATTCCTAAGGAATGGTTTTTGAAGGTGGAGCCTTTAGGAGTCAATGGGGCCATGAAGGCTCTGCCCTCATTGGTACAAAGGGGACTGAGTTTTCTCTGTGACTCTTGCACTTTTTTTGTCATCAGAACAGCTTCTCCCCATCTGCACAGTGCAGTGTCCTGTCTCCGGATAGGAGACCAGGCAGCCCCTCTGAGACACCCGTTCCAACGATACCTGGATATTGCAGTTTCCGGGCTGTGACCAACTTAATTCTGTTCATTGTAAATGAGCAAGCCCTCTGCAAAGCAGGCTAATACAGCATCTTACCTACAAACCCCGTCTTATCTCACGGGAACAGCAGAGAGGCAAAAGGGGCAATTCTCACATGCCATTTATAAAAGCCACAAGAGAACCTTCTAATGTGCCATGAGGGAAGGGCTCGTGTGTATTTACTGAGGACCAATTATAAGAACTAATCACTGGGAGTGGGTAACGCTCCAGAGAACTGACCTAACACCCATGAGACCCTGCTTTGGTTCCCAAAACAATAGATGGAAACAATTAACAGAGCATGAAGGCAGCCACAGACTGAGAGACAATATTTATAAGCTATAAACTTGATAAGAGCTTAATATTCTAAATATAAGGAATTGTAACCCCAAATAATTGGATTTAGAATCAAATCAAAACAAGACAAAAAGACTAGGCTGTAAGTTTCTCCAAAGAAGACATACAAGGTGCTAAGACATAATGGTTTATACACTGTCCCCACATGGTCCACTCCAGGAGGGGACAGTGGAGTGGCCCAGGACTGCAGGGCTGAGGAACTAGGAACTGTTCAGTGGCATACAATTTTAGTCATGTCAGATGAGTAAGTTCTAGGTATCTGCTGAGCCATGTGCCTATAATATGGCTCTGTACATGAAGTCTGTTAGCAGCACAGACAAAAATTGATCCTTGCTGACCACAGCGCAGATTTTGTTGTAAGTCTGGAGGAAGGTAAACGGGATGCAAACTGTCACACTGACTTAACCAACTCTGGCTGTGCAGTGCAAACAAACAGGTTGCAGGTGGCAGTGGGAGAGCGAGCAGCCAGCTGGGAAGTTGGATGGAACAGCTGGCTGTGAGCAGAGAGATACAAGGCACAGGAAAACAGATTCCAACATGGTGAGTTCAAGGTGAGAGTGGACCATGAAGCAAGGTGGTCATGGAGCAACTAGAGATGCGGAAGCCACACATGTATAAACTTGTTCCTAACAAGCCCTGGGGCTGAGAAACTGAAAGGTGGGCTCTCCCGGGGATATTAACACCGACCAGGAGAAGAAGGTGATAGC
>CM052705.1:77987773-78102773 GCA_028551405.1 Uromys caudimaculatus | reverse complement strand
TCCAAACCCAGCCCCCCAACCCAGATCCTGGCCTCTCCCATTATACCCAAGTTGCCAATGTTCTCTTTGATCTTTTCAAAAGAGAAGCTCTGTTACCCAACTTTTAGCCTCTTTCCTAAGTGGAAGGCAAGAGGACACCTGCAAAAGTGTGTATTCCCATATATGCAAATGATCAGTTTGCATGAAACTCCCTACTTTTCAAGTCGACTGCGGCAGGAGCTTTTGCTGTTGCACCCTGGCTTTGGCTGGCTGCCAAACATGGGCCCTTACACAGAACCTTCCCGGCACAAAGCCCAGATTCAAGTTTCCAACTGGGAATCATGTCAATGGGCAAAAAGCAATGTTTTACAATTTCTACTAATTTCTAAACAATGAATGAGACAGACCATCAATATCTGTCTCTTTTCCAAGAATAATGTCACATATTATAATGACAATCTGAGGTCTGGAGAACTTTTAACCGCACAAAAGCAACAGGAAAACCTCAGGTAAGACTGGGAGGTAGGGCCATACCCAGTGGGGAAATCTCAGTTTCCCCACGACACTAACATTAACCCACACACTAAGAATTAATTTTGTATATAAATGTAATCCACCGATTCCTTAAAAAACAAAACTAGATTATATGTTGTGGGGAGCCAGACCAACCCAAGGCCTGTCTAGGGCTGCAGGCAAGGCCTCACGAGTCAAGGTTACAGTCTCTGGGACCCGGCTCTTCTCCAAGCTATGGTAGGTTATCAGTCCTTGGGCAGTCTGAGGCATGCCATGTTCTCTTTGCCAACATGTCTGTCTAAGCTCTCTGCTGACCCTGTTTCCCTATTCCTCCGGCAAATAGAACATATAGTGATGAGCTTCTTAATGAACTAGCTTGGCATAAGCTGTCAGCTTATGTAAGACTTTCCGGTCCCAGTTATTGCTTGTCTGCTGGTCTCCTTTATTTCTCAGTCCTGGTCCTCTGTCTTGACACCTCACTGTTTGGGACCTTATTCCTGCTAGTTTGGGTCAGTACATATATTCTAACTTTTTCTTATGTGTGTGAGTATTTTGCCTGCATGTATGTCTATGTAGCATGTGTGTGCTTTGTGCATACAGAGGTCAGAAGATGGTGTTGGATCCCTGGGACTGGAGTTACAGTTGGTTGTCAAGTATCAGGAGGGTTCTGGGAATTGAACCTGAGTCCTCTGGAAGAGCAATGAATACTCTTACGCACTGAGCCACACAAAGACATAAAACTGAACAATGAGCAAACAACCCAACTTAAAAACGGGCAAGAGTTAGACACTTATCTAAGAAAACATGCAGAGGTCATATAAGTGTGTGCAATGCCCATATCATGCCATTAGGGGTCTTAAAACAGAGATGCCACTACACCCATTAAATTGGTGAGAACGTACCACACCACAGTGATAGCATCAAATGCTGGTGAGGGTAAGTGATTACAGGCTGCCAGTGCTGGCAATGATGCAAGATGTTACAACTACTTTGGAAGACAGTTTGGCAGTTTCTTATAAAACTAAATATACCTTCACAATGTAGCATAAGGTCCTTGGTATTTACCCCCCCCCCCAATTGAAAACATGACCAGGTAAAAACCTTTTTAGCACCTTTATTGATGGCTGGCAAAACGTGGAAGTAGTAGAAAGGTCTTCCATGAGGTCAGTGGATCAATGAACATGATACATCCATAAAATGGTACATTACTCAGTACTGAAAGGAAACAAGCTATTAAATCAGTGAAGTCACTCTGAAAATGACACTTGGTCCTACATGACCCCAATCATGGCTTTCTGGTAGGAATCAGTGGTGGCCAAGAATAAACCCTAATGTCAAGCATGGACTTTAGCGTCCCTGGGTGCAACACGTGCTACACTGACACGAGGCATTATAGCAGGGAGAGCTACAGAGTTGGAGTCACATGGAATCCCTCATTTTATTTGCTCAATATTTTGCTCAAAATATATATGGAAATGTAAAACTACTCTAAAAAAATAAAGGCTGGTGATTTTTTTTTTAAGTCACAAATGCCAGGCACGTGCCAAGATGGTGGCACAGTTCCTAACCCCAGCACTTGGCAGGAAGCAGCAGCAGGCAGACTGTTCCGGTGAATTGGTTAACCTGCTTTGGGTCACACTCGAGCTGGGCCAGCCCAGGAGCTCTCTGGAGTCTCGAATGAAAGATATATACATTCCAGCTGATTTTGATATGCCTTGACTAGCTCAATGGCTGGGCATTTCTAGTCCTCTCCGAGGCTAGCCTATATTTCCCTCTGGTTTTCCCGGCTTAACACCTTCTACATCTATGCTTTATTTTAGCTGCCCCGTTACTTATTGGGCAGCCCCACCCCCACCCCAGGGCTGCTTCCCCTTTCCACCTACATTGCTGGATGATTTTCTCCTGCAGCTTTTAAATCTGATCCCTCTCCCTCCCCGTCATGGCGATTCTCCTCTCCTCTCTCTCTGTCCCTTGCCCCCACAATCTAAAAGTCCCACCTCCACCTTCCTGCCCAGCCATTGGCCGTACAATTCTTTATTATCAACTGAAGCCAGCTGAGGACAGGGACCCTCAGGCCTGGGAGCGTGGCTTTGGGAACCGAATTAAGATAAAGCATTGGAACTAATTCCCAACAGCAGACCACTGTGAGTTCAAGGCCAGCCTGGTCTACACAGCTACATCCTGCCTCAGACACAAAACAAAACACAAAAAACAAAACTCCCAAACAAGAGTGACTCTGCGCATTTAAGAATATTTCAAGTATTTTGAGTATGTCTAATTTCGGTTAAAATTAAAATGGCTAAATTCATTCTGCTGCTCTGTCCTGCTTTCCTGTTGACAGTTTTCCTGAGAGTGTAATTTTCATATATGGCGCCTTCCATAATGATCCCATCTTGTTTATAGAGGTAAGATATTCTTCATAATAAAGAACATTTTTTTTTCATTTGTTGACCCAGTCAAAAATGATGATTGCTAAACTGAAGCTTCCAACCACAGCGCCTGTGACGAGTAGGGACAAAGCCTGTGGAGACAAAGGAGATGCTGAGTGTGAGCCTCCATCCCTCTCAGTAGCGGACTTTCATTCAGTGTCAGTACATGGGGTCTCACTCTGCAGCTCAGGCTAGCCTAGAACTCAGTAATCCTCCTGCCTCAGTCCCCTAAGAGCTGGGATTACAAGCATGAGCCATCATGCCAGATTCTAAAATGTACTTTTCATATTAAGATATACTGTCTTCTTAGACACAGTAATAAACACACTATTCCTTAAAATGGAAGTCTTAAACAGTTGAAAACAACCTACCCCAAGCTTTTTCCATGAGAGAAAATCCTCTCGGCTGAGTTTAAGGTAAAATAACCCTGGGAACACAAAAATCAAGCATGTCGATGTGCTGGCGCCTGCAAGGGTAGAGGGTAAAACACAAGCCGTGAGAATGGTGACTTTATTACCCCTCTTACTCCTGTGGGGCTGGGAATCAAGTCTACGGAGTCCGCCTGTGCTGGGAGGCGCTCTGCCACTCATGAGACTTCCCCACCCTTTCATTACATGTTTTCTTGTTTTTTGTTTTTTTTAAAGTGGAAAACTTACCAACTACACCAAATACATTTCTAATGTCAGGAACATATATTGCAAGCACAACGATGATGACGTTGAGTGCTAATGTGGTCAGAAAATGCCGAATCCAGGAAAATGGATAATTTGAGAAAAGTATCATCATTAAGGCTTTTCTGGCCTATAGAGCAGAAAAAAAGGCAGTTCAGGCAAAGGCAAAGGGTGGAAGGCAAGGCGCTTGCTTAGAGAAGCACATGCATAGCAACCGTAATATTTTTACCCCAAACCATTTATACTCCCCAGACACAGCACGGACTGTCATTATGCAGTGTTTTTATACACATAAACCTTTCTGAGTGAGCTTCATAGAAATTATTTTTCTTAAATTTCACACAAAAGTTTCACAGGCAATTTTCCAGGTTTTATAATTTAAAGAATTACAAGCAATAACACTGTGTTATGAAATCACAAAGAACAATTTTCATTACATTCAACAGACAAACTTTCAAGCAGAAAAAAATAAAACATGGTATGGAAGAGAAACACCATTTTCTGTTTTATTTCATTATCTGTTCCATGGCATGAAATACAAAAACGTTTCCCACGTCTTCCACTGCCAGGGCAGGCCACTGGCAGTCACAGCCCACGAGTTTATCTAGCCCTGGCTGGACCCCTTATCCTGCGGTCTCCCAGGGAGGGGCAAGGGTCCCTGGGGGCCTCAGTCTTTAAAAACTCATATGAGTTCAAGACACCCATGCAGAAGCTTTTCTACCCAAAGCTGTTGTTTTCATTTTCACGGAAATTCCTAAGATTCTTATGTGGAGCGACTAGATGCAGAATCGGAATCTGTTCTGCCTCTTAAATTCTAGAGTGAGTATAAAGCCAAAGAGTGAGCCGGCTCCCCTGTGGGAAGAAGCACTAGGCCAAGAGAAGCTTATTTTTGCTGAATCGACTTTCTCTTCTTTGTGCACATTCTTTTGAAAACAGAATATAGGAAGACACCCCCCCCCAAAAAAAAGCCCTAAAACTTTAGAACTATAGTCTCTAAATTGGAAACAAAACTGAGGGAGAGGTAAATCTAAACTAAATCTCAGAAAGCACAAATTAGCTTCGAGGTTCACTGTTATTTTTGTGCTTTCATGGGACCATATGCTAGTATGAGGTCTTGGATCAATTACTTGACAAATGAATAAGATACACAAGGCTAGATGTGATTCAGAGGTTCTGGTCTGCAAAGCATTAGCGTTGCCATATTAGGGAGCCACGACACTAAGCAACAAAACCTTTAGGCATACTTACAGGGAAGTGGATTAGAGGGACTGTCAGAAGCACAGCGAATAGTATGCATAACTTCACAGCCATGACAATAACATCATGTGGCAAGTATTTACTATAACCTTGTAGTAATTCTGACTCCACTTTGTCTGTAAGTAAATTAAAACAACAACAGCAGCAGCAATCAGGGTCGAATAATAAACTTTGTACCACTATGTCAATAATACCAAAATTATTTTCTGTTGCATTACTATTTTGTACTAGGCGTGGAAACCATTCTGAAATTAATTTCTGGCGTTTCTCTCTCTGTACTAGGAAATACAAAGATACTAAGTATTTTCTTGAGACGCATGCTATTTTCTGAAATGTATTACAGAATGTATTTCCTTAGTTAGGGGTGCCCGTGCCATTGCACACATGTGGAGCTCAGAGGACAACATTCAGGACTGGGTTCTTTCCTTCTGCCACGGGTCCTGGGATCAAACTTTGGTCATTGGGCTTCTACCTTCTGGGACAGTTTACCAGTCCATGTAAATGCTTTTGTATTCTTTTAAGAAATTTTAAATTAGGACAGACAGAATCTCCAAAATTATGACTAAAACATATTTAAAAATATCTCCTTAACCAGGTGTGGTAGTGCACAGCTGTAATCATAGCAATGGGGAGGCAGAGGCAGGTGGATCTTTGTGAGTTTGAGGCTAGCCTGGTCTACTTAGCATGTTCCAGGCCAGTGAGGCCTAATCACAAAAACAAAACACAAACCAAAGCAAACTCCTTAGAACTTGTCCTACTGTTAAGGGTTTACACACTTGTGTCTATAAAGTGCTTACATGTGCACTGGTGAATTTGGTCGCCACAGCAATATGAGATATCAAGGCTCAAGAGCATCAGGCAGTCTGCCTGAGAGCACACAGCTGGGGGGCAGGGCAGAGCAACCACACTTTTGTGATAAAGTGATCCCTCAACACCAGCATTTCTCAGATTCCATGGTGTTCTGTGTAGGACTATACTCCAGGGATTGCTTCCACTTCTGTAGAGTGTTTTGTGCATAGTATCAGCTTTGTCCACTTCCATCTTGTGTAAAAGAAAGAATGAAGGGTTAAGAAAATGACCTGTTTAGTAAGTCAGGTCCGTTCAGGAACAGGACTGAGAGAGGCCAACCAGGCTTTCTACTAGGTAGCTTCCTTCCCTTGTCCAGGTCACTTAGAAAGACTGAGGGTGTTCAACCACACCTCAGGACCTATGGACAAAGATCAGTTTGGACTTAAAATAGGACAGAGCCTTTAAATCCCACGGACTGGGATGCCGGACTGTATAAAAGAGAAGAAAGTGTGCAGGGCAGGGCAGGGCTTCACTACCCCTGATGCTTCTCACCAGCTCTGGCCTCTGTGCCTGCCAGGTTAGAGAGTGTACCCTCCAACTGTGAGCCAGAGTAAATCCTTCCTCCCTCAGGTGGCTGTGCACTGCATGTGTTTGTTGCAGCAACGAGGAGTGTAACTAAGATAGAAAGAGAATATTATGATCTGAACTACACACAAACACAGAGTGGACGAAAAATATCAGAAACACAAAAACCAGAAAGTCATTGCCATAATCACTATAGTAACAAAGGCTCTGAACCAGGCTAGCATCCACGGGCACAGGAGAGGATGGTGAACCAGGCTAGCAACCATGGGCACAGGAGAGGATGGTGAACCAGGCTAGCAACCACGGGCACAGGAGAGGACGAACTGTCTGCAGAGCTACAGACAAAAATTAGAGAATGAAGAACAGGGCTAGGTAGGAGAACTGGGAAGAGCCAAGAAATCTGGATCCTATTTCCAAATCTGTGAGATACTTGTGAGTCTTTGGAGAAATATGGCAAACTACTTTATTTCCACTTTCTGAGTCGTAAAATGAGCTATTAACACTTCTTGCTTAACCATCTCGCAGACATTAAAATGGTCTGATTACCCAATGTTTGGGCACTGGCCTGGCTCACCAGAGGAACACTTTTCCTCTTTAACATCTGTGATTAGAACCAATATTATTAATGTGGGTTGATACTTAGATATCCCTTTAGTCTGACAGAAGTCATAATATGATACGTGATAGTTATGACAGAAGTCATAATAACAATACTAATAAGAGTCTAGATAAAGATTCCAATCAGTTCCAGAAGTATTAATAACTACATTTACTAGAAATCCTTCTTCCCCGGGGTGAAAACCTTCCGAGTTAGCCACTCTGTATTTGTATCTAAGGAACAGATTATAACACACTTATCTGGACTCAGAGAAAGCGTCACGAATTTCTGAAAGGACCTACTGGTGGTTTCTGCAGGTTGTTTGGACCAGTGGCATCACATGTCTGCCTGCTTAACACACCAGGGCAGATTTCAGTAAGGTAGCAGACAGAATACTGGCGTGCATACAGCTGCCTTTAATTCCAGGACAGGCCACTTTACTGATCTGGGATAAAACTGCTAACCTAAAAAGATGAATTGTATGCTTGAACTTTAGGTGAGGCCTACCAAAGCAGGACCATTTCCTGCTGACAAGGACAGTTTAGACTACACCATTTAAAAGTCACAGTAGAAGGTGTTTCTTCATTGTGATTAACAATGGGGACAAAAGAAGTACTGCAAGGAACAAACTATCACCCACCCGAGTGCCTTCTGTCCTTGGGAGGGTGCCATCACTGTCAGCTACCTACCCGCTATCCTATCAGTTAGGGATTCTCTCAGTGCACAGCATCTGGAAGCTCACGGGCTATGGAGAAGGGGTTAAGTTAGAGGCACCCTGACAGCTTTACCTGATAGCATGGCAAATCCCTGCCTAGGAAACATTTCATCTGTATAGATAACAGACAAACATACAGCAGGGGCTTAAGTAAGCCATGGTTTCCCAAAGTTCACTTTCATTAGAACCCAGACAAAGGAACACGGCCTGGGTTTTATGTTTTTTAAAGGTAGCAGAGTGTTGAAAGCTTTGAAGATGTGTAGATTTGGAGAAAGAAAGATAGAATCCAAGTTTCAGCTCCACCTCGAATCTGAAGGTAGTGGCCTCGTTAGTCAATCTAGACAGACCCATCTGAGTTATGAGGACTGAAGCAATCTTAGTAAATACCCGACCCTTGCTGGGATGTCGGCTCACTGGCTGAACCCCTTTTCCACCCCCACTGCAGCCTAAGCGATCCTTGTTAGGTTTCTAGGGCTTGGAAGCACCCAGTTATTCATGGGATTCACATGATTATTTCTTAATCATCCTGGATATTAGTGGGAGCTGGAGGCCTCCTCCAGGTTGCCCTGGTGAGCCACAGGGAGGGAAAGGGTCTGTAATTATTAGGCTTCAAACAACTTTGAAGAGTCCCAAAATGAACACAGGACGAGTAGCACTGACCTGAAAACTGAAAATGTGAAATACTCTGAAATCCAAAACTCACTGAGCATGGCACCCAATATTCTAAACTCATCAAGATTCATAAATTTGAAACTCTCTGAGTCCTAAGAATCTCAGTAAGTGATAATCAGCACTGTTTATAATGGGTGATAATTGCAATTAAAAATATATGCAGCCATTGTGGCACAACATAACTTTTTGAAAGCCAAGAAGCCCAGTTTTAGGATCTTACTAAAGAAAGGTTTGACTGAGTTCACATCTCTAAACTAGTAAACCTAACAAGCAAAATACAACATGTATATTTAGAGATTTTGTTTTATTTTGATGAGGAGGAAAGGCTAACAGTCTGCCTCACTTTCACTGCCCTGGGCAGCAGGCCTGTGCTCAGCCTGGGAAGCACACTTTTCTGGATGATACACACAGAACTCCACCACTCTCATCCTGCAGCAGGATTAAATGCAAGCACACGGAACTACAAATGTGCCACACACTGAAAACAGCACAGCAATAGCACATACACAGAAACTGCCATGCGACAGAGCACACACTGAGGAGCTGTCATAGTTAGAGGGGCTGGAGAGAGGGCTCGGTTGGTAGAATCCTTAGAATCAATCTTTAAAGAAATCTGGGTGTGATGGCAGCAAGGACAGCAGAGTCCGTGCAGCTTGCTGACAGCCAGTCCAGCCTACTTGTAAATTCCAGGCCAAGTGTGAAACTCTGCCTCAAAACACCAGGCAGAAGGCCCTTGAAGAATGACACCCGAGGTTGTCCTCTACCTCCACCTCCACGTGTGCAAACGTGTGCTTGTGTGTACATCCAACATGCAGCTAAGAATAACCAGAAGCATAATGCCGACACAGGACACCTAAAACCAAGGCAGTTACGTTGTTAGGATGATGGTAATATACAGCATGGACAGCTCTCATTGGGAAGGACTGTTATGTGCCAAATACTACAGTAGGGCCGTACACAGAACTCACCTCTGCCTCACTACAGCCTATTGTTATGCTCATATTACAGATTAGGAGCTGAGGATAACTCAAGGCATAGGCTCCCTCAAGGTCACAGAGCTAGTTAGGGTATGGCAATTATCTTGTGACCCACGTGTGTTGGATTTCAAAACCAATACTCTTCTCAATGGGCCTAGGAAGTGCAGTGGTATAAGAAAACGCTGTCTAAAGACTCGAAGCTTGGGAAAACGGGGAGATACGTATTAATAAAGGTCACAGCTGGTGACCACAGAAGTCTAAACCTGAAAGGTACGCAAAGCCAAGCAGGTCACCGACAGATACACGTCCCCAAGTAGTAACAGTCAATTACTTGCAGTTACTATGAAAACATTTATGATCTGAAGAATACTTGCAAAATTGGGTGAGCTGAGTGTTAGGTGCTGGAAATGTCTCCAAAATAAACAAGAGAGAATTTGGCTTATGCTTTATACTTTTATGAGTGTCTTTAAGGCATTTGAAGAGAAAGGCCCTGTGAAGCAGAGGAGCAATGTGCCTGAGCACAGGCTATGAAAACGAAGTCTGAACACAGAGATGTCCACAGCTGAGTGCATTCTACTGTCTTTTCTGGAGTTGCTCTTTTGTGTTATTGGCACGGCTTACTCTCCTAACCTCTAAGCTTACATCTAGAGTCTAACATATTGGATGTGTAATTTCTTTTCTTTTCTTTTCTTTTCTTTTCTTTTCTTTTCTTTTCTTTTCTTTTCTTTTCTTTTCTTTTCTTTTTTTTTTTTTTTGAGACAAGATCTCTCTGTGTAGCTCTGGCTGTCCTGGAACTCACTATGTAGACCAGGCTGGCCTCAAACTCAGAGACCCACCCGCCTCTGTCTTGAGTGCTGGGATTAAAGTGTGCACCACCATACCCACCCAGCCGTGAATATACAATTTAAAAAGACCCCAAGCATCATTTTACAGAGACACCAATATGCTTGAAATTTTATATAAAAGTCTAAGAAAAAAATTTTAGGGCTGGAGAGATGTCTTAGCTATTAAGAACGTGTACTGCTCCCCTAGAGAACAGGAGTTTGACACTCAAGTTGGGCAGCTCAAAGTCACCTGTAACTCCAGCTTCCAAGGACCCTCCTCTGACCTCCACAGAGCACTACATTTACACACACAAATTCACACTCAGACACAAACATACACACAATTAAAGACAAAAGTCTCAAAAGAGGAGAAAATTTTCCTACCAACCTACAAAATGATCAATCTTAAGCCTGATTTGACAGAGTCACCACAGTGCTGAAATGGCCTGAACAGATGACCTTACCAGCAAACGGCAGAAGGGGAGGCCACAGGTGGGGTGAGGGCACCTGAACTTCTTTCATCACGTAATTAAGAATTAAGAATATACTCACCATAAAAAGTGAGGTAGCCAAAGAGTGCAGACACAAAGTAAACCAGGAAGCTCAATGCAATCGCTGTGTTGGTCACATTCTGCATCCTTTTCTTTGAAGGGCTGAAACAAAACAAAACCCAGTGAAGGTTGACAAAGCCAGTGATCTGAATCATATTTGAAGAAATGAACATCACAGGCCAGGCAGGGACAATCGTGAGTTCATCGATGACTACACACTAGAATTCACAAGTCGACACTCACAGACAGAGATGGTGTCACTGGCAACATTCCCAATGAGGACAGAATTAGCTTTTGGTTGCTGTGGTGGTTTGAATAGGAATGAGCTCCCATAAACTCATGTGTTTGAATACTTGGCTTAGAGGGAGTGGCACTATTAGGAGGTGTGGCCTTGTTGAAGTAGGTGGAGCCTTATTGGAGGAAGTGTGTCACTGCAGGGATGGGCTTTGAGGTCTCCTGTGTTCAAGCTACACCCAGAGTGCACATAGTTTCCTCCTGATACCTATGGATACAGATGTAGAACTCTTGGCTCCTCCAGCACTATGTCTGCCTGCACACTGTCATGTTCCCACCATGATGACAATGGACTAAACCTCCGAACCATAAGCCAGGCCCAATTAAATGTTTTCCTTTATAAGAGTTGCTGTGGTCATGGAGTCTCTTCACAGTAATAAAGCCCTGACTAAGACAGTTGCCTTGTTTGTTTTTTAAGCTAACACTTAGAATTCAGGACAATAGGGAAGGGTTTATAAATGAGAACGTGGCTAGATCTGAAGGCCATAGCGTTCTACAGTACCTTTGAAGCTCACAGTATATGGGCAATACTGAGGTATGGCAGAGAAATGAAAAGGCCATGGTTGGTATGGCATAAACACTCTGAAAAGAAAAAAAGTAGAACAAAATACTATTAAATGCCATGTCATTTTTATTTGATAATAAACTCAGTTTTTCGTTTTAATGACATTTTTATTTATTTACTTTTGTCTATGTGTGTGCCCACACCCACAGCCCCTTGTACTTGTACTTGTACTCTGACCTCTTGAGGTCAGAGGATAACTAGTGGGAGTCATCAGGGCCTGGGGGTCAGGCGCTCTGGCTTGGCTGTGGGCACTCAACAATACAGCTGAGCCATCTTGCCAGCTCAGCAATAAAGTTCTTTTTAAAAAACAACTTAGTCAAATTTATGCTATCGTTTGTGAATGATCTCTTCCTAAGAGCGGGCGGGGAGGGTCTGCAGTCACTAGCGACTACAGTAGCTTACAGGCGGCTGGCTTATTCTAACCACAGCGTTTCCTGGCTGGCCTCTCAGATCCTATTGCTGTATTACAATTACCACCTTCTACATTATTTGGATAAGATAAAACTAATTTAGGTAATATATAAATAGCTACATCTAAAATAATTTTTATTATAATTCCAGTCATTCTTAAGGTATGCATGACTTAAATACATCTCATTACCCAAGCAGCAATAACACTAATGCTTTCGGACCCGTTCTGACTTACTCAGTCCAAGTAAGTACTCCAATAGAAGCCACATCTTTGTACTGCCAGAATCCATAACCAAGATCTTTCTTAATGAGCACAAAGATCATTAATTCTAGGCCCAAAAAAGTCCTCAGGAACCCACGTAATACATAAGCCTAAAGTGTCTTTAAAAATTATTATTAGAATACTTAACAAGAGCCAGAGAAAACTAGCAAGCCAAACGTTATTACACTCTACATTAAAGAACTGTCTTTAACAAATGGATGGTAATGATTTATTTTCTCTTTTCTGGTCTAAAAATATTTCTCCTTAGCTAGTGTTGGGCTCTTCACCAAAAGAAGTTCCAGAAGACCGACTTGGGGATGGAGTACCTAGAAGTTGTGTTTCTTCGGGTTATATTAGGGAATGAGAACTTAAGACACGTGTTCTCTGTTTCGCATACTGCTCAGTTTCCCAGCCTATCAATTACTCTACCCTGATCTTTAAGGCCCACAGAGGTCTTCGCCATGTGAAAGATGTAGTGACTGGGAGCCCTCGCGAGGCTTGGGAGACATTTCTTAGTTATAAACTGGAGATAAAAAGGACAGTTTTGCAGGGAGACCTAACACATTAACATCCTATACTAACAAAGCTGTGCAACAAGGAGAGGAGCGTCTGGCGTCTGGGACCCATAAAACAACATTTCAGCAGAGAAACAAAGTAGAGAGGAAGAGACTCCCAGAAACAGGAAGACTCAGCTTTTCCCGCTAGAGCAAAGCAGGGACCATGTAAACGGCAGTCCCTGTTTGTCCGCTTGTGCTCAGGGACTCTTCCAGGCATTTTCCAGACCCTACAGCTCTCTTAGAGTGGGCATGGGACTTGGGTTTCTGGTCTCTGCTCTGAACATCATAAATTCCCCTGGAATGCTGCTCAGAAGGTATACTGGCAGTAGGCAAGAGCTAGCCCATTGATGAGGCTGTTTAGCTAGAGACCAAAGTCCTACTCACCAGGGAGGAGTTTTTGATGTAATTGTCGATTTAGCTTTACAAGTCCAGAGCGCAACAGGAAAACCGTATCCACAGAGGACCTGACTGGCCAGACCAGACATTTGGTAAATCTGTTCTTTTAGGCAAAGGCCCATTTAAAACAGGCTCCATTTAAAAGCATGCCAAAAGAAAGAAAAGAAAAAGGTGGCTGTTTCATAATGGGCCACCCTGGGTTAAATAATATTATTCTTCTGGTAGGCAATACTATACTTAGCACGTTCATGAAAATTAATTAGTTACAGGTACAAAGACCTAAGAGACCCTGTAACACAAATCTCTTAAAGCTTGAAATGTGAAAAATCAACCAAAAGTATCTGTTAATAACTTACACACCTCTTTGGATAAATGAAAGAGCTTTGGCTTACAGTCCTCTGTAGCGTTTGAAATCTGTTTAAGAGTATTGAGGGGAAAAGAAAAACCAATAGGTATTAAAAGTCAGAATACATCAACAAATATGAATTTATTACTACTAGAATTTCAAATCAAATTACTTCAAAGAAAAGTTCTAAAATGCTATGTAACTATTACCTCTCACTAATTAGGAAAATAATCATTTGTCTTTCATTTCTTTTTTTAGTTGAAAAGTTAAAAATAAAAAAAAGCTAAAAATTATTACCTGAAAGACTGCATTGACGCAGTTTAAGGTCACAGGACAAGGAACGGCCCACTTTTTAATTACTACCTGTAAAAGTAGATGCAGCCGGCACTTAGATGATCTGTGATAAAATCCAACACAAGTTGATGCTTTCAATAAAGCCAAGCAAGAGGCTAACGGAAGATTCTGTTATGTTCTGATTTTCCCCAGATAGAATGGGGTCACCCTTTACCATGGTCACTGGGAGGAGGGAAGGACACAGGACGACAGGAGTGCTTTACATCTGATCAGTGGGGAATTCTGCCCATTAAAGACGCAGTGTGCTCTTGGGTCAGTTTTCAAATCTCCAACAGTACCCTGGTTTTGTTTTTAAAGTGCAACTCAAAGAGGAAGCATGTTTTCAAAGATAATTGCAAAGGATATTTATTCGTGTCAGTAGCCGACAGAGCAGAAGAGAGGCAGCCGTGAGGGGAGACTTTAATTCCCCGTGTGCTCGAGGGCACTCCTGATGAATACATGCTTTCACCTCTTCAGTTTTTCACTTGTGCTATTGGTGAGTGTGGAGAGAGCTAGGGAACTCCAGCTGGCAAAAATACATTTTTTTTTAAAAATTAAAAGAAATCCAGTAAGAAGCTGTTTTCCAGGAACCATCAGAGAGCATGCTTCAGGATTTGACTCTTAATTGTGGCCATCCTGTTCCTACAGCCACAGTGGTGGCTGGGTCAACACTGCCATTGTAGCCCTGGTTGCAGGCACATAATTGCTCCTTAAATGTTTGCTCCAGGCTAAGTCCCAGCATACAAAGGGGCAGAGAGAAGAAAGGAAGCATTTGTCTTTGCAGGAGACCAGTAAGTAAATACTATTCCTATTTGGAACTTATCTAGTTTGGGATTTTAACAAATTCAATCAAAATTGTATACAGTGATAAATCTAAAGAAAACACACACTTTTAGGATTAAGTTAATGAGAGAACCCAAGAGTCACTTTTAATTTAAACTCTAACCCCAAAGGGGGTGGGGTGTCTAAGGACAAACTGGGCATTTCCGGGTAAGTTTTCAATATAAAACCAACTGCAACCATCAATTTATCAAGAGACAGGAACACACAAGAACGAAGAATCTCACTATCTTTTTTTTTCCTGAAAAGTTGTTTTGTTCTGTTGGTTTGGTTTGGGTTTGGCTTGTTTTAAAGGAGAGACGGAGTGTGGAGTGAGGGTGACGCAAGACCACTCCTGGGCTCTTTTCAGACCTGCTGATGCCACTCCAAAATCAAAGTCTCCTGTTTTCCTCTTACTGGTGTGTAAGTGTGTGTGTATGCACGTGCATGTGTGTGTATGCACATGCATGTGTGTGTATGCACGTGCATGTGCGTGTGTGGTGGGGGAGGGGTCAGACAATGACCGCAACAGTGCCCCCTGGCTTCCTGAGCCTGCTGAGCACCAGGTCTTGAATGCCAAGTCAAAATCCTTCAAGATGCAATATAGCCAATTTCATTGATTTGAAAGAATTATTGGAAACTTGATTTTACACTAACACAAACTCCATTATTACAGCTAAGTCCTGTGGGTCATTCAAGCTTCAAACCTGCATGGTGGAATGGGGTGGAGAGAGATGCAGACAGGTGAGGAGTGGGCAGAGATACAACCACAAGAGAGGAGAGAGTCACAGGGGAGTCCTTGCTTGGTGCTGAAGACAGACTGGGTAAGAAGGAAACTCTGGGGGATGGAAAGAGAATAGAGAAATCACTTCAGGCACTTTCACAAAAGGCCCTTCCTCCTCCGCCCTCCTCAAAGCCTACCATTTCTGCAGGGCAGCTCCCAGCTTACTGGTTTTCATATTCCTTTACAGAGATCTCAGCAGCTCTCCCCACCCCTCTCAACGCTGGTGACCAGAAGGTAGGTTAGGAAAATAAAGGATAAAGGCATCTGTTACTGTCACTTTGAGACACTGCCAAATTGAAACTTATGTTTAGATGTAGATACTCTCGAAGGAAAATTTATGCTAAATTTTTAATGAAAATCAGGATCTGAGAGAACGGCTGGTAGAGACACTAATCCACAATGCTTGAGGAGTACAGTTAAGACAATGTTTTCTGGATTGACTCCATAAATATAATATAAATGTAATAGACTATGCATACACATTCTTAAAATAATCAATGGACAGAGGTACAGAGATAGGTGAGGAATGGGCTGGGACTCAACCATATGACAGGAATCACTGGGAGCCTCACATTTTACAAAACTGGCACATGGTTTTTAAAAAGTCAGTTAGCTGGGCATGGTAGAGCACAGCTTGAATCCCAGCCCTAAGGAGGCAGAGGCACGGGCAGATAAATTTCTTTGAATTCCAGGCCTGTTTGGTCTACATAGTAAGCTCAGGTTAGACAGGGTTACATAGTGAAACCCTGTCTCAGAAAACAAAAAAACAAAAACAAAAATAGAAATAGAATCTCTAATAAACATGGCAATAAAAAACAGCATTAAAAAAAGTATAATTGTCATGGTCTTGCTGGAATCTACATTTCAACGCTTCTCACAGGTAGATGATTTGTGGAGCATCAGGATTAATATGGGAGAATTATTTCCATGTGACTCCTGCAGCAGAAATCTGCACTGAATTAAAGATTATCTGCTGCAGCAGAAACAAAACACTCTAACAGACACATTGTATCAATACGTTCCACCTGTGTTAAGCTATTGACTGTGAAAACGGAATTACTTCTACCTATGAAATGCTTGCCTTGTCGACTAAGCGCCAGGGCAAAATTCAGTATGTTATCTACACTCAATTAAGACCCATACATTCCTACGTATATGTGGGATACGCCTAACCATGTAGATGCTTCTCAACAGCTACCTTAAGACGGAAATACCCACCGTTTCTCTCTATAGTACAGAACCTAAACGTTATATGCTAAATTGTCATTACTTGAATGACAATTGGGGTGGGTGGAGGGATAATTTAATGTAGATAAATTTAAAAAATGATGAAGCACAGTTAAATATTTCAGCCTTAACAAATTCCTTACAATATAAATGTTTATGAAGAGTGAAATCAGGGTTACTTGCACTTATTTTAAGTTGCTTTATCCTGTGTCTCAGAAGATGATTTAACCAAAGACAGATGTAATGCAAATATGAGTGGTGTGCATGTACATAGTGGGTGTGTGGTTGCATGTTTGTGTGGCCGTGTGTGCGTGTGTGTGTGGTGTGAATGTGACTCTGTGTGCACCTTGGGTATCATTACTCACGGGTTATTCATCTTGCCTTTTGAGAGTCTCTCACTGGCCTAGAGTCCACTGAGTAGCGGTAGGCTGGGTTGGCTGGCCAATGAGACCCAGAAATCCACGCCTCTCCCTCCCCAGCACTGGACCGTAAGCATTACAGCATGCCCAGCTTTTCACATGGGTCCTGGGAACTGAATGCAAACCGTGATACTTGCGAGACAAACACTATCAGCTGAACTATCTTCCCGGTCTGGAGACTGCTTTGACAGCTTTGGAATCTAGCTCTATAGCCTGCTTGTTTACGTGTGACATCTCCCCTTGAGTCATTTATCACTAATTAAGAGAAAGTTTAAATGCTCAGAAAAAGGTTACTTGGGATATATATATACCTGGCAAATTAAAAATATTTTTATCCTATGTAAGGTTTGACATTTATATACTTAATATGGAATAAAATACAATGCAAAGGAAAAAGTTTATTAAAATCTTATATGCAAGGATCTGTCTTAGAATTAAAAAGCCTATGTTAAATTATTTTATAAATATAAAATAAGTTAAACTGCCACCTGATATATAATAAAAATCTGATAATTAAAATATATTTTCTGCATATGAAGAAACATATTTATTCCCAATATTATCTTTATAGGAACATTTTATGTTGAATAAGTAGGACAGACAGGATTGCATTCATATCCCAGTTCTCTTTAGAGTTTTCCAACCAAGTGTTAAACTATAATTTCATCAGTGGAACAAGGCTTCAGGACACTCTGTTAGCTGACTGACAGAGCAGAGCCCACCGCTCCACAGAGTGCTACCGCTGCCCAGGGGGCTACTCTACCGTCTTAGCAAATGCTGTGTGTCCCTCTCTGGCCAACTACAAGATACTAAATTTGTTTTAAGCTTCTTTAAAATGGACAAAATGAATAATCTTGTGACTGATATGAATCTTATGTTAAAAATAGTGCTGTTAATAACATCCAGTGGGCTCTGGTGCCTAGTGCAAAGCAGTTAAAGACGTCACTAACACAGTTGTGTTTTTGTGATGAAATAAGCAATGAGTATTATTTTGAACTTACCACAAGAGCAAAGAACACCATAAAGAAAAATGATAGACTGCTTGTGTAGCCAAGAAAGCCTGTAAAATACCAATAAAATAAAAAGCAATTTATAAGGCAAGTGATCCGACTTACAAATAGAGCCATGCATCTCGGGCATGTTTTCTATTGCAGCTTAGTATCTGGGCCTAGGGCCCGGCTGTCACAGATCATTATGTAGCTCTGGGCAGCAGCAGGGAACTGGCTTGCCACTAGCAGTGCAATGCAAGGGAAGGCTTGCCCCTCAATGCTCTGCTGTAAGGACTTCATTTTAGCAGGGCAGACAGGATGCCACCGTAAGCCAAGTCATACGTTAGCTAGGCAGGGCTGAGGACGGAGCAACAGAAAACAGGCCAAGTTAAAAGGACTCACGAGCACCACCTTTCTAAAAGCATGGTGTGGTGAGGCTTAGAAGCCTCTCTCTCTGTGCAGCCCGTGCTCTTTCAGACTCACCTATTTTAGGAAGCAGTGAGAGAGGGAACACGACGCCTACACAGATGATGACCAGCAGCGTCTGTCCATCAAGGTACCAAGACCTATCAGGAGAAACACTGTTAGGTACAGGACACAGGACCCACTCATGTCTGTTCACACACACACACACACACACACACACACACATACACACACACACACACACACACGGGTGGGGAAAGGGATATCCATTTAAAAAAATACCCACTGTTTTTGTTAAATGTTCTTAGGAAACCCTTGCACTATTAATAATAAATATGAACTTAGGGAATATATTAAAATAGTATTGATATAAGCCTGTAACTCACTACAAAGGCAAGATCAACGGTTTGAGGCTGGCCTGGACTACACAGTGAGACCTTGTCTCCAAATAACACCTAAACCAAAACAAACACACAATGCCCAATGAGAAGCCATTTTTTCAATTACCAAAATAACAAGTACTTAAAAATGAGATAATAACGCCTATTGGTGAGGAGTACTGAGGTATGCCAAACACGGCTGAAAGCTAGGACCAGATTAACTCCCACATGGAAAGCAGTGGCAGGAGATGCTAAGAGCCTTCATATAATTATGCCCTATAAGATTATAAAATACCACGAACAACAAGAACATCAGCAAGAGGAACAGAGACTGTCATACAATGATATTTATTGAGAACATTTAAAATAACAAAAATTGAAAAACCATGAAAACTGGAAGCAAGCAAATATTTAATCATACAACTTCGAAAGAGCGGCTATAATGAGCGTGCCTATAGTCTGACAGTGTTTGGAGGAAAAATACAGGTATTATTAAGATTGGACAGGAACTTCATTATTTCTGGGTGATAAAGCAAGGTCATTTTCCTTCTCATAATTCTCTACATTTCTCCTGAGTTTCAGGAAGGGGTATGAATTACCAGCTTAAAAATGCTAACCTTTTCTCTAAAAGCTAGGAGAACACTGAACAAGAATGGTTAGTTAGCAGTGTGATCACGGGTTTGCCAATAAAGAAGGACCATGGGGCTGGGGGCTGTTAGTAAAGTGCCTGCCTTGCAAGCACAAAGAATTGCATTGGATCCACAGAACCCACCTTTAAAAAAAAAAAGCTGGGCACTTGGCACAAAACCAGTGTGCTCTGGGGACCTGGAGGCAGGCTGCTGGTCAGATCAGCCTCGTTAGCAAGTTTAAACACAGTGAAAGACCCAGCCTTAAAAAAAAAAGGTGAACAGAGAAACAACACTCTAGGTTGTCTCTGATTGCCACACATGTGCATACACATGTGCACACGCACGTTCATGTGCACACGCACGTTCATGTGCACACGCACGTTCATGTGCACACGCACGTTCATGTACACACGCACGTTCATGTGCACACGCACGTTCATGTGCACATACATTCATACACAGAAAGAATGAAAGACAAATTTCAGTACAGAGAGGAAAAAGTAACACTCTGAACATATATGTTACAATAATAACATATTTAAATTTAATTTACTTATAATATATTACATATTTTATATATTTATGCATTGTATGAATAAAACATGTCTACATTTATGTATATGTGTAATATATATACAAAATATTTAATGTTTTATATATAAGAAATACAAAGCATATTATATATAATAAATATATAAATATGAAATATAAATAAAATGATATTTAATTATTTTTAATAATATAAATCTGTATTTTAATAGTCAGAGGATATATCTAGAATATAAAAATGGCTACTTCTATATGGTTGTAATACATGGGTATACATAAAATTTTAATTTCTTAATATATCTCTAGTAAAATTTTAAAGTTAAAGTTAATTCCCCAAGACCTTAATACATGCACATGTGAAAGACAAACAATTCATAACAGAAATACAACTAGAAAATATATAGGAAGAAAAATCTAATAACAGTTGCTAGTTAAATGTATCTATCCTGAGATTATTGAAATTAAGTTAAGTCAAGGATGTGATATAATTGGTCCAACATGTATTACTATGTTATTGTCCAATCTGGAAAAAGAATGGCAATATGTAACCAGCATAATGACAGTGTAGTAATTAACCAAGAGGATCAGCAAAACATTAAATATAAACACAATTGTAACATTGTAAGAAAGAAAATAAAACCCAGCTGGGTGGTGGTGGCACAAGCTTTTTATCCCAGAACTTGGGAGGCAGAGGCAGGCAGATAACTGAATTTGAGGACAGCCTGGTCTACAGAGTGAGTTTCAGGATGGTCAGGGCTATGCAGAGAAATCCTGTCTGGGAAAATGAACAAACAAGAGAAAGAAAACCCAGGACAGACCAGGTCAGGGAACCATCAAAGATCAACGGGGATTCATGTGGTGTTTGTTGATAAACTATCCTCTTGCACTCTCAACAGGTAGCCAGTGTCCCACTGCCCTGACAAATGCAGAGTTTTCCTTTGCTTGGGTTTAAGAGCTGGCTTCTAGCATGTGTGTCTTTCACTGTTCAGTGCATACTACACCCTGGCTTGTGAGGATACCCTTTGGACAGACCTTTACTCATCCCGGCTGGGTAGTGACAACATTCTCTTTAAGACAGCAAGAGGAGCAGCAGCAGCAGATGCATGGTCCCTTCCCCTGCCCTGCTCTAACTCCTGTCTTTGCAAATGCTCCGCCAGATACACAAGTATTTCTGCTCTGCAGGGCTGATGCTGGGCTCTCTAACTATACCTGCACGTGCCCCTCAGTGGCTCGTGTGCAGGAAGTGCATAGAATAAACACAAACTGATACTCAACATGTTCATTTTCTAGTCACTCTTGAATACGAAAACCAAATAGGAACTTCAAAATAGCCTTCCCAAGGAACACCTGGCAAGTAAACGCTGAAGCTGGCAGCGAGCCCGGGGCTCTGTCTGAAAGTCTTTCCTTCTGGGACCCAGTATCAGACCCAGACAGTTACAGTGCCAGTAGAAAAATGGCCCCAGGGAGTAGCTGAGCAGATTCCATCTGTGAGCACTGCTGCTCCTGCTGGGTAACAATACTGCATTGTATGCTAAGTACGTTCTAATCAGAAAAAAGAAAGAAAGGAAAAAGAAAAAAAGATAAAAGTGGTTACAAACCAACCTGACTCTTTAAGAGAAAAAAAAAGGAAATACCGGAAGGTGGAGTTGTACTAAAGGGTGTATGTTCAGCCAAAGGACACAACTTTCCCCTTGCATAGGACTAAAGGAACACTTTGCAATCCTGAGGAAAGGCTGAACACGGGTGCAGAAAATGGAATCCACGGGGAGGGACACAGCCCTGACTGCAGGGTGTGAAGGCACCAACCTTGCAGAGCTGGGGAATGCTTGGGCCGGAGGGGGCTCAGAGGTCACCCTGTCGGGCATCCTCACTTCTTCCGTAAGAACCGAAAGAACCGTGGGCTCTCGACAGCAGCAATGCGAAAACTCGCAGTCCCAGCAGCAAGCCTGAGTTTATGGCAGGTTTGTTTTTGGTTTGGTTTGGTTTGGTTTTCTGATGATCCTTCATCTATTCCAAGGTCATGCTTAACTTTCTCTTCAGGACTGAACTTAAAATCCTAACATGCGAAGCATTTTGTTTTAGAACAGTTTGTCTAGGCCTGGGTACTGGCCGCTATGAGTCATTTCTCATACTTGTCGATTGATGTTAATACAATCGATCGTCAAGACAATGATTTCTTTATCATCCATTCCTTATCCATAAAGACCGCAGAGTAAGACACGGTGGAGTGAGTTCACATTTCACTCGCAGGTCCCAGACAATTGCACTGAGTTGGGCAATGGAAACTGTCCAAAGAACAAATGAGATTAAGCCTAAGCCCACAGAATACAAACCAGCAATGAGCAAGCAGCCTTAAAAAGTACATACTAAATACATTTATTTTACAAACCAAGATTTTAGGATAATTTATTGCACATAAATTTTTTTTCTAAGAGGAGAAAAAAAGAATCATCTAACCAAACTCCTGTTTTCCTACTGTGACCTAATATACATTCTCTTTGAGCCAGAAGAATTAGAGTAAAAGGTTTTATACTTCCTAGGAAACTTGTTTGATCTGTAGATTTAATCCTATATGATAAAAATGCTCCAACTATGAAACACAGAGAACACACCCTTAGCTGTGTGCAGATGCTCGGCACACAGATGGTTTTTCCATTTTTTAATGAAAACCAGATTTATTTATAAGTTGCTTTAATTTCATTCTCAAATAGAATGGAACAAGAGTATCGTATGTTCTCAATTAGGATCGTGCTCACATCCCATATCAATTATGTAACTCAAATGCAAGACAACTTAATTGTGTCAATCATAGTCCCCTGACAAGACCATTAAATGTTAACAGAGAGCTCCCAACTTTTAACAGCTATAGATTTAAAAAAATACAAGTTATTCTAGGAAAAATATAGATGTATCATAAGAGTTTGGTATAAGTATTACTGATTTGGATTTCCAATAGTAACTCTGAAATTAGAATATATGAACACAAGGTGATTTGACAGCATCTTTATAAAGGGTCATAGTTCATGAAGCTATCCATACCCACAGACAACCCAGAAAATAAAGACACTTGAAAGATCTTAACTAAACTTATGGTAAACCAAACGTCAAAATAAAACATGAGTATCATGTGATCTCAGTGAAGAAATACTGCCACACAACTCACCTAGGAATAAACTGCCCCCCAGGCCATGTTCGTTACTACAACATTTGTCTCTGACTTTACAAGATTAGGCTTCAAAGACTAATGCCCTGTATCCAATTAATATAGTCCCTATATAAATGAATACAAGACATGTAAAACAATACGAGTCATCAAAAATGTGCAATTTTCACACACTGTGGGTGAAAATCGGTGACAGTAATTGAAGCATGCAGTTTTTAAAAGCCCATTCAGGCTAGAAAGAGAATATTTATGTAAAGGTTTTACTAATACAAGTGAAACAGGAGTTTTCAACTATTCAGAACAAATGAGAAAACAACAGTGGACATGGCAACTGATTTAAAGCCAGAATGTTTTAGCAGATAAAATCCCTCGGTTTTAATAGCAGTTCTACTACACAGCACTTTAAGTGTTTCTAAATTTACTTAAAACATGATAATAGAAGTCACTGAATTCAGGACTTAAACTAAAACAAAAGATAAACAACAAACTCTGTGACATATGACAACCATTAGGATTAACAGTTTATTCATGTGTGACTCTGAGCTTCCTGGCAATTTGAATAAAAAAGGCAAGTCTACCTTTAATACAATCCTGTAGCTGGGATCTCCCTGCTCTCCTCACATACACTGTGCTACACACTTATAAGCATCATTATAATAACTGTTAAGGAAGCAACTAAACAAAGATAAGGTCATTGGTGACCCCTTTTTCTTTTAATTAATTAATTAATTTATTTTATGCGCACTGTTATTTTTGCCTGCATGTATGTCTGTCTGTGCGAAGGCATCAGATCCCCTCAGGAACTGGAGCTAGAGACAGTTGTGAGCTGCCATGAGGTTGCTGGGAATTGAACCCAGATCCTCTAAAAGAGCAGCTGGTGCTCTTAACCGCTGAGCTTCTCCAGCCTTTTCAAAGGGCTTGTCTGTTTTTGCTTTTTTTTTCTGGTACTGAGAATTGAACCCAGGGCCTTGGCCATGCTGGTGAACACTTGTCTGAGCGTTACACTCCCAGTCCTCATTGGTGCCCTCAAAGCACCAGGTAAAGAAACGCGTTAACTGGTCAAGAACCGGATGCCGGAGGCTAACTAGCATGAAGTGAACGGGATCTATGTTTCCTTAGTTTTTGATTTTCCTCACACTGCCTTGAGTTCTTAGTTCCACATACACATTCCTCAACTTGGGATTCAAATAACAAAAGTGGTTATTAAGATTTTTACAACAAATACAAAACATATATTTCACACAGCTACTTCTTAGAGCAGTCAGATGTCTAACAGAACATAATCAATAATCAAAATGCAACCAGGTAGAGCTGAGCGTAAGTCCAGGAATCTGGGAGCATGTTGTGGGACCCTAACGAGCTAAGACTGCCACGGGAAGGATGCCTTCTGCGGACAAAGATCGTGAAGGCCATCTTGACAGTTCCTATTTAGATGGAAAATAACTACTTTCCTTACACATACACTCTGCACCTGTCTGCTTCTACAAGAGAAGTTAACTTCTCTAAGCTGAAAACTCAACTCTGAAGTTCTCCCCTGCATTCCAGATACGTTTGATTACTGGGGAAAACCAACCAAATACTCCAGTCTAGAAACAGGGCAGTCCTTTGTTATGGTTTGAAAACTGGATAATTAACAGGCTTAACCCAAGTTTATTTTTCTAGGAAAAAAAAAAAGGAAGTCTTGTTCTAGATATCAAAAAGAAATACATAATGAATGTGGGTTCCTTACCCATAAAAAGAGTTAAGTCAACATATTCTGTAGGAGCTTGTGTTTTTAAAAAAGAAGGGAAGTATGCCAGCTTTATTCACAATATTAAGAAAGGCAAAGTTAAACAAGTTTTCACCCATAGTTCTTTATGCTAATATGAACCTCACACAGTGGCCGAAACCATCATATTCTTTGTCACAACTCCTTGCTGAGCGGTGACAGCAGAGATCACCCCATGTCCCTCCCACGTAGAGATCCTGCGGCTTCTCCAGGATCCTCCATCCTCACACTCTGAGATGCTTCCTTACTTTTCTCTAAGAGCTAATTGGGACTTGACGTGGCCTTTACCTTCACAGAGCACAGGGAGTGGGGCTTCTGTGGTTGGCAGCACAGTGCTCCAACACAGTGGGTCAGCAGCAGACACGCGTACAATGTTGCCTCTATTGCTGCTCCGCTCCACAACCCCTGTAAGTATCCTGAGGGCAAGCACTGTATGTCTTCCCCTTGCCACTAGGTTTCAGTAAAAGCGTTTTGGAGAAATGAATGAATAGATGATGAATGGAGGTGAGTGTGGATGGATGGGTACACACAGAACAGTTTTTCTTACCCACTGTGGTCACTAGGCAAAAATTCTGAAATAGCAGCAGGAAGCTCTGTTTTAATAATTAAAAGATAAGATGACATAGCTGCAAAAAGAACAAAAAGAATTCCTATTAGAATTAAGCCATTCAAATAGATTCAAAGAGTAATCTATTCAGGAACACATATGTCCATTAGATCTTGGGCAGCATACAGAAAATAACTTACAATGAACTATCCCAAACACATACACAGCAGAAAGCAAGGTAAATGACTCTGTAGAGAAGAATCGGCAAGTTTATCATATAATCTTTGTTAATATTGCAAATCCATAGATAAGAGAACGGGGCATTTTGTAATAGGCCATTAATAATGAAACTGTTTCAAGCTTTGCAAAAACTCCCTTTCGCATTGTCTCCTCTGTCCAATGTACACAAAGCTAATTTAATAACAAACATAAAAGAAGTACAATTAGTAACTGTTCATTTGCTTTTTTACATTTAACTAGGAAGAAAGCCCAAGTCCCTCGTTCTCTTCCTCTCCCTGCTACTGACTCACGCACCATGCAGTCTAAGGATACAGAGCTCACCTCCATGCCCTATCTGAGTGTGTCAGAAACCAAAGGAAGCATGTACCTGGATTTTATCTGATAGCATATGAGAAATAACTAGCTTTTATATAATTTAATAATGGTACTATTCCTTATGTGGTTATTAAAACACACATTCTGGTGCTGGAGAGATGCTCAGTGGTTGGCTCCCAGCATTGCTGTGCAGCTCATAACTAGCTGTTAACTCCAGCTCCAGGAATTTGATACTGTCTTCAGTCCTACACACACACACACACACACACACACACACACACACACACACACACGTGCCCACGCTTGCTTCTGCAAACCTTCCATCATGAATATGGCTATGGAATATAGCACTCATTGAGGCAAATACAGAAGAGGAAGCTTACTCAGCTCTGTGGAAACCCAGATGATCCCGAGTCATACCTTCAGTTTAACAGTCTTTTCCCCAAAGATTGATTTCTCACACAGACAGACAGACAGACACACATTTTTAAAACAGCCAATGAAAAAACCACCCTCGAAGAATGAAGAGTGTGTTCTATGTGCACACTGCTTTCATTACTTATTTATATTTCAGGAAACACTCCACTTTCTCTTTGGACTTATAAAAACTAAGAACGCCAATGAATGCCAAGCCTGAACAATGGCGGTCTGGAGGAAGTTGGAGGAAAAGGCAGGCGCACAGTTTCAGAACTGCACTTCTCAGGCAAGGGGTTGGAGTAGCTGAGCCCTGCAGTCATAATGCTGTGATGATTGAACTCTGAAGAGTAGTGAGACATGTTGGTTTGCAGGAGAATTAATCACATGACAACACAGTCTTTTTTTGTGTGTGTGAAATAGCAGGTACCTATAGTAAAGTTAAGTTTAGAACAGGTAAGTAACAATCACTTGCAATGAAAACACGCACTGGTCTCTTGTAATTTATGACTATTTCTTTTTCTCCAGAAGAAATATGGCTGCTTCTGAATGTAAAAATGTCTTCTAGCTTGTTACACTTTCTCAGGAGAGGCACCATGAGCTGGGCACAGGATGGAGGAAGGCTGGTGCTTACCTCCTCATTCAAGGGTTTGGAGTCATCACAGTTTTTGTTTTCCAAAGAGCTAACTAGATGTACATATGTGATGTAGAAGAACAGCCGTGAGGTCCTGAGACTGGCTTAGAAACTCCTTAAATGTATCCTGAGAGAGGAGGAGGGGTAAAGAGACAAAAGTACATTCAGAAAAGGGACGCGGAACGGCTTCCGACTGGCCCAACACTTTATCATCCGCTCATCGGACCTTGGCTGGGATTCATCCAGTACCATCTGCATTTCTAAAGTTTCAGACATTCATCGCTTCCAGTAATTTTCTATTTTTTTGATCTTTAATTGTAAAAAAGCTACAATGAGTGTGAGATTGTATTTCTTTCCCATATACAATCTGTCATTCTTCCCAGGATTCTCTTAGCCTCTGGCTAATCACTCCATCACTTCTGTGCTGAAGCCTTCAGTCTGCTTTTCAAATGGGAGTCCTGTTTCAATAGATTCCAGTCTGAAGAGCCATGTGTATTTTAAGAAATATGAACTCACTAAACATATGTTTCTCTGTTTTTTTTTTTTTAAAGAGGCCTCTCAGTATACACGAGTATAATAAAAGATGTAAAACCCTGCTGCTTCCTTGGAGAATGCTGGTGTGTTTTAAGAGCTACAAAACCACAGAGTCTACCATAGGGAAAATCCCACTGGTTGAACAAGTAAAACAAAGAAATCTCACTGTTAAAGCTACTTTTTCTTAACCACAAATAAATTTTCATGTAAGTACTAACACCTTAACATATGACATCCAACACTGAGAACAAAAGATGACTAGATACACTAGAAATACATCTTAATTACAGCTACATCAAAAGATCAGTCAATAAAGTAATCTGAGAAAGGTTTAAAAAAATATTCTCAGCAGACAAGTTCATATATCCCCCGTTTTTAACCAAAAGGTCACTAGGTTGAAAAGCTGGGTGCCTTGTCTTTTGTCCCATGTCTTCTATTAATGGCATAAGGAAATGCTTATGACATCTTGGAGTGACAGGCCATAAGCAAAAATTTGTAAATGATTTTTGCTGGCATCTATCCATGGTATAGACTACTAATACAACATGCCTCCTCCAAATTAATGGCTGCACCAGCATCATCCATAAGGGCCATAGTTACAGTCAAACAGTTCTGGCCTCCTTAACACCAAAGCCAAGATCTGTGCCCAGATACACCTGGACGACAGTTATCAGCCATTACAAATCAGTTAGTTTCACCACATTAGCTGAATAGGTATTCTTTCCCCTTTGTTTTGTATAAAACCACCCTGGAAAGAAAATGAAGAATCCTGTCAACCTAGTCAAGACACAGGAATTGAAAACCACGAGGAAAGTGATGGTTCCATCAGGAGAGCAAAGAAGCAGAGACGTCTAAGCAGGCGCAGCAGATAGTAAAGTATCACTACTGCCTGACCGCCATGGGAGATGTGAGGACTGACTACTGCCTGACGGCCATGGGAGACTTGGGCACTAACTACTGCCTGACTGCCCTGGGAGACGTGAGTTGGGACACAGAGGAGAAAGGCGAGGAACTGAGAACAGCTGCTCACACTGGGCAGGCATGCCTATTGCATGCTTGGCTATAATCTAAGTGATAGGAAGTTCTCTGCACATCTTTTCCACACTGACCTACCAGGAGGACATGGTTTCGCCCACAGAGATGGGGGTCCTGTGAACTAATTTGCTATGTGGGTGCAAACTGGTCTGTCTTGAGGAACTCACTCTACTAAATGTTACTTTGCTCTGGGCAGGTGGAGAAGCAATCAGCCAAAGCCAAGAAAAATAAGAAAACTCTGTCAAACGACCCTCTCTAGAATGAAGCCTTTTATTTATTTATTTTTATCAGCATTTAAGCAACAAACAGCTTTTGGCTGCTGAGTTTACCAGTTGGGCTCAAAGACAATACTAATCTCTAGAAAGAAGATCAAAGTTTTACTCCACACTGAAGACACCCTGCATTGTTAATGGAGTCCATTTGGGGCTGGAGCCCTTCTGTTGGAGTAATTGGCTCAAAATTCATGATCTTCTTGCTGGGACTTCATAGCATCTGCTGTCATTATTTAGTTGCACGTCAGCAGAGGCAGAGCTGCAAAGAGAAAGTCTCCTATTTGCATGTATCAGAGATTTAACACATCACCGAAACCTGAAAGAAATAACAAAAAGCAACCCCCTTCCTCTGTAAAGCAACCCCTTCCTCTGTATCTCGAAGCTTTCGGAACTAGTATTCCCCAGCAACCTGAGATATTTCTCGGTTTGTCATTAGTTAACCATACAACTTTAGGAAAGAAGAGACTTGACTGAGCTTGGGCCTAAACAATCATTGGTCTAAAAGACAATTAGCCATGTGGTTAGACTCTTAGGAGAACACGCATGAAGCTGGGATGATATTCAGCTATTTTAAAAATAGCACTGGGTTCTCAGCACTGGGGGGGGGGGAGGGTTGGGGGGAGCCCAGCAACCTCTCAGAAGTTAGTCAGTGGCCTAAACAAACAGAGGCACTATGGTTTGCCTTTCCATGGGAGAGATTCAGTGTTATTGCAAACTTGTCTTTAGTCATGGATAATAACTACTTTATTCAAGATGGCTCATTAACCTGGTGTTTCCACTAGATTTCTAAATGCCATGGAAATTCTAGCCCCACTCAAACTGTATAAATCTCTTTTTAAAAAAGAATCTTTTTTTTTTCCCTCTCAAAATCTCTATAAAACAATGTAATTTCCCTAAGCTATGCAAAACTGGAAAAAAAATTCACATGGTGGAAAATGTTTCATTACTGTCCTCAGAGAGCCTTTATTTTATAGTTTGTTAAGACCCTAAACCTAAGCAGGAACCAGGGAAGCAGGCCTAGTGGCTAGGTCCTGAAATTCCAGATACTTAGGAGGTTGATATCAGAGGACTGGGAAGTTCAAGGCCTGCTTGGACAGCCTAGTGAGACCTTGTCTTCAACAGAGGGGAAAAGAGGGCTAGGGGAAAACACTGCGGTGGAGAGCCTGCTTAGCATGCATGCAATCCTCAGCAACACACACACACGCGCACACACACACACACACACACACACACACACGCACGCACACACACACATGCACGAATGCATGCACACGAGGGTACACACAATCTTCTATTTTTAAAATCTTGTTATCAAACTTCAATTGAAATCATTGCTAATGCATTGGTTTTGAAATGACATGTTACTACTAAATTTTGTCAAGGCAAATGCATGTGAAAAAGGACTCCTCTCAAATTTCCCGTACTTCTAGACTTTCTATTTTCTAGAATTTGGAGATAATACTGCTCAGGCTTTAAAACAAAACAAAACAACCAACCACAAAGCTGCAGTGTGCCTGACCAGCAGATGGTGTTGTAGCAGCACTCACTCCCAAGCCCAGCTCAAGAGGAACAAGACAGACCTGTGCCTGCATCACTGCCCTCCCAAGGGACAAGCCAGACCTGTCCCTGCATCACTGTCCTCTCAAGGGACAAGCCAGTTCTATTCCTGCATCACTGCCCTCCTGAGGGACAAGCCAGACCTGTCCCTGCATCACTGCCCTCCGGAGGGACAAGGTAGACCTGTCCCTGCATCACTGCCCTCCTGAGGGACAAGGCAGACCTGTCCCTGCATCAGCACCCTGGCCTCCTCCTTCACAATCATTAAGAGAAGGAAGAACACAATTTAAGTTGCCTAACATTGCATCATGGATTGTGGTCGTTCACTGAATCTTCTTGTTGGTATGACGCAGACTCTGAGCCATCTCTGCATAGGCAGCTGTGGTTCTCCCACAGCTCGCAGCCCAAACTGAGGCATTAATCAAGGCAGCTAACGGCTGTGGATTCGGTGCCAGACTGGAAAGCCTGGGCCATCCTAGCCACTACAGGAGGTTTTTGTGGAGCTAGGTTACTCCTGATAATGTGTAGCGATTAAATGGTTAATCTTCTGTGAGGACCTGGGGAACCAAGCCATGAAGACTCACATCTTATAGAAGCAAAGTTGGCCCACTGTTCGGAGCCACTCATGGTTCCATGTTGAGTTGAGCAAGATGTGTGAATTTGGAACATTAACTGGCTCTGCTTTAATCGTTGACTTCCAAGAGTGAGTAGGATTTTCCTTGGCTTAACTAAGCTGAGGGGAGGTTTGCTGTTTGATTTCTAGTGACAAGCCACCTACGGAATGGTCTATCACAGAAGTTCAATTTCATGTGAAACTGACTGTTTTTCAGATTGTGGGAAGAGTTACGCAACAGCAGAGGCTGTGAAAACAGCTGGCCTTCCCACTGCACTCCTTGGCCCTCTTAGAAGGCAGATCAGTGAGTTCAAAGCCAGCACTAGCATTCTCTTGCCAGCAACAACATTCAACATTAATGCTCTAGGATGTCTCCTTTCTCCCTCTGTCCCAGCAGAAACTTGCTCACAGCAAACGCTAGCTCTGCCCGGGGCAGGGAACACGAGGGCTACAGCTGGTACTGGCCTCTTTCAGGCTCCAAATCATCACTGCTGAGAGATCAGAGTCACAAGTGAGCAATATTTTCTATGTCTCTCCACGTTCTAAAGGCTAATAACTCTAAAACCTTAAGAGTCCTAAATGTTGTAAGCGGCATTTTTAGGGGGTATTGGAAGGAAGTCCCCACTGAAATCACTTTTGTAGGTCACACTGGTGCCTGTGGTCAGTGTTAGTGCCTCACTTTTGTTTACGACTATGGTAAGGGTATAAACCAGGCCTTCACCAACAGACCTACAGGATAAGTAGTCAAGTACAGTTTATGAATTCATGATCATTTTGCTCTTGCTTTTCCTTTTAGTATTAGGAATTAAAGCAAGGCAGAGACGTTTAAACATCACACAGCACAGAACAGAAGCTGGGGCCATGGGAAATATGGATGAAATATATTGTGTGAACATTCTTTTTTTTTTTTTAAAGAAAAAATGAGAAGCTGGGTGTAATGGCTAACAACGGTTGTCAATTTGACACAATCTAGAACTCCTGGGAAACAAGGTTAACTGTGGCTGAAAGAGCCACCCTGACTGGACAGTGCCACTCGATGGGAGGAGTCCTGGACTGAAGCAAATGGGGACAGAAGGGGGAGCACCACTGATCCCTGCCTTAAGGTACTGGAGTGCTACCTTCCTCTCCATGATCACTTGCCCTAGAACTGCAAACCAGGATAAAGCCCCTGCTCGGGTTACAGCGTTAGGAAAAGTAACTAATCTGTCGGGTGTGGTGGTGCGCACCTGCAATGCCGCTGCCCAGACACCGAGGCAGAAAGACGAAGACTCAGAGGCTAACCCAGACTGCACAGTTACACCCTGTAACACACAAAAGGGGACAGGGAAGAGACTGAAAGAATTAAGAAGCTTTAGGACATGACACCTAACTAAAAACACAGACTCTGTCCCATTAATGACTGAAAGAATTAACAGGCTATGACACCGTCCCCAAGAACCACGTCAGAATCTACACTTCTAGTCATGACACTGACCCCAAGAACCACGTCAGAGTCTACACCTCTAGACGAGAGCCGACGCCAGGCTCTGTATTTCCCACCAATGTTTTTTAACAAAAGGCGAAACTAAAGCCAAGAAAACGAGAGAGAATGAGAGAGAGAGAGAGAGAGAGAGAGAGAGAGGGTTCCTTGAAGCATATACCTACTTGACCAAAGGCTGGAGGTGACAGAACACAAGGCATATGTTCTGACATGTGATTCAGAGCTCTGCTGACAAGCTTCAAATTCTATTGTAATGAAGGAATAATTTACGCACATTGGCTGAGGAAGGAAAACCTCTGGAGATGTACTGTCACTTATTCCTCACAGGCTCTCAGTAAACAAGCTAACTAGTAATGTGACTAAAATACCGCACACATCACTCTAAAATAAGTATTACTAGCTTTCCTGGATCTAAGGGACATTTAAAATGTGACAGCATCTAAGCTGCCCTTTTCTAGCTCTAAAACAAGCTAGCAAACAACAGCCTTAAGAACGCAGAGACCTGATGATTTCCACAACCCCAAATCCAAGAACCCCCACCCCCAGCCCATTCAAACAGCCAGACAAAGTTTCTTTTGAATGTCTTCAGGGACAAAGAACGGTTTTTAAAAAGTTGTGGGTCATCTCCACTTCAATCACACAGCTTACCGACAGGGCTATGTGCTAAGTCTGGCAGTGTCCTCCAATAGGAAACACAGTCCCAAAAAGGAGAAGTGTTTGAGGTGGCATCTGATGGGAAAGGTTTTAGGTCATGAGACTCTCCGTTCACACATGGATTTAGCCCCACTGTAAACAAGGATAAGAGTTTGACAACCGTGTTCTATGTGAGCTCTTTGAGAGCACCCGATGGCTTCGGCCACATTGGATCTGGTAAGAAAGCCCTCACTGAATTGGTTTCCCTGATTTTGGACTTCCATCTAATAACTATTTATAAAAAAATAATCCAGTCAATGTTATTTTGTTAAAATGAGTAAGAGTATCCAAGTCGAGGAACTCAAATCAGCCTCTCTGTGGACTTGTTTACATCAGAACCAATTTTGCTCTCAAGAAAATACTAGATTAGTCTAGTTTCTTTTCTTTATCTTTTACATTTAGCCTTGACACTAGTGAAGGACCTGGCATTCTCTGTGTGTGTGTGCGTGCGTGTGTGTGTGTGTGTGTGTGTCTCTCTCTCTGTGTGTGTGTGTGTGTGTCTGTGTGTGTCTGTGTGCGCACGTGCAGACCACAGGTTGACATGGGCTATCTCTCTCAATTGCTCTCTACCTTATATTTCTGAGACAGGTTCCCTAATTAGAGTGGAGCTCAGTGATTCAGCTACATTAAAGCTAGCCAGTGAGCCGCAGAGACCCTCTTCTCTGCTTCTCCTGCCCTGGGGCTAGGGTAGACATCCTCACACCGGGCTGCTTAGGCGAGTGCTGGGAACCTGCCCAGCAAGTACCTTACCAACTGAGCTACCTTCCCTCCGTTCCCCTTATTTTAGCTTTTTTTTTTTTTTTTTGGTTTGGTGTTCTGCTAGCATGTACAGCTGTGTACCATGTATGGTGGTGTACCATGTACATGAAGCACCTGTGGAGGCCTGAGGGGACAGGAAAATCCCTCTGTAACTTGAGTTGCAAACAGTTCTGAGTTGCCATATGGGTGCTGGGAATTGAACCTGGGTCTCCTAAAAGAGCAGTCAGTGCTCTTAACCACTGAGCTATCTCTCTAATCGAAATGCTTAGATCTAGATTACTGGTCATCTAAGTACCACTCATTTCAGGAAAGCTCCAGACACTGTTGGGTACTGGGAGTACAAAGAGGATGGGACATAACCCCTGTTTGCTGGGCAAACAAGGATCTGAACGCAGGTTCCCAGCACTCCCCTAAGCAGCCCGGTGTGAGGATGTCTACCCTAGCCCCAGGGCAGGAGAAGCAGAGAGGAGGGTCTCTGCGGCTCACTAGCTAGGTAATGTAGCTCAATCAGTGAGCACACAAGATAAGTACATATGGACATGATTTTTTTAAGCCTTATTTTAATGATGGCTTTTAAACACTTTAACCTCCCTTGTAACCCACCAACCACCAGAGGTAGTGGGAAAGAAAGGATATGGGGGAGGTGGACCTGTTTAGAAAGCTCTTTGGAACAACTCCCATCTGTGGGGTCTGGAAATTGGCAGTTCAGTTCACAGGTTAGCAGCAGCAACTCGATCCACTAGCAAATGTTTTAAGGATATACCAGCAGTCCAGTTCAGTAGAGTTGGGTTAGCAACATTGGTGACATGACCTAGACAGCCAGGCCTCAGCCTCAGCTAGAGTCAGAAGGAGGAACCCAGAGGGACACCAGGAGAAGTTCTCAGTGGTGCCTCTCTCAGGGAATTGAAGATCAGCAAAAACTTGAGACCCACAAGCATTGTACAGCTAGCTGATATTAGCAGTACAAGCTCTATCTCTGACACTCTGAGGAGACCTATTTATACCCTCTGTCTTAGTCAGGGTTTCTATTCCTGCACAAACACCATGACCAAGATGCAAGTTGGGGAGGAAAGGGTTTATTCAGCTTACACTTCCATGCTGCTGTTCATCATTAAAGGAAGTCAGGACTGGAACTCAAGCAGGTCAGGAAACAGGAGCTGATGCAGAGGCCATAGAGGGATGTTCCTTACTGGCTTGCTTCTCCTGGCTTGCTCAGCCTAGTTTCTTATAGAACCCAAGACTACCAGCCCACAGATGGCACCACCCACAAGGGACCCTCTGCCCTTGATCTCTAATTGAGAAAATGCCTTACACTGTATCTCATAGAGGCATTTTCTCAACTGAAGCTCCTTTCTCTGTGATAAGTCTAGCTTCTGTCAAGTTGACACACAAAACCAGCCAGTACACCCTCCAAACATCACGTGTTCTCCTCATGTCTTGCCTCAGCACACGCGTCTGCCTCAGCTGACATCACTCTGCCAATCAGCCCGAGACTGCAGAAGCAGAAGCGGAAGCTGAAACGGCAAGTACAACACACCACCAGAAGGGTTTGGTACATTTCTCTCTATGGTGTCCCAACAAATGTAACTCAACTATGCACTCTAAGGTGGACCAATACATATGCGTTGATTGTAACATGTGTCCTTTCACCTGCTTGCTTTAGCAGAACATCCTCTCTCCTGTGTCTGCTTCAGTAAAACCTTCCTTCACCAGTCTGCCTTAGCCTTTCACATGTGTCCACTTCAGGAAAACACTCCTTTATGTGTTTGCCCCAGCAAAACACCATCCAACCAACTTTCCAAAGAACCCTTAGGTTTCCACTTTAGATGACCTCCGAGTAAGAGCAGCTAAAACAGCCATGTCTAAGTCAGGTCAGAGAAAGAAGTCACCGTGGTGAGAACTATAGAAAACATGACAGTAGGCATCACACCAAGATTAAAAGCTTGGATTCAAGTTTCCAAACTAAAACGTCAACGTAAATTATTAGACAATAGCTCACTCCAATCTGTACAAAATCTTAATGAGGGCCTGCAGAAGAATTATAGCTAAGCAGTTAAGCAATACATATTTGCTAACTAAAAATTATTCTATAACAAATCTTGAAATCTTTTGCACTACAAAAGTTCTCAAAGGATAAGGTTAGTTTTCAGTATGAAGTCACTATTCCAGGAACATTCAAAGCATTCAAACGTGGACATTCAGGACTTCATACCAATCCATGGATAGAAGCTCCCCCCATACCAAAACACTAAAGATACAGTTTAGTTGCACACTTCTTACAGTGAAATAGCTCATATCTTAAGTTATCATGGTTCAATTATATAAAACTAGTAAAAGTTCTTGTGAACACACAATCTTGTGTAAGACCCAAGTTCACATCACTTTCTTTGTGGATTTTTCACACTCTGACAGTATTTCTTTAGCACTCCAGCCAGCGGGAAAAAGAAATGAAGATGCTTCTCGGCTCTATGCAATCTCTTTACAACATGTACAGGCGATTTCTGTATGTTTTATACATTCGGTCAACTGCCTATGATCAACAGTAATTGTCACTTTTAACATAGTTCTCATAATTAGGATCATTTGTAGGATCTGTTTTTAGTATAAACCAGAGGAAACATAAATCTGAGAATACCTCTTGTCCTTAGATTTATTATAAGCCATTTGGTCATTTCTAATGCCCTAGTTTCAAGGGGACATTGTGCACACCTGACTGTTCACACAGTCCACAGGGCTCTATTCCCTATACCAGGGCACCTGTCAGTGGATTAACAGGGTGAAAGCAGAAGGAAAATAGTGGATTCTCCCTTTGGGAGCATTTCCAAACTGCACCCTCTCACCACCACAGCCACAGAAAGCTAATGAGTGCACTGCAGACCTAGGAGGGCTATAATCAAGGCCTGGCTAGAGTGGGCGTTAGCATGTTTACCACTGCTACTAAAAAGGATCCAAGAAAAAGTAGGAGGCAAATAAAGGGACTTCTGCAGATGGCTATGTGTACAGAGACTTAGTGTCCAAGCTAGGGCTGTAGGAAGGCCAAAGACCAGGAAAACAATGATTTCCATTACCAGTATGTATACAATACACTTCCAATGCTTACCTCCAATATTCTGAATTATTATGGTGCCTGCCACCACCACCTATAAGAGAACAAATATATTCAGAAGATAAAAGGAAAAACAGTAGAAAAGGACAGAATTTTATTAAAGTTCAGTAACGAATACAACAAAGACAGATGCTGAACTCATGACCAGAGAGACTGATTGCAAAGAATTAATTTTGTCAGCTCTTTGTCCTACCTCAGTGGCTTTCAGTCTTCCTAATGCTGCGGCCCTTTAATACAGTTCCTCATGTCATGGTGACTCGCGACCATGAAGTTATTTCATTGTTATTTCATACTGTAATTTTGCTATTGCTATGAATCATACTGCACAGACCTGTGTTTTCCAATGGTCTTAGGTGGCCACTGTGGAAGGGTTGTTCAACCCCCAAAGAGGCTGTGATCCACAGATTGAGACCCACTGCACTACATGCAATTAATGACTACCACATAAAGTCTCCCTTTAATATCTCCATGAGCAGACTGGAGTAGACGGTCTCAACACTATAGAACACAAAGGGGCTGAGAGTCTTCTGACATCGGCTTGGCCTTCGGGCGTCCTAGTCTCAGGGATTAAACAACCTACAGTGGAAAACTCTAGGATACAATGATCAGAGTAGGAAAATTTAGGCAAAATGTTTTAAACTCAAAGACTGTGAGCTAAATTATGTCTAAAGCAGCAGGTGTGGTGAGGAGGACAGTGACTGAAGGCTCCTCTTCAGTCTTCCTATTCAGTCAGGCATTTGAGAAGTGGATCCAATGTGGTCAGATCATCTAGTATTTAGTAAGCCACAAAGTGATTTTCACAATTTCAAGAGTATAAAAGTTGAGCTGGGCAGTGGTGGTGCTCGCCGTTAATCCCAGTGCTCAGGAGGCAGAGGCAGGTAGATCTCTGTCTGGTCTACAGAGCTAATTCCAGGACAACTAGGGCTATACACAAAAAAACCCCTGTTTTGAAAATCAAATCAAATCAAAACAAAACAAACAAAAAGAGTATAAAAGTCTGCAATGAGCTAAAAATAAAAAAAGATCTGAGCTAAACAAAGTATGCCCATGACTAAGCTGTCTGTTGGCTTGTTTCTGGTCTTGGATGAGCTCCCTGGAGAACCAAGAGGAAGTGTTTAAATATACTTTCTTGGGCCTCCAGACCATTCAACACCTGGGCTGTGACCACCAGTAAACATTTGGAGCTGACTGGCTACCTTGAATCATTCAGGCCTCCACAGACTAGGCCAGGTCATGCTTGAGGTTCACCTCAAGGGAATTAATTCTTCCCGGGACAAGCTCTGCCTACCCTGGGAACTGGTGGGAACTAGAGTCTTTGCAGTCTGCAGAGGAAGGCTAATGATCTAAACATCTGGTAAGCCATCTTGAGATGCTATTGTGCCGGCTGGTTTTATGTCACTTGATACAAGCTACAGTCACTGGTCAAACTGAGAAAATGCCTCTGTGACATGGGGCTACAGCAGGCCTACAGGGGATTTTCTTAATTAGTGATTGATGTGGGAGGGCCCAGCCCACCTACAGTGGTGCCATCCCTGGGCTGGTGGTCCTGGGCTCTATAAGAAAGCATGCTGAGCCAGCCATAATGAGCAACCCAGTAAGCAGCACCCCTGCATCTGATGCCTCTGCATCAGCTCCTGTCTCCAGGTTCCTGTCCTGACTTCCTTCAGTGATGGACTGTTTCCTCGAAGTACAAGTCAAATAAACCCTTTCCTCCCAGTTTGCTTTTGTTTCTGGTGTCCTATCGCAGTAACAGTAACTCTATCTAAGACAGTAGTCATGGCCATTCTGATGTTTTCTACAAGGCAGCTTGCATCTCAGCTTAAATGAGTTTCTGGAAATCCAGTTGTTTGTGGGAAGACAGTTTCTGATGTTGTGTGCAAATGAAGCCCACTGGCCACACAGGAAATACCTCTATTTTCTATGAATATACTGTAAATCCAGCATCTTAGTACTAACCCCTCCTCCATTCCTTGGCAAAACTTAGGTATTTAATGTTTAGAAAGCCAGAATGAATATCTACATTTTCTGTATCTACTACAGTACACGGCATAGCACTGCTCAATAAAAACTCATCTGATAAGTAAACACACAAATTTAAAGATAATTTTAAAAACATTCCTTAAAATTTTCAAAAATATTTCTTTGATTCTTAGAACGATATTATCCAACCACACACATTATAGGCAGAGGGAAGAATATGGGAATTTCAGATCAATAGAATAGGGACTAAGCACAAACAGACTCTAACAAGTGCTCATTCTGGATACGCCCTGCCCAGTGCAGCTGCCTACCTGGAATGGGCACCCATGTAAACAGTGACGTGAGAGCCCATGTTCAGGAGTCAGACTCCATGACCCACACTCTTTCAGGCTGCACTGATACGCAGGGCTGAGGGGACTAATGCTGTGACCTAATGGCAGCGTGCCACCGAGACACAAGGACTCATACCTACAGGTCACATTAAATCAGCCAGGGTGTTCCCTTTCTCGTCTTCTTTGTTGTTGCTGTTACGACTGCAGTTGTTGTGTGCCCTGTTGTATGCATACGTATGTACCCACGTGCTAGGTTATGAAGAACATGTGTGAAGGCCAAAGGTGACTGCAGGCGATTACCTTGTTTCATGAGACAGTCTCTGACTGCACTTGGAGCTGGCTGTTTTGGTGAGAACCCCGGCATCCCCCTGTTTCTGTACTCTCCTTTAGCATGGTGGTTATAGGAATATTCTGCCCTGGCCAGGTTTTCCATGGGTGCTGGGGATCTGAACTCAGGTCCTGACTGGAGCACTGTCTTATGCACATGTAGAGAGTGAAGCAGAGATAGGTTGGACATTCTGCTGTCTACAAAGAAAATGTTCCTGGGGTGATGAACTAAACCCTTGACCCTCAAGTAATACGCTGTCTGTTTTGCTCTCGGCTTAGATTATAAAGATGTTACCTGGTGTTACTACCTGAGGCTCATGTACTCCCTCTACACTCTAGGAGTAAGGATAACTGGAAGCAAATACAGATTCTCTTCCCACTGCGGAGCTGTAACTCCCTCTGAGACTGACTCCTTAGAAATCAGTTTAGACATTTACAATATGGAATCCATTTAGATTACAAACAGGAAAACAAATGTGGGAGGCAACTCATAAGTTAATTAGCTCAAATGTAGCCACTCTACAATGCATATGGGTTTCAAAGTATCAAGGACATGGATGTATGCGACTTGTTTGTTAATTTAAAAATCAACACAAACAGAAAGCACTAAGAGATTTACAATCAGAAAAATTCTTGTTTAAAACCAGAATCACTACGCATTTAAAAGTGGCTCTTGAGATGCTGAAAAAGAACACAAGCATTGTAACACTATCAGCAGTGCTCAGCTATGGTGGTCCCTAGGAACGGTGTTTCTTGTCAGCAGTGCTCAGCTAGGGTGGTCCCTAGGAACAGTGTTTCCCTACAACTTTAAAGTTAGAAAACCCATTGAAAACCAGTGCCAAATACAATTTTGCTTTTCTTTTTATTATTCCAAGGAGAACTAGCATATGTAGTATCTATAGGCCTCAGATATGGAACCAGTACTGGGTGACATTGATAACAGGCGCCTTAGCAGCTCCGCGCCTTGCTTTCCCCACATGTTAACAATGGGACAGCTAGGGAATCTTTCAGCACTGTTTAGCTCTTAAAACACACTACCTAATTACTGCTCTAATCGTAATTCTGTATTGTTTTCTTCCCTTTTAAGGATTTACTCAGAGGATATGACCAAAATGAATGAGGAAACTGTACGGCTCCCGTGACTGCTCTGCAAGTGAGCTGTAAGACTTAGAAGTGAGCTGGTTTGCAGGCGTGCTTCACGAGGGGCGCAGATTTCTCTGCATTCCGTTCCCACTGTTCCGACCCTTCTTACTTTCATTCCCTCTCAATCTCTTAAGGTCCTTCTCGTCTGTCTGTCTTTCTGAACTTGAAGCAGAATAGAAATGCCCCTTAGGTTCTGAACACATTGAAGGGAGAGTGAAATTACCTTTCCAGGTAATCCAAAAGCGAAGAGTCCAAGATCTTCGTAAGACGTCACGGCTGTCAGGACAAAGTACAATTGTTATTTTACACAAACTATTTGGGAAGGTTACTTCTCTTAGGCTAGGCACCATGCCACTTCCAGCTTCAGCCAGTGGGGACCAGCAGATGAAGGGAGAGGTAGGAAGAAGGCTCAGCTTTCCTGGCTGAAGGCCTTTCAGAGTTCTCTTTTTGAAATGTTAATTTTCACTCTAAATATAACCCACATGCCTAAGATTTAGGTTTTTGCAGAAAGTGTCTCTTTGACAAATAGTGAAGGCTTTTTCCTTGCTTAAAAAAAAAAAAAAAAATCACCAAGGGGGCTACAGAGATGGGTCAGTAGTTCAAAGTACTAATTTGGTTCCCAGCTCACAACTCCTAGGTTCAGGGGATCTGGTGACCTCTTCTGGCCTGAGGGCACAGAGATGCACATGGTGCATTTTTTTTTTTTTTTAATTCCCTAAGGATTCATTTTATTATACTTCTCTAGTGTATCTCGCATTCTAATTCTTTCTTTCTTTCTTTCTTTCTTTCTTTCTTTCTTTCTTTCTTTCTTTCTTTCTTTTTTAAGATTTATTTTATTTATTTTATGGATGAGTACACTGTAGCTGTCTTCAGACACACCAGAAGAGGGCATTAGATCCTATTACAAATGGTTGTGAGCCACCATGTAGTTGCTGGGAATTGAACTCAGGACCTCTGGAAGAGCAGTCTGTGCTCCTAACTGCTGAGCCATTCCTCCAGCCCCTGATTCTGTTTCTTAAATGTCCATATTAATGGTTATTTTATATTCTTACTAAGTTTTTGACTACGGTAAGATAAGCAATGTCAGCACACTAATACTGTAACCAACTAAGAGTCATCTGGTAGCTATCACCTTGTAGGCCATTAAGGGGAGACCTGTGTTTCTCTTAAATGTTCTGAAACACCAAAACCAGGAAAAACCATTCAGTGTTAATTCTGAGATCTAGTGGCTGCTGTCTATCCACCTTACAGTTATGGATAGATGTCTAAACTTAGAGCAGAGGTACTAACTTTGGAAAAACCTTTAAAGATGCATGCTCTGTAAAGCCAGAGTCTACTACAATAGGCAGATGCTAGCAAGTCCAGCCTTCTCAGCCTATGTCAATTCAGTGGCCTGATTTCTGGAGAACACCTTGTTTGCATATACAGAATTCGTGTACTTGGATACACACTATCCAAACAGAAATTCTCACTGTCAAGAATTTCTAAATATCGGACATCTAGTTAGATGAGGTATGACAGTTGAACCACACTTTCAGGGACATCTGCCTTTCCAAGAGCTTAGAGTGATGATGATGTGTTCACAGTAGAAATAGCACCTTCATCCTATAGTTGGAAGGGGGCACATACTTTATTTTCTCATCATAAGAGTGTTAAATTACATTTTCGTTTCATTGTGTTCAAGAAGTATGGTTATTAAATACAGAAGAAAATGAAAAGGCTTGTAAGAGAGTCACATTACACTCTCAGCCCAGACAACCTTGTGTTCTAACCAGTTCATGAAGCTCTCTAGTCCGGGAAGTGCATAAGCCCACAGCACTTACACTGAGGAGAAGCAGGCTGGGAGACACCGAGGCCTGGGAGAGCCATGGATACTTTCTGTGAGTCATGGGCTAGTTACAGCCAGTGTCAGTGCGTCTCTTAGGACATGTGTAGGCGCTTTCCAGCTGACACTTGTGAACAACAACAACACATCTTTTTCTATGTTCATAATGAAGAACATTCAGGTACATAAAAACAAGCATATTAAGAATCATAGTGGTTTTCTATACAGTAACTATGGAACCAAGAAGAAAACAGTAGGGTACTGAATGATAAAGAGGCATCAACAATAACAAAATCTTCCTTTTAATCTGTTATCAAGGTTCAAGGGACTTGGAAACTTTTTTTGAGTAATATATCTAGCTTTAAAAATTCATTTACATTTGAACTGTTAAATGTAGTGCACACATACAATTTAGTCTTGAACTGAAAAGACATACTTTATCTGGGTAGGCCATTTATGAAGGTCACACAGGCCTAGGGAAGCCCACACTCACGCTCAGGTGTGTCTTGTTTCACGGCAGCCTCTGTCTCAACCTTGTGCTCAAAGTCTATATTAAAAATGTCATTTAATAAACTCAAATGCTGGTTCATAATGGCTTGAACAGAAATTCTTTTCTGCAGAGGCCAAAGATCAAACCTGAGGTGTGGTCCCTTAAACATTAAGAAAACTGGGCTGACAGCCCCGCCTCTGGCAGGGTGTCAGGAACCCACACAGTATGGCTCCAGACTTCCATTATTGCTTAAGAAAAGCATTTCTATGTTGTCAGTTGTTTCCTTTATCACTTTATAAAAGTTACCTGACCTAAATGCCTTACTACTTGAAAAACAAATTCCTGATTTTCCAATGATAAACAACCCCCACTCTTTCAGCCTTTCCCCCTTTAGTTACTGTCTATTCAGAGGTAATGGTAACTCATCAGCAATGCCGGTCATGCTTACTGTCTTTCTCAGTGATGTCTACACTTACTATGTCTTATTAGATACAGCTGGTGAGCTTAAACTGCTTATTTAATTAATTCATAGACATTCTACAAATATGCAATACTATCATTTATGTAAACGTAAACTGAGTTAAATAGAATTAAACAGAATAATTGTAGTGATACATATAATGAGACAAACTTATAAAGACAAAACGAGAGTTCGCTGACAGTGGAGGACTGAGGAGACGCAGGCAGTAAAGATCCAGGTTTTATGACTGTCCCATTCCTGTGGTGATCCAAGCATTTGAAGTACATTGTTTCAGACTTTTTCCTCTACCGCAAGATGACTTCTACTAAAATTCACCTTCATGTTCTCTAGGATATAATTAATCTTTCCCCTTGGGTCAAGTTCTTTTGGAACCAAAATTCTTCTCTTCTCATAAATAAAATAGTTTAACATCTTAGTAATTCTCATCAATTCCCCTATAATAGCATAGATTATGTCAAGGAGTATATAAGCTTGTTAATTTGAACAGATCTAATATGGCAACTGAAAAACCACACCAAAACATGTTTTAAAATGAAAATAAATAAGAAAAACATTTCTTGTAAGAACTTAAAGCAATGAGGTTTTCCAGTGTTACACATTGCTTTTCAAATTGCCTATTTTGTATCTGTCAGTATGTAGACAAATGTTTGTCTGCTTCATTTTTGTGTAGGGCACTGGATTTAAGCCCTTTGCATGCTACACACACGGTCTATATTCCAGCCTTGTTTTATGTTTAAGCAGTTGGAAGTATCAACTGTTTGTGTATCTGGTAAAGAGGAAAAGCAAAAAACAATTAGAAAAAAAAATCACACTGAAAAATTCTAAAGGGAACAGGTATTTCAAATTTAAACACTAAACATTTATTCTAAATTTTAAGTTAAAATTCAAGTGCCAGAGAACACAGCAAATTCAGTTGCTTGTGCCAGAGAACACAGCGAATATAACCGCTTAATGAAGACAGTTTGGGCTGTAGCTTGTGAAGTTGTGCAATCTCAAAGGTGCCCTTTGGTTCTATTTCTTCAGCCTCATAAAATATCTCTAAGCTCCACAAAGTCCCAAACCGAAAGAGGAAAGGCATGGGGCTTTTAGCTGGGGGCGTGCCCAGTGCTCCAGCCCTAAATCTAGCTTTCCTGTCAGCAGGTCTGGGTCCTGCTCAGCTCTGTCTCTGTCATCAGGGCCTCTTTTATGTTGCAAAAATTAGAAGCACTTTCCCCTGCCTGAGACATCAGGAATATGAATAATGGCTTCTGGCTTTGCTTTGAGGCTTTGTGAAAATGAAATGTGGACACAGCCAAGTGCTTTCTCCACATCTCAGCCTGTGAACCAAAGCAGCCCTGGGAAACATTCCCAAGCTCTCTTCTGTGGCTTGGGCCAGTTCTTCAATGCTGGTGAGAGTCACAGACTGGATGATGGCTGGGATGTAGGCTGAACAACGACCCTTTAAAACATTTGACCCTGGGAGTTTGGGTCCTAGGAGATAAGAGTAAAACCAGGGAACTCATTAGATATCAATCTTGCCATGATTTTCACTGAAAAAACAGGGCTAATCTAAATGTGCAACAAGTGCTTAAGTAAATCATGGTACTGATATCTAATAGAATAATACAACCATGAAAGCCCATTTATAATAACAAGAAAATGCCCATATTTTTTCAAGCAAGAAAAGATAACCAGGATTCAAATACAATCCATGAAGTAGACACATAAATGGTGAATAAGTCTTTAGTCACTTTTCTTTGGGTTTCTGTATTTTTGAGGAAAGGAGCTCAAATACGTTATAATGACTTGAACAGCAAAGGTGGGACTTTATTTTCAAGAACTGCAATGCCAAGAGTATTGGCACAGGCCTGTAATGCCAGCTACTTGTGAAGCTGAGGCAGGAGGATCACTTGAGAATAAGAATTTGAAAGCAGGTGAGCAACACAGCAAGACCCCCTATGCTGCTTCAGAACAAAAACCCAGACAACACTTAACTAGCTCTACTTCCTCTAGAAACCTGAGAGTTAGCAGTTAAACTGAAATTCTATTTATTTTTCTAGTGCTAAGTAATTTGTTGCTTGATTTACAAGCAAAGGATTTTGTTTTGTTTTGTTTTTTGTTGATTGTTTTTGGCTCCTTCATACATTTTACAGCATTACAAATATTAAGATGTTTTAGAGACATAAAACTAAGTGTTGATAACCAATGAGAGTGGCATGTTCCTTCAGAACAGGAATGACGCCATAACTATGTAATTAATGCCGTCTTCTAAGTAGCAAACCTTCCTATGAGCTGAAGCCATCACTAGCAACGTGGTTTTAGAAATCATTTTTTATATCTATATATTTATTATATATATATTATATATATATTTTTATATCTATATTAAAATGCTGTGTTTTGAAGGAGTGGAGAGGCTGTACGTCTTAACCAGTAAATGGGGAGGTTTCCCTTAATGCACGGCAGGCCCAAGGCTGCCGGCCTCCACTGGAAAGCTGCTTCCCATGAAACCGTGGAGCATTTCCAGCTGGTTACTCCAGTGCCCTGTCTGCTTTGCATTTTTTCCTCAATGAAATAGGACAATTAATAAACTCTGGTTACAGTATGAGCCCAAGTTTCAGCAGAAGCAATATTATCTTTGGATCTGGACTGAGGGACACAAGTTATACAAACATAGTTCAACTCTCAGAAAGTTGGCTGTTTGCAAAGTCCTCTTATTATTCTGAAATTCTTTTCTTTCTTCTGCTTTCCATCATTTTTTTTTCTGCTTTTTCCCCCCCCTAACAGTGTATGGAGGGCAATAAAGTTCTTGAATATTCACTAATTTTAAGACTACTTCTGATCTTTCTTAATACATACTTCAGTGCCACTGTGCCAGCCGATTATGACATGACTAACAATCTTTCCATGCATTAACAGAAAACAGAATGACAAGATACCAGTGGCACTCTTTCAGCTAGCTACAGAGTCTGCAATGCTGCATGCACAGGAAGGTTCTGGATTCCAAATTTACTACTAGTTAGCTGTGCAGTGAGTAATATTTAAGGCCACAGCCATTAGTGGATGCACTGGTTTTCAACCATTAAACTCAATCTATCAATAACATGAAGAGTTTAAGAATCATTACAAAATACAAAATAAATGCTGTTTTTGACAGTGTAAGGCAGCAGTTCTCAATCTGTGGGTTGTGACCCCTTTGACAAACTTTTATCTCCAAAAATATTTACATCACAGTTTATAATAATAGCAAAATTACAGTCTTGAAGTAGCAATGAACATAATTTTATGGTTGGGGTCTCCACAACATGAGGAACTATATTAAAGGGTCGCAGCATTGGGGAGGTTGAGGACCACTGACGTAAGAGAAGAACATGCTCTATGGGAAGGAAAGACAGCACTGAAGAGTTTTCCAAAGTCAATGGAAATGAAACCAAGGTTCTGTATATTCTGAACTTACACATGATCAGTGATGACCCACTGAGTAGAAATGGAAATCAAGAGTGCGAAGGGGAAATCTAGCACTCCTGAGCTTTTCTGTTTACAATGAAGAAGGGGGAAAAAATATCTCACCTTTTCGCCAAGATGGCACCAAAAGCAAAGAAGGGAGCTCCCCCCCCAAAGCCGAAGCCAAATGGAAGGCCTTGAAAGCTAAGGAAGCAGTGCTGAAAGGCGTCCATAGCCACAATAAGAAGATCCGAATGTCACCCACCTTCCGGCGGCCGAAGACCCTGCGGCTCCGGAGGCAGCCAAAATATCCTCAAAAGAGTGCACCCAGGAGAAACAAGCTTGACCACTATGCCATCATCAAATTCCCATTGACCACCGAGTCAGCCATAAAGAAAATAGAGGACAACAACACACTTGTGTTCATTGTGGCTGTCAAGGCCAACAAGCACCAGATCAAACAGGCCGTGAAGAAACTCTATGACATTGATGTGGCCTAAGTCAGTACCCTGATACGGCCTGACAGAGAGAAGAAGGCGTCTGTTCGCTTGGCTCCTGATTATGATGCCCTGGATGTTGCTAACAAGATTGGGATCACCTAATCAGTCCAGATGGCTAATTCTAAATATTTTTTCACCATAAAAAAAAACTCAATGAATAAGAGATTATAATTTAAACATAGAAAGTCAACTGCCAAAAGAAGTATCTCATAAGACTGCATGTCCCTACACTTATAAGCATATACCAGGTCTATAAAAAAATTTATTTTAGTCAGGCATGGTGGTGCACGTCTTTAATTCCAGCACTTGAAAGGAAGAGACAGATGGATTTCTGTGAATCAAGCAGCTAGGGCAATCTATATAGTGAGTTCCAGGACAGCCAAGAGATCCTGCCTCAAAACAACAACAAAAATTTTATTTTATGTGGATGACTGTTTTTTTTGCACATCTGTCAGTGCACTGTGATCATGTCTGGTGCCTGCAGAGACCAGAACAGGGCCTCAGTTTCCCTTGGACTGAATTTACAGACTGTGGTGAGCCACCCCGTGGGTGCTGGGAATTGATTGAATCCAGGTCCTTAGAAGAGCAGCCAGCGGTCTTAACTCCTGAGTCCTCTCTCCAGCCCCAAGCATGTACATTTCTGATAAAGACAACAGTGAGGACCAGTGAGAAGGTTAAAAGGGTATTCCCTCCATGGACCATGTAAAGCTGAGAGGAGAAAACCATGAAGTTGTTCTCTGACCTCTGTACGTGCACTGTGCTACACACATCCTTATCAACACGCACACATGCACACACACTATCAATAAAATGAATGTTTCAGGAGCTCACAGCCATTCTTCCCTACCCAACAGCAGACAGTTTAGCTCTAAATGATGACCAGATCATTAACACACATCATACACGCAACATAGCCCAGGGCTGCTCATGACCAGCGCCCATGTAGTTCTCGTCAGAGCTGTCTGTGTACTGTGGGACGTTCAAGAGGACCCCTCGCTTAAACACGCTGGGGCCACAGCACCATGCCCATCCATCACATCGCTGGGCGGTGGCCATACACATTTCTGGTTCTCACGCCCAGAGATGGGGGAGAAATCACACCCAGTCAAGAATCAGTAATACAAGCCGGGCGGTGGTGGTGCACGCCTTTAATCCCAGCACTTGGGAGGCAGAGGCAGGCGGATTTCTGAGTTCGAGGCCAGCCTGGTCTACAGAGTGAGTTCTAGGACAGCCAGAGCTACACAAAGAAACCCTGTCTCGAAAAAACCAAAAAAAAAAAAAAAAAAAAAGAATCAGTAATACAAAGCAAGATACAAAAACACTAGTCCACTGAAGCTGGCTTAATTAATTGATTCACTCAGTTAATTCTGAGTGCATTAAATTATGCTTACAATTCTAAAAAGAAATAGAGGAAAATATAGTGTGGTACTGACTACCTTTCCTAATAAGCAGATGTTTGCAGGAAACACACCCTGGTGTCATCTTCCATTTTAGTTCTGACTCTCTCACATCCCAAATGTTATGACCTAAAAGTGATTCAAAACCCACCCAGGACACCGAGACCAATACTGGGCAGAAGGGAGTCCAAGAAGCCCCAGGTGTCAGTTTTCTTAGAAATGCTATGTTGATGTTAAACATATAGATTTCTATTATAAACTACATAAGCAAATCTTAAAGGTCATTTTGACTACTTGTCATTTAGTTATTTTGATTCAGGATCTCAGTCTGTAGACTGACTTTGAACTCTTGATCCTCCTGACTCAGCCTTCTGAGTGTGGGATTGCAGGCACATGCTTCTGCGCCCGGCTGACTACTGAGTTTTGCCATGCCTGTTAAATTTTAACAGGAAACGTGATCTCCAAAGTTCTACTGCTTCCAGTCGATTCTCGCCTATCTCCAGCATTCATTGGATGTCCTCTTGGATATAAAAGCAGTTCCCAGGAAGACAATTACCATACAAATGCAGGAAATGCTCTTAATACTACATTTGGAGCTTTACCAAAAACCTGTTTCTAGAGGAAAAATCACACTGGCTGACATGTTCTTTTGTTATTCCAATGTTGTGGCATTTTCTTACTGTAAGCAAGGTTTAGTTCACTACGGCTGATGTAACCAATTATTATAAACTTGGTGGCTTCAAAAACCAGAAAATTATTGTTTCACAGTTTAAAAGGACAGAGAAGTTCAAAATTAGATTCACGGGGTCATAATCAGGGTGTCAGCTTGAGTCCCTCCTTCTGCAGAGAATCCATTCCTAGCCTTTCAGCTTCTCGTGGCTCCGGGAATTATGGTCAAGTGTCTGTGATCTGTGTGTGGCCACACTGTACTTTTCTCTTGTCTGTGATCTTCCTTTTATGACACATGTAACCAAATTTAGAGCCTGCCAAGAAATTCTCCATTTCAACATCTGTAAGTCACTCCTGTAGGCCTCTTCTTTTGCTATATGATATTACAGGTTCCGGGGTGTGGTTGAAGGGCAGTATGCAGCATGTCAGGGAAGCTGCTACACCTACGGGGATTTCATAGCAGACAGGAAACAGCATCTGGGAAATATCTGGTTAAGAAGATGTTACTTGGGTGTGGTAGTACACTCTTAAACCCCAGCAATCAGGAGGCAGAGGCAGGAGGATGACTTCAAGAACAAAGTCAGCCTGGCCTATATCGTAAGCTCCAGACCAGAGCTCCATGGGAGGGCTGCCAAACATTGCTGAGGAGAGCTTTAATTAAAAATCTTTTGCTTTAAAACAAACTGGAGAGACGGCTCAGCAGCTAAAGGCACTGGCTGCTCTTCAAAAAGGACCTGGGTTCAATTCCCAGTACCTACACAGCAGTTCACAACTGTCTGTAATTCCAGTTCCAGGAGATCTGACACCTCACACAGACATACAAGGAGGCAGAACACCAATGTCGATTAAATAAATAAATAAATAAATAGATAGATAAATAAAATTACTTAAAAAAAAAAGAAAAAGAAGAAAGCAGAGCTTATAGAAACATCTTCTTTTCATCATGACTAGACTTTCAAGTCATCATGGAGATCAATAACCTTGGGGCTAGGGAGATGGTTCAGCTAAAGTGTCTGCCCCTCAAGCAGGGAAGCCTGAGTTTGGATTCCCAGCACCCACAAAAGCTTGCTATAGTCTAGTGCCTGAAATTCCAGCACGTGGTGGGACGGTTGGATTCTCTGAGTTCGTTCGCTTAGCTCAGCCACCAGCTGTGAAGCTGGTGAGCTCCAGGTACCATGAGACCCCTCTTAAAAACTAAGAGGGAGAGTGAAGAACACACCCACTGTTGACGTCCGGCCTCTGCACATGTATGTGCACACAGGCCTCCCGTAACCTTCTTTAGGATGAGGAAGAGAAATGGACTCAAAACTCTTTATTGGGGTTACAGGCTATAGCATGTGCTCTAGGAAGAACCAAAATTCTCTTTGGATAGAACAAGTGGTAGATTCTGTTATCTTCCTGGACTTTTTCAACCATCCCAGTGGGTCTCCTATTCCCTGGGCAAATCCTTTTATATATTCTTCAGGATCTGAGACTGGCTTCCCTCCGATTTTCTTCTTTATACCTTATTCAGTAGCAGTAGTAAGTTATCTTGGGCACATTGTGTACAATGGACAGGATATGCTTTTTCTCTGCTAGCTTTTTCAGCCCAGTGACCTAAGAATATTCCGACTCCCATGCCTCCACCAGCACACACTCTTTCCTCCTCACTTGCCCCCAGACGTCTCACATATTTAGTCCCCATATTTAGCACACTACAGCGTGCAACATTTGCTCATGTACTTGTCTCTGATTATTCCCGTATTCCTAACCAAAAAAGAATACCAAAGCAAGGAACCTCTATCTATGCTTCAGAGCTCAGACCATTCCACTCACATATACTTCAAAGTCCACATATTCAAAACTGAACTTACTTTTAATTTTGAGCCACCTCTGCCTTCTGTGTTCCACTAATGACCCTGCTCAGTGGCTCAGACCAGTGCTCCTTCACCTTTACTACCACTCGGACGTCACTCCTGTGCTGACTCTGCACACTGCTTAGCCCATTTTTCCTTGATCCCTGTTGTCACTGCTGTGACTCCATCCCTGAGACTTCTGTACCAACTTACCTCTCAACTACTCCAGTTCTGATCATGGAAATTAGAGCTGGCCGCCCTACAGAGGATGCTGAGCAAAGAATGCCTGGCAGCAGCGCTATGCTTCTCTACAAAGAGCACGGGTGCTTAGATCCACCGCTGCATAGCCGCTGTCCTGGGAGTTTCCTTTCCTTCTCTCCTGAGTTCTCATTCCTGTTACTCCTGAATTCTGGCAAGTTTCCTCTACTCTTAAACTGCTCATTACATAAGTACACAGAAGGGATTGTTTCTCAGACATTGCATGTATGAAATGTCATTACCGAGACCACATTCCCATGAGTTTGGCTGGGTATGGAATTCTAGTTTAGAATAATCTTTTCCAAGAATTGCAAAAAGACTGGTAGACAGTCCACTTTACGGCTCCTGTAAAAACTGCTACACGTCCTGATGTTTATCTCCTTGTTTGTGTGCATGAGGTGTGTGTATATAGTGTACTCACACCTCTCTGTGGGTGCTCACACCTCTCCATGGGTGCACACACTGCATGTGGAAGGCAGATGAAGTTGCTGCTGGAGATCCTTCCCTAGCACCATCTGCCTTGTTCCTTGGAGGCACAGTTTCTTGCTGAACCCAGAGCCTGGGCTTTTTGGATAGGCTGGCAGTTACAGCCGCCCGGGTACTGTGGTCCAAGCTTTCATAATAGGCGCTTCTAACCAACCACCATTTCCCAGTTTCTTTGTTTCTTCAGTGTAAACTTTTAAGATACCATCTTTTAAAACTGGCTTTCCCGTCATTTGCAGTACAATTGGTGTGAATGATTTCACAATGACCATCTAGAAGGAACATGTTATTGTGGAAACTTGTTTTCTTCAGCTACACCAGCTCTTCCGTGTTATTCTGTGATAACTTCCTGCCTCTCCATTTACCCCCTTCTTTGCACATTCTATCATTTGCATGCTGGTCTCCTGGACTGCTCTAAGGCTTTACTGTTTTCTTTTCTTTCATTGAAGACTGGGTACACTCAAGGTGGTACGGTAGTAATCTCTCCTCTCACTTTCAAGCTGCTTATTCTTTCTATGGAAATCCCTGGACATTTTTTCAAGTGTTCCAATCTGACTACAAAAGTAATTTTATTTTCACTTTTTTTCCTTCTCTTCTCTTCTCTCCTCTTCCTCTTTTTTCTTGTTTTCTCTAACTTCTACGGCACTTGGGATTTCTGGACACCTTTAGATAGTATTTTCTTGTTTTTGTACAGATGCATTATTTATTATTTCAAATCTTAGAGTGCACGCTTTTATTCTAGATTAGAAGAGGCCCTTGTTGGCTGTTCCTTTCTAAGAACTATTTCCTTTCCTTGCCACAGTAGCATAGAGACATCGCCTCCCCATCCCTTCCTTTCCTCCCTCCATCGCACCCCTGCTCGTTCAAACTCGTGGCCTCTTCCCCCATTGATTGTCGTTACATACTTACATGGTGTGTGCATATACATATATATATTTAAAGACACAAACACAATCTTCTCAGTCTGTATAATGATACTTTTATGAATGTTTCCAGGCTGACCATTTGGTACTGGATAACCAACTGGTGTGCTCTTCCTTGGGGTGGACTATTTCTCCCTCTCCAAATCCTTACTTGCCTGTAGTTCTTTATGTAGAGCTGAGGCCTTATAGGCTTTTATTATTAATTTTTACTCCACGTGTTGTTCTTGTATTATTCTCTCTCACCACTTGCTTTTTTTTTTTTTTTTTTTTTAAACAGATTATATTTTTAGATTGTTTGTAGGGTCTCAGAAAAATTAAGAAAGTATAAGGCTGTGCTGTTCCTCCTGCCCCACACAACGCTAAACATCTGTTATTATCTAGGAGCTCTGTTCTGTCTGCATCACATAAAACCAACCCACAGTTGACATGAAGGTTCCCTTTGGCACTAGACAGTCTATGGATCTATCACATGGCACCTTTCCACTGCCCTAAATATTCTCCTGTTCGATCACCCTTCCCTAACCCCTGGCAACCACTGATTCCTTTACTCTTCATGGTTTTGCCTTCCTACGTCATATTGCTGAAACCAAATCAATCTTTTCTGGCTGGCCTCTTCTTTCTCTTAATTTTGTATATTTAAAGTGTCCAACATGTTTTGATATACATTGAAACTATAATATTCAAGGAACTAATCATATCCATTCGACCTTTCCTTCCTTCCCTTCCGCCCCTCTTTCTGAGATTATTCTCTTGGCAAATTTCCAATAAACTTGATGGTCACTATGACCAACATGCTGTACATCGTATTTCCAAACTCCACATCCTGTGCTCAACCAAGAACCCCCATCCTCCCTCCCTCCCCAGTAGCCCTGGTAAACAGTTCCATCCTGTTTCTTAGCTACCTTTTTTTCCTATCTGTATGTAAGTGAGAACATGCGATTCTTCTTCCTGTTTGCCTCACTTTATCATTACCATGATGTCTGCCAGGCTCCTCCAATGCTCCCACCACTGGGATGATTCCCCCTTTTTAGTCCGTTTTTAAAGGCTGGATAATATTCTAATATAAATATAGATTACTGCTTCTTTATGTATATTCTTCAACTGAAAGACACACAGAGTGTTTCTGTATTTCACCATTGTGTAATGCCACAACAAACAAAGAGCGTAGATTATCCCCACCAGGCCCAGGTTTCATTTTCTGTGTATACACAAGCAGAACTGTTAGAGCATATGGTTTCTTTCACCTGATAATTTGCTTTTATGGTGGTTCATTTCTTATTAGTAAAAAATAATTTTCTGTTGTTTCAATGTCGCCATTTGCTTGGCCATTCATCTACTGAAGGGTATTTGGGCACTCCCTAAATTTGGCAATTATAAATAAAACTGCTATAAACATCTTATATGTGTATTTGTGTAGACGTAAGTCTTTGGATAAATCCAAGAGGAATAATCTTGCCAGATCCTGTGGCACAAGTATGGTTCAGTAAGAATAAACAACAAAGGCCTGCTGCTCTCCTTCCAGAGTGGCTGAGAAGCCAGTTCCTCCTGTTCCCAGCCTTCCCAGCATCTGTTCTGGATCTGCCATTTACATATACTTACAAAGGCATCTCATTGTTGTTTCTGTATTTCTGTTGTGGTTGTTTTAGCACAAATCTTCTCTGAACTGTCTCACACCACTTAGCTATCTGTTGACAAACTGTGAGGCACTCAAAGGGTAAATAGAAGCTCTGACTTATGACTGACAGGCTTAGTCAGAGGAAGAAGCCACATCTTTCTTGAAAGCCCCCCTCCCACCAGTTATTTGTAGCCAGGCAGAACAAATTCTATACAGAGCACTCCTCCGATCCATGTGAGAGGAGATGGCCATGCCAGCCTTCTGTTAGTGGGCCTCTTCCTCAGCCTGCACAGTCTCACTTGAGTTCTACCTCCAGAAAGAACTGAGTCAAATGCAAAGTTTCCTTTTACTTCCTCCAGAAAATAAGCTTCAAGGTTTGCACGGTGGGAAATGGCAGACTATGTATGACTTGGGGCTATGATGTGCAAGATTAGTTCTAACCAACCAATTGCCTATGCAGCCAGAAAGAAACCACTTTGTCTTTTACTGTCTCCTTTTGCCAGCCTCCAACACAGATGACAAAAATCTACCTGATGCAGTTGTTAGGTTTCACATGTGAGTCTCTTGTGACACTGCTGAGCACACAATCGATTTAATGAATGCTGTTCTTAAAGAGGCTTGGGTTTTCACTGCACGTCAGAAAGTGCCCAGGAGCTGGGCATGGCCGGCTTAATCTCAACACTTAGGAGGCAGAAGCAGGTGGAACTCTGTTAGTATGAGGTCAGCCAAGGCTACATAGTTAGTTCCAGGCTTGTCTGGAGAGATGGCTCAGCACTTAAGAGCACTAGCTGTTCTTCCTGAGGTTCTGAGTTCAGTTCCCAGCAACAACATCGTAGCTTACGATCCAATGCCTTCTTCTGGTATGCAGACATACATGCAACAAAGCACCCATATACATAAAATTCATAAATAAATAAGAAAGTTTCGTTTTAGTCCAACCAGGGGTACCATGCTAGTTTGAATGAGAATGCCCCCATAGGCTCATTATTTTAATCTTTGGTCTCCAGTTGGGGAAATTCTTTGAAAAATATTAGGGGGTGTGGCCTTGCTGGAGAAGGTATGTCACTGGGTGACAAAAGCCCACACCAGGCTCAGTCTAGCTTTCTTCCTTCCTGCTGCCTACAGATCAGGATGTCAGCTCTCATCTACTGCCCCAGCGCTCTGTACCATGATCTGGGGTTTGGGGAGTTGGAAAACTGTAAAAGATGAGGCCATAAAATAGAAAGTGAACCCATGGGTGGAAGACTGGGGAATGGAAGATAAACGAGATTCCTGGAGTTATTGACATGACATAAATACTGGACTATCATTAAACCAGGGGCTCTGGAGGCGCACAACAGTGATGACACAGCGCGCAGTGACGCAGTACGCAGTGGGGAGGCGGAGCCACAAGCAGTACGATGCCCTAGAACACTCGGTCCTATCTGCTGATGGTGATGTAGAGACCCGAGGAGGGAGGGCAATTGTTCTAATCCCAGAGCATAAGCCACAGAATGACCAGCAGCCAGTGCTTCTGAGATTACATCATGTGTAAGACTTTGCAGTCCTTTGAGATTCTGGCCCAAAGAGAACTCTTTATTCACCACAAATCTGACATTTTATATTCACGATTTTGCTTCATTCTTAGAAGAATTCTAGGAGGAGCGTGTTGTCAAGACGATTGCGCAGCCAACAAAGTAAGGCTGGGGCATATGACACCTTGACATGCCTGCTCGGTTCCCTAGAACAGTTCCCACAGACAGACCGCAATGCTGCTCAAAATTTCAAGTAAGACAATTTCATGTGACAAGACCCCTTTCTTTGATAAACATGAAGTTTTCTCTTCACCTTTCAACTCTAGACAAACAAAACAAAATGGTATTATCTTTTATAAAGACTTCAAACAACTTTTTTTCTGACCAGTGATTCTAACTTGTACACCTTTACAGTAGGTAGTCAACCAACAGAGAGGAGATAACCACACACCATTCTGCAGTGGCACGAGAGAGCCTACCTCCACTGAGTGCCTTACAGGGACTGAGGAATCAGTGTAGACAGGGCAGCAGTGTGAGTGGAGAGCCTTGGAGAGGTCAGTTCAGGACCCAAGCAAGCTACAGAGAAGAGAAGAGGAAAAGGAAAGAGAAACAGATGTTTTCACTTCGTGTTAAAGAACAGAGTTAAAGAACAACAGTGTCAGAATATTAAGGTTGAATGATCTGAAGGATAAAAATAATATTACTTTTAAAATTCTATGAATTTAAATACTATTCCCAAATAATGAAACTAAAACTGACTGCTGCACAGTTGACTGAAGTCTTAATCTTTTAACAGCATGTATCAAAAGAATCTATTACAATGCTAGAAGAATTATCCTGATTTAAAGAACTTTTTTCATGTGAAGAAGGGAAATCATGTGACTGATATTCCTGGCGGGATTTACAATGCTACCTAAAGATATTATTATTCCTGAGTTCACGGTGCTGTTACAACAGCTACCTTACACTGTCTTCTGTCTGCACATTTGCCCTGAGGGCAGAGGCATGCACTGGTAAGCTTGCCTGTCAATGCCACCCAGCTGGTAGAAGCTGCAGCTCTGAGCTCTGGATCCTAAGGTGGTTTTGCATAAGAATCACCTAGTTGGTTTGTTACTAAATCTGTTCATTAAACAACAACAACAACAACAACAACAACAACAACAACAAAATAGGCATTTCTGATGCATAGACAAAGAAAATAAAGTGGAATGGTTGTTTTCAAACTCTGATCTCAAGAGTCTCAAAATCTCAGAATAATATCTTTATGGTTCTCATTTGTTTGGGTCTAGAAGAATCCCACTTTAAAAATCTATTTGGTGTATGCATGCTGCTTCTGTAAGTCTGAAAGCCACAAAAACAATGAGAACAAAGTGAGCTCCACCATGCAGAGATAAAGCTTGGGGTGAACTGCAACACAAATTTAATTCAAAGATGAGAGAGCAGGTGACAAAAAACGCCAGCTTTCTCTGGGAGGTAGTGCTGCATACCTTTGATTTCACCACTCAGGAAGCAGAGGCAGATGGATCAGAGTTTGAGGCCAGCCTGGTCTACAAAGCGAGTTCCTACAGCTAGGACTACACAGAGAAACTCTGCCTCAGAAAAACAAAACAAAACACAAAACAAACAAATAAGCAAAAAACGCCAGCTTTTGTCCTTAGCACAAGAAAGCAAAGCCAATCACCACACCATTACTGATAAATGCTCATTGGAAAGCAGACTCTTAGGGGTATGGGTAGAGCTGGAGTTCCAAGCTGGGGGCTTGCTTGTGCTTGCTAAATACATAAGCTTTCGCTGAGCTAACCCTTGACTCTCACACATCAGATCGGAGACATTCACTTCTTATGCAAGTACAAACTCAAGAGGCTGGGTCAAGTTAAACAGCGTGGTGTGTTACTCACCTGTGTGGATGCACATAACAAGCAGGAGATGGACTGAGTAAGATGCCAGAAGAGCGACTAACAGCAGCAGGAAACTAAAATATAAAAGACCACAGTTACGTTTCCCCCTTGCTTTTCATGCTCTTTCACTCCTTTGCCGTCAGATGCTCATGGGGGCTATCTCTGAGAAGCAGAGCTACAGACATCAAAGGAATCACCGTTTTGTGTTTGCCAACTTGTATTTGAGTTGAAATGAACTGCTTTTAAAACAAAAAGAGAAATCAGAAAGAAATACACTTTACTTAAAACACGAATTCCTCACTTTGCACTGTCTGCTGACTGCAGTTCAGCACACAGTGATTTAAATATTCCCTTTTATTGACTAAGTTTTCCTGTTCTAAGAAGTCTCACTAACTTCCTCCTGCCCCATTTCCCCAACTCCTTCCCCTTCCAGTGATGTGGACCCTTTAAACGTGGCGTTACCTGTAATATCTAGCTGGCGATTCCTGGGTTCTATGGAGCATACAGCTCTTTCCAGCTCTACCCCCAAACAACGCAATTAACACATTTCTAATGACACAATCTAAAAACCTGTGTAAACCGTAAAAATAAATGGCATAAATAATTCCTGCTTATTCTCCAAAAGATCCTGGCAAGGCAGACTTCTAGCAAAACCCATGTCCCCAGTGCACCATACCAAAGGCACAGAAATCCTCTTTCTTAGTCACTTAATACTTACTGGTAAGTAGCAAGCAGTCAGAAAACTGACATCAGAGACCTCACAAAATTACAGTCTGACAACACCAAGAAGGACATTCAATTGACGAAGCAGGCCCACTGTCAGTAATACACACTTGCATGGAAAACTCCAGCATATAAAATGTGACATTTTCAGAGAGCTTTGGGGGGGAGGGGCTCTCTGATTATGGGTTGCCTAGAATGTCGAATATAGTTTTTAAAATTGCTGAGCTTGTGAGCATATCCCACAATGACAGCAAAGTGGGCTACTTAAAAGTGCTTTTTCTTATTACAAAATTTGGAAAAAGGGGAAGAACCCGAAGTGAGACTTTGCATCTTAAGTTGGCCTCTACTGACTAAACAAGCACCAGGATGCTCAGAGATCTGATTCTAAAGGATTTCATGGCTGAGAGCAGAGACGGACACCAGCCATGGACACCAGCGACAGCAGTCAAGCAATGAACATACAAAGCCATGTGAATGACAACAGCCAGAAAGCTGCCCCGAGTAACAGCATGAGAACAGCCCCCACATGCTCACACCAGGCTCACTGAATGCCCGATGAGCTGGTGAGCAAATTCGGAAGGGTTAGGAGGCATGTCCTGTTCAGTGGCTCCTGTAGGTGGATCAGGAGTGTAAGCGCTCAGCCACTGCTTGCTCCAGGGCTGTGCCTGCCTGTCTGAGCCTACCACACGCCCCAGCTGCACTTGCCAGCATGATGACAAAGCTCACCCTCTGACACTGTAAGCAAGCCCCCAATTAAATGATTTCTTCTACAAGCTGCCTTGGCCATGGTGTCTAGTCACAACAACAGAACATACTAAGACACTGGCCCATAACCAACTCTTGAAAATAGGCATAGAACATAATGCTGGGTTCCAGAACGTTAAAGAAATCTTGTTTAGCAGCAGAAGACAGGAGAAGGATATTTTATTTGCACTTAAAAAATTGCTTTTAACTTGCATGACTGATAAGTTTTGATTCACATTGGCCAACCTGACACAAATAAGCTTGAATAAGAGACCTTTTAAAATTATAAATCAGTTGTAGATCGAGTTCTTTAAAAAAAAAAATTAGCCGCATTTTTAGATTAATACAAATCAACATCAGCCCTGTACTGCACAATGATATCTGAGTTAACAATGAAGTCTTAGAGACAACATGGCCAGCCTTGTGTCATAGGGAACACATTACTCATATTCACAGTGAAGCTGAGGAAGGCAGACTACTACTATGCTACCAACCATATAAAGTGCAACATCTCATTCTCATTAACCACTAAGAATAAATATACAACCCTTGGTTTCTGTATTTATTATACTATCATACTGTGTTTTTTTAAAATCATGATTTTTAGGGTACACTTTTTTATTGTTGTTGCTGTTGGTTGGTTTGTTTTCGAAGCAGGGCCTCACTGGAACTTACATGGCTGAGGAAGACCCTGATTCCTGATCTTCCTGTCTCTACCTCCCAACTCTGGGGACCAGTCCTTCAGGGCTTCAGAAAAGGCTTTGTTGTCACAGGCAATGCAGCTTCAGGTGTGTCCTGCCCCCTAAGCACCTCCCCTAGATGTGTAAACTGATGTCAATGATCCTGGCTCTTAAGTAGTGAGTGTGCTTATGTCTTAGTTTTAAAGAAAAAGTTAGAAAAGGAAAATATGAAAATAAGAGTAGATTAAAATTTAAGAGCTTATAGAATAAGGACACAAAGAAAGAAAAGTTTTATATGGTATGTGTTTGTTTTTTAAGCTATTATAACAAGAGTCAAAGAGTTAAGAAATGAAACAGAAGGCCCTTAAAACTAATTCCTCCCAGCACCATGTCCATCCAGGAACAGGTTTCTTCTTTCACTGAATCTTTTGTATGTGTTGATAAACAAATACCATTATGTTACAACTGCTACAGCGTTTACTAGCATGTGGAGTACACTATATGAGATTTTTTAGCCTAGGAGCAACAGGCTATGCTGTATAGATGTGTGGAAGGTTTCACCATCTAGGTTTAAGTATATTCTATAAGAATCACTCCCCCCCCCCCCCAAAACCAGCATTGTACCACACTTCAGAACTATGCGCCATTTGGAACCCCTGCCCCCTTTTTGGTTAAATAATAACAATTCCTAAAATAAAGTAACTTGTTTTTCTAGATCCTTACCCTCTGTGCCCTATGGACCCCAGTAATGGCTGACCCGGAAAGGAAAGGTGCTATCTATCACATGACATCCTAACCACTTACCTTATCTCCAAAACTTCCCCTAGCAACAACCTGCCCAAAAGGGAAAACTTTCAGTGGCCTTCCCTTTCTTTTTTGTGACCTATAAGCCAACAGGTTTGGATTCTCACACCAGAGTGCCGCTTTACAGGTGCTGTTTCAGATAAAGCCCATGCTATCCTAGGGCCACGGGTTCCCTTCCGGATGTTCCTACAGGAATGCCCATCCCCACAAGCAATGCAGGACTGCATGTAGCATTCCTCCAAACCACAGACTAGTAAGGCACAAAGGGAACAAAACCGTTAAAACCTCAGAAATAATCCAACTAGAAACTGTAGACCTGTAACTTCTGGAATCAAAGTTCCTTATCAAAATGGAAAGGTGATGATAAAATATGAAAGCGGCCTCACCTAAATCCAAGGATACCCGTATTAGCCATCACATAAGCCAGGCCAAGGATGCCGCTTCCCATGATAGCGTTCATCACATTAAAGACGGAGAGACCAAATGAAGCACCCGGGGATCGCTGCCTGCGAGGTTCCTGTAAACACACCATTTAACCACATTAAATGTCTGGAGGAGAAAGTTAAAGTGTATCAAGACGTCACTGACAAATTATGGAGGAGTTCTACAAACTTCAGGATTTGTGTGAACACTAATTAACCAGGACAAGGCTAGTTCTTTTGTCCATAAAACACAGGCTAGAGTCATTTGGGAAGAGGGAACCTCAGCTGGGAGAATGCCCTCAACGGACCAGCCTGAAGGCAAGCCTGGGGCATGGGGAGGATTTTCCTGACTGTTGTTAAAAAGACACAGCTTGTTTTAGGTGGTGGCATCACGGAGCAGACATTCCTGGAGATGAAGGAAAGCAAACTGAGCAAGCCAGAAGGGGCAATCAATATTTCCTCCATGACCTCCGTTTCAGTTTCTACCTCCAGATTCCTGCCCTGACTTCCCTTCAAGATGGACTGTAGCTGTAAGACGAAATAAACCCTTCCCTTCCCAAGTTGCTTGTCGTCATAGTCCTTATCACACCAAGAGAAAGCAAATTTGGATATAACACTTGTTCCTTTCCCTTCATTTTGACCTCTTGGTGCAACTTGAGGAACCTAGTCTTCCAGGAAAATTACGTCCTTCAGTACAGGGCCAGGCCGGCTTCAGTAGGAGTCATGGCCTTTTGACGTCAAGAGCTCAAGATCGGGTAAACTCAGGGTGGAGGCCCAGAGAAGGAACAGGCCTCAGCTCACGTGCTTCCTGAAGAATCTCAGTGTCAGCATGGAAGTTCTGTCCATAACTCTTCCTCCCCGAGTACTAGGACCACAAAACTAACCTTTTATTTATATACCTAATGAATTAAGTCCTCCCAGCAAGAAAGATGATCAGGAATAACTTACAAGGACAGCATTAAGCAAAACCATCAGTTGTTACAGTCCAGGGATTTATAAAAAGTGGAGTGCCAGGACTGGAAAGTAACTCTGAGTTAGGGCGCTTTTCTAGCATGCCCAAGGACCTGGGCTGGACATTCAGGACCGAAGAGGGTGCGCGGGGGGGGGGGGGGGGGGGGAGCTGGGACACACACAGCCCACTACACCGGCTTTAGGTTAAGGACGAGCTATGTGCACATTACCAGAGACCTCTCCTCGTCTTCACTTACAGGGACTTCTGTATTAAAGTGTCTATAGCTCACCTTTCCCTTAGCCCCATGATTAAATCCAGAAAAGAAACATCGTGTGATGTTCTTGCAAAGACCTTACAAGGCTAGAGGAAACAGAAGGCGACAAAGACACAAAACAACGGTGAATCACAAAACCGTCGCTCATCTCGCAGGTGTTCCAAGCCTCTCACTATAGATTGAGTGCTCCATGCTGCTGCCACATTCCAAACTCGGCTGAAGTCAGTGGTTCGGGCCCCACCCCAGGGTCAGTACCCTCCAGTCCAAGACTCTTCTTGCAAGCTCTGGAGGATGCCTAAGTGCGGTAGCCCTGTGCGAAGCCCACTTACGTTGCTTAGCAACGGACTCCACTCTTCTGCAGCTACCGCCTCCTCCGGCTGCTGGACAGAGACGTACCAGCTTGGCTCGGCTTGGATGCTGTCCCGGGACGCCTGCATGGTGCTCCGCTACCGACTGCCAAGTAAATCAGAGAGCCACTTCCCCTAGCTCCGAGCGCCCCGACTGAGAGGCTTCAGGGGCGGAGCTACGGGCCTGGCCCTTCCGGGCTCCCGTAGCAAATCGCGGCCCGGAAGAGAGGCGCCGATTCCACAGGGTCTGTCCGTACGCTGCCTTCGCGGCCAACAGTGATGACGTCACCACCCGCAGACTACCCATTTCCGAGCTGCACCAGAGCATGAGGTGAGGGTTCGGGTCTTAAGCCGGCCTCGGGTGACGCTGAACCTGGAAAGGTGCAGCTGGCGAGGGGGCCATAGTGTCCCGGGTGATGCAAAAGACCCAACGATACTGCGGCGGGGCCCGTGCTCTCCTTTCTCGCCCAAGGAGCGCAAAAAGGCCACTAGGCCATTCATCTCATTGTCCTCCGGCCGCTAAAACCAAGGCCCGAGTCCTTGGTAAGGGGGCTGGTGTAGCTCAGTGGGAGAAGGATTGGCTAGCATGAGTAACGCCCAGGATTAGGTTCCCAGTACCACAAAAATCTTTTCATGGTTTTTATCCACATGTTTACAAATGGAAAATGGACACCTACATTTACAGTGTCAGTAAACTAGCACTCAGTACTAGTTCGTTAAGTACTAGTGTAAACCTAAACATTGTTTTATAATACAGGGTTCTGTAACAGGACCCTTTACCATTGACTTGGTATTTTAAAAGATGAAATGAATCACTAGTACTATGCTTCAAACAACACAGTAAAGCCTTGTCATCAAAATACTGAAACGTTTAGTTATAGGCACGGCATATGGCAGTACAGTATGAAAGGCATCCTAATAGTATGCCAAGGTCATGTGGGCAGGGGCAGATCCCATGTGTCCAGACTAGCCTGGAGGATGACCTTCACTTCTGATCTGCCTTCTGCGTGCCTGCACCACCATGCCTAGGTTATGAAGTGCTGAAAGCCCGTGGGTTTGCATGTGCATGTTAGGTACACACTCTTCCAACTAAGCTGTATCCCCAGCTTTAAGAGCATTCTTAACCAAGGTTATTGTTTTCTTGAGGTCTGGTCTCAAATGCATCCCAGGCTGACCTTGAACTTTTAATCCTCTCTTTTTCCCTATGCTGAGAATACCTGATGTTATGTGCTGATGGGAATGACCCCAAGGCCGCATGCATACTAGGCAAGCTTCCTACCAGTGAGCTACACGTTAAGGCCTTAGTGGACTTTTAAGCCTTGCTGAGCCACTTAGCAGCCACATAACTTTGGGTGATTAACCTACTCCTTAGCTTATAAAGCTCATAACACAGCTTCTGATACAACTGCCCATAAGAATAAATAAGAAGATCCCATAAGAATATCCTAGTAAATATTGCCATTGGTGGCATCATATGTAGTGGCTGTTTCATTTAGAGATGCCCCTTTACTCAAATTTCATACTTCCTATTCTATGTGTGTTCTGTAGAAAGTTCTTTGGGTATAGGTAGGCTGCTAGACCACTAGTCTTTCTGTTACGGCGACAAGTAGACTGAAGATGTAAATGTGTTATTTACCAGGGACAGTGATCATACTGACCTGCAAGAGAGACTGCCCTCCCTTGCCATCCAAACCTTTTGTCGCACTTGGCAGGTGATTTCAAAGAGAATTTATATTTTCATTCTCAAAAGCCATTGTGACTGTGCTCACATGTAGCTTGATGGTGTTTTTTGGTTATTTTCCCTAGAATCTTATGGAAGCCATTTGGATTCTCAAGAAGACTTCTGCAAGCAGAATGGTGTCACCCCAGTGAATCAATATCGTTGTTTACACTGATACCAAGACTTAGGAAAGCACCTCCTGTTTTCTTGTTGGGTCAAAGACAAGGATTCTCAACCATGCCAGAAGTAGAGGCCAGCATGAGAGATAGTGAATTGTTTTCACCACCCTCTGATGTTCGAGGAATGACAGAGCTTGATAGGACAGCTTTTAAAAAGACAGTGTCCATCCCCGTGCTTAAAGCGAGGAAAGAAGTAGTCAACAGATTGATGCGAGCCCTCAGGAGAGTAGCCCTGCAGCGCCCAGGCATAAAGCGAGTGCTGGAGGATCCCAAGGACGAAGACAGTAGGCTGATCATGTTGGATCCCTACAGGATGCTTACTGTTGATTCCTTTGACAAAGCAGAACTCAGTGTTTTAAAAGAACTTGATGTCAGCCCACAGTTATCCCAGTACAACTTGGAACTAACATATGAAAATTTTAAGTCAGAAGAAATTTTGAGAGCTGTGCTTCCTGAGGGTCAAGATGTGACCTCAGGATTCAGCAGGGTTGGACATATTGCACACCTGAATCTCCGAGATCATCAGTTGCCGTTCAAGCATTTGATTGGTAGGTGGATATAGTCAGATTCATATTCTAGGAAAAAAATGACATTCTAATTTTAGTGCTTATTTTTTTTTATTTTAAAATGCTAACTTAAAGAAGCAGGGTAGTGCCAGGCAGTGGTGGCGCACGCCTTTAATCCCAGCACTTGGGAGGCAGAGGCAGGTGGATTTCTGAGTTCGAGGCCAGCCTGGTCTACAGAGTGAGTTCCAGGACAGCCAGGGGCTACAACAGAGAAACCCTGTCTCAAAAAAAAAACAAAAACAAAAACAAAAAAACAAAAAAAAAAGAAGCAGCAGCAGGGTAGTTTAGTTTTTATTTGAAAGCAAATCACAAGCACCTTCCCCCTTTTTGAAAAGCATTTTGGGATATCTTCTTTGTAGTCACAGTGTTGGCAGAGACTTTTGGGCCTCTACACACACACACACCCAACCTCTTTGTTATATTGAACAAAATCCTTTTGGTCCAAAAAGCCATTAGGCCTTTGGGACAATGGTCAGTGCGAGGTTTTGAAATTTGGTGTTTCAGAGTCAAATATACAATGCTAGTGACTGACTGATTTAGCTAATTAAGCCTCTTCTTTATGCTAAGCACTTTAAAACTTTTTAAAAATGTTTTAAAAAATAGTAGGGTGTATGTACACCCTACTATTGTAGCTCCAGGGAAACCCAAGGCCTCTATTCTTTGGATATAAGGATAATAAAATCACATTTTATATAAATATTTGATGTACATGCATTCTGTAGGTTACTCTTTTTAATACAGTAATTTTCAAAACATTTGGGAATTATTCCCAATTTAAAATGTAGCATTCAGTATTCTGCATCAATTGGGCTTGATAATGCCATTTTGCTTCCTCTCTTTTTATTGACAAAAGACATTAATATTGCACGTGGGGACTCGGTTCAGGGTCAGATGTGGGCTTTCATATAGTACCTGTCTACCCTAACTCAAAACTTTGTTTCTCATAGAATAGTGGTGGTACACAGGGTTAAAAGTGAGCCATGTTTGGGGACATAGCTCAATGGGCTTGCCAAGGGAGTCCAACCCCCCAAGGCTTTCCTGTGGAATTATAGAATGCTTTTAATGTTTTAAAAGTTCATCTAAAACTAACTTATATCTTAGAAGTCAGTGAAAGGCAAGCCATCCATGAATATGTGGGCTGCACATACTGGACTTGATGGGTGGGACACAAAGTTGGGTGGGTAGGGAAGTGGGGTGCATTTGGGAGGAGTTAGGGGAATGGGTTCATAGCGTCAAAACTTTTTAATTGAGTTCAGATATGATAAGCAGAACACAATAAGGCAGCTATTGGTTATTTTACATATTCTGAATTCTGATAATCTCATTGTATTTCAGCAAATTTATATTCAGTACATTTTACTAACTTAAAGATGAAGTTCTTTCCTTATGAAATGAGAACATAGATCTCTAAAATTTCCAAGTGTTGACAAAAAGGTACAGACTTAATTAAAGGCTGTAACAGTAAGACATTTCTGTGTATATTATTGCTTTTGTAGCCTTTCTGCTATGATAAGTGTTTGACTAAAAGATCAATTTAAGTAGAAGAATATTTTTAGTTCAGGTCAGCCTCTGAAGAACCTGTGTCTCCTTGGCTGTAAACATTGCTTGCTGATACACATTTCTAAACTGTAGGCATTTGCTTCAGACCCACAGCCAAAGAAACCTTTGGTGTGAAGCCAGCAGGACAAGCATATGGCTTTCTTTGCTAGCGTTTCTGGGACCATTTGTTGTCAGGGTCTTCCCAGCTTCTCAGTCCATTGTCAGTTTCATATGGTCGACCCTTTCGCTTTTATTTGAGTATGTTTAAGGAAAATGAGGAAAAACAATAGACTACAATCCTCAAAAAAATTTTTTTAAAGGTATCCATAAATTTTCTATATGTACTTTGATTTTAGAATTGTGGGCAGAATTACACATACTAAGTACAATTTTTATTTGTAAACCAAAAGAAAATTTAAGTTAAATATTTTTGTTTTAATTTCACAAACAATCATGACTTTTTTCCTTTTAGGTCAAGTTATGGTTGACAAAAACCCAGGAATCACCTCAGCAGTAAATAAAACCAGCAACATCGACAATACTTACCGAAATTTCCAGATGGAGGTGCTGTGTGGAGAGGAGAATCTGCTGACCAAGGTGCTGCACTGTGTACCAGCTCCGAGTGAGCAGCAGGGTTGGTGCTTAGAGTCAGGACAGTGCATGCTCACAATACCCCTGAAGTGTAGTGTGTGGCTCTGAGCAACTTCAATGCTCACAGAGACTGTAAGAGGATGTGGTTGAATTCTGCAAAAATCATATATTGGAGCAGTCCTTCATAAAAGAGTTTTTAGCTTTCTATGTATTGAAATAAATTGCCCATAGACAGTTAAATGACAGAACAAGCCATGGAACAGTGTGCAAAACGTTCTTGAAACACTCACCTGCCAGGTTACTCCTGGGGCACTTTCAGGGGCAGAAACTTAAGAAACGTTTCCAGCACTGGCCAGAGCATCCTGTTTGGTCAGAGGGGAGATATATATACTTAAGTGAAATTAAGGCTCCAGGAGTCAGAAGAAAGATGTATCAGATTTGTCTAAGTTAGGAACTTTCTGGTCTTTGATTCTTTGTTTATAAAGTGAGGGGCTTGAAATGTCTAATTTATAGACATGAAATGTGCAAAATTTTAGTAATTGTCTGAAAACAGACTATCTCAGATTCTAATGAGGCATGAACCGTGCCTCCCTTTTGCAGCCTGGCTGTGTGGAGGCCACTTGCTTGTTGTATAGAAGTGCTCTGCAGTAGGAAGGCTTCAGATGTTTCCTGTTTCTTTCTCTATGTGGTGATATAAAGCCAGTTAGTTGGCCTTTCTGCAAAATTCCTTATGTGAATTGGAATCAGCTTTAAGACCCTTTTGAGTGTGAACAACTGTTTGACTTTGGAGAGCTAACTTTTCTCATGAAAAAGGGTGAATGCAAGATACTTACTGCCCCCAGAAATGATATAAACACCAGGATTCTAATCAAAATGTTTTTAAGTGGTTATTTGCTATGATACATGTATGCTTTCATGTATACATAACCCTATCCAGTTTCAGTGGACAGACTTTAAATCCAATAAGGTTAACTAAAAACATAATACCCTTTTTAGGTTCGAGAAAACAACTACACATATGAGTTTGATTTCTCTAAAGTCTACTGGAATCCTCGTCTCTCTACTGAACATGGCCGGATCACTGAGCTTCTCAACCCTGGAGACTTCTTGTTTGATGTTTTTGCTGGGGTTGGGCCCTTTGCCATTCCAGCAGCAAGAAAAAACTGCACAGTGTTTGCCAATGATCTCAATCCTGAGTCCCATAAATGGCTGTTGCACAACTGTAAACTGAATAAAGTTGACCAGAAAGTCAAAGTCTTTAACATGGATGGAAAAGACTTCCTCCAAGGGCCAGTCAGAAAAGAGTTAATGCTTTTGCTAGGACTGTCAACTGAAGCAAAAGCCTCTGTCCACATTGTCATGAACTTGCCAGCTAAGGCCATAGAGTTTCTCAGGGTTTTCAGGTCCCTTTTGGATGGGCAGCCGTGCAGCACCGAGCTCCTCCCCACAGTGCACTGCTACTGCTTCTCCAAGGATAGCGACCCTGCCAGGGATGTCCGTCAGCGGGCGGAAGCTGTGCTGGGCAGTCCCCTGGAGGCCAGCAGTTCAGTTCACTTCGTTAGGAATGTGGCCCCTAACAAGGAGATGCTGTGCATCACCTTCCGGATTCCCGCTGCTACACTCTACAGGGACCACGCCCTCAGTCCACGTGAGTTTTTCACAGTGAAATGTGGAGTATACTACCCTTAACATAGCTTCTGAGTTGTGGTGTGTGTGTGAGTGAGTGTGTGTGTGTGTGTGTGTGTGTGTGTGTGTGTGTGTGTGCTCTCAGGTGTGTGCATTTGTAAGTAGGGAAATTAAACTAGTTCCAGTAATTTTGTTTTGTGATCCCCTTGCCACTTAGTTTAGAATATTTGAACTTTTAGTGAGGTATGTGGTTTAGTTTAATAGAAGGCTTGTTTTGTTAAAACAATAAATCCATAAGATATTCATTAAGTTGAATGAATAAAAACAAACCTTAAACTCTTTTCTAAAACTGTATGCAACTGTTAAAAATGCTCTAAAATGGGTTTTCTGAATTTGTTCCAGAGAATGACCAAGAGCCACCTCCTAAACGGCAGAAGACAGGTGGTCCCTTCTCAGGAGAACCACAGATGGCCTCAGATCCTTAGTTTGAAATGTTTCTCCATCTCCCCAGTAGACTTTATGTAACGAAGCACAATGTGTAATATAGTAAACTTTAACACTCAGGTATTAAGCCCTTATGATTTGCCCTTGCAAGTGGGACATTACCAAAGCAAACTGAAATAAGATGAACTTGTATAGTGCACAGACTGGTTTATGTTTCCGTCCGGTTTTCCTTTCCATTTCTCTTTATTTTTTGTGGCAGGATCTGTGTAACTCAAGGCTTGGAACTCTTTCCTGCTTCGGCCTCCCAGCTGTTGGAATTTCAGGCATGCACCACTATTATTCAGCAGAATTTTAAAACAGAACCGGCATGGGCCAGTCAGATGGCTCAGTGGGTAAAGGCACTTGCTGCCAGTACTGATGGCTTGAGCTTGCCCTGGGACCAACGTAGAAAAGAAGAAACTCCTGAAAGTTTTCTTCTGACCTCATGTATGCACCAAAGTACTCATGCATACACATGCACAAATAAGCGAATAAATTAATAAACTTAGAAAATTATGTAAGGATTTTATAATTCAAGTTATTTCTATTTTTATTAGATAAATGTACTTTTAATAGTGTCTATCCCTTGGAAAATAGTTGTTGAAGACAGAGTAACTTTATTCTGCTTAACTGGGAAGGCATTTAAGTAACTACATTGTAGTTATTAGTGGAAGAATGTAATTATATAACTTCTCTGTGAAAGTAATACAAAATTAAATCATGTGGATGAGGCATAAGAAAATGACATCTTCCAAGCCAAGTCTAGAGTATGAAGGCATCTTTAATGTGAAACACAGCCATAGTGGAATCATTTATACAACTGACAGTTGAATCAAAATATCATGTTAAACACTTCACACTATCAAAAATTAAAACGTTTCTATTTTCACACAGATTAGCAGTGCTGTCTCTTCAAAGTTCCATATTTTTGGGGTATTGGTGCAAGTGCCAAGGGAATGCTTCCTCATCAAACTGTTCACTGAAGTTAAGGCGCTTCCACCAATAAAATTAGAACCTATTCATGTGCTCTGTGATGACAAATATGAGGAAAATAATCTAATCCTCTCAAAAATGCCTTCCTATTCCTCCCAGGGATTGCCAAATAAAATCCCAGTACCAGGTGTGGGACACCTCCCCTCAAGTTGTTGATCAGAGGTGTACTGGAGACTCCTAAAACATAGAGGCTTTTGCCTTTGCTGACCAGAACTTAATGATAAGACCCTATTGCTAGAGATACCACCTAATTTTGTCTTAAGACAGAGAAATCTAGCTGATAGCAGGAAGCTTCCTCCCTGCTGACTAGCTTCCATAGCACCAGATGATGCAGTGTAGGCTGCTGCAGGTGCAGGAGGGATGTCAACAGCTTTACTCAGAAATGAGCAGGTCGGTAAGATGTGCTCAAAGGGTGATGGTGGCATGAATGTTAATGGGGGTAACTAACAACTTTGCGATTGGGGTTAAGGCATGCTCCACAGGAGGAAAAGGCTTGTCTGGCCAAGAACCACAGCTGGGGAACTCACAGGTATCAAGGGTAAACCTAGTCTGCTAAACAGACATCAAATGTCCTCTAAATTTCCATCTCTATACTCACAGCTCTCAGGTATCAGCACAAAAGTTTCTTTGTGTAATGGATGGTGACTAAGGCAGAACCTCACACCCAAAGCTCAACCATAAAGCGGACATCAGTATCATCACCACCACTACCACACCTACAAGGCTCAGGAACCATCACAGAAGAGGAAGCAAGAAGCTTTTAAGAGCCAGATATCAGAAGGGACTAGAGTTTCAGATAGTGTTCTGAAAATGACAGGACCACTGCACTCATAAAGTCATGGCATGCATGGTTGCCTGTATAAGATAAAGCTAGGAAACACCCTAAGATGGAGGAGGTAGCATGAGCTCCACCCTAGCCAAGGAGCTATTGACATCGATCGCTTCTGGGAGAGAGTGACCTTTAAAGGCTGAGCCTCTGGTATGTCAACCATGTTCCAGCTGATGATCCTATGCCCAGGGGTATATGGCTAACACAAACTGGATATGGTGGGTTATCACAAAAGATACTTGGTAGGGGGTGGAGAGGTAGGGGGTGGGTCTGGGGAGAGTAATGAGGTAAATATGACCAAAATGTATTATATGAATTTCTCAAAGAATTAAAATACACTTTTAAATGTCTTCCAAGTTATGAATATGCTTGGTTAATGTTCTAGTTTCACTTCCATTGCTATGGCAGAGAGCAACTTTAGAGAGAAAGGGGTTTATTTCAGCTAACACTTTGAGAACACTGTCCATCACTGTGAAGAAGTCAGGGCAGGAACGTCAGGAAGTTAGCTGACACATCCTCCATCAGAGCAGAAAGAAATGAATGCATATGTACATTTGCTCACACTCACCCTGATCGCTTCACTTAACTCAGGACCCCTACCTCTGGAATGGTGCTGCCCACAGTAGGCTGGGACTTCCTTCCCTCCACAGACAGACATGCCCACAGGCCAACTCAATAGACAGACTGACACTCTTCCTAGGTAATTTGATTCTAGGTTGTCAAGTTGACAATGAGAATCATCATATTTGATACCATATGTTTATGGGTTGATATAGGACTGTGAAAGGCAGCCTGGTTTCTGGTTGAGCTAAGGTTTAAAACCTGGGTGACCCAGCAGAGGGTCCCCAGCAGGGGCTAACCCTGCAAGGGAGGGTGTGCGTTTTGCTATGCTCCTGGGCCCCAGGCTCCCAGGGCCCCCACCCCATTCTCGGCTTTTCTGCTTTTTCACAGCATCCAGCGGCCTGGGATGCCCAAGAGCCTGAGAGCCAGATGGTTCCGGTCTCATTGCAGGCCTGGGATCCCCGAATGGGCTCTGTGTAGTCCCTGGGACCCCAAGCCATGCTCCCCCACAACTGGGCAGTGTCCCGAGGCTTTCCCGACACCCGCCTGGCAGCGATGGTGTGGTGTGAGCATGGTCAAATGTGTCCTGCCTCCCCCAGTGGCCCAAGCCCTGGGGCGGACGTGGGACCACTTTAACCCAACAGATTGAGACCAATATTTGGCAGAATTTGACTATTAAGTAAACAATCTGAACCCCAATTACAGACATTATCATAAAAATTGTACTTAATTACATCTTGACTTTTATCAATAAAATTACAGCAAGTTGCTTAATCTCATGATGTAAGTATCACATAGTGCTCTTAAGTTTGTCACTTGGCCTCAAAGATCTAAGTGACCTCTGATGTAGAACATTGATTACTAGCTTCAGAAGCTTGGCAGGCAATCAGTGGTAATGGTGAGAAGCACAGGGAGGTGGTAAGTGAAAATTAGAGAAACACGGCAAGAAGCACATGAAAGGGATGAGCTTAGCCTTGTTTTTCTGTCTAAAAGCATTTAAACATAATTTGTTCTGAAACAACCCAAGTAATATATGCTGATACAGGTTATGGGGCACAAATGACATAGATTATCCACTCTATATTAAGTGGTAACAACTGTCTCCATGTAGCCATCCTGTAATATAGAAACAATATGATTATAAATGAAGACTACTAACATGCTGTTATAAAAGCTTATCTGCTCCCTCCTTTTTCGTGTGGAGTTTAAGTAGTGAGCTGATGGCTTAAGTCTAGGGCCACCCTAACCTTAATCGATGATTCCGAGAACATGGACTTTTTTTAATGAATACAGTAGAAAATCTGAGCTGGGATGCTCATTGACATACAGTGTTCTTACAAGGCCTTACAAGGCCACCACTGAAGCATTTTGTGATGTATGTGTAGTTCAGACCATTATTATTTGCTTAAAGCAAGTCATTTTCTATGTAATGAACCTGAAAACTCTCAGGATATCAATGAGATCATCCATTGAACATCACTTCTATCCCACAGGGTTAGACCCTTGTTCTGTAAAACCTCCTGGAGGTCTTTCTGAAATAGGATTACCAAGTCACCTCTAGAGCACAGCCTCTGCAGCCTTGCCACTTGGGTTTGAATCCTGGCTCTGATGCTTTAAGTAATTGTACAACTCTATCTGCTCCTGGCAACTTACTGTACACCTCTATCTGCTAAACCAGGGGAGATGACAGCGGGATTGTTCATTAGGGTTAGAAAGCACGGGGAGCATGAAGCGCAGGCGGGGCACCGGAGCCGCACACTGGCTATCTCTGCACTGGTGTCACAGAGGATGTACGTCCGTAGATCAAAGACTTGCACACTCTGTCTCTAGGAGGACATCACTGGGAGGGGGAGAAACACATACAAAATTCAGTTTAGAATATTCCCATTTTTTACTGACATGCTCTTTCTTCATTTCATTTAACCCAACAGAGTCAGGTAAAAATTTCTCAGTCAGATGCAAAACAAAGCTTGAATTTTATTAATTAGCTCATTAACTGTAGGTATATTGATTTCTGCACACGAGTGCAGCAAAGCCCTAGCCATAGGCTCATTGTCATCACTTCTTCATCACATTTATAGATTGGACATAAAAGTGTGAACTATCAATTAGCAAAAATCCAATATAAGGAATATGGCATGCTCACTCCAGAGTGGATCTGGATTAAGAAGTAACTTGATCTAATTCTAGCTTTTTACTCATTTACATATATAATCTTGGCTTATTCAACCTCGTGGTTTTCTCATTTATCAAAGATGGGAAGTGTTGTGACTTCTAGCAAAGAAGTTCGGCCCCACAAGATGCACTGAAATGGACCCCACTCAGTGAAGATGGTATTGTTACATGTGACTGGCAACGTTAACGTAACCAAAGACGTGATTCATTTAACTCTATGCCCATAAAATTCGCATCTGTTGTGACAGAAATTTGACAGACAATCCTTTAACTTCCTGGAAAAATCTATGTTTCATACCCAGGGGCCCATGCAGCAGACTTACACAGGCTGGGATGCTCATGCATCTGTCCAACTCACACCAAACTAAACAAAACCACGGGCACAGTAAAACTTCTTGAAGCTTTGGTGGAAAACTACATCAGTCTATAATTTATGTAGAGAAATTTCACTTACATGGTACCTTTTCCAGTCTCAACATCTCATCATAAAATGAGCTCACATCGGCAGTGAAAGGTGCCATTGACGTATTAAGTTTTATTAGCTCACTTCTTTGAATCTGCCATTAAAGCAGGTTAATTCCGTGCTCTGGTTTATCATGAGTGTGGCTCACAGCTGGGAACCATATTAGGTCTGCCTCACTTTGCACCACTCCAAACAGTCCCTGAAACTCTTACTACTGAGGAAGGGCCACATCACAGGTCAGGCTTTTCTTGATGTAGCCTGCTGCTCAGATGAAACATATCCACTTGTCTGGACCACTATTAATAAGACATTAGAAAAAAAAAGAAGTTTTATGGGGAAAATATAGACTTGGATAATAACACTGAATTTTATAATTAAAAAGGCATTTGGAAATATGTTCCAGAAAAACACTATAAGAAGAAAAAAAAAAAAAACCCCACAAAATGTACCATAAAGTCAAGCTTTATTTTTTTTAAAAAAATGTATAAGTCAACTCCATAGGCAAATCATTTATTTCTTTCCTGTCAGATGAGATTCAATGCTTCAATCCCTGTCTGAAGAATAGAAGTAAAAAATAAATCTCTTCCATGAATCTATATGTAACACATTTCTCAGCTTGGTCCAGACTGCAATAAACACCTGAACACAGCAGCCAGCCGTGGTGTGCTGTGCAGCTGCGTGGGCTGGGATTTTACAAATCTCTTTACTTTCAAACCCCTTGGTTTGGCTCCAAGATCCAGATCTTATAAATGAGAAAATACAGGTTATCTGGGCTGCCAGAAAAGCCCACTGAATGCATCCTGTAGTGCTCTGTGACAAGCAAGAGAAGAAGTATAGCCACCAGCAAGATCCTGTGGAGATGCAGCTCGGACATGGTTTAAATACCTGAAAGAAAACAGAAAGTACAGCACGTAAGCCAGTGACATTTTGCAAAGCAAGTGTAAAAACTGATTCCACCCTGTAAAGGAATTCCAAGATTGAAATGTTCAGGTTCTTATAAATGAACATTACTTTTTAAAAGGAAACATGCCAACTGTATATGTGGACTGCCCAACTACGACTAAGCTACAAAGGACCATGAAGTCTGAGAATAGTCCTTATAACCATAGATCTTGATGAAATGTTAAAATGTTCACTGTGTCAGAGTTTCCAGCACTGCTTCGTTTTGTTGGCAGCTGTTTGGGCATCCAATAGATGTTGTCCTTTCCAGCACACTCTTGATAAATACACATCATGACACTATTATGCTACTAACATTTTTACAAAAGCATTTTAAAGCAAAACCTTACATATGGAAAACAAAGCACCCAGGAAGAGAGCACACAATAGTTCAAAATCACCTCAGTATCCCAAAAGCATATTGTCTCCTTCCTTGCAAGGAAAGAGACCTTAGAAATTACATGTCCAAGAAGCCTAAGACAGAGCCTAAGCTGAAAATAATGACCGGAGGAGCCATAGTCACAAAGTCATAAGTACAGAAGAACTGAACCCATCTCAAAAGACAGAACAACAATGTTTCTTCAGTCTCAATTTTTTTTACCAATGAAAAAGTTCTGCCTTCATAAAAACAGACAAACAGGCCTAAAAACTAAGAAGGTCTCAGCAGAGGAATGACTTGTCAGGCAGCCGGCTGCACTGCAGGAAAGAATAATTGCAGCCTTGCTTTAATGTCTCTGTAGGAAGCCACGTGGGCCCTGGAAACAAAGCTGCTTCATCCACTTTCAGAATTACAGGTACAGCAAATGAATAAATCAGGAAGCGGGACATTTTAATAGCTTGGAACCTTTTCTACTTATTCATTCAAACTTCCTGTGTGTCAAGATCTTAATGCATGAGCAACTTCTTGTTTCTAACATAATAACAAGTCAGTTTTTTGTTTGTGTCTATGTCTTAATAAGCTTGTATGATTAAAACATATATGGCAACTTAGGGGACCAAATAGAAGAAGCTGTCACAATGAGACAGGCCAAGCTCCTGGAATCGGCTTAATTTATTCACATTGCCACAAATCATGGTCTTAACTCAAATCTTTGCTTTTCTGCCAAGGGTAAAAGTCAAAGGAGAAAGAAATGAATGTTTATTGAGCAACAATCTAAAACTATTTGGGTAGCATATTTATAGCATACAAGTTATTTGTACATCTATCCTCAAAACTTATTTACAAATTATAAAGAACATTAGTAATGGCTATTCTATGTAATGTAACCATATAATTATATACAACTATAGGATCATATGAAATGTATATAAATGAAAATTTTAAGAGATAAAATAAAACATGAATTATGTCATGTTATATGCCTATGAGGATGCATCCTACCTACTTCAGAAACTGTTAAGTGTCCCTGATGAGCTCCTGGGAGAGCCTTAAGTCTCACAGGAGCTGACCAGGAATGAATTAAATCTACCACACAACTATAATGTTATTTTCTAATTACTCCCCCAGAGCACAATAAAAGGCCAGCTGTTAGGATTCTGCTGGATACGGCAGGGTGTGGTAGTGCTCATACTCAGGAGGCAGAGGCAGGCGGATCTCTGAGCTTAAGGCCAGCCTGGTCTACAGGGTGATTTCCAGGACATCCAGAGCTACAAATACAAAGTAAGACCCTGTCACAAAAAACAAGAGCTAACAAAACAACCCCCAAAAGGATTCCTATCAACAAATAAGGTACAAGGTCAGCTGCCTCAGAAAGTAATCTCAACTCCTGATACCGGAAACTCAACGCTGATCACACAGATAAAGAGTGGAATTTAAAAACTCCCATTTTTGACTTGCATTTTAACTGATTTTTATCCACATACCAAATAATGGCACATTACTCTCTCCTCAGATCCCATTTGGTCCACACCCAGTCAAATCCAAGCACTGCAGTGTTTGTCAACGGTCAGAAAACAACTGTCACAAATGGAATTGGCTTTTCCAGTTGTAACAAAAATCTATGGCAGCTAACTATTGATTCATTGCATTTGGTCTGGCTTGCTTCTGGGAAAGTTGAGTCATAGCATCCTGGCTTGGCAAGTTCAGTACACACACTTGTAGTGTGCATCCAGCTTTTTATATGTTATGCTGAGAAGCCTGAAACAGCTGCACGCCTGGCAGGCAAGCCCAGTCCCCGTAAAATACCTAAAACAGTTGCATCTTCTAATTTATGATGGTGCACTGTTTCCATAAAGAGTATATAAAACAGTTCGGCTTTTATAAGGAAAATGTAATAAACAGTCATACTCATTGAGGTCATAAATGCATTTTTTAAAAGTTTATCTAAAATGATTAGTGTTTGAAAATAGTACTTCTTGAACACAGTCATAATCCAAAGCAATGAGCAAATATTGTTAAAGTTGAGTTATTAATGGTAAGTTGTGTGATTCTCATTGCCAAAATAAGTCAATTAAAACTTCTGTGCGTAGCACTGAAGAATATGCATTTCCCTGTGCAGTCACTTACACTAAGCATGTCTGGGACTATGGTCTTTAAGAGTCCTCCCTACGTAGATTGCTCTTTTTGATCTCAAAACTTTTACTGTTAACTGTTTCAAAATATTTGAACCAAGGTAATCTGTATTAATCCCATTTAAAAATATAGTTGATTCTTACTATTTGGTTGTAGGGTTTTGTTTCTTGGTGTTTTAATTTACTGTTTAAATCCTTTAATCATGCTAAAGTTCTTTAAGAATCTACCACACTGGAACCAGACGTCAAGAATTTAGAGTTTTGCCTACTTTTCCCACCTGTCTCCACACCTCTGTTTATTCTTCTGTGATCATTATAAATGACATCTCTTGGGACTATGTCATAGGTCAGCAACATTTAATGTACAATTTTATATAACAAAACAAGAAATACATCTTATGCAAATTCATTTTCAGAAATCAAGCTTTCTGGGTCCTGGATACAACAGCTCTACTTAGCCAATGCCAAGACACTAGTATTAACTCTTATACATAGAAACCAGTGTGCGATTGCTTATTTTCATAGCAATAGCCCTATTTTTACTGAAAACAGACTAAATTCAGATTTTTTTTTTGTAAAAAAATCATTTTCTTAGTAAAGCATAACAGTATGTTTTCAGAACATTTATAATCCTTATATAAAGGACATCGTGAACCCTAACTTGTGCATGCTCGGTGGAAAGCCGCCTTCCTTTGCCACTGCGTATCACAATCACTAGTGGACTCTGGAGGTGGAGGACGAAAAAGGAACAGTGGGCCTTAGAGGCGAAAGGAGTTGAAATATTAGACTTGATGGTTTTCCTGGACTTCAGTTCACATCGTCAGTTCTCCTTCTCACTTTTAGCAGTTTTTATTCCCCAGTAGGTGGTATAATTATGCTTTGCTTCAGAAAGACTTTGTTTCTTCAGGTCTGGACAGAGAGTGCCTCTGAGAGTCCTCTTACTATTTCCTTTCCCTTAGGAGCCCTGCATTGGCCACTTGGCAGACATCTTGTACTCGGCTCCTTCTGCTGCTGCTCAAACAGAGCTCCCAGGAAAGGGCAGAGCACAGAGCGAGCCATCAGTGCCACTACAAGCAGCAGTCACAGCCTCTTTGTGATAAACCCTGGAACATGCCCCTGAAACAAGTTTTAGAATTGAAATGGAAATAAAAATGATTTCATATTAGCTGCTTCTAATATTAGCTTACTAGGCTCTGTAAAGAACTGTATTCTGAACTGGTTCAGAGTAAGGAAGGGAGTGAAGCTTAGAGAGTAAGGCCTGCTTCTCAAAAAATAGGGTGAATTTTCCTCATGCTTTATTTTGAGACTGGGTCTTCCCACATTTCCAAGGATGGCCTCGAACTACTGAGTTCAAGTGATCTTCCTGTCTACAGGCTCATAGCACTGTGCCAAGCTGTAGAGAGCCCATTTAAAGGTTACACTTAACACCATCATGAGTTAACAGACCTCCCCCACCCATACAGTTCTGTGCTCCAGATGTCAAGACTAAGTAAGAGCTCTTAGAAGTATAAGGATTTCATCCCATGGGCGTGGATGCTCTTGCTGGTAGAATATGACTAAGGTGTTCAAGGCCCTGGTTTCAATCCCGTGCAGTGCACTACCCCACGGCCCACAATGGTTAGCCATGGCTACTCAAGATTTTTATTGGACCAGGGAGATAACTTATTTAGTAAAGTGCAAGCTGAGGACCCAATTTCTGGCACACACATAAAAAGATAGGTGCTATGGTACATACTTCAATCCCAGTGCTATGAAGGTAGAGGCAGGAAGATCGTTGGAGCACACTGGCCAGCCAGCCTAGCTTAACTGGCAAAGCAGACCAATGTGAGACCTGTTTTAAAAGAGGTGGATGGTGGTCCTGAGGATGACACATTGGCCACTACATGTGTACATGCAGGTGTACCTACACCCACAGACACATATGCAACACTTCACAAAAACAACTAAAAAAAACAACAATAGGGTATACAGACTATTGCTAAAATATAACATTCTTAAAAACTAAATATATCACTTAACGTGCTACGCTAACTATTCACAACAATAGAATAAGAATGAATGGGTAACTGTATATGCAAAGACAAATGGGGAAAGCTACTATGATCCCAATGCTGTCCAGAATTCTGCAGGGACTTTGATTATAAAAACAAATGGCTTCATGAACTCCAACCAAATAACATAACTTCCATGGATGGTTATCACGTCACTCTTTATTGGTCTAGCCAGTGGATAAGGATTCAAAGTGAATAAACTCACTAATAAAGCTGTTTACATTTATACCAACATACTCAGGAAGAAAGAGCAATTATGCCAGATGTTTAAGCCATCTCAAAAGCAAGGCTTAGATCTGGAAATGAAAGACTATACGGTATCCACGGGCACACCAGGATTTACTACTCATTGCAGACCACTACACAGATTACAACATCAGCTGAAGTAAACTACAATTTATTGCTACTCAAGGCTATACTATATATTTTAGAATAAAGTAGTTATAACTGCAAACTCAAAATCATGTAATGTAACTAATGTTCCCATGATTTGGGTATAAATTAAAGAATAGAGAAGCCCTAGCTATTTAAGTTTGTATGCATTCTATAAATGATATCATGTTGGCAGTGTTGCATATCCCTGCTGATAGACCTCTAAGGATAGACTGTGCATAAATAATAGACACAAACATAGGAATATCTTAAGAACTGGGTACTATGGTGTTTTGAATGAGACTGTCCCCCACTGTATTTGAATAATTGGTCCCCAGTTAATGGTGCTGTTTTGGAGGAAGTTGTGGGGAGATTCAAACTTTCAGGAGAAAATATACCATTGGGAACCAGCTTTCAGACTTCACATATTTAATGCACTTCCTGGTTGCTCCCTCCTTGAGGTCGTTTAAGGTGAATCTGATCTCTCAGCCACCTGCTTCTCACTGCCATGCATCCCTGCCGTGATAAATTCTTACCCCTCTGGAGCCATGAGCCAAATAAACCCTTCTTTCTATAGGCTGCCTCGGTCATGGCGTTTCATCAAGGCAACAGAAAAATCATTTACCATAGGCACTGTAACATAAACTTGGATAAATTCAGCACTATCCACAACAGCCAATAGACCAAATGATTTTTGATAAATATTAAAAATATTTACCAAAATCAGAAGGTATTTATTTAAAAAACAAATTATTACATGTTTGGCTAATTTAGGATAAGCTCTCCAACTTGAAACTGTAGACAAAACAAAATCCAATACATAAGATATGTGTTTAAATAAAGAAAGCTTTATTTATAAACTTTAGAGTAAAAGATTACACAATGACTAACACTAAAATATAGCAATTATAATATTCTATAATCAAAGAATGGCCTCTCAAAGAATAATTTTTGTTTTTTGAGAGCACAAAGATTATTCTATCTGTGTATTATATAAGGAAGGTTTTACATGGCTCTATCATAAGCCATCAAAACTTTGCTACATTGTACCAGACCTCATGGGTCCCACGTTTTATGACGGACATTTCCTTTGCACTTTGTTTCCAAGGTTAAGTTACTGCCTTACTTGCATCCTGACTGTTTCTCCTTCCTCTTATTCACACATCACTTCACTGACACCAATGCATCTTCAGATCTTGACCATCTTTGCTTTATTGTTTATGCTGAGTCTCTTTTGGTTCGTTCTGTACTGTCTTTGACATGTAGCCCAGAAGAGCTGGATTCACTATGAAGCCATGGTCTGAAACCCATGATTCTTCTGTCTCGGCTTCCCGTATGCTGGGTTACAGGTGTGTAGCACCACACTGGGCCTTTGTCATCATTCGGGGACTACTGCTACCAGTGTCAGGACTGACTCAGAGTGTGCACATTCCATTTCAGTCTTTCCATGGTTACTCAATTATTCTCGGGACAAAGATCTCCCCGACTCTTATATAAATAGACATGAATTGGCTTCAGGCTCTAAAGACTTAGCTTCAAACTCCTCAGCCTACCATTCATGGTCTGTTATACTTGATTCCAGTTCACATTTCCAAGCATATTTTCCCATTAATCATCTCTATCGCCCTGAAGTAAAGCCAAAGTCAATCAGGAAGTTTTTGTTTTTCTCTGGAAAAACCTCCTAACTTCCCCTTCTACACCCTTACTTCTGTTGTCTCTGCCTTGAAATGCAGAGAGAGTGACTTTACTCTAACATAATCATGTGTCAGCCACTCAATTCTGAGCAAGCAAGAGAAGCTCCCCATCCCACACATAGAAAATGACTATAACAACAACAAATCAAGTAATCTTCACAAAACGTTTAAGTTATGGATATGAGGGGGTGCACATGAGCACAGGGTCCACAGGTGCCAGAAGAAAGTGTTAACCCTGGAGCTGGAGTTACAGGTGGTTGTGAGCCACCATAAATGGTCCTCTGCAAAAGCAATACAAGCTTTAACTACCTCTCCAGTCCCCACGTAAAATAATCTTAAAAGAAATCTAGGTACCAGAAATTACACTAGAACTCAAAATAAGGGTGGTGAACTTTCTTCCTAGCTGAGGTTTTGGCTTTCCAAACTTTATGTACCAGTGAGTCACTATCCACATGGAGACAGGAGACAGGCCTCAGGCTAGTCCAAGGGAAGAAACTGGAACTGGCCTTGGCCCCGCATATAACATATCTCTCTAAACTCGTCTGCTCTGTGAAACCTTCTATAAAAAATACGCACTCAGTAGCCCAGAGGCAGCCACAAGAAGCTCACAATAAAGCTTATAACTCATCTAGGACAGGAATAAACACAGAACAACAACGGCTGTGTCACCTCCAAGAAATTAAGAACAACTGGTCCAGATTCTGTGATGCTCACAGAATTCTGGCAGAAGCAAACATGGATCTCTGTATCACCACAAAAGGTCTTTGGAAAACTATCCCCACTAAAACAGGAATCACAGAAATAACAAAATAATGTCACTCATGGTAAAAAACCGAACACAGAGATACAATGTATATGAATTGCAAATTAAACAACCAGATCCACAGGTCAGAGAATAATCTGAAAGAAGCAGGAGTACTTAATGTCTAAAGCGATGAAGAAATAGACAGCATAAAGCAAGAAAAAGACAATATTGAGAAAACAGTCATTTAAAAAAATCAGTAAAAAAAAGAGCAGCTCAAATGGCAGGTTAAGCAGACTATCCACAGATGAAAATTAGCGAGCTGAAATAGATACAGAGAACACAAAATATAATGGAGCTAAAAATCAAAGATTAAAAAATAAAGTAAATGTGAAAGCACCATTATAGAGCTGTTTCAGCAAGGACATTCACCCCACAGGAAGAGCAGACAAAGAGGCAAGAGTGACTCCAGAGAAACTTACCCGGTACAAAAACACCAAGAGAAACAGAAGTCCAAGGCTCAGCTTTCTAAAGTTTTCTTCAGGAGGGGTGATACTAACTTTAGCCTTGTAGATAGCATTCATTAATTCTGGATGGCAGACATAGTATAGTATTTTCATTTATTCTCTGTATTCTAATGTTCAAAATACCTTGCAACTCTTTCAAGTCACACCTTTTCTGGGTTGTCTAGGTAGAACTTTCCTTTTCTGAATTCATAAACCACTTTATCTTTACCTGTCTTGTGCTCATGATTATTTGTAAATGTAGTAAGTTGCTTGAGAGCAAGACGGATACTCACTATCTGGGTGAAAGGGGACTGGAGGGGACAGAGGGAAGAGAGAGCTAAGCAAGAGGGGGAAGGGACGTAGAGCAGTGGGTGGGGAGGAGGACAAGTATGTTTGAATAGTCATATGGAATATGGAATCCTACTAACACACACACACACACACACACACACACACACACACACACACACACACACACACACACACACACAATTGGAATTACCCTACACAGCGGGAAATGCTCTTCCCCAAAGCCATGAGTTACTAAAATAAAAGCCCAGTGCCAGATTTGGAATACTTCCCCTCAAATTGTTGATCAAGGGTGTTCCAGAACCACCCCCCAAAGAACTCAGGAATCATTGCTCTTGGTTGCGTACCAGACCTTTATGGCAAGTCCTTATTGCTGAAGATGTCAGATACTTTAGTTATAAAAAAATAAAGCTGGGAATGACTAGAAAGATTCCCCACTGCTGGCTGGCTTTCATAATGCCAGAGGTACTATATACATTCAGGGGTGAGGTGTGTGTGTGTGTGTGTGTGTGTATGTGTGTAGTTATTAAACCATCTTACCCAATTGTGAACCCTGAGAACTACAATAATGACCCGACAGACAGTTCCGCTCACGGCACAGGAGTAGCATGGATATTAGGAGAGTGAACGGCAACTTTGTGGTCTGACTTAAGGCCTACTCCACAGGAACAAACACACACCTGGTCCTATCACACCATGAATCCGTAACTAGGGAGCCACAGGCCTCAAGGGGGAGCCTACTATGATTATTTTGTTAAATGCACATTGTATAAAACTACCATTTAAATACATATGTCTATATTCAGAGATTAGTAGGAAACTTCTTGGCCCTCATCTGAGAAGCTTCTTTGTGCAGTGCATGGTGGCTGACAATGAAACACGACTGGGAAGTGTGGAGGATAGGTGTGTGTGGACTGCTCGGCCTTAAGTGTGTATCTGCATCACACCCCCTCTCACAGACCTCAGAGAACATCACCAATGTGTGTGGACTGCTCAGACTTAAGTGTGTATCTGCATCACACCCCCTCTCACAGACCTCAGAGAACATCACCAATGTGTGTGGACTGCTCAGCCTTAAGTGTGTATCTGCATCACACCCCCTCTCACAGACCTCAGAGAACATCACCAATGTGTGTGGGCTGCTCAGCCTTAAGTGTGTATCTGTATCACACTCCCTCTCACAGACCTCAGAGAATATCACCAAACAAGGAGAAGAAAGAGTTTAAGAACCAGAAGCTATGGAGGAACAGGGCAAATGGTGCCATCAGAGGGCTGATGTCCTCAGGAACTCAGCAGCTGTGGTAGCCTGCACAGGATAAAGACAGCTAACTTTCCTGCATGGAGGGGAAAGGTCATAAGCCCCTACATCTACCTGAGGAGCTCATGACAGTTGACGGCTGCTAATGGTGTGCCTGATGGTTGATCTGAGTGTTTTGTTTTAAGAGTATGGCCCCAGTAGATGGACCATGCTCAGTTGATGGTCCCACACCCATAGGCAGCAGAAATTGGACTCAGTGGGCTAATTAAAGGGGGGGGGGGCATGACGTTGAAAGAATAGGAGCTAGGGGAGTGGATATGGAAGGAGTTAGGAGAGTAGGGGTGGAATGAACAAAGAACATTGTATGCAATATGACGTTTACAAGGAACTAATAGAAATATTTTTAAAAGCTCATCTCTTTTTTTTTTTTAAGCTGGAATTTAAAACAACACATCAGGGTTAGCAAAGATGAAGTATGGCCATGATAACAGCTGACAGATTAAAACAAGAGGGGGAAAACAAAAAACAAAAAACCAATTATCACCACAAACTGTAAAGCCGGAGAAGAAGAGAGAACTAACTGGAGGACAGGCTGTCCATCAACACTAAGAAGACAGGCAGGGTTCTGGAAAGCAGGGGATGCCCAGAAAAAGACATTTAATAGGGTAGAACATAGTATAGAATTACTTCCTTCAAAACATTTTCTTAAATGTGTGTATTTGAAATACCCTTTAGGTTTAAATGTATTCTGTCATGTAAGCTGAACTCACTGTGTTAAAACAATGCACAGTAGGCTGTGACACATGGATGAATGAAAGACAAGTGGGCTGGGCACAGGCACAGGCCCATCTGCGGGTGCCACTCAGAGCACCCTCTCCTTAAAGCTCTGGTTCATACGCTGGAATCTTACAATGCCAACAACTTAGACAAGTCAAATGAAAACTAGGAAAGGCAATGTCAAGCAAAAAATAAAATAAATAAATGGTGCTTACTCTTAACAATGAAACATTCTATTTTCAGTGAGTAAAAACGAGTTCCTAAACCAGCTAACCCCAAAACAGCAATGACAGTAGAAAAATCTGAGAAGCTGCAACACGGCCGGCTTAGTTCACAGCGAGCTTAAATGCTGCTGCTTCATGAAAACACAGCTCCAATACTTACGCCTACAGAAAACCCGCACTCTTCCAAAAGTAAAACCACAGCATCGCTTGGGAGCAAGAAGTCTATGCCTATTATCAGACACAATGTGCAAGCAACGGCCCCAAGTGAGGCTTTGCTGGGGTGCGGTGTATAAACAGACCAGGCACTTAATTGGCTAAATATCATTTGAACCAAAAATTTCATGTGTAAATATTTTCCTCGTATTTTAAAAATTATGCCATTATTTTTAGTATTCTATTTTGTTTTCGGATTACATTTTTTCTGGCAATGCCTTGAAACCATGCGTATGTTACTATAATATCATTCTTAAAGAGCACTCTAATAAGTTCCATGCGACTCATGGAAAATCTGTGCTGGTTCTTTTTTGTCAACTTGACACAAGCAAGAATCATCTTGGAAGAGGAACCTCAACTAAAAAAAATGCCTCCTTCAGGTTAGTCTAGGCAAGTTTGTGGGCATTTTCTTGATGTGGGAGGGCCCAGTCCATTATGGGTGGTGCTGCCCCTGGGCAGGTGCCCCTCGGCTGTATTAAGAAAGCAGGCTGAGCGAGCCCCAGGGAACACAGTAGTAAGCAGCTTCCCTTCCCCACAGCATCTGCTCCAATGCTGCCTTCTGGTCCCTGCACTGAACTTCTGTTCCGTTTCCCTTTGTGATGGACTGTAAACTGGAAGATGAAATAAACCCTTTCCTTAAAGTGGAAACTTAAGGGTTCTTTGGAAAGTCAGTTGCATGATGTTCTCCTGGGGTAAACACGTGAAGGAATGTTTAGCTGAAGCAGACACAGGAGAAAGGATGTTCTGCACGTGAAAGGACATGTGACGGAAGGAGTCTTTGCTAAGGACACACATGTAATGGTCCGCCTTACATTGTGGAGCCGAGCTGCATTTGTTGGGACCCCGTAGAGATGAAATACACCAAAAAACTTCTGGTGGTGTGCTGCAGCTTCTTGTTGCTTCCTCAGACTAGGACTGATTGGCAGAGTGATGTCCGCTGAGACAGACACACGGGCTGAGGCAAGCCCCGTGGAGAACGTGTGATGTTTGGAGGGTGTATAAAAGGGAATCTACAGACAGCAGCCGAGGCTGAGCTTGGCTTGCTTACAGAGCTAGCTGTACAAAGCTTGCTGGTCTCGCATCGTCGCAGAGAACTTCTCCTGGTGTTCCTGTTGTCCCTGGTCCCTCCTGCTGACTCATGCAGAGGCTGAGGCCTGCTGTCTCCACTAGATAGTGCCACCGCTGCTGACTTGTGTTTGCTATCCCGACTCTATGGAACTAGACTGTTGGTGTTTGCAAGTGGATCGAGCTGCCGCTGCCAACCTGTGAACTGAACTGCTGATTTCCAGACAGCACAGACAGGAGTTGCTCCAAAGAACCTTTCTTAACAGGTCCACTTCCCCGTATCCTTTCTTTTCCACCACCTCTGGTGGGTGAGCTACAAGGAAAGTTAAAGTGTTTGAGAACCTTCATTAAAGTTACATTTCCTCTCCAAACTGATTTTCATTATCATTATCAGATCAACAGAAAGCAAACTAGGACACCATCCAAATTATGAGTTTTAAAATTTTGATTTTATAGAATGTGCTTCAATATATTATAATGTAATGCTTTATTGTTACCTTGAAGGTTAAAAGAATAACTAAGTACCCTATTATTTCCTTGAATTCTGTTTTTGAAAGACATGTTAATGGAGCCTCTGCCCAGGTAGACTCTACACGCTTTACCATGGGCTAGCTGGGTGAGCTTGCCTGATCCCTCCCTCTTTGTACTCTTTTCAGGGTCCCCCAGATCCAGCTCAGGTTCCAGTCCAATACACTATCTGACCACCTCTGTTGCACTGCCCCCAAAGCTAGGCTTCCACCAGGACCCACCCTGTCTGTCCACAATCTACAGGTCCCTTCAGCCTGACATCCGACCTCCCTGCTCAGTCAGATCCTGCGTATCCTTTGCCTCCGTCTGGCCAGGTGAGGCTGCCTGATTCTGTCCTCTATGCACCCTCCCTATCTCACAGATCTACTGCCAATAGACCAGGACACACATCCTTCATGCCAGCTACCTTCAGAGTCTGTCTGATTTTATTCTGCCTAAGCTATATCTACTGTCTGGGCCCAAACTGGCCTGCCCATCCTGTGCTCTGCCTCAACTTGTTCTTTCCACAACAGACACAGAACTAACAGAAGAGATCCACATGCCCAGGTCTCCTAGCAGAAGTACAGACAATATAAAAAGTCAACCCCTCCCCTGCCCAGTCCTATAGAAATGCTCACCAATGAGAATTACCTAGATGAACCCAGGACACAGAATTTAAGAGAATAATCATAAACCTTATCAAAAAATTCAGGTAGTTTAAAGAAGACACCAAGAAACAGCTCAATGAACTCAAAAAGACTAAACACCTGAGTGAGGCCCAAGAAAGCTCCAGTGAAATCTGATGAAGTAATGAAAACAGCACAGGATCTGAAAATGAAATCCAACCAAGAAATCAAAACCACTGAAGTGGACTCAACTGAAATAAAGACGAATTGAAAACCTAATTACACAACTAGAAAACTCAAGGGAAACTGTTATAAGTAGGAAGAATCAAGCAGAAGACAGAATGCAAGGACTCAAAGATAAAACAGAGCATCTAAACAAAACAAATAAAGAACATGAAACAAATTTTAAAAAACACAGGAAAGGCACTTACAAGAGATGTGGGACACCATTAAAAGACCAAGCCTTCTAACTACAGGCATAGGTAAGAGTAGTCACAGCACAGACCTACAACACAGAAGAAAACTTCCCAAACTACAAAAAGACATACTCACACAGACACAAAGGCACACCAACAGACAAGGCCAGAAAAGGAAAGAAACTCCCTGCAGCATTATCCATAGTTGAAACACTAAACATACAAACAAAGAAGAGTATTGAAAGCTGGAAGAGAAAACACACAAGTCACATATAAAGGAAAACCCTTCAGAATACCAGCTGATTTATCAGTGGAAACTTGGAAAGCCAGAAGAGCCTGGAGCAATGCATTCCAACTCCTAAGAGGCCATGACAGCCAACAAAGAGTAATGTTCCCAGAAATACTATATGCCACATTTGAAGGAGAAAGAAAAAAATTGCTATGATATAATCATCCTAAAAAACTTACATCCAACAGATCAAACCTAAGAAAATACAGAAAGCAATATTTTGAGCTGACAAGAGGAATGAATATTGCCAAGAAGCTGTAGGAAAAAAAACTATAATTACTCAAACACTAAATACCACAGAGAACACAAATACCATCAATGTTCAACAACACAACTACTGTAATCAACAAACACCTCTTAATAAAAACTTTAAACATAAACAGTGCCAATTCTCCAATCAAAAGACACACAGGCAGCTGAACGATCCCAGTATCTGACAAAATGAGTTTCAAATTGAAAATTTAACAGTAAAGATATAAAAGGATACTTTAATAAAGAGAACAATTAGCCAGAAAGACATTACTATCCTAAACATATATTTACCAAACTCTGGTGGACCCAACTTCATAAAAAGTATACTAGTGGAATTAAAGACACAGATTAACATAAATCCATTAACAGTAGATGATTTCAATACTCTACTTTCTTCAATAGACAAAAAATAAACAGAGAATCATCAGAATTAAAGAGACATCATACATTAAATGGACTTAAGGGTTACACAGTATCCAAGCTAAACACCAAGGAGGTGTGCACCCTGTTCAACAGCACACAGAAGCTTCTCTAGAATAGACAACATCTTGGGACACAAAACAAATCCTTATAAATTCAGAAAAACTGAAATAACTTCCGGTATTCTATCTGACCATAACATATTAAAACAAAAACTGACAGGAAAACAAAACAAAAAACAAAAACAACAAAAATCTCCAGTAAGTATACACATGGAGATTAAACAATTCATTACTGAATGATAAATAGGTCAAAAAAGAAATCAAGAAAAATTAAAAATTTCCTGTTTAAAAACATTGAAAATGGAAACGCATCATAACAAAACCACTGGTACACAAGGAAAGTAGCCATGCTAGGGAAATTTATAGATGTCAGTGTCTACATTAAAAAACAACAACAACAACAACAAAACAACAACAACAACAAAAAACCAGGGTACAAATGAATAACTTAATGGTACAATTTAAAAATTTGGAAAAACAAGGACAAACAAAACCACAATCTAGTTAGACACCAAGAAATAATAAAAACCAGAACTGAAATTCATGAAGTAGGAAGGAAACAAAAAACACAGAACCAAGGACTCTAGAGCTGGGTCTTCAAGGACATAAACAGCAATGCCAGACTCTTGGCCCTACTGGCCAAAAGAGAGAGAGAGGACTCAAATGGACAGAACCAGAAATGAACAGGGAAACATTTAACAGACAGCAATGAAAGTCAGATATTATAAAGGAATAGTTAAAAATCTGTACTCTTTTAAGTTGGAAAAGAAACGGACAAATTTTTAGATTCTGCCAAACCACAAAAATTAGATCAAGAAGCTATCAACAACCCTAGGAGACACATAACAAATGGGGAGACTGAAATGAGGAGATAAAAGCCTCTAACTAAAAAAATCCAGGGCCAGATGGATTCACAAGAGACGTCTACCAGACTTTCAAAGATCTACAGCCAGTCCCTCTTAAACTATTCAAAAAAGAAAAATGGAAGGAGCAGCCACAAACTCTTAGTTGTATCACACTAATCCCCAAACTAAGTAAAGACAATAAGAGAAGAAAGCCACAGGCCAATATCCCCAATGAACATAGATTCAAAATGCTCAATAAAATACTTGTAAACAGAATATAGATGTATATAAAAAAGATTATCTACCATTATCAAGTTGGCTTTGTCCAGAAGATGCAAGGATGATTCAACATACTCAAGTCAATAAATGTAGTAAGCCACATAAACGGACTTAAAGACAAAAGTCACATGATCATCTCAATACATGCTGAAAAAGCCTTTGACAAAATCTAACATGTCTTTATGATAAAAGTCCTAGAGAGAGTAGTAATAGAAGGAAAATATCTTAATAAAAGCTATATATAAGAAACCTACAGACAGCAACAACAAGGAAAATACATTTTACTAGAATTTTTCATATAAAGTCTATATTTTCCCTAACAAAGAGCTATGGACTGAGATAAAAATTACCCACTGCTTCTCTACCCTAGTAAAGTTTCTTATGATACATTACAGACTGGGTAGATGAATGACATCAGCTTCATGCCTACAATCCCAGCTCCTGGGAGACTGAGATACCAGGATCAGAAGTTTAAGAATACATGGATAAGTGGATTACAGAGTGGGTTGGAGACCAGCCTGGGCTAAATGATATCATGTCTTTTAAAAACCATGAACTGCTACTCATCTCTCAAAAAAGCCAACCAAACAAACAAAAAACCCCGAAAACCACTCTAAACAGAGTAAGGAGCTGTGGGTTGGAAATACTCTTGTTCTTAAAGTTCACCTTGTTCAAGAAATTAAAGAGCCATGACTTCAGTGGGAGTATTTGGGCCTGGGCCTTAGGACGGTCCTGAGGGCTTTCTTAGCAGCTCTGCAGCTGAGTCGTGTCTTCACTTAATTGCATCAACTGAATTTTTCATTAGCTGACCATTTATTGGCTTTGGGAAACTGCTACAATCATACTTACAGTAAGAATTTTCTAAGTATGTATTTCCTCTGGGTGAACAAAGTTAAATCTCTTTAAAAGTTATGCTTGCAGGCTGGAGAGATGGCTCAGTGGTTAAGAGCACCTACTGCTCTTCCAGAGGTCCTGAGTTCAATTCCCAGCAACCACAAGGTGGCTCACAACCATCTGTAATGGGATCTGATGCCCTCTTCTGCTGTGTCTGAAGAGAGCAATGGTGTACTCATATACATAAAAGTTATGCTTGCCAGAAACTTCCTTAGAGTCATCATCTTTCATTTTTTTTTTATAAAATGATATATGGTCATTTTCAGAATAGTCAGAAAATCAGAGATAATTTCACATAGAAAACTGAGTTGTAAAAATGTAAATTAAAGTGCCTGTTACTAGAATTTTTTCGACTTATTTTAGTGGAACAAATCAATGTATCCTGCAAACTAAAAAACAGACGTACATTTTCACTAGTTTAAGTAAGCATCCTAGATATATCTACACAAGATATTATATCTGTCACCTTTAGTAAGCGTGAAGCTTTGACATGCCGCAGTCAACCTTCCTGTCCACTGGAGCATCCTGCTACCTGCTGCACTTTTCTATATGTATTCCACTTTCTGGGACTGAGTGTCAAAATCACAAGACAATTTTCAGTTTAAGCCTGAAAACATTGTTGTAAACATTGTAATAAACCACTATGTTTATTATTATCTCTATAACTATACTGGGGCCAGTAGATGAAAGAAAACAACAAATGGGGTCAGAAAGGAGGCCCCATGTAAAGATGCTTGCCACTACACTGGATGACTGACTGCAAGCCCTGGGATCCACAAAGTACGGAGAGGACCAACTCCCAGAAGTTGTCCTCTGACCACACATACAATGCATCATGTACACAAGTGTGCACACAGTAAGCACATACACACACACATATTATATGCATGCCATGTATACATGCACACAATAGATAGATGAAAAAAACTAACTATAACATATGAACTAAGAAGATGGGTTTTGGCCTGGAAGATGGCTCAGAGTATAAAAGCACTAATGTATATAAGCCTGACAGTATGAGTTAGATTCCCCAGAACACACATAAAAACCAGATGCAGGGCCTGATAGAGTGATGCATGCCTTTGATCCCATCAGTCAGCAGACAGAGAGAGGAGGATCTCAGTTCAAGGACATCTTGGTCTACGTAGCAAGTTTTAGGCCATCCAGGACTACATAGTGAGATCCTTTCTATGTGTGTAATCCCAGCACTCTGATAGCAAGATGAGGGTTGGACACCCACCCACGCCCCTGGGAAGAATCACCCTGATGTACCCAAAATCAGCATAGCATCAGGGACAAGAGGGACTCTGTCTCAACCAGGCAGAAACTTGCCCTAGCACCTGAACAGGTGTCCCATGGCATGGGCACACCCATGATGCCCTCACACACAAATAATAAATAAATAAATAAACTTTTAAAAATGTGTGTTATGAACATTTATCTCTGAAATCTAATACATTAAAACTGGGTTGAAAAAGCCATGTAAGAAGATAGTTGGCAAAGCATAGTTGGCAAAGCATGTCTGGAATAATTTTGTATTTATATAAATAGTAACGTTTAAAACAATCAGATAGTGAAGTGTTGCTGATTACAGTACAGTGATAATTCTATACTGTGTTTCAGCACTGCCTAAAATAGACATGGAGGAGACACACTAAGTAGGGCTTAGCAGGGCTTAAGCTGTCCATAGGGTTTAATATACACAGGGATCTATTTTTCTGTATAGTATTTCATATCTTTAATTTGCAAAGTAATTACAAAAGCAATAATACACTATAATAGAAAATAATTACATACACATATGACTAAACCTCATCTCTTTATTACTACTGTGTTTTCCAATAAAAGAACTAAATGTTCAAAAAGATGATAGAACAACCTTGGGTCTTGTTCTAAGAAAAGGGAAATTTGTATAAAGATAACAGAAACATCATTTTTTAAGATAGAAAGTGGACTTTTAAATAAATGTACATTTTAATGTCATAGGGATAAAACGTTCAAGACTACATTTGGTAATTTTAATTGCAAAAGACTGAAAAATGTTTAATGATGTAGCCTCATCCCTGGTTTGTTCTCTTTTTGAAACTCTTTGCTCGAGACAGTCATTTTAGACTGTAGTGATTCCCCCAAAATATGCAGAAAAAAATATGTGGAAGAGAGAGAACAGGTTTAGAAAGCTCTCAGTCATCTTACTACTACGTGTGGCTATCAGTAACTCACTCATATTTAACTAACAAATAAATACAAGACATTGATAAGTATACAGAAAGGTTAGATCATTAGGTTAGCTTTACAAAATATTTTCCTATGCATGTTCTTGTTTGATCTTGATAAGAATCCAGAAGTCAATGAAAGGAGTAAAGGAAAATATTTTCAATTACAAGCCGAAAGTCAAAGTTCAAAGATGATTTGTTCAAGATACCTTCACCTCTGATGACACGGAGAGGCTAACAGGAAGCCTGAGTCAAACTATCCATAATGTAATTACAGAACTCTGGTTACAGAACATAAATGTAAGACTATAAAAGTGATGACTTAAGGGACCAGAAGGATGAATCAGGGAGTAAAGGCACTTGCGACCAAGCCTAAGGACTTGACTTCAGTTTCTGGACCACAGATGATGGGAGGAGAGAGCCGGCTTCCACATGTTGTCCTCTGACCTCCATTAATGTGTTGTGGTAAGCACGCAGCGCACACATGCATGTGGTGGAGGTGGCTCCGAGCTCCCATCCTCACAATCAGGAAGGCTCAGCACTCTGGAAATGAATACTGCTTTTATAGTGACCAAGTGAAGCTGAACCAAGGGAAGGGAACGTTAGCCTGGGAGAAGCTGTCTGGTGCTCTGCTTGCCACCGCCTCCTATCCCCCTGCCTCCGCTACAGAGAAACCAGTGTGTGGCCAGCTGCAGAGCAGATGATCATCAATAAAACACAGAAGCTGAGCCCGGGAGAGGTCATACTTCTCAGGAACGCATGGCCCACTCTCTAAGAAACAGTGTATGTGAAATCACAAAACAAGACTAACTTCATATAAGGCATCTTTTTCAATCACAATGAATAAACCTAGAAATTAATAAAGGAAAACTCATGAATATGTGGATGCTTAAAAACATAACTCTTGCCAGGCAGTAGTGGTGTGTGCCTTTAATTCCAGTACTTGGCCTGCAGAGGCAGGTGGATCTCTATGAGTTTGAGGCCAGCCTGGTCTACAGAGTGAGTTCCAGGACAGCCAGGGCTACACAGAGAAACTGTCTGAAAAAAAAAAAAAAAAAGCAAAAAAAAACAAAGAAAGAAAAAAGAAAGAGAAAAGCGATCAACAAAGTTGACAAATTTTAACTGAATTATAATGATCTTAAATTTTTTATTCTTAGCATACAGCAACAGAAATGAAACATCTGAAATCACTGTATGCATGAGCACATTTACAGCGGTGTTTGTCAAAGTAGCCCACAGGCATAAACAGTCAAATGACAATCGATAAAGTAGTAGATCAATAAATTGTGTCATATTCATACAAAGAAATATTATTTGATCTTACCAAAAAAAAAGCCGATGGAGTTCTGGACCTCAAAAATGATGCTACATGAAATGGGAGACACAAAGGGGTACATACACTACGATTATATCTACATAAAATATTCAGAACAAATGGGTAATCCATACTGACAGAGGCAAGCTGGCTGCTCCTAGGGACTAGGAAACAAAAGACTGGAGAGAAGCCTTAACATAGTGACTGTAGAGCCCTGTGATTGTCCTAAAACCCAAAGAACTTATACTTCTAAAACTTTGTAGGAGATTGTGTGTGTTTACATGGACCATGTGCACTCATGTGCCTATGGAGGCCAGGAACACCCTGGACCCAGAGTTACAGATGGTTGGTAGCTGCCTCATGTAGGTGCTAGAAACTGAACTCAAATCATAAGGAAGAGCTGTGAGTTCCCCTAATTGTTGATGCATCTTCAGCCTCAAATTTTGTTTTTAAATGTGTAATTGTGATAAATGAGCATCACCCTCAATATATTACTTAAAAAATACAGTGTAAATGCAAGAGGGATTCAGAATCCTTTCAGTACATTTCAGACTTTAAGGCTGAAAAATGATTATTTAAAAAATATTATTACAATGAAATAAAACTTGAGGTACTTGCTTAAGAAGCACATTATGTCAGGAAAAAGCACTGGATAGTGGACAAAACACAAGGCCATGGTGAGAAAGAACTTAACTGTTATAACTGGGTTAATAAACCCAAGATGAAAAGCAAAATAATATAAGAGTAAAGACATCACTAACTTAAGTCCTGGGTCATGTACCAGCTAAGCTCCCAAATCAAAGAGTAATCTGAGGGAGGTTATTTCTATTTTTTATAAAAATCAACTGATTCATAAAACAAAACCCATGAATTAAGAATAAAACCTAAATTAGATTCCCAATTTTAATGCATTCCATAGTACTTTACAGAAAGTGGCTGTATAAAGTCCTACCAATATTGTTCAGCAGCAATGCAGCGACTAGTGATGTAATGTAAAACTATAGAAAGGAGGAAAATGGGATTTTAAACAATCCTACATACATGCAAATACTAAGAGAAAACTATTTTGCCATATTACTAATAATCAACTCGTAAATATAAACTATCAGCCAGTAATAGGAATAGAGTGGGGACAGAACATCCTCACAGTCCTCTAAGATTTAATATGCTTGTATCATTTAAAATTCAGCCTAGAAAGGAAAATTACTGTGGAATCTGCATGTCTGTTCTCCTGTAGGAAGTGAATTCATTTTGGATAACAAATCACTTATGACTTTTTATGAGAGCTCTAAAGAATAAATTCCCATCTTCAAGTGTACTACTAAAGTATAAAGAAATAAGAAGGGTAGCTTCAAAGACACTTTTAGCCCAGGCTGGCCCTCTCTATGAGAGAAGGAAGGATCCTTTTTATCTTGCAGCTCAAGTTACTCCCTGAGGAATGTTTAAAGTTGAATTTGTCACAAACATCCATGGTCAGCAAATCTACCCACTGGCTTCAGTTTTGTCACATACACGCCTGGATGTGCTCCCTGCCAGCTGTGCAGTAAGATGGAGGTAAATCCTCCTGCAGGACACAGCCATCCCTTAAGTCCCAGCCTGGCTTCGCAGCCTTCCTCAAACGTTCCTCTTCTCTTATCCCTGGAATATTTCCTGTTCCAGCAATAACGCTGCATTTCCTGGACTATGGCCTACTATTAGGCCAGGCTTCTGGGCTACTGCACGCCTTTCTCATGCTAGAACGACTTTCTTCTCTAGCACCTGGCAATGTCTACATCGTTTAGACCACTTTTGGGTACCACTTCTTGTAAAAGTGCCCAGATCTGGGCTCCACTCTCCAAGACAAATATAACATGCTGTTTCTGTACCGAAGCCCACTTTCTACAGAGCATGCTGTCTGCATTTGTTCTGTGTTAAAGTCTATAAAATAAGCTTTTGGCTTAAAAACCCTTGTCTGCTTGCATCACTGATTTCTACTCTTCCTCAACACATCTAAGGCTTGCTTCAATTAAGAAACAGGAGCAGAGGAAGAAAAAGAGAGAGAAAGCCCCAAAGGACCACAAAAGCAACTAAAATTTTAAGACTGAACAGTTTCCTAGGAAGAGAACACAGGAAGGGATTTCATACTAAGTGACAGAAAATAAACCTGCTCACTTCTTATATAAATATTTATCATTTAGCATTATGCTCTACTTTTAAAAGTTCTATCAATTTTACCAACTAACAAGAAAACATACCTTTCTGAGAAATAAAACCCTTTAAAAATGTATGTGGGTGTTTTGCCTGCATGCATATACCCGTGCACCCTGTGCATGCCTGGTGCCTGTGAAGGTCCGAAGGGGGGTCAGACCGCCTGGAACTGCAGTCATAGATGGTTGGAAGCTACCATGTGAGGGCTGGGAATTGAATCCAAGTCCTCTGGAGGAACAGCAGGTGTTCTTAACCACTCTTAGCCATCTCTCCAGACCCCATAAACTCTTTTAAAAAAATCAATTTCAAGTAGGCCCCATCATAATTAGAAGACAGATACATTTTTTTCTAAGTAACCCCCTCTCTCTCCTCTGTGTGTGTGTGTGTGTGTGTGTGTGTGTGTGTGTGTGTGTGTGTGTGTGTATGTGTGTAATCACAATTGCATATGTAGAAACTAGAGGTCAACAAGGTCAACCTTGGATGTTCTTTAGGAGCCACCCAAATATTTTTTTAGAGGCGTGGTTTCTCACTGGCCTGACTCTTACAACAGGCAAGGCTGGGTAGCTAGTAAATCTCAGGGATCCACCTCCCCCGCCCCCGCCCCCACCACTGGGATTACAAGTGTGCCACAGTGCCAGCTTTTTCACAGGAGAGATCAAAGTTGTGTAACATCACTTTACCAAATGAGCCACCTCCTCCGCCCTAGGCAATCTATTTTTAAAGTACGTTGAAGTTTAAAAATGTGTAAACTTTAGCTTAGTCTACTCATTATAGAGACTGAGAGATAGGAAATGCCTATTAGGTTTTATGATGAGTAAATTTTGTGGGGTTTTGGTTTGTTGTCTGGATATGAGACCTTTATTTGCAACCAAAGCTCATTTGCAAACCTGACTGAGATAGTTTTCTCCTTGATACAACACAGGCTGAACAAGTTTCAAATCAAGATCAGAAACAAACTGTAATGAAATAAAAATTGTTTTCTTATAAATATTTAACTACCATTTTAATCCATAAAGTTGGGTGAATTTTTACTAATTTAATACAAACTTACTACATACAAAAACAAAACCAAAAATATCCAACTTAACAAAATCTACCTGAATCAGAAATCCTTAGCATATGAAGTTAGTTATAATAGGTTTTATTATTGTGAGAGTTATCACTGCAAGTCTCAGGCACATGGTGTTAGTGAAGCCAACACCATGATAGCAGTGCAAGGCTCTCTGCCAAGGGCTGGAATATAGATAAGACTAAGGCAGCACTGTGTGCACACGCTTGTGCCCACCAGTGTGTGTGAGTGTATGCGTGGGGGGGGGTGTTTGGAATAACAGGAACCTGTATTATTTACTTTTATACTGCAGTGACAAGACACTATGATGAAGACAACTTATAAAAGAAAGGGCTTATTTGGGCCTATAGTCATCACTAATCCCAGCACTTGGGGGACAGAGGCAGGAGGATTTCTGTAAACTTGGGATTAGAGTGAACTATATAGCAATTCCCAGGCTAGATAGGGCTGCCTTGAGAAATTTTGTCTTTAAAAACAAAGGACAGGACTTTAGTGAAATGTGAGTAAAAGCCTGTTGTGGTAGGTGGTGTTTTTAAAGTAATAATAATCTCAGGGTTAAGTGGTAAGGGAGAGAAAGTGGGGAGGCTGAAGGAAGGGGGGTAAGCTTAGTGCCTGCATGCTTTTGGTAATGAAGGAAGGGGGGGGTAAGCTTAGTGCCTGCATGCTTTTGGTAAGAAAAAAAATATTTTTTTTCCAGCTGCAGGTATTTGTCTTTTAAAAAACAGTAAAGCAAGAAACAGAAGTGGAAGCTGCAGTTGAATCTATGAAATGAAGAACAGTCTCTTTCCTGTGAAAACTTAATATGATCTACTTAATAAATAGTGTGGAAGGGCAGAATAATCTAAACGATAAAGGCTCAGTATGGCGGTGCAATGCCTTTGATTCCCAAACTTGGGAGGCAGAAGCTGGTGGATCAATTTGAGTTTCAGGCCAGTCTGGTCTACAGAGTAAGGTCCAGGTCAGCTAAGGCTAGATAGTGAGGCCCTGTCTCAACAATAACAAAAGAAACAGTAGTGACTAAAAGCCAATATCCTGATCATCAAAAAGGAACAACCACCTAAAGACAACTACTGGGGATCTAAGTGCCCCTTTCCAAAATGAAGCTATGATTTAAACACCAAGGTAAGCTTACAAAGGTGGACATACACCAAATGACTGGAATGGACAATTTCAGACATAAATATGATCAGGACTGGCTTCAGTCAACTAGTCCAGATCACAGCAATCTCCACAAATTAACAAAAACAGAAGCAGAAGTATAGGCGGCCACGGAGGTCTTCTCGCACAATAAAATATTTTGTGCCATTGACTATTTTATTAAAATGGCGCATTTATTTTAGATCAACAGCATAAACAAACAGTGATAACTCACTCAAGACAGTCCTCCCATCACAACGTGACAATGAAGACAATCAATGAGTCTACTCTACTCATCAATAACTTAACCACTTGAGCCAAAGACTAACTTTTGATCTCCTAAAATCTCCAGCAGTGAATCATAAAAAAAGATGAAGAAGAGCAAAGAAGAAAACAGTCTTGTAGACAGGAAAAGCCAAGGCATTTGTACAACTTAACATGTATACTGGGGATGAGGGTATTTATAACTAAATATGAAACCGATGGAAAAGATAACCGTACAGTGTGAAATTGGGAACAATAAAATTGGTAAGAACTACAAATATTCCAGAAACAGTAAAGGGTTAAGTACAAACTATCCAGTGTACTAGTAACACTCAGTTTCTGCAACAACTAAATATAAAATGTAAACAGTCTGCTGGGTTCTGAGGAGTAAGTCAGAGGTTCACAGTTATATGGGAAGACTGACTTTGGGGTTTGCCACAATTCCACAATTATAATACTTAATACACATCTAAGATCAACTTTTAAAAAAGCACACACACATACAAATATGATGAATCAAGTCCTTGAGTTGCACCCAGTCCTGAGAGTGAGCCTTGGGGGCATGTGTCTTCCAGTCTGCCTATTTTGGTCCAGCCTAGCAGCTGTGGCAAGTGGTGGTGGTGCACCAGCAGGATGCAGCAGCTCCATGTGCTCTCTGGCAGTAGGCTAAGTGCAATGCTTGTCCCGACTGACTGAGAAGGCAGGCCCAAGCAGCTGCACCAGTCATTCAGATATTTGTTGCACTAGCTCACAAAGACAGTGTCTAGTGGTACATTCTGGAGACTGTGAACACTAAGGGAAGTCTTGTCTCTTTGAAAGGCATCTGAGAGCCATGCAGACAGTCAAGACACAGCCTGGCATCTCCCTTGCCATGCCTTTCCCTGAAGCCAGTTACTGAGATAAGAACCAGTCCTTTAAATCTCTAAAGTCATCCTCTCAAGTCTGTGCTTAGACTTCTCTGACTTGAGCATTTTTTCCTTTTTTAATAATCTTAGCCTTTCAAACATGTCTTCCATATATACCATTCTAAAACATAAATCTGACTACCCGACATGTCAACTTTAAGCTCCCTACTCATAAAGTATATTTTTTTCAGAGTCTAGTTATAGAAGTAGCAATGGAATTTCTATTTTGATCTAGGTCACAGAAAAAAAGGAGCAGACAGTATTATTTCATCCAAGAGATTGTGATAGAAAACAAGACTCTTTGTGATCTGATCCTAATTAGTCTGGGACAGCCTCTGCTGTGAACCCTGTGCTCTTGTTATACTGAACATTTCCCTCAAAGGCATCACATTCTTTCAAATCTGTTGTCCCCAAACCTCTGAGGTTTTGCACAGCCTTTCTCTGATGAATGGCCCCATATGCTATTAGCACTCATTCGACCTTGAACGCAGAGTTGCGGGGTCCATGTCACTATGGTGTCTTTCTTGAGCCACCCCTGCATTATGCTACTCTGCCTACATGACAGACTCTCTCTCTCCATGACAGACTCTCTCTCTCCATGACAGACTCTCTCTAGTCCATCAGCTGCTGAGATGGGGGAGCCGTGGCTAAGAAAGCCATAAGCCTTGCCTACAACATGTATTTCATGAGGAAGAAGATCTTGGTACTGGACACTCTCCATTATACTTAATTTCTCCTCAGTTAAAAAAGTTAACTCCCAATCATCTGTGCCTCAGGAGACTGGAGTGGGCCAACAAAGTGGCTCAGAGAGTAAAGGTATTTGCCAGAAAACCTTGACAACCTAAGTTATATCCATAGGACCCACATGATAGACCAGAGGTTCTCAAAGTCTGGGTCACTACCCTTTGGAGGTCGAATGACTCCTTTTCACAAGGATGGATCACTTAAGACCACTGGAAAACACAGATATTTACATTATAATTCATAACAGTAGCAAAATTATATGAAGTAGTAACGAGAATAATTTTATGGCGGGGGAGTCACAATGCATGAGGAACTGTACTAAGGGTTTGCAGCATTAGGAAGGTTGAGAACCACTCTGATAGACAGAATGAATCAACTGCAGGTTGGCATGCTGTGTAGCACACACATGCGCACACGCACAGGCAGTCTAAATCTCTAGACGAGAGACAGTGGAGTGAGGTAACTGGCTGTGGTAAGTTGGAGTGTGATGGAATGAAGAAACAAAGCTGGTGACAGACTCAGACTGAGGAAGGCTGACGATCTGTTGTAAACAGAGTAGAAAATATTAATAATAATAATAAAAAAGAATTGTTAAAAACCATCTTCAAGGAGAATGGCTTCCTAAGCAACTTTCAAAGAACTGATTGGCCTTAGTATTTATTTCACAGCCAAAACTAACACTGCTTTAGTGATCTCTACTTTTTGACCTGGAAAAGTAACTATAGAAATCAGTTTTGATTTAGCAAAGCACACTATATTTTTCTAACCTTTACATTCAAAACTTTGAAGCTTGAAGGAAATAAATGTTGACCTTTTGGCATTAGAAGGTCTGGCGTTTGCTTGTTTGGGGTTGAATGTGGGTGTCTCCTATCAAAATACTTAGTTGTTTGAGATTTTTTTCAAGTTTTAGATTTTTTGAAATTTCAAACTTATTTCAAGATTTAATTATAAATTGACAGAAAAATGCAAAATGTTTCCTTACTATTTTCACCTTTTAACTTAGAAATATCTGGTGCAATGATTCGTATGCTTAGTCACAGCTCCTTGGGAGGCTAAGGCAGAACTGTTGAAACCATGAGATAGAGGCCAACCCTGGCGACAACATAATCAGATCTTATCTCAAAAAACCAAACAAACAAGAAGTGCCTAATATTATAAATTTCTCAGATTTAATATACATTTGAATATTCATTATTACCATTTAAGATAGGCTTAAAAGCTAAACATGAAAAGGCACAATTTCTCAGATCAGAGAAAAGTTTAGAATTCTATGACATAGCTTTGCTGATAAACACTGAGAATTACTAGGAACAGAAGATTAAAAACATGACTCTACGGGGGTTCAGTGAGGAAAGGAATCCTTTCAAGAAATGGTCCTGAACAACTGGGCATCTGTGGTGGTCTGAATAGGTTTGGCCCCATAGACTCATGTGTTTGAATGCTTGGCCCATAAGGAGTGGCACTATTAGGAGGTGTGGCCTTATTAGAGAAGTGTGTCACTGTGGTGAAGGGGCTTTGAGGTCTCATGTGTATGCTCAAGTCTGGCCAGTGTGATCAGTCTCCTGCCTGCCTTTGGATCAAGATGTAGAACTCTTGCTACCTCCAGCATCATGTTTGCCTGCACAATGCCATGCTTCCCCCAGTGCTAATGGACTGAACCTCTGAAACTGTAAGCCAGCCCTAACTAAATGTTTGCCTTTATAAGAGTTACCTTGGTCATGGTGTCTCTTCACAGCAACAACACCCAAATGAAGAAGCATTTGTATGGACAAATGACCATCGTAGATGTTCAGTTCATAATATACACAAGGAATAAGTAAACACAGCCTTCTCAAGATGCTCGGATTAAGAATTAAAACTCTAAAACTTCTAGAGGAAAACATAAGAAATCATATCTTCTAGTGAGGTAGAAGTCTCTTAGATATAATATCAAAAATACAACCCACAGAGAAAAATTATTAAGCCAGATTTTAATGAAACTTCCAATATATTAAAGATAAGAGGATGGGGGCTGAGAAGACAAATCAGTTAGTAAAGTCCCTGCTAAGTAAGCACAAAGACCTCTGCTCCTCTGGCATAAGCTGTATACACACACACACACACACACACACACACACCACACTTCTGTTGCTACCAATTGATAATGTAGCATATTTATCTACTAGCAGAACTTGTATGCAAACTAAAATAACTCCCACATTATACACATGATTTCACTAGTTACCATTTGAATAGAAACTAATTTGTGTGTCAGCTCTGTGATCTAGAAACAGCTGTGTGACAGAACAGATGGAATTCGTTCTGTCTTCTGCTTCAGTGTAAGTGATAGCTGTTAACTTTTTAACTCAATCACCCTTCCTTCCTGTACCCAATATCCCCAATAATGGAAAGCACTGATGGCCACATTTCTGAGACCCCCATTCAGATTATTGTTTTCTCTGTGTTATCTATCTATCTTTCGATTTTCAAGAGAAAGTTTCTCTGTGTAGCCTCGGCTGTCCTGGAACTCACTCTGTGGACCAAGCTAGCCTCAAATTCAAAGATCTGCCTGCCTCTGCCTCCCAAGTGATGGGATTAAAGGCGTGGCCACCACTGCCTGGCCTTTTTGAAACCATGTGCATACATACATAGTACTCTAGGAGGCCAGAAAGGGCACTGGAGCTCCAAGTGGGGGTGTACCTTCATCTGAATGCTGGGAATCGAATCAAGGTCTTCTGCAAAAGCAGCAAGTGCTCTTAACTCTGGAACCATTGCTCCAGCCCTTGAGCAATGGTAGTGGACAGAGAGAATTTTTTTTCGTGATTGATTTCACAGTACAGCAAAAAGAGTTAATATCATCATGTCTCTATTCCAAGTGTGCATGAGTTACCAACTCTCTAGATCCTGGACACCGACCTGAAGTTATCAATGTCAGCACACAACAGATAATGGCACATCCACTCTTCACCTCAGGCAACTCATGTGGTCAGCCTAAGTGTCATGCATAGATGAATGGACAAAGAAAATGGAGTTTTACTTAGGAGTTTACTTAGAAGAATAAAATCATGCTTACAGGAAGTTGGAAAGAACTGAAAAATCATCATATTAAATGAAACAAGTCTGATTTAAGAGACGAATGTGGCATGTTTTCTCTCATATGCAAAGTCTAGATTTGAAAGAGGGGACAGGAGAGGGCAATGGGGAGTTGCACAGGATCAAAGTATATTACTTATGTTATAAAAAATAACATGAAGTGATTTACTTATACAATCAATACATGCTAACAAAACCCCATTGATGGATATTTCACTTCTTTCTCAAATTTAAAAACAATCTCTATTAACTTTGCTTATTACAGGTATAAATAGAAATGAAATTATATTATACCTTAACTTCTACCACAGCTTGCTGCATTCGGGAAAAAAAAAAAAAACCAACCCAGCACAAGTTTTTAATATCAACACACAGCTAGTGCTATGAGTCAGGACATAAACTCTAGTTGTCATGTATATGTGGCACACCAAGAATGTATATGGTAAATACTTTAAAGCAAATACATAAAAATACATTATCATTACTCACTTGAAGTTTGATTATCATTACAAAGATTAAAATACCTGGCTTTAAGTTTACGAAATTTATTTGCTTAACAAATTTTCATCATTAAAAGCAAAACTAAAGCTACTGAAACCCATTACCAAATGTAGTGGGGCACACTTTTAAACCTAGCACACAGGAGGCAGAGGCAGTTAGATTTCTTTGAATTTGAGGCCAGCCTGGTCTACCGAGTGAGCTCCACTCACTATGTAAAGAGGCCCTGTCTCAAAAACAACAAACAAACAACAACAAAAGCTGCTGGAACAAGTTAGGTAAATCACTTGGTTTCTCAAACAATTTATTTTATTTTTCAAATTTCTTACTTTTACAGTAAGTAATTATATTCATTAGTGTGTAAATGCCAGATATAAAGAATCAGGCTTCATCTAGGCCTTATAAATATATCATTCAATGCAGGAAGTACTACCAGTAGAATAATCTACACACAAATTTATCAAAAAAGGTAGTAAAAAGCAGCAACCATTATGAGCAGAGTTCAGATCCCCAGCACCAGTGCAGCTGCTTGGTGGTGTGGTGGCCTGCCTGTAATCCGAGTGCTCATAAGTAGAGATGGACAATCCCAAGAGTTAAGCCTGCTAGAATAGCCATATCCATGGGGTCAAATAAGACATCTACCCTCGATGAATAAGGTAAAGAGATTCTGATGAAATTCATGAACGTTCTAGAAAAGCATACATCAGGACAAATGCACAGGTTTACACACAAACATGGAATAGAAGGTATCTGCTGTGCTGCAGCCCCACGGCCAAGTGGACGCTACTGAGCTCTCAGACACTTCACCTATGACAACTATCTATGGCACCGAAATTGCCAAACTTAAAGTATAAAGAATGAGCAAGCTTTGAAGCAAGCCCTCAAGTCTGACACACTACTCTCTCCCAGCTTGTCTTCACTTGCTTATATTTCACAACTGATAAAATCTATGGGGCTTAACTTTCCAAATTTGTGAACTTTACATTTTGCAGGTTGGACTAGTGGCCGACCTAGAAGTCTAAGATGATCATTACTGCATTCAGAAATCAATCTTCCTGGCCTCAAGAGCAACCCTCTTAGAGAGTTTTTCTTAAACTAGGTTTTTCTCAGTGTGGCACATGACTCAGATCCTAAACCACGCACTTATAAGCAGGTCCTTTATTTCCTTACATTTTATACAAAGAACTAAGAGCAAATCATATGGACCTAAAATTACAGCATAACAAAAGAATAGTCCAAAATCAAAATGTCGATTAAAGCATCTATAATTGTCAAACTTTTATTTTTCCACAGTTTTTCATTTCCATGTGAATATATATGTATATGTGTGAATACATACACACACACGCACACGCACACACACACACACACACACACACACACACACACACACACCCTAAGGTAATGAATCGAGCTACATTAAAATATTAATGTTAACCTAAGAAAAACATTCCATTTTAAAAAAAAACCACTGTGTGCACACCTGCTAGTCTCCTATCAATTTAAGCAGGAAACCATTTCTCTTCTACATCATGAGCAATAGAAAAGTACTTATTAAAACATTAATCACAGTCCATTATATTCTGACTCACTGCCAAAAGTTCCCATTACATCACTGAAACTATCTATTAACCAAAACCTGCTTTTGACAAGTTACAGAAGTGTCGTGTTTAGAACTCAGTAATGTAAAAGTCAGTTTAAAAAGAATAGTCACAAAATTGATTTTGCAGTGGCAGCAAAAATAATTAATTTTTTCCGACATTTATTACTACAGAGTTGACTTAGCTAGTGTTTCTAATGTAAAATTATTCAAAAATATTTTAAACTTTACCTATTATTAGTAGACACATTTGCCATGAAAACATTAAATACCAATGACTAAAATGTGAAATTAAATCACTTTAAACTGTGCTGAATATAGCAATCTAAATAAAACTATGTTCACTTGTGTAAATATGGGTCTTGTTTAGAGCCACATTTCACAGGAAATTGTCCCAAATGAAAACCATCCCTGTTTTCCACTCCCACTCTTTAGGATTTATGTTTTTACATTTAAAACTAGTTATATAGAGCCCCCTTCCTCCTCAAAAACAGTACCTTCGAGTCAGAATAGTAACTACATTGAGGATTTAGAACTTTGCAGGAATGCCTCGTTTGCATTTCTCCAGTTGTTTGTTTGGGAAGTGGTGACATTGGCTTCCCAGCCTAAGGCAGATCTGACCCTAAACCAGGAGGAAAGCATAAAATGCTTAATTAATAAAGTGCAGAGCAAAAACCAAAGGGTTTGTGGGCAACTGTTACCCAGGACAGAAACCAGTTATAGCAAATGATTTCACATACTGGGGGCAAGGGGCTCAATATTGAAAGCATAGGTTATTTTTCTTCCTACTTACTTATATCTCAAAGTTTTTCAAAATGACTATACATTTCCTTCAATGGGAAGAAAAAAGCCCACTAAACTTATGTTAATTCTTATGATTACAAGATAACTACAAGAAGCTGACACACTGTGATCACTGCTTCTTTCAAATCCATACTTTCATAAAATCTATTTCCAAAATTGAGTGACAATTCCCCATAGCTCATATAAAATTCGGAATTTCTAGTGTTTCCATTTATGTTTTTATTAATGTTTCTTGCATTTCCTTTACTTAGAAAAATCAATGGTAGAAGGATTTACAGAAATTAAAAAATGAATTATATCTTAGTTAATAAGGAGACAGAAAAGAAACAGACAAAGTTGAAAATCACAGACCATGAGACACATAAATTCCCTGAGTACTTTAGTCAAGAGCCTGTGTGTTTTATATTTGAAAGGTTAAAAGCATCACCAAATGACACACATCTAATCACCTCCCACCAACTCAATCTCCAGGTTCCTTGTTTAGTTTTCTTTGGTCTCTTTAAATGGAAATGCAATTTCTACACGACTAATTTTAAAAGATTTCTCTATCCTTGAAAGTGTTTCTTAAAACACTGTGAATATTTCAGATACAGAAAAGATGGACAACTAAATCCCAGTTTGTGATCCTAATCTTTCAATTAGGAAATGAAGACTTAATGAATGGTTGTACCCTTTGTTGTCAATTTAACCTAGTAACACACAGAATTCAAAGAAAGACTCAATCTACAGTTGCAACTTGTGTTCTTTCTCTCTTTATAAAGATACAACGCATGAAACAACAGTGTGACAAAAGGATGCCGATGGTCACTAGAGCCCACGGTCTTAACCGCTGGTAACCAAAATGTAGAAGAAACATACGCAAGTATTTGGTGACAAAAAATACTTAAATAAATTAATCAACTAACTAAGAAAGGTAAAGCCTGGGATAGGAAAATAAGTGGTGGGTTAAGTGTTGTACAAGCAGGCACAGGCCCTGAGCTGGGACTGCCAGCATGCATGTACACGTTGGCACACACCCACTGCTTGGGAGGCAGAGTCAAGAAGATACATGGAGAAAGCTAGTTTGAGCACAATCAGTGAGTTCCAGGTTTGGTGAGAGAATATGCCTCAAAAGATAAGGTAGAGAATCACTGAGGAAGACAGACTAACCTCTGGTCTCCACACAGAGACATGAGCACACAACAACAACAACAATGCATATGCACACACAATTCCAAGAAATAATATAGACACTGTACCACCAAGAACTTGGAGAATGACTCCCCACTCCTGAAGCTTGGGATGGAGGAGGTGAGAATAACTTCACAGTAGAGAAGCTAACCAACAAACCCTCAGCCTGCTGATCAAGGCTGACACCAAATGGAATGGTGCCCTATTGACAATATAGACCCACCCCGCTTTTGGGTTTTCCTTGAGACAGGGTCTGAATATGTAGCTCTGGCTGTCCTGGAACTCACAGAGATCTGTCTGCTTCTGCCTCTCAGGTGCTAGGACTAAAGGTGTGTGCCTCAACACCCAGCTAACAATATGTGTGTGTGTGTGTGTGTGTGTGTGTGTGTGTGTGTGTGTGTGTGCATATTCTTTTCTTGATGTGAGAAAAATGGTAGCTGATTTCTGTGATATGACTCATGAACATGTATAACTCTGATCTCATTATGAAGGGTAAAGGAGATAAATGCCTGTAAATGGACATTCTGCAAAATACAGGTATGATATACTCCAGATAGTCTGGGTCATCAGGCATATGTAACCTCTAAAACACTGTCAAAGCCAAGAAGATCCCATGAGAAAGGCTACTAAAATGTATTGCAAGATCCTTGATAAGAATCTGGATCAGAAAATATTAGATAAAACTAAGGAAATCTAAAGGAAGTAGAAATTGTAGTTAACAAAAATAAATCAGTAGTGATTAATTCTAACAAATATACTATATCAGTGTTAGCTGTTAGGATGAAATGGTGTAGGCTATGTGTATGCTCTCTCTATTAACTTTATAAAGCCAAAGCTGCTCTAATGTAATCACTCTGGGGAGAGGGGAAGAGACTGTCTCAGTTTTGGCCCAAGCTAGCCTCCAACTCATTATACACTAATTCCTTCTGTCTCTGCTTCCTGGGGTGTCAGGCATGAACCACCACATCTGGAAAAAGCCTGTGTTTGTTGTTTAACTCTAGCAGACTTTTTGTAGTAGAAGAAGCTGAACAAACAAAACCTAACCCCCCCCTCCCAAATAGAGGACTGATGTCCACATTCAGACTTATTATAAAACCAAGATATTCAGTACACCATGATTCCAGTATCATCAGCAACCAAACCACTGCATCAAAGACACACACGTGTGTAGTCAGCTCACTTTTCATTAAGGCACAGATGTGCTTCAGTGGAGAAAAGACTGTCTTCAACAAACCATACAAATCTACTCAATATCCTTATGGCACTGAGAGAAATCAGAGCATAACTCTTGCCACATAATAAATGAATTGCAAAGCAATCACAGACCTAAATGATGTTACACCAAGACAACAATAAAGTGTCTAAAAGAAAAAACATGAGAAATTATTTTGATTTGATTCAGGAAAAATTTTCATAGAACACCTAAAGCATAAGCCAAAAAAGGAAAAATAAAACTGGGGAAAATGGACTCAACCAAAATGAAAACTCATATTATTTTACAAAACACTTAGGAATTGAAAGGATAAGCCATAGACTGAGAAGGTATGTTTGCCAATCATATCAGGCATCTTAAATGTAGAATAGACCAAAAAAAAAAAAAAAAAAAAAAAAAAACCAAACCACCCAACAACAAAATGAACAAAAGATCTGAGCAAACACTTCATTAGAGGAAAAAAACAAGAAAAGCAGCAAAGCAAACGAAGAGACTCTCAGTGTTGCCAATCATTAGAGAAACAAAGTTTTTAACACAGTACCATCACCTATCTATTAAAATAGTTAACATTTTGAAAAGATTGACTGCAACAAGTGCCAACGAATGAGCTCACTGGACCTGGGAGACTTCAAAGGGGAGAATGAACATAAAACAAGGTAACCTCTTTGGAAAATGGCTGTGAGAACATAAATAAACACCTATAAATGACAAAATCTTCTACTCTTAGGTATTCACTCCAAAGAAAAGAAAGCAAATGTGCATATTCTGATAGGAATGTTCCTTTAAGACTTATTTAAAAGACCAGAGAAACTTGGGAACAACTCAGATACCCATCAGCAGGTAAGCAGCCAAGCTGTGTGCAAGCAATGGGGTGCTACTTGGCAATAAGAACTAATGAATCACTGATATATACACGAAAGCACGAATGACTGTCTATACTGACTCAAACAAGTCAGACAACAAATGCATCTACTATTATTTTATCTACATAAAAAGCTAGACGGTTGTACTGGCTGGTTGTGTGTCAACTTGACCCAAGTTAGAGTTATCACAGAGAAAGGAGCTTCAGTTGAGGAAATGCCTCCATGAGATCCAGTGGTAAGGCATTTTCTCAATTAGTGATCAAGGGGGGGAGGGCTTGTGGGTGGTGCCATCTGTGGGCTGGTAGTCTTGGGGTCTATAAGAAAGCAGGTTGAGCAAGCCAGGAGAAGCAAGCCAGTAAGTGACATCCCTCCATGGCCTCTGCATCAGCTCCTGCTTCCTGACCTGCTTGAGTTCCAGTCCTGACTTCCTTTAGTGATGAACAGCAACGTGGAAGAGTAAGCTGAATAAACCTCTTCCTCCCCAACTTGCTTCTTGGTCATGATGTTTGTGCAGGAATAGAAACCCTGACTAAGACACCTTGGTTATGCTTATGAAAGTTCACCATCCCTATCCTTTAATCATGTGGATAAAGATATGTTACGTTATGTTGTGTAAAGCTACTCAAAGCTGTTTCAAAGAGAATCAAATTCATTCTATCTTGAACTCACATGTAGGTTGAGTAGTTCTTTTCATTTACATAAGGAAACATGGGGTCCTTGGGACTTTATTTTTACTATAGATTGCAACATGCTTTATCATCTGTCTTAGTTAGGGTTTTACTGCTGTGAACAGACACCATGACCAAGGCAACTCTTATAAGGACAACATTTAATTGGGGCTGGCTTACAGGTTCAGAGGTTCAGTCCATTACCATCAAGGCAGGAACATGGCAGCATCCAGCAAATGTGGGCTAGAAGAGCTGAGAGTTCTACGTCTTCACCTGAAGGCTGCTAGTGGAAGTCTGACTTTCAGGCAGCTAGGACTAGGGTATTAAGCCCAGACCCACAGTGACACACCCACTCCAACAAGGCCACACCTCCTGATAGTGCTACTCACTGGCCCAAGCAGATACAAACCATCACATCATCTTAGAAATTACTTCAATTATTTCCCACAATGCTAAAACAAAACAAAAAGAAGCCAAAACAGTAAGGATCACAACGTGATGGAATCTCTTGAAGGATGGTGCAATAGTTAAATGGATCACAAGATGGTATAATTACATTAAAGCACACTACCTTCAGTCTCATTTAAGCTTTCAGAGAATACACTTAATTCAGAATCTTGTTCTCAGCTCATAATGGTAGAGAAAAACAATGACAAGGCCATACACACAAAAGGGTGAGGGGAGTCTGTACAGCTATAGTTATGAGAATAACAAGAATTATGTAAGTAAACACCTCAGATAGACCCAGGTGAATCTTCTCAAGCTAAAAAAATGCAGTGAATTACTAATAATGTGTGTTATATGCATGTGTATGCATATGTTTATGGATGCATTCAACTGTATGTGAGCGTGTGGAAGTCAGAGGTCAACAATAGGGCCCGTGCTTTACCATTCACCACAATATTTTTCCCCCAGGAAGGGCAAATCTCTATTTCAACATATCAATGTGTACACTCTTACAAAAGGGCAACATGTAGTATTTGCTGTCACAACACTGCTTTAGGTCACTGTGGTAACAAAATCATAACAGCTTTAAGCTTTGATTCAGGTAATATTTAGATATGAGTTTATACAATAGATAGATAGATAGATAGATAGATAGATAGACAGATAGATAGACAGATAGATAGACAGACATTTTACTCATCCAATTGCCTACCAAGTTATTCATATGATTCTAAGTATTGTTCTGCTTAACACTTAAACTCACAAAGCCATTTTGATTTATAAAAGAATGCTGGAATATATGTTTAGCTTCTTTAGCTACAAAGTGAGCCTCCCTCCCTTGGGGTAGTTGTGATGTTTAATGCCTTCCTATCTATTAAGTCATTACAGCATTTCTTGACACACAAAAGGAGCTTGTTAACTTGGATTCTGTACTGTTCAAGTATTTCTCAAATATGCCTTCTTTTTATTTAGTTATTTAAAACAATTTTTAATTTAAACATATTTTGATCATATTCTTCCCCTCGCCCAAGTTCTTCCAGGTCCTCTCCCTCTCCCTACCTACCAAACTTAAGTTCTTTATCAAAAAATGAACAAGAACCCAATACTACAAAACCCCCCAAAATGAAGAAAACAAAATAAAACATCCCCCCAAACCAAAACAACAAACAAAACCAACCAACCAAACAACAACAACAAAAACCCACACTGTAACCAAATAAAAGGACACACAAAAAACTGTCTCCATGTTAATTTTTGAGAAATGGTCTCTCAATGAACCTGAAACTCACTGCTTGGCTAGACTGCCTGCCCAGTGTCCGCCACAATCCAGGATGGGTATTATTCCACAATAACTGGGGACAAGAAGGGCAATCATATACTCTGTTAAAGGAATATATATCAACATTTACTATAAGGAACTTGATACTATTTCTAGATGCTATAGGCAAGTGTATATACATGCAGAATTCTGGAATAAAGAAAACCATATAAGAATGAACAATTAATTAGATTGATCTTTTTAACTGATGCTCATAAACCTAAAAATGAGTCTCTTATAATTATAGAAAAGATGGCAGTCATCTCTTGAGACATACTAAAAGCAATTTATAATTTACAAAGTATCAAATTTCGATATCACAAATGGAGTAAAAGATAATAGTAAAAGTTAGACATTATTATTTGTATATTTAGAATTCTGGTTTCATACCACATCTTGACACAGAAATGCAATAAAAGCCAGGTATAATAAAAACCTCAAAATCATTAAGATATATCTGAAATCTGGACTTAACCTACACAAGATGCAATGTTCATTTTCCTGTGTGACTATCAGTCAGTCTGCTACAGTCAAAGGGCACTATCAATTCTGGTTATACACATAACAAATAAGGGCATAAAGAATAACAACCTGGATGTGCTATTTAAATCCTTGTTAATTTATCTGACAAAAATCATTTTTCACTCTTCACTTATTCATAAAATAACTCTAAAAAATAAAGAGTTCATTGGACACATATGGTAGGGAGAGCTATTTTCCCACTGAAATGGGGATCCCATGGAGTACTGTAAGGTCAGTTACAGTCCAATGACAGTGGAAAGTGAGAGGCTCCTCTGTTTGCTGGAGGCTATGCTGGCCTGTGCTCAAATGCAGACCCCCTAGACCTAAAAACAATCATACAGTAAACTCTGCACTTCCCAACTTGTTCAGACCACAAGTAGCATGAAAATCCACTGTAAGTGGGTGTGGTTTGCATACACAGACACACACCTGCATACATGAAAATCCATGAAAATCCATTGTAAGTGGGTGTGGTTTGCATACACAGACACACATCTGCATACATGAAAATCCACTGTAAGTGGGTGTGGTTTGCATACACAGACACACACCTGCACACACACAGCTAAAGTGAGTTTCACCAAACACTACATTTACTAACTTAGTGTCCTTCACTAGTTTACTTTCGAGTTTATTCCTCTTTAGTCATGGATACAGGTTGGGGATGTGGCTCCAGCTGGCAGGGTGCTTACCTAGCATGCATAGCACTCTGAGCTTGATCCCCAAACATAAAATGATGCTGTGGCTCAAGTCTGTAATTCTATCATCTAAAAGGTGGAAACAGGTGGATCAAGAAGTTCAAGGTCACAGAATACCAGGGGCTTATGCTCTAAGATCAAGAATAGATAAATGGGACCTCATGAAATTGCAAAGCTTCTGTAAAGCAAAGGACACTGTCAA